>CM033626.1:34217507-34817507 GCA_019453435.1 Rhinogobius similis
AAAAGCAACCTGATTGGTGTAAAACTATATATATATATATGAATAAAGTCAAAATGAGAAAATCATAAAACCCCACATACGCACTTTAAGAAGAAACTTATGTCCTCAAGATAGGGCTGTAGTCGACTAAAGAAATTCTTGGTGGACTAAAGACCTGCTTTATCGAATCGATTAATCGACTAAAAAGGGGTGTGGCAAAAGTATCTCTCTGTATCTGACCAAACCAAGACTAAAAAAAACAAAACAAAACACAACTACCAGGAAACAGTGTATTTGTTACAGATACAGAATATAAATTAGATTAAACTCATGATTCTCTCCAAGATCTTCATCTAACTCACTCCATATCTTCACTTTTTCGTTGTTTTTGACGCATAAATACTAATTATCGAAATAAAACAATTAGTCGACTGATAAAAATGTTGGTCGATTATTGATCGATTAATTGACTAAACGACTACAGCCCTACCATGAGATTTTAATTTCTTTGCCTGAAAGTTCCTCAGAATGGGATTAAACTGGTCTATCTCTCCCTCTCTTCCTTCTCTGTTGTACTCTTTTCCTGGTCTAATCCTCCTCCCCTCTCTTTCCCTGTCCTGCCCCCTCCCTCGCCTCTTTGCCTCCGTCGGATAGAGATGTGTGCTTGACTGGCAGCCGGGCCGTGACCTGTCCAGACCAGAGGGACTCTCCATCACGGAGCTCTATCTCGTGGTCTCGGAGTCTAAATGGAGGTCAGCGCCTTCACTCCTCGGCTCCACAGACTCAGGCCGAAACAGCGCCGCTCCAGCTGTTCACATCTGGGGCAATAACGGCAGCCGACAACACCTGGAGCGGCCGACACGAGGTCTGATGGACCAAGACAGACCAGGGAACAGGTCCACGTTTACAGTTAAACATGTCTTATTATATGGTAAATCAGATGTTTTTATTAGGTTATTCTACATTATTAGTTCATCTATTTACCCAAATACATATCCAGGACAAGCCATAACTCTAACTAGGAATTAAAACCAGGACTAAAAACAACAGGCTCTTAAAGCACAAATACAACGTCAAATCAGGATTAAACCAGGACTAACATTTAAAACCGGTCTATATCAAGTCTAAATCACGTCTAAAGCCGGTCTAAAGCCGGTCTAAATCAAGTCTAAATCAGGTCTAAAGCAGGTCTAAAGCCGGTCTAAATAAAGTCTAAATCCGATCTAAAGCTGGTCTAACGCTGGTTTAAATCAAGTCTAACCAAGTCTAAATCAGGTCTAAATCAAGTCTTAACCAGGTCTAAAGCCTGTCTACATCAAGTGAGGTCTAAATCAGGTCTGAATCAGGTCTAAAGCAGGTCTTTATCAGGACTAAATCTAGTCTTAATCAAGTCTAATGCAGGTCTAAACCAGGTCTACATCAAGTCAGGTCTAAATCAAGTCAGGTCTAAATCAAGTCTTTTTCTACCTGTGACAAAATGTTATGTTTTTTAAAGTCCTAATGCCTTCACTAGACTCATCTTCAACTCAACTTTGAAGCTATTCACGTTATTCCTGAAGTTGCCGTACGCGCCGCCGTCTTGTTTCCGTTGTAGTTTACACGGGGCAGACGAGCTCAACAGAAAATAAGTTCTACACGGACTAAAAAGCCTTTTTCAGGCCGCCCAGGAAATCGGTGCGTCGCTGACTTGTTTGTTTTGTTTTTTATATAGCCTTTAAACTTGCTCGAGTGCCTTAAATTGTAAAAAAAAAAAAAAAAGTTTCTTCATTCTATGACCTGTGTTATCAGCCACTATGAAATTACATTTACTGAGTGCATCCAGCCAGCAGAGGGCGCCAGCGCTATATTCAATCTAGTGAAGCTGAAAAGACGCCATTGTGCGGATTTGCTGCAGAAGTGCTCGTGTTTAGAGCCAGAAATGCTCAGAACGAGTTTAGGGATGATTTAAGGACTAAAAACAGTGGAACATTCTCAGTTAAGTGATGTATGAAGTCAGAAAATACGTCCAAAAATCCCGTACGTTCGGCAGGAAGTGTGTTTGACGCTCAGAGGGGGAGGATTTTGTAATAAACATTCCTCAAAACAGTGTGAATGCAAATGAATGCTATTTCAGGTGTGTTTTTGATGAGTGAACATTGTTAGAACTTGGTTTAAAGCTCAAAAAAAGTCACTGTAGCAGAATATGTGTCCTTTAAGTGAAATGAGTAGTCCAACCTGTCAGAGGCGCTTTAATCGTATAAAGAGAAAATGTGTCTTGTTCCAGCTTTTAGCAAAAATGACCACCAGCAGTCTCTGGAGAGGTTGATGTCACAATTACATTTAAATAGAAAAGCAACTGACTGAGCCGTTCATTCAATAAAACAGCCTCACAGTCACATTCAACTTATCAACAGACTTCTTCACTTCTAAGTATTTCCGAGTCGACAAACACACAACTGCTTATGTAAACCAGCTTTCTTGCGTCGGCAGCAGCTTCACACTAGACTCCTCCTGGACTCTTCCCCCCAAAGTCACGGTTCACTGTGGGCCAGCGGTAACTCCTTTTCAGGCGCGATCATGCGAGTTGGCGAAGGCGGGTAATTGAAATGCTACGGTCGAGGCTTTGCTTTGAGCTGTCACGACGAGTTAGCGGCTCGCCGGCGGCCCGTAATGCGAGGTGAGTTAGCGCTGAAGTGTGGAGGGCCGGGGCAGCATCGGGGATGGCGTCGACCGAGGCTCCCGCTCAGATCAGATTAGCGCTGGTGTCTCGGTGTGTCTGTGGGCTGAACCTGCTGCAGACAGCCACCTGACAACTCCACTCAGCCTCCATCAGCCGCCGCGTCGAGGGAGCCGGGACCGGGGCGCGAATCAGCCTCAAATCACCCTCTCAAGAGCGTGTCAGAGTGAGGAAGGAGACAAAACGGGGAGAGGTAAGCAACGCTCCTTTTGAAAAAGCAGGTAAGCGATATGTTGATGAGCGGTATTGACCAAAACGAGTATCTTTTTGGAGTATCCCGATGATATTCAGAGGCAATAGAACAGAAACATGTTGAAATATGTTTGTTGAGGTTTAATTATCAGACAAATGTGAAATGACTGTACAATGAATGACTAAAGTGCAGAAAAAGCACCATGTATCAACAAAAACAACTACAAAGAATATTATTTAGTGATGCAACAAATGATCTAAAGCCGGTGTAAATCAAGTCTAAATCAAGTCTAAATCACGTCTAAATCAGGTCTAAACCAGGACTAAATCAAGTCTAAAGCCGTTCTAAATCAAGTCTAAATCACGTCTAAATCAGGTCTAAACCAGGACTAAATCAAGTCTAAAGCTGGTCTAAATCAAGTCTAAATCACGTCTAAATCCGATCTAAAGCTGGTCTAAATAAAGTCTAAATCACGTCTAAATCCGATCTAAAGCTGGTCTAAATCAAGTCTAAATCACGTCTAAATCCGATCTAAAGCTGGTCTAAATCAAGTCTAAATCACGTCTAAATCCGATCTAAAGCTGGTCTAAATCAAGTCTAAATCACGTCTAAATCCGATCTAAAGCTGGTCTAACGCCGGTTTAAATTAAGTGTAAATCAGGTCTAAATCAAGTCTTAACAAGGTCTAAAGCCGGTTTAAAGCCTGTCTACATCAAGTCAGGTCTAAATCAGGTCTAAAGCATGTCTATATCAGGTCTAAAGCAGGACTAAACTAAACAAAACGGCGAGAGGTAAGCAACGCTCCTTTTGAAAAAGCAGGTAAACGATATGTTGACGAACGGTATTGACCAAAACGAGCATCTTAATTTTTGATATTCAGAGGATATGTCAATAGAACAGAAACATGTTGAAATATGTCTTTGAGGCTTAATTATCAGACAAATGTGAAATGTCTGTACAATGAATGACTAAAGTGCAGAAAATCAACAAAAACAACTACAAAGAATATTATTTAGTGATGCAACAAATGATTATTTGGTTATATTTATTGTGCCACTTTTCAGGATCTTAACCAGAGTATACTTTTGGCCTGTAGTCGACTAAAGAAATTCTTGGTCGACTAAAGACCAGCCCTATTGACCGATTAGTCGACTAAAAGGGGGTGTGGCAAAAATATATCAAAGCTGTAAAGTATTTCAATGTATCTAAACCAAACTGCACTCAAAAGAACACAACTGCAGAGGAGTTCATGCAAAAACAATTATTTATACATGCGTTAAGACTCCAAAATCTTCTCGTTTTGCCATAAATCATTTTGTAATAATTCAGTATAAATAAATTGATTAGTCAACTAATAAAAATCTTGGTCGACTATTATTATTAATTTATTTATTTCAGGGACAGTGCATATTAATCCACATTTACATGTAAATATACCAGAATTAGCCACAAGGCTATTTTTCATCTGTAGTCCCTGGACAGATGTTAAAATGTCACCCTAAACATAATAAAAGTACATTGTTATTACAAAGTTAAAATGCATCACTCTAAAATCATACAATAGACAGACACTGTTAGCAGACAAACCTTGAACATTCACATAACAAAGAACAGCAACAAGCGAACAAGTAACAACAATCAACCAAAAACAATCAAAAGGCAAGAGTCCAGCAGGGGGCAGCAAGAGGGGAAAGAGTTAATGCTGACAGGTCTGATTGTCTATGAGCCATTTTTTTAACTGAAATTTGAAAGAAGCGTATGTGTTGATGTTTCTGATGGTGATGGGGGTGTTATTCCAATGTTGAGCAGCTCGGACAGAAAAGGTGGTTTGACCAAACAGACTTTTCCTGAGGGGGATGATACAGTCCCCTCTCGCTGCTCCTCTGGTTCTGTTGTGTTCTGAAGACCGGATGTTAACTGTCTGAGTGGAGGAGATGACAAGCCGTGAATGATTTTATATATGAGACACAGATGAGCGTATTGGATCATGTTTTCCCAGGTGAGTAGATTATGTTTATGAAGTATTGGACAATGGTGATATGAGTTGGGTTTACGGTCAAGAATTTTTATTGTGCGTTTGTACAGAGAGTGGATGGGTTTTAGGGCTGTGGTGTTAGTGTGAGACCAAATGGTTAAACAGTACGTGATATGAGAGAGGATCATGGAATGCATAAACATTTTTGCTGCTCTTATGGACATTTGGTGTCTGATGTGTTTAAAGTTGCTGAGGTTGAATTTGATGTTGTTACAGATTTTTTTTATGTGGGACTTGAAAGTGAGTTTGGAATCGAGGACAACACCGAGATATTTATATTCTGTCACCACCTGAAGCCGTTCACCTGACACAAAGATGTCAGGATCAACGATGGAGCTGCTCTGGGACTTGGTGAAGAACATAGCGACAGTTTTGGAAGTATTTAACTGTAAACATGAATTTTGCAACCAATCAGTGATATGAGCCATGGCCTGTGTGAGTTTTTCAGCTACGTGAGTGATGTTTTTTCCATGAATGTAAAGCACAGTGTCATCTGCATACATTTGAATGGATACATCTGGACAAGCGGCCGGGAGGTCATTAATATACAAAGAAAATATAATGGACCCAGAATTGAACCTTGTGGCACACCAGTGGAGAGACTAAGAGCGGATGATTGATGTGTTCGGATTCTAACATGTTGTGAGCGGTCAGCTAAATATGCCTGAACCCACTTTGCAGTTTTTACAGAGAAATTGAAGTTTTATAATTTTGTCAGCAAGATGTTGTGATTAACTGTGTCAAATGCTTTTCTCAGATCCAGGAAGACTGCACCGACAACCCCCCCTTTGTCCAGTGACTGACGGATGTTTTCAGTGAAGAAGCAGGTGGCAGTTTCTGTCGAGTGGTTGGCTCTAAAGCCAAACTGCATTGGATGTAGAGCAAATGAGGTGGTGTTTAGGTGGTTGATTATCTGTTCTGGTACTAATTTCTCAGCAACTTTGGACACTATGGGCAGTATGCTTATTGGTCTATAATTGGCTACTGAGTAGGGGTCTCCATTTTTGAATATTGGGACAACAACGGCAGATTTCCACAGGCTTGGAAACTGACCTTGTGAGATAGAGAGGTTGATTATCTTTGCAATAGGCTGTGTGAGTGATATACGGAGCTCTTTAAGCATCACAGAATCCATACCAAAGATATCTTTGGATGTAGATGATCTTAGTGAGTTAATAGTCCGCATAGACTACGATACCATCGACCGACGAATTGACTAAACGACTAAAGGACGACAGCCGAAGTATACTTGAAGAAATGTATTCATTC
Organism: Rhinogobius similis; assembly: GCA_019453435.1. Taxonomy (NCBI): domain Eukaryota; kingdom Metazoa; phylum Chordata; class Actinopteri; order Gobiiformes; family Gobiidae; genus Rhinogobius; species Rhinogobius similis. Next base: position 34,223,700 of record CM033626.1, read on the forward strand.
ATTCAAACAGAAACACAAAATTTACATGTTTCCTGTGTCATTTGGATATAGCCATAAAGCCTTTTTTTTTTTGCACATGGCATATTTTGGAGTCTGCGTATAGTCCTGACAATGAGTTATCGATTACTAATTTAGTTAATGATTATCCCAGTGATCAATCAGTTGAAATATAGATTTTATACTGAAATATCATGCAATTTCACCACTTTTTAAAATCTGAAACGCCCCCTGGTAAGTGTACTCTCAGGGGTCCCTGTAGCTCTGGTTGGTAAACACTAAATACAGAGAGTAAAGCACAGACATTGCCCCATAACCTGTGTTTTTAGATTAACCCACTCTGTTTAATGTTAATGTTATAAAATATACAGTATATGTGTTGTTTTATTGTGTTTAAGCTTTGTAAGTTCCACTGGGTGTTAAGAGAGGCGATTATAAATAAAATGTATACTATTATTTTCCATCTCATTCACATGTGTTTAAAGCGTTTCTCTTTGGCCTATTCTCCTGCAAAACAAACCATAATACTGTCTAAATAAAGTCAAGAGCAAAACGTGTGCACAGTCCATCAGTTTTTAGTGTTTCAAACCAAGGCCTGATTTTGTTGCCAGAAGTAACAGCTTTTCCCTGTTGGCATTTCCACTTACTCCACACTTCCATTCAGTGACATATCCAGGACAAGCCATAACGCAACTAGAATTAAACCAGGAGGACTATATCAGGTCTAAAGCAGGACTATATCAGGTCTAAACCAGGTCTATACCAGGTCTATAACAGGTCTAAAGCAGGACTGTATCAGGACTATATCAGGTCTAAAGCAGGACTATATCAGGTCTAAACCAGGTCTATACCAGGTCTATAACAGGTCTAAAGCAGGACTGTATCAGGACTATATCAGGTCTAACTCTGGACCTGTTGTTTGGTGCCAGCCTCTCGACTCTCGATGGGCAGAGAGTGGGGGGTTTGAGTTGGCACTTCCCTCTACTCCACAGCTCTCTGCTCCAATATCAGGTTTTATTTTAGCTCCATCTGAAGAGGACATCCACTAGTACCGCCTGCAAATTACCTGCCGCACGAGAGGGAATTTGTGAATTTAACAGGTTATTCACAAAGACAACATGAGAATGGGCTCGCTCACAGTTCATCTCATTTGCATCGTATTACCATAACATAAGCGCTCCTTCAGAAACGTGTAAAACGGCTAAGAGGTACTGCGCTTAACGAAACGGGCGTGGAAAATGAGGCGCACAAAGCAATACGGCGGCGAGGGTGATTGGCGGCACGCTGGCAGAGCACAGCACACGGCAACAAGGCCACGGGTTCGACTCCCGGATGTTTCTGTGTGGAGTTTCTCCCTGTGTCTGAGTGGACTCCTCTGGGCTCAGATTTACCCCCGTAATGCCAGGACAAAAGGTAAAATACTCAACTGCAACGCTCGATGGGTCAAATGCAGAAGTAACATTTTCTATGGGGATAACAAAGTGTAGCTTAACCTTAAAGGAAAACTATACTGCATTTTTCATATTGTTATTAGCCTTTAAATGTGCTCTTGAGTACTATCTCATGTTTTGAAAGAGTTTCCCTGCTGTCTGTCTGAAACATAGAACTATAATTAAACCTGGAAGATAAATCAAATCAAATCAATTTATTTTGATAGTGCCCAAAATTACAACAACAGTTGCCTCGATGGGCCACAGGTAAAGCAGTTCAGATAACTGTCCCAGAATGCCCCTGTCCTTTGACCCTCCTTCGCGGCGAGGAAAAACTACAAAAAAAACCCAAAAGTAGAAACCTCGGGGAGAACCACAGTGAAGGAGAGATCCTACTCCCACGGACGGACAGGCTGCAGATTAACTAGGACTGACATCCACTTGGACTGTGGAGCCAGGACCACTCAAGAGGGAGCTCCCCAAATCCAAAATGGCGCCCAGTTTCTCCCTGTGGCGTGTGCACATTGGCACATGACCCCAAAAAAGTTTCTTACTTCCGTGTTACTTCCTGATATGGAGGCGGCCATCTTTGCTTTAGGGCACCACGTAACGACAATCCCCCATGATACTTTGAGCGACCAGCAGCTGCAAGTTTTTGTGTTAACGTTAGCTTGTGTGATTGTAATTGTGTTCTTCATGTTAGACACACGTGAAGCGTCTGAAATGAAATAAAATACAACTTACAGGTGTCTCTAGTCGAGCCTTTTCCACGAGCTTCTGTTTGTATCGTCCGACGCTCGTTCACGTGACTCACACATGTTTACTGTGACGTCACTTCATATAAAAACAGTAATTTCTGCGATTTTAGAAACGGTAGAAAAGAACATTTCCTTCTATTTTATTTAAATACCGATAATAATTAAGTACTGTCTGCAATTTTAATGTGAAATTATAGAAAAAGGCTGGTTCCAAGAGGCTGCAGTACCTCACACGGCCACTAATCAATCTGGGACCACAGACAGAGGGGGCGTGTCTTATCCAGTTCATTTAATACATCCATGGTCTGAAACTCATCAACATCTGTTTTTGTTTGCGCTTATTGTCTCTGTACACTGTCCTTTCAAGTAAAGCCTAAACTAATTGAAGTAATTGACTAAATCCAAGTGAAATGCCAAACTGTGGACCATTCCAGGCAGCAGGAGGCAGACCAAACCAGAAACGTTTAACTATAACTGCAAATATAAAGACATACAGCTATAACAAAGTGATACAGGTAGAGTTAAAGGCAAATGGAGAAAAGGAGACACTACAACTTGTACGTGGTGAAAGTTTCTCAGCCCGGAGAAGTTAACTTTAAATTGTCTTCTGTTTTGGTGGAGAACTTTTTATCCCTCGTTTTGACCTGAGCAGTTTCAATACCTTTTGTCTTTTCTCTGCTGCGGTGGACGGTGTGAGCTGATAGGAGCTGAATCCGTACAAGTGTCGAGCAGCAGACTGCCAATCGGCTCCACCACAAAAACCCCAAACACGGATTTCGGTGTTCATTTTATGGTCGCGATCATAACAACAAATAAGGCTGCTGTACTGGAGAATTGGATCAACAGTATTGTAAAAGAACTTTAACAGGTAGCTTTAAAAGACAACTAAATACTCTCGCAATGTAGAAAAATATAGTTCTGGATTAAAGCACATATTAGGTCATTCTTAATCATTCGTCGATGTAAACCCTCATTCGTCATTCTTAATCATTAATAAACTACATTATAACACTCTCATATGACCTTTTTGCGTTATGTTTATGTTTATTTTGTATTTTATTTTTTATTAGGGCTGCAACTAACAATTATTTTGGTCATCAATTAGTCTTGCGATCACTCTTTTGATTAACCGATTAGTTGTTTTAACCACAAAAGGCCGGCAAATATAAAGATTTTGACAATATTTAACAGAGAAGAAGCTAAAAAATGCTGTTTGGGAACATCTTCACCGAGTGCACTTCCAATAAAAATGGTTTCTCCATAAAGACACTAACTTTTTGCATTAATTCCTGCTTTTTCTGAGTGATAAAACATCAGCACAGGGCGAGTTTTGAGGGTGGTGTAAAAAACAAAACAAAATTATCCGGTTATCAAATTGACAATTTAAAGAATCGTTTTTGTTTCTATTCAGATTAATCGACTAACCTGTTTCAGCCCAATGTTTTATATATTCTGGACATGTAAAAAGTCCAAAAATATACTATAATAAGTCTTTTTCTTGTGAGAGACTGGGTGGAGAACTCTAATTCAAGCACAATTTTTTATTTTTTGCATAGATATATAAAGAGTCACTTTATTCACCCCACAAAAACACATCTAATTGTCACAACATTTTAAATTCGATAGTATTTAGGTGAACATTTAAACCGATTATGACTGCACAATTAATTGCAGTAGAACAGACTTTGCACTTGACTTGGCTGTAAAAAACTCTGCAAGTATTAAAACATCCTGCCTTTTTATAGAACGAAACCTCAACGATCACGAGCCAAAATGCATCAGTGTTCCGTCAAATTTGAATTGCACAATCGGAAAAATCCCCAATGACTTTTCACCCCCCAAAAGATCATTCTGGAACATTTACAAAACTGTTGAACTCTAGTGTTTAGTCCAGTTTTGTTCAGATTAAAAACACAGCAGACATTCCAGATATGGCAGGACAGGCAGGGGTCATGCAAGTGCAGGCGCAGAGGGAGAACACACCGCTGTTACTTGGAGCTAGTCGGTGTAATAGTCGTTTTAAAGCTGTTGTTTTAAGTAGCAATTAAAGTGTAAATGAACGGGCTTTGCATTACCACACTCCCCGAGGCTTAGACTGCCACCATTAACGCTATCAGACACGATCAGAAACAGTAGCTCAACAAGTTACTTCAGCGACGCACAAAGACTCCTGAACTTTACATCCAATTTTACCACCGACACTTCATTATGCACAATATAAAGGCCTCTGACCACAATAATAAAGGCTGGGATCTAGGTTAGAGCACAATTGTACAGACCCCTTAAAAGGTTTGTAAACAAAAACATTCTAAATTCAGAATGGAGTCAAAAGTGAAGTGCAACATAATGTGAATTCACTGGAGAAACTGAGATTTAACAGAATCAGAATATCACAAACTATGAAAAATGTTGATGATTTTGGAAAATGTAAAGCACTCAGACACATGTGAGTGACATCAGAGCTGCTTTAAACACATTTATTATTGTATTTTACATCATGTTTTAGGTAATTATGATAAACTCTTTGCATTTTTGATGAAGGAACAATCCAGATTTATGGGTTTTACTGGAAAAATACTCACAGAAATGTTGAACCTACAATAATTTTTCATTTTATCTGCAGATATATTAGATACTTTACCATAAATCTGATTCTTTTGAAGCTAAAATACAATGTTAAGGCTAGAATATTTTATTTTGAAAGTGTTTATTCCTTCATCCTCATCCAAGTACTGATGTGTAATTAATCATATATATATATATAAAATTGGGATTCAGATTTTTACTTTATTCAAATACAAAAATGTTGTCATCGTAAATATAATAAAATGAATTATAAGGGCACTCCTCAAAACATTAGGCATGTTTCTAAAACATTACTAATACAATATATTTCGGTCTATATTCAATATAGAAGTAATTGCTCAAAGTAATTGTGATTTCAATTATGCGCCAAATAATTGTGATAATAATTTTGAGCAGCTCTATTTAGAAGTTGAACTCACGCTGTGCAGCTGAATTTCAGACAAAGAGCATGAGCAGCGCTGTGGACAGGTTTGTGCTCATGTCCAGCACGTTTAAAGTCTATGACAAGTCACATGACACATTTCACTAAAATGTAGTCAACATGATTATATTTAAGATTTTATTAAACATTTTGCCTATTTGTCCCCAGTTTGACAGTTTTCGTATAGTTCATAATGTCACTTCCTGGTTGGACAAGAGCAGTAAATATGACATAGTTAGAGGTAATTCCACAACTGTTACCATAGCAACCGTTTTGAAAACAAGGGCCAAAATCCATATAAATCACACAAAAGTTATGATCTGAATAATAATACTTGATAACACCTTTATTTTTCTGAATGACCGTTTAAACTGTCATAAAATTGTGTCAGTTGTGTATTAACTGTCTCTATATTTTCAGTACGTCACTTTTCATGTAGAGGTAGAGGAATTTAGCAGAAATTTAGAGGAAAGGAGCAGAAATTTAGCTAAATAAAACTTTAAAATTGCAGGAAGTCATTGCAGGAGGGCACCTGTGGTAAATATTTATCATAGTTTAACCCTAACCCCAGTCGAGTGTCAGTTTGTGAAGAATTTAGCAAATTTAGCTAAATAAAAGTTTAAAATTGCAGGAAGTCAATTTTAAACTTTTATTTTCCTGCAATTTTAAACTTAGGGTTAGGGTTAGGGTTAAACTATGATACATATTTACCCTCCCACCAAACTAAGTCATAATTAGACCAACACGAGAACCTGTATAGACTTTAAACTCAAAAACAGCATCGTTGGCAAACCGTTGAAAACTGTTTAAAGTCAAAGGCTTTGCCACAAACTTTTCTGTTCTTTGTGTGTGAAGTGATTTGTTCAGAAGACGTATCGTAGAGGCGATTCACCTCGGAGCCTCCAGTCCACCGGAGCTGTGTTTACTGCCACCTGCAGCTGTATTTTACGGTGTACGTGCCGCTCTCAAACAGCCCAGACCCAACGACATACGACAAATATAAAAGCCTGAAATCCCTGCGACCAATCAGCAAATGTGAACTCATCGCAAGCAGGTAATCACAGCTCTTAAAGGACAAATATTATGCAAAATTGACTTTTTTTTAAAGCTTTTATCCATGTTCTAACATTGTTCCGTCGTCAAAAACACACTTGGAGTAGCATTTAGCTTGATTCACGTTTGTTTGATGATGCTGGTTTGAAGATCCTCTTTCCTTCGACGCGTGATGTAGATCAGTGTTTTTCAACCTTTTTAAGAGTTGTGGCACACGTTTTGGGTTTAAAAGCTACCACAGCGCGCCACCTACCACTAAAACATGACCAAATCAGACCATTTCGTTAAAAATATTATATATAATGAGGTAAATAATGTCTGTGGCACTGTCTAGTTCTTTACATTTGGTAATGGTGATGGTTTTGCGTTCTTTTTTGGTGAAAATGTTGCTCAGGACACTCCAAAAAGGTCTATTAAATCCACATTTGTGAATCTGTTAACTCAAACTGGACATTTTTTCAAGGCAGACCTGGCAAAACCTCAAGGCGCTGTAGTGTTCCCCGGCACTGGTTGAAAATCAAGGACGTAGATGATGCTGACGTCATTTATCCCAGATTTTTTTTGCTGTTTTGAGTCCTTAAATCATCGCCAGACTCGCTCTGAACATTTTTTCCGTCTAATCACGATAACTACAACTTTGTCCGATCAACTGCTTACTGCTAAGCATTGTGGGTATATATTTACATGTGTGTAATTGCCTTTACAGCCACTAGATGGAGCCAGAGCTAAGTCAAAATGGCATCTCGCAACACAGTGATAAAGCTATAGTTTTCTTGTAAAAGCATTTAATTTTTAGCTCTAAAACATATAAAAATGAAGACACTCATGTTTAAAGGCCAATAATAATATAAATAATGCATAATATTTGTGCTTTAACTTCCATCCAGACGATTTTAAGTGCTGTGCAACTAAAATTTGTGTCAAAATTGGCCCAAAAATCTCACCTGTAAACCTAGAATAACACAGACGTGGCTTCTATTTGGTGCTTATTCAACAAATAATTGCTACACACAGTTCGTTAAGTCTAGTCCTAGGACACGACACCAGAACGCAACACAAACAGCTAGTTGTGCAATAGTTTAGTCCTGATTGAGTCCGGATTACGAGTGTAAATGTGAAATAATGCCAAGTAATTTGTACGTCTCTAGAGCCAAAGCAACTGCCGCCCTCAATTTCCCCCAATTCACGACAACAAAGCGGCTAATTCCTTTACTGACCCCTTGTGGTTATATTTAGCATTTCTGTCCACTCTCTTCTATTTAAAAACCTAGATGTGTGTTGTCACTCCACTGTGTCATCCTATTTCCAGCTTCTTTGGAGTTCAGCCTCATTGTTGTTGATGGGTCTGCCGCGGCGCCGACAGCTTGTCAACAGATCACAGCAGACGAGAGGACGCGAGGCGGGCTGCACTTGTAAAAATAGCCCGCAATGAAAGCAAACAGTCGAATAATGAGGCCGGCGCGGTGTCCCCAGAGGCGCCCAAGTCACTGGTGGATTGGAGCTCTGAGGGGGGCCGGTGCGGGACGGGCGACAGTGAAATGAAAGGACGGCATGAGAGGAGGAGAAATGTGGCCGCAAAAGACGCTGGAGAGGGAGCAGCGGAGGAATTTGTCAGCGATTTAGGAGCACAGGTCACGTTTATTATGCGTTTTTTTTTTTTTGATTGTTAAAAGCCTTTGAACGTGCTTTTGCGTTGACATTGCTTTAGAAAGATGATGCATCCAGTAAAAGCATGCATTATATAAAAATCTGTGAAGTGAATGCCTCTGAGTTACAACGCCATCTATCAGCAAGGGGGAAATAAACAAAAACTAGCTTTCCCCCAGTTTGGTAATGTAAGTGAGTTGCAATGAATATGATTTGAGGCAGAAATGCTCAGAACAAACCTGTCAATGATTTATGGACTAAAAACGTCCCAAGAGCCCTCCGGATCTCTACTTTTGACGTCACAAAAATTTTTGAACTGAGTGTTTTCTGAGGTAAAAGCCAAAGGATCTCGTGAGAACAATTAATGAAGCGAGTGTGAATGAAGCTAAACACAACTAAAGGTATGTTTTTGCTGAGGGAACTAGGGGTGGCTAAAAAAATCTTGTATAATATGTGTCCTTTAAGGTCTAGGGCAGGCATGTCCAAACTCAGGCCCGGCGGCTAAATGCGGCCCTCAGACCAATTTTTCTTGGCCCTCAGGCTTCCTGGTGAACTGGCCCACACTGTCCTGATAAGTACTATTTACAGCACATTTCAGATTTTCTACAATTCTAACCTGAATAACTAACATTTTGGTACAATACAGACCTGATATTAAGGCACTGAGACTGAATGTAGATGTGGTGGTGCTTAAAACATCAGATAAACGCAGCTTTTTTAACATTTCACGATTGATTTGTGGCCCTCCTCTTGGTCTATATTTCAATATGCGGCCCTCGATGGAAAAAGTTTGGACAACTCTGATCTAGGGACTACGATGACAATGAGAATAAGAAAAAAATAAGAAGAAAAGTGAGTTAATAGTTTATTTTATTAACTGTTTTAGTATAATTATAATATGACACATGCTACACAGTGCACTCCCACTAATGCTTGAACAGATTAGCAGCATCACTCGCCTCTGTCTGCCGAGGGGAGCTGCAGTACAACGTTGAGCATTTACAAAGCACTCTAGATACAGTCTGCAGTGGGTCACGTCGAGGGGGCGTGGTCTGCCCTGGGGAAACTCGGGGAAAACCCTTGATTTCATAGAAAACTCAACTTTTTTCCCAGTTCTAATATATTTCCTGGAGAATTATGTTTAATTTAAGCTCAGATAATTCAAATTAAGTTACAACCAGGTAGGGCTGGGCGATATGGCAAAAAATTATTATCACGATTTTCTTGGGGCCAGATCATGATTTCAATTTTATCACGATTCATGTTCATGGCTTTAATAGAGCTGCACTATTTATGAAAAAAATGTGAATTGTGTCTAGATTTTTGATTTATAATAATAGGATTTTGTCACTTTTAGCCATGTTTTTGTCACGTTCAGTTGTGTTTGTCATATTTAAACACATTTTTGCCACTTTTAGTTGTGTTTTTGTCACTTTTAGTTGTGTTTTCGTCACTTTTAGTTGTGTTTTTGTCACTTTTGGTTGTGTTATTGACACTTTTAGTTGTGTTATTGTCACTTTTGGTTGTGTTATTGTCACTTTTAGTTGTGTTATTGTCACTTTTTAGTTGTGTTATTGTCACTTTTAGTTGTGTTTTTGTCACTTTTGGTTGTGTTTTCGTCACTTTTGGTTGTGTTTTCGTCACTTTTAGTTGTGTTTTTGTCACTTTTGGTTGTGTTTTTGTCACTTTTATTTTATTTTTTTCACTTTTAGTCCCGTTTTTGTTGTTTATTGTCACGTTTAGTTGCATTTTTAGTGTTGATTTCATTTAATTGTTGCAGCTCTGGCCTATAAGAGGTAAATAAAGTCATCGGTTCAGAGGTTTCAGAGACTAAACAACAGGAGAAAAAGTGTATTTGAACAGATAACTGCATTGAAGAGAGAAACAGTGAATCATGATACCACGATTTCACAAAAATTGCAGATTGTCACAGGGACGAGCTCACAATTCGATTTTTATCACCGTATCGCCCAGCCCTACAATCAGGTCTTACCAGATGTTATTGACTTGGCGTTTCCTCAGAAAAGTGAACAGATTGTGCTGTAGATGTAAAAATACAGCAGGCGGCGCAACTATTTATCCTGCATCTAGCGTTAGCATTCTTGGAGACAAATTTGGGCAGTTCGAACATTTTATTCTTCTCCATGTCTTCGTGTCTGTATTTGCTACAATAAAACTCGACACTGGCGCCTGTAGTTGTTGAACAGTGGGTAAAAAAGCAGCTCTGACAAAATGAAATGCATTGTTTTCCTCCACAGAAGTCCGAGAGTGGGTGTTGTTTAAACTTCCTGTTTTATGCAACATTTTGAGTAACTTTCCCCTTTCAAAAGATATCGATAATAAAGAACAGTCCTAATGTCCCATCATGGTATATATAAGACTAATGGTTTTTTTTTTACTTCTAAAACACATGACTTAAAGGGCCTATGACAGGTTCTACTTCTCATTTCACTTAAATGCAGTTTAGATAAATATATTTCAAATTTTGCCAAAATAGTTCACAAATTTTCTTTTGTTTTAGCAATTTTTGAGTTTTTTTGTTTTACTTCCTGGTTGTACATGAAATTAAGGAAATTACCATAGCAACCATGCTGTAAACTGGGCCAAATTCATGTAATGTCACAGATTTTTTTTTTAATTTACAAATAAAAATACACGTGAACACCTTTTTTGATTGAATGAATTAATAAGAGTAAAAAAAAAGTTGTCTCTTTTGTGTAAATTATGCAAAATCTTTGTCTCCCCAGTGTGATGTCATCAATTTGTTTGCTTCCTGTAACTTTCTACAGATTTTTCAACTTTTCTTGACAAACGGCCACTTGATTGTTGTGCAACTATAATTTATATGTACAACAACTATTACTACACCAAATAAAGACAAAATTAGAAAATACTGATACGCACTTTAATGAAGAATCACCTTCTTTCCACTTCTTTTAAAACTCCTCCATAAAAATGTATTTATTCGATCGCTTATCTGCATTCGGTTTCTATTTCGGAGGACTGTTTTACTGTCGAGGCTTGCCCCCGTTTCCTGGAACATGTGCGTGTCCTGGACCCTTGCGACAGTACCGTGGGTGACCAGCAGGGGTCTCTTCTCCTCCATGGTAGAGGCTCACTTCTCTGACTTCAGCTGTTTTGCCTTTGGAGCAGCACAAAGGCTTTATCAGAGGTTTGGATATTAAACTACAGTGTGGTCTGCGAACACTGGAGAATGAAACGTCTTACTGCGCAGAGATCTGACAGCAGCGCGACCCAAACTCCTTCTACTTGTTGTATTAAAAAACAAAACAACAATTAGCTATTTGTAAGAGTTTAATTAAAAGATAAGAGTAGAACATCCTAATTCTGTTGAGACCAGAAAAGCTTTGATTTAGAATTGTTGTGTGTGAATTTGTGAATATTGTGCCTTGATGAAATACTGAACTACTGAACTACTAAATATATTTCAGTTTCTGCTAGAATCTTCACAAATTTTACCCCAATTTAGCTATTTTTTTTTTAGATTTTTAATTTTACTTCCTGGTTGTAAAGTATGACATCATGCTAGGAAATTACCATAGAAACCACACTGTACATTGGCCAAAACTCATCTAATGTCACAGATTTTATTCATTTGACAAAGAGAAACACATGTGAACACCTTTATTTTGTTGAATCAACGTTTAAAGCGTCAAAAAGGTAGTTTATTTTGTGTAAATTATGCATGACCTTTGTCTCCCCAGTGTGATGTCATCAGTTTGTTTACTTCCTGTAATTTTCAACAGATTTTTTGACTTTTCTCCACAAATAGTGACTCAAATATATTGTTCTTTCATTCATATATCGAACGATGAGTCGATATGGTAATTATCGTGACAGCCCTACCCTTGAATATGAAACTTTTAGTCAATTTTACCCACACAAAGCCGTTTAACAACGTCCTGGTGAAGAATATTTAAAGTGGGTATGACAGGTTTTCATGATTTTCCGATTTTGTCTTTATTTGGTGTATTAATAGTTGTTGTACATATAAATTATAGTTTCACAACAATCAAGTGGCCGTTTGTGAAGAAAAGTTGAAAAATCTGTAGAAAGTTACAGGAAATAAACAAATAGATGACAAAGAGACAAAGGTTATGCATAATTTACACAAAATAAACTACTTTAATAAGTAATTTAACAAATTCATTTAACAAAAAAGTGTTCACATCTATTTTTATTTGTAAAACTTTTAAAATCTGCAACATTAGATGAGTTTTGCCCAGTTACAATGCAGTTGCTTGGTATTTTCTTAGTGTGACGTCATAATTTACAACCAGGAAGTAAAAACAAAAACAAAACAAATTTTATCCCGGTTTAGCAATTTATTTAAGTATCTTGGCAAAATGTGGAATGTATTATATTTAACTACATTTTAGTGAAATGAGTAGCTCAACCTATCATCGGCACTTTAAGTATTTTAATCAAAAACACAGAATTTCCATGTTTCCTGTATGTTTTCTGTGTCATTCTTGCTCTGTATCGGAGTCTGTGTTTAGACCAGTTAACGATTACTCGATTATTTAATTACTGTAGCTGACAACCATTTCTATAATCGATTAGTTGCGATTAATCAGTTAACTTGTTGCAGCCCTACTTCACTCTCCATGTTTTAATCTTTCTTTTGTTGATAATGTACATAAATAGTCTCAAAGTACAATAAAAACAATCGCTTGTCTTGTTGACTAATCAAGAAACGAATTGCTGACTCCACAACCAATAAAATAATAGCTTGTTGCAGCCCTACTACTTACATTTTGTTCAGAATAATATACGTATATAATAGCCATTTTCCAGAAGTTTTAAGCATTATTCACTGACTGCACAGCTGCCCTGAGTGAGACCGAAGTGAAGCTGTTGTTCTCACACTAGGCCTGTGCCATTTCAGGAAAAATCTAAAGTAATTTTCCAGGTAAAATTCAGGGTGGGGTGCACGGTGGCAGAGCGGCTAGAGCGTCTGCCTCTCAATAAGGAGATCGTGGGTTCGAATCCCAGACCACCCCAACATCGTGGTTTCGAATTCTGAACCACCCTAACATCACACAATCTCTCTGGGTGGAGTCTGCATGTCCTCCCCGTGTTACCGTGGGTTCTCTCCGGGTTCTCCGGCTTCCTCCCACCATCCAAAGACATGACTGTGCAGGTTAATTGAGAACTCTAAATTGCCCCTAGTGAATGAATGTGAGAGTGAATGGTTGTCTGTCCATGTCTCTGTCTCTCTGTGTCAGCCCTGCGACGAGTTGGCCACTGTCCAGGGTGTATCCCGCCTAAGGCCCAAAGTCACTGGGATAGGCTCCAGTCACCCGCGACCCCTAACGGGAATAAGCGGTAGAAAATGAATGAATGAAATTCAGGGTGGTTAAAGAGCCCGAGGACACATTGGAGCTGCTTTACGCCTCGTGACTTTGTGACAGAAATCACGACGACTGCACGCCGCCTTTGTCTAGTTCAGAACATTTAATCTACAGCAAACTTGGGAGAAAAAGCAAAGTGAGTAACTATACGGCGCTGAGGAAAGAGAGAACGTTGCCCTGCTTCACTTCTTCAAATGAAAAAGCTGTGCTAAAGCTGTGCTAGTGGCCAAAAAACGCATGCATGTGAATTCTAATGATTCCAAATGTTTGTGAGAGGTAAGAACAAGTTAGATTGATTTAAATACATACTTCCTCCTTTCTAGGCCTGTCACGATAAATACTATACTGACTTATTGTTCAAAATCTGATATAAAGAACAATATATTTGGCACGCAGTTTTTATTTTATAAAGCCAGACATAAAGAACTACCAGAAAATATTCAAATCATGTTCAGTGACAGAGAAGGAAATTATAATCTAAGGAATCAGTTCAACTTCAAGAAATTATTTTACCGCACAGCAACCAAAAAAATGTGTGGAGTTGATCTATGGAACAGTTTAAATGAGGAAACAAAGAGCTGTCCAAGTATAAACTGCTTCAAAAAGTGGTACAAATATAATTTATTTAAAAAATATGCAGAAGAAGGTTGAGTAAAAGTTAAACATATTTTAATCTGATATGGTTAAATAACTAATTACAATATTGTCATTAATTTTTTTTTTGTGTGAAAAACAGGCAAACTATTAAATAATCAAATACAGCCATAAACTTTGTCTCCCTGTGAGAATTTAAAGTGCCTCTGACAGGTTGAAGTACTCATTTCACTAAAACACAGTTAAGATCATTATATTCAAGATTGTGCTAAAAAGAAAACATTTTTTTTTATCCCAGTTTGGCAGTTTTTTGGGTTTAAATTTTGACTTCCTGGTTGTAATCATGACATCACACTGGGGAATTCTGTAACTGTTGCCTAGAAACCATGGCGTACACCGGGCGAAAACTCCTCGAATGTCACAGAAATGATTATTTGACAAATAAAAACACATAGGAGCACCTTTATTTTGACAAATTTATGTTTAAAGGATCAGAAAAACGTGTTTGTTGGTTGTAAATTGTCCCTGGTGAGTCTCCCTAGTTTGATGTCATCATGTTTTGCTCAACTTCCTGTAAAGTTGAACACATTTTTCAACTTTTCTTCACAAACTGACTCTTGATTTGGCTAAAACTATCATTTATATTCACAATAGTGTTTATTCCACCAAATAAAGTCAAAACTAGAAAATAATAAACACGCCCTTTAACAAAAATGTCAACTTTTCTCCAGAAACAGCGACCCGATTGGTGTAAAACTATCATTTATATTTACATCAGGTAAAGTCAAAATGTAAAAAATCATACAAACCTGTCACACGCACTTTAAAACAGTTTACTTAATCAGAAAAAAACACGTCAAATAGTGTGTGCCCCGAGTAGAACTAACGCAGATGTCAGTTCTTCTCCTTAAAAACCTGCCTGGAGACTTTTTCGCGACGCTAAACCGTGACTTTCTTCTATGACATTACTAATCCTTTATTTGATTTGCCGCCCACACTGTTATAGAGGCTCACTTCATACACTTCTCCCCAGAGACAGGACTGAAAAGTTGCTGACCGCGAGCAGAGCGAATCGATCAGTGACTGCGCTTTCAGACACTTTCGGCTTTGCTCTGAGGCAGTTTAACGTGACCAGGTTCGGCCCAAAATAAACTCGCGGCCCACGAACACGGCCGGATTTTGTGTATTTAAGCGGGCGGGGAGAATGTGTGTGAATAACCAAATCCGATGCGCTGGTTTATCTGGGAGCAAGTGGTGTTAGGCGCGGTTCCTCTGGTGGTATTTTGAAATTGAGCTAAAAAATTGGTTGGTTTTTACTGTCAAACCCTTTTTTATTATTTTTTTTAAAGTGCGTATGACAGGTTTTTATGATTTTCTAGTTTTGACTTTATGTGCTGGAATAAACACTATTGTGAATATTTATGATAGTTTTACACCAATCAAGTGTCAGTTTGTGAAGAAAAGTAGAAAAATATGTTGAAATTTACAGGAAGTAGAGCCGAGTTCCAAAACATGATGACATCACACTAGGGAGACTCACCAGGGACAATTTAAAACCAACAAACACATTTTTCTGATCCTTCAATTCAACAAAATAAAGGTGCTCCTATATATTTGTATTTGATAAATTATAATTTCTGTGGCATTAGAGGTGTTTTGGCCCAGTGTACGACATGGTTGCTAGGTAACAGTTACAGAATTCCTAGTGTGATGTCATCATTTACTACCAGGAAGTAAACATTTTAACCTAAAAAAAAATGCCAAACTGGAATAAAAAATAGAAAATTCTTTAGCAGAATCTTAAATACAATGATCTTGACTATGTTTTAGTAAAATGAGTACTTCAACCTGTCAGAGGCCCTTTAATCTTTATTTAACCAGGAAAACACCCATTGAGATCGAGATCTCTTTTTCAAGGGGGACCTGGCCAAGTGGTCAGCAGCACACAGTATTACAAGTTTAAAAATACATAAACAACAAAACAATTTGTCTAAAAAACTGAAACAAAGTGCAACAGTCATAAGATAAAGTGCCATAATTAGAAAGTGCTATTCACCTTGTTCCGGAAGTTGCCTTATGCGACGCCGTCTTGTTTCCGTTGTAGTTCACATGGAGCAAACAAGATCAACAGAAAATAAGTTCTACATGGACTAAAAAGACGTTTTCAGACTGACCAGGAAATCGTTGCGTTGTTGACTTGTTGTTGCTCGTGTTCATTAAACATTTTACACAAATCAATCTACTTTATGTAACATTTTAGCGGTGAGACTTTTCCCTCGTTCATCATTAGCTTTAACGGAGTTCTCGTCAAACAGAAGTGCGTTTACAACAAAAGTGCAAAAAACGGCAAAAGTGGGCGGGGCAGAATAAGGTCAATAATCAGTTGAACCCACTTTCAGCCTTTGTTGCTGTGTGAATGGAGCGACGGGGACTGGGCGGTTCCTCTGACTAAACGGGAACTAGGATTTTACAGGGACTTAGTTCTTGGTACTGCTACGTGCAAAAATGCCTAATATTGCCTTTTTATCACGTTATAAAAGAAAAAAATGGCTATAACCATATAATTGTCAATATAAGTGACCCAGGACAAAAGTTTAAGGATATTTATTTATTACATTTAAGTCATAGATCAGTCATTTTAGTGTTTTTGGAGCCTCCGTAGTCAGTGTTAATGCATCTCTAACATAAGCATAAGCACTCACGGTGGACTGCACTCTCACTGCACTGCCCCACTTTGCAGCTGTGATGAAAATTGGCTGCAGTGTTCAAAGAATTATACGGCAATATTCTAAATTCCATACGGCCCTGAAAGAAAATGACGAAACACCACGAGTGATTAGACACTATGGCCGAGCACTTGACCCGATTTCCTTTAAATTTTGATTCAGATTGGGTTAAATGTGTTTGTTTTTTTCTTGTCCACAGTGGCTCTGTAGTGTCAAAGTGTCCTTAAGCAAGACACTTCACTCTTAATTTATTTGAATGCAGTCTGTAAGTGAATGATGGCACAGAATCACCAAGTATGGATTAACGTTTTTACTTTATTCAGTGTATTAATACCTGTTGTCAATATAAATTATAGTTTTACACCAATCAGGTCGCTGTTTGTGGAGAAAAGTCGAAAAATCTGTTGAAAATGGCAGGAAGTAAACAAATCAATGACATCGCACTGGGGAGACAAAGGTTATGTATAATTTACATAAAATATACTAATTTTTTGACCCTTTAAACCTTGATTTAACAAAATAAAGTATTTTTCTTTGACAAATCTGTGACATTAGAGGAGTTTTGGTGCCGTGTACAGGATGGTTTCTTTTGCTAGTGTGATGTCATCATCTACAACCAGGAAGTAAAATTAAAAACTTTTAAAAATTGCTAAACTGGGGTAAAATTTGTAAAGATTTTTGCAGAATTTGAAATAAGCTGGCATAGGCACTTTAAACATTTATAACAGATTTTATTCCATCTATATTTAACCAGGATTTTGGAATTGTTTGGGAATGAGGGAACAAGGGAAATGGATTTTGGCAAAAAGACCAAGAATTATACAGTACAAGCTTTGGCACTGGGCCCTTTCCTGAACACGCACATAAATGTTTCAATGAGAAAAAGACTATGGGGATTAAATAAAACTAAAACCAAAGAATGCAGTAAATAACAATCATTTGTGTCCTCCAGACCCTGATACAAACCAAACACTGGCTCTGCTGAACAGTAGGCCTACTAAAGCAGACTGATTTATTAAAAAACAGTCGTGATTCTGTTGTCCTGCCAGCGGGATGCTGGATTTTTAAAAAAATAAATGTTTTCCTTTTCATCCACATCTGATAAAAGGAAACTATCAGCTGCTGGACATGTTCAATATGAAAAGAAAGCTGTGACCCACTTATGTTCAATCAAATCAAACATTCGGAGATGAATTAGAGTCAGTTTTTACTCCAAAAGCACAAATTTAAAAATTATGCTAAAATTCCCCCAAAAATTAATAGGACTTTAATATGGATTCCGCCTGTTTTTTTTTTTTACTTTATTACAAGTCCATAAAACAATTTTTTGTTAAATTAGCTTTAGCTTTGAAAGAGGAATTGTCAAAACCAACAAAATCCAAAACTAGTGTCAATCAGGCAAAATCTAAAGACATCAACTTCACTTCTTCATTTATTTCACTAAGAAAATGTAGGCGGACTTTAAAGTCTGATATTCCTCTTTGCAGAGCTTGTTTCCAAGAGTAATCAGAGTAAATCAGACTCAAAACTCCAGAGTCTGAGCTTCACAAAGAGTCCAGACAATAGTTTGTGTCCAAAGGGTTCAAGAACAGCTTCAGTTTGAAATTTTAGTCAAACTTTTTATAAAAACAGGTCCGATTAGATGGGGTTAACAGCCTCAATATTGACCAAAGAGGAAGATCACGGGCCAAAGTGAGCACCAAAGCGCTTGGGGCTTGAACTTTCTGCTTTTACACCCCTGATTATTTCAATACAAAGAGGATGACACAATAAACCGAGTGCACATCTATAACATTTCCCTTTTCCCCTTAAACTAAAAACACAATTTCACTCGCCACTTTTACACTGAGCTGCTCCTGAACGTCCCTTTGTCTGAATACCAATTTTTAGCACAGCATTTGCACCATTTCAATCGCTTTAACAAATGAATTAAACACCACTTTCGCTCTATCCTGGATCTTCTGCCTCTCCTGTTATAATTACACACTGCTCTCCATTAGTCCATCAGTGTTTGTGGGTCCGATCTGCTCCAGCCACTTTAAGCCCACACAGGGAGATAATGCACTGCTTATTTGCACTCTGGAAATTGCCCCTTATTAATATTTATAGCCTTTTTTAATCTTCAATATGCATAATAAAGCGAGGCAGGTGGGTCATATAATTCGGTGATTATTTAAGCACGTTTTCCACTATATTCTGTGTGCTCTTAATGTTGTTTAAATGGTCTTATCGCTCAGAGTGAAGGGGCTGTCAGTCAGGATTAGTGTAGACGTTTCAATACACACGAGGCAAATTCAATCCGAGTACAGTTTGGGGAGAGCTCGTGGGCATAGTTTAGTCGAATATCAAAACAAAATGCAACATAACATTTAATTTATGCCCGTTCTATAAGAGATAATGGTTTAAGCCGCTGAAAATCAATAGGAATCTGTATTATAAGCATTACTTTCACACAAAGTACTGTCACAAAGTAGGAATAAGTTAATTTGCCATTGATTGATGTCTATACTTGTGTCCACCAGAGGGCGTGGGAGTGTCCTCATTCCACCGTGACGTCGCCGAGTGAAAAATAAAGTTAGCTGAAACTCTAATATAGTGGATTTATCTCATAAAGACTGAAATACATGAGACACAGCTGTATTTATGGACTAATATTAACACGTGATTTATTAAACTTGGATTTCACGTTAATGAAGAAAATGGACCGGATTATCCAGCTTTCTGCGTCAGCCGGAACACTTTCAATCTTTTAATTGCTCAAAGGTTCAACTGGTAACATTAGCGACTTTATAACGTGACTATTTTAGTTCTGATAAACTGAAAATTGTGCTAAAAACAACTTTAGGGCCAGATTTTCGGATGGTTTTGTCCTCGGGGCCAGAAATGCTTTTGAAATAAGAAAAACATGAAACACAAAAGGCTTTGACAACATCTGCAGAAATTAACCAGGAGTAAACCAGGACCTAAACCAGGACTAAACTAGGTAAAGAAGGACTAAACCAGGACTATAGGTCTAAACCAGGACTAAACCAGGACTAAACTAGGACTAAACTAGGTAAAGAAGGACTAAACCAGGACTATAGGTCTAAACCAGGACTAAACCAGGTCTAAACCAGGACTAAACTAGGTCTAAACCAGGAGTAACCCAAGGACTAAACCAGGACTAAACCAGGTCTAAACCAGGAGTAACCCAAGGACTAAACCAGGACTAAACCAGGTCTAAACTAGGTAAAGCAGGACTAAACCAGGACTATAGGTCTAAACCAGGACTAAACCAGGACTAAACTAGGTCTAAACCAGGAGTAACCCAAGGACTAAACCAGGACTAAACCAGGATTAAACCAGGTCTAAACCAGTACTAAACCAGAACTAAACCAGGACTAAAATAGGACTAAACCAGGTCTAAACCAGAGTTAAACCAGAACTAAACCAGGACAAAACCAGGTCCAAACCAGGACTAAACCAGGTCCAAACCAGGACTAATCCAAGGCTAAACCAGGTCCAAACCAGGACTAAACCAGGTCCAAACCAGGACTAATCCAAGGCTAAACCAGGTCTAATCCAAGGTTAAACCAGGTCCAAACCAGGTCTAAACCAGGACAAAACCAGAACTAATCCAAGGCTAAACCAAGTCTAAACCAGGGCTAAATCAGGAGTAAATCACTAACTTGAAGACGTGTTGAGGGTCAGATCATCTCCCTTGAGGGCCTGGTTTGTGCCCTGGTCCTTAAGTTGAACAGCCCTGGTTTATAAGCTTTACTTCATCGTAGTGTATTGTACGCGGTGCTGCATCGAGTCATACATTCGCGAAATCAGTAAAACAGACCGGCATAAAAACATTAACAAGACACATGCCTAATCAATACCAATTTAAATTCAACAGTGAAGAAGACACTGCCTTAACACAAAGAGCTTTCATTCAGTCGAGTCGTGCACACTTCAAAGACTCGCTGTCATTACGCACCGTGGGATAATTATGACTCCTACAGTAAAAAAAAAATAAGTAATTGATTAACAGACTATACTATTGACCATGAAGGACTATCGGTTAAAGAAAAAATTGAAAACGTGCATCCCTGTTTTGATCTAGATGGAGAGTATTTTGCATATTTAGGTTCATGGGGAAAATTAGTTCCATTGGAGATCGACCCGGAGAAAACGCAAACTCTGCACAAAAAGGTCCAGCGCGCTCCGAGAAACAAAACGTAGGGTCGTCTGAGGCTGGCAGTGTTTCTCTCAGCGCTGGAAGAAGCACGCGATTTTGTTACTCAAGTAAAAGTGCAGATACAGAAGCAAAAATTACTCAAGTAAAAGTATCACGTTAAAAAATCTAAATGTGTTGAAGTACCTGTACCAGATTATGAGACCAGGTTTACGCATTAAATGTCTTAATTTTGGTAAAGAATTGTGCTTAATTTTTGTCAGCAAAGGTCTATTTAAAGTCATTTTTCTAGAGAATTGTATGTGTTTATGTTTGTTTGTTGCTGAGCTTGAACTCAAAACCTTCAGGCAGAACGTCACCATCAACGAGCTAAAAATAACCCTCAAACAAAAGTACTTTCTACATTTCAGTCCAATTTAAAAATGTAGAGTAGAGTAAAAAGACAGATAACTGGTCTCAAATGTAGTGAAGTAAAAGTAAAAGTATCACAACTCTACTTGGGTAAAAGTAGCTGTTTGAAAATGTACTTCAAGAGTAAAAAGTAAAAGTATTTCATGCAGATTATGAGACCAGTTTCACGCATTAAATGTTGTCATTTTGGTAAAGAATTGTGCTTAATTTTTGTCAGCAAAGGTCTATTTAAAGTAATTTCTTATTTTTTCTAGAGAATTGTATGTATTTATGTTTGTTTGTTTGTTGCTGAGCTTGAACTCAAAACCTTCAGGCAGAACGTCACCATCAACGAGCTAAAAATAACCCTCAAACAAATGTACTTTCTACATTTCAGTCCAATTTAAAAATGTAGAGTAAAAAGACAGATAACTGGTCTCAAATGTAGTGAAGTAAAAGTAAAAGTATCACAACTCTACTTGGGTAAAAGTAGCTTTTTGAAAATGTACTTCAAGAGTAAAAAGTAAAAGTATTTCAAGCAGATTATGAGACCAGTTTCACGCATTAAATGTTGTCATTTTGGTACAGAATTGTGCTTAATTTTTGTCAGCAAAGGTCTATTTAAAGTCATTTCTTAATTTTTCTAGAGAATTGTATGCGTTTATGTTTGTTTGTTTGTTGCACTTGACCTCAAAACCTTCAGGCAGAACATCACCATCAACGAGCTAAAAATAACTAAAGTACTTTCTACATTTCAGTCCAATTTAAAAATGCAGAGTAGAGTAAAAAGACAGATAACTGGTCTCAAATGTAGTGAAGTAAAAGTATCACATTAAAAAATCTACTTGGGTAAAAGTATCTGTTTGAAAATGTACTTCAAGAGTAAAAAGTAAAAGTTTTCCATGCAGATTACGAGACCAGTTTCACGCATTAAATGTCGTCATTTTGGTAAAGAATTGTGCTTATTTTTTGTCAGCAAAGGTCTATTTAAAGTAATTTCTTAATTTTTCTAAAGAAGTTCATGTGTATATTTTGCAGAACTTGAACTCAAAACCTTCAGGCAGAACGTCACCATCAACAAGCTAAAGACAACCCTCAAACAAAAGTGCTTTTCAGTCCAATTTAAAAATGTAGAGTAGAGTAAAAAGACAGATAACTGGTCTCAAATGCAGTGAAGTAAAAGTAAAAAGTATCTACAGTGAAAATAAATTAAATTAAAGTAATGTACAGATACATAGAAAGTTTACTTAAGTACAGTACTTTTCCTTTTCTACTTCTACTGTTACTTTCCACCTCTGGTTTTTCTGTACAGTGATCCCTCGTTTATCGCGGGAGTTGCGTTCCAAAAATAACACGCGAAAAGTGAAAACCGTGAAGTAGTCACAGCTTTATTTTTTTATTATTTTACAATGCAATACTGAACTATGGAATGAAACCAAAAATCAAAACCTGTTTTAAAGCCCAAAATTTGTTTAAAACAATAATTTTAATATAGTAATACAGGGTTGTAAACATTGTCACTCGCGTATTTCACAGTCTGTGCCTCTTCGTCCTGACTCCGCTCCGCTGTAGCCTCTGTTTCTACTGAAGGCGCAGGTTATGGGTAGTTGTTGGCGCTCTTTCTTTTTCTGAGCAAGAAGATTTTTATAAACGGATATGCCACCTTCGATTATATTTGAGAACTGCAATGAACGACTCGTCAAAGGGTCCCGTTCTTGTGCGTGCGCTGAAGTTCAGTGGATGCACTGTAAAAATATCCGCACTGTAAAAAAAATCCGTGAAGCAGCGAAGCCGTGAAAGATGAAACGCGATATAGCGAGGGATCACTGTAGTGGATTCTAGTAGTTTTGGTAAAGCACACAAGGACTGCAATAATTAATCAACTATTTGTGACTAATAAACTGTACAACATGATCGTAGTTGTATTTTAATTATCGCTGTCGTTATCAGGACAAGACAGACACTAAAAACATATGGAAAGACCTTTTAGTTACAAATACTGTGTCAAAATGTAAAAAAAAAACCACTTTATCTATAATTACTCTCTATCTAGAAGCCTTTATTCAACACATTTCTTGGTACCACTTTATAATAACTACATCTTATTTTGCCTTAATACAGCATTAACAAAGACTTAATTAATAATGAAAATATAGTTTATTAAACATGATTCAGGCTTAATAACTACTTAATTAAGGTTAAGGTTAGAAATTAGGGTTAGAATATTTGTTAAATAGTTACTAAGCTTGAATCATTCTTAATAAACTATTTGTTGATTATGAATTAAGTCTTTGTTCATGCTTTATTAAGGCATGAATAAGTGGAGTTATTATAAAGTGTTAGCTTAAACCTTATTTTGTGGATTATGTATTTACTCGTTTGACTATAATGTATAGAGAAAAAACTATTATTAAAACTATTATTATTATATACTATTGCCAATAGAAAAGTTGGGTACTGCAGCTGCAAAGGAGGATTATTTGGGTAAAGCACTGAATTTAAGTTGAAACTAAACAATACAACACTTTTTTTTTTTCCTACGTGCAATTGAGGAAGAGTCGAGCCATTTTGTTTTGCACATTTATCATGATAATAGACCCTTCCTTGAATGATGCATTTAGAACAGATGTGCACGCAGCCTGGTACTTGCCTGAATATTCTATCACATTCTTTTATATGGGACTGTTAAAAAGAAATTATGTTGTTTGTAGACTGCGCAGACACAACTTCAGCCTCTTGTTTCTAAAGTTCATTAGTATTGTGGGATTTTTGGTGCTTGGTGAAATAAAACATACATTCCATTGCCAAACTGTTGCGATCTGCTGTGTTTTTGGTGCATTATTGATCAGAATAACGTTTATAAGAAAAGAAGAAAAGAGTTTTCTTATGAGGTTGTCAATATGTATGCTAATTTCGATGCTAAATGCTAAGAAGAAGAAGAAGAAGAATTTTTATTTATAGAGCGCTTTTCCACCTAATAGGCACCCAAAGCGCTTTACAAACCGTTGAAACTACAGTTGCCGTTACAACAGAACATATACAATTACATTTATAGACAATAAACAATGTGGACACACAGTTGTAACTACAGTTGAGGTCACAACGGTAACAATCAACACAAAACAATTCTACATGAGGGAATGTTTAGCTAACTTTCTGTTTTCTACCTCTGCTCTGATGTTACTCACGTGTGTCCTGTGGTTGTCAGTGACGAAAATAGCCCTAGATTTTCATAGTTTGCGATGTTTGGAGGCTAACGCTAACTCCCTCATTCAAAATGCATCAGTGCTAACACATGGAATGGTATTGGGCTAATGGAACGCAGCGTTTAGTTTACAAACACTGGAAGGGTCTATATGGTTTAAAGGAAAAAATATTATGCATATTGTTATTAGCCTTTAAACATCCTCGAGTACCTTAAATTTGCCATCTCATGTTTTGAAATTTAAAAAAAGGATTAATCTGCTGTGTGCCCTGACACACCCAGCGCTATACATTATTTAGTTACGTTAGCACTTAAGAGACGCTATGATGCAGTTAGCCGTAACAGTTACCGTGTTTAGATGGCAGAAATGTTTATAATGAGTCTGGCGATGATTTAAAGACTTAAAACAGTAAAAGATTATCGGACAAGTGATTTATATGATCTGAAAAATCATCACGGATTGAGGAAGTTCAGCAGGAAGTGTTTTTGACAATTAAAGGAGAGGATTTTCAACCAAGCATTCCTCAAAATGGTGTGAAGGAAGAGACTCCAGGTGTGTTTTTGATGACGGAACATCGTTAGAACATGCTTAAAAGTTTTAAAAAAATTACTGTAGTAGAATATGTGTCCTTTAAATCTTTACAATTAGCTCTGGCTTTTGGATTTGTACAACAACTCATTAGATAATAAAAATACATCTGAAAACGTGACAATGCCGTAATTATCGTACAGCAGGTTATTCATAAAAGCTAATCAGTGTTACATTATGTGACTATGATCTGAAAAATCATAACGGATCGAGGGAGTTCAGCAGGAAGTGTTTCTGACGCTAGGATATTTTAATAATAATTCCTCAAAACAGCGTGAATGCAGCTAAATGCAGCTCAGGGTATGTTTTTGATGACGGAACATTGTTAGAACACGGATAAAAGCTCAAAAAAGTCACAGTTGCAGAATATGCGTCTTTAACATCGACATTGAACCCCTTTTCCCAGCTCTTTGCGAACATCCTCCACCCATCCATTTTCACTGAAGTGCAGTTATTATTCTCCTTTGGTTTCTATCACACAGCAGTGCATCCAGCCAGGAGACGGTGCCCAGCGCTATACATAATTTAGTTACGTTAGCGCTTAAGAGACGCTATGATGCAGTTAGCCGTAACAGTTACCGTGTTTAGATGGCAGAAATGTTTATAATGAGTCTGGCGATGATTTAAAGACTTAAAACAGTAAAAGATTATCGAATAAGTGACTTATATGATCTGAAAAGTCGTCACAGATCGAGGGAGTTCAGCAGGAAGTGTTTTTGACAGTTGGAGGAGAGGATTTTCAACCAAGCATTCATCAAAATTGTGTGAAGGAAGAGACTCCAGGTGTGTTTTTGATGACGGAACATAGTTAGAACATGCTTAAAAGCTAAAAAAAATTACTGTAGCAGAATATGTGTCCTTTAAATCTTTACAATTAGCTCTGGCTTTCGGATTTGTACAACAACTCATTAAATAATAAAAATACATCTGAAAACGTGACAATGCCGTAATTGTAGTACAGCAGGTTATTCATACAAGCTAATCAGTGTTACATTATGTGACTATGATCTGAAAAATCGTCACGGATCGAGAGAGTTCAGCAGGAAGTGTTTCTGACGCTAGGATTTTTTAATAATTATTCCTCAAAACAGCGTGAATGCAGCTAAATGCAGCTCAGGGTATGTTTTTGATGACGGAACATTGTTAGAACACGGATAAAAGTTCAAAAAAGTCACAGTTGCAGAATATGTGTCTTTAACATCGACATTGAACCCCTTTTCCCAGCTCTTTGCGAACATCCTCCACCCGTCCATTTTCACTGAAGTGCAGTTATCATTCTCCTTTGGTTTCTATCATTTTGTTTTTTCTTTTCGCGCGCCCCTTTCTGATCAATTATCCCGTCTGGCTCCACATCGACTAAACCTCTCCTATACATCCACTATAGCGCTAATGCAGAGGCTATTAACTACCGCATGCACCTTTATAACGAGGACTCAAAATATCACTCCAAAGCTCTGTTTCAAAGACTATAACCAGGCCACGACGACGCACCGATTTTACTCCCCCGACATCATCTGCTGTCTGCGTTTCCTGTTTTAGCATAAGCATGAAAAGTGATCTGATTTGTATACATATCCCCATTTAAATAGGAGAGAAGATTAGAGGAGGCATCAATCTTGGCGAGGCTCTGGGGAACGCCGGCAAAAAGGTTACTAAATTTATCACTCTGCCTCCTGCCTGCCTGAGATTTGAATACGGGGGAGACGGGGGAGTCCGGATGACCGTCCTATGTGGCAAACCGCGCCATGCCCAATGCACAGAGAACATTAATTACATGGGATGCGCCACTATCGCTGCTCGCCTTGGCATGTCAGCGGCGTAGGCACACACACACATACATATGAAGTTATACAGAGGAAAGAGGAGAGGCAAGGTAGGGCAAGCAATATGGCGATTTATTTAGTAGAAACAAATAAATATGGAGTTTAATTAGGGCAGGGTGATGTAATATAGGGCTGGGCGATATGGCAAAACGTTATTATCACGATGACGACTTCAATTTTATTACGATTCGTGTTCACTTTGTATTTTTTTATTGCTTTAATAGAGCTGCACGATTAAGAAAAAATATCGAATCGACCGATTAATCGACTAAAAGGGGGTGTGGCAAAATTATATAAAAACTATGAAGTATTTCAATGTATCGGACTAAAACTGCAGTCAAAAGACCACAACTGCAGAGGAATTAATGCAAAAACAACTATTTATACAGATAAATACTAAGAAACTGTATTTATATGTTGGACTCCAAAATCTTCAGCAAACTCAATATCTTCTTGTTTTTACCGTTTTTGCCGTATAAATCCTTTAAATCTAATTAAAATAATTAGTTGACTAATCAAAATGTTGGTCAACTAAGACTCTATTGACCGATTAATCCAGTGTTTTTCAACCTTTTTTGGGTTGTGGCAGACTTTTTGGGTTTAAAAGCCACCACAGCACACCAACTTCTACAAAAACATGACCAAAACAGACCATTTAGTTAAAAAAACTGGTATATAACAAGCCAACTAATGTTTGTGCCACTGTCTGGTTCATTATATTTGGTAATAGTGATGATTTTGTGTTGTTTTTTAGTGCAGAAGTAGCTAAGGACACTCCAGAAAGGTAAATTAGACAATTACATCCACATTTGTCAATCTATAACTCAATTGGACATTTTTTCAAGGCACACCTGGCAAAACCTCAAGCCACACTGGTGTTCCCCGGCACTGGTTGAAAATCAAGGGATTAATCGACTAAACATCTAAAGGTATACAGCCATCTGCAATCCTCGTCTGCCTCGCTTCAAAACTGTGGGAAAACCAGCTGCAGTGCACATGGATTTCAATCTGGATTTACAGTGTATAATATACGTGCAGAGCTAATGCTAGGCTAATGATAGCAATGATCTGCAAAGGCCAATGTTCAAATGCGCTCACTTTTGCAGCTTTGATCTTTTATGATTCCTTCAGGTCGTTGGTTAAATTAATCCTGAACAAGGTAAGGAGGCTGCGGCATGGACCATAAAATAATTGCGAGGAAAGAGCACCATGCAGATACAAATGATGACATAAAATACTATACTAGAGTGAAACATAACTGGGTATATTTGTATAAAAGTAAAGGAGATAAGGAGCGCACATAGGTGTCCAAACATTAGCAATGAAACAGGTGCTCAGTTGGAGATAGGGGTACTTCATTACAAGAAAATAATTCTGTCTATTAGTGTAAAAACTGTAGCAAAATATCTGCAGAAGTATTATTATTAAGACATAAAATTCCAAGACACTCTGCTAATTTAAGAACAATTAAAAAGCCTTTATTGCAGCATGTCCAGAGACGTAAAAATATGCGTTTCGGCCCAACTTGGCCTTCCTCAGGGCACAAACGTTTGTAATTCTACAAATATTTTGCTACAAATTTTACCCAAATAGACAGAATTGCTGTTTTCTTATATGAAAATATGAAAAAGATGCAATATGCACGTAAACTTTATCTAAGAATGTACTAAAAAACACCCTTTTTAGAGATACAAACATGATATTTAATGTAATGGGTGACTATAAAGCAACAATGTTCAACTTTTTATATCACATTTTCAAAAAGGTAAAAAAAAAAAACAAGGGACTGACAGCAGCATTACAAAACAAATCCCAGACTAGCTTGATGGCGAAAGATCGTTAGCATCAAATCCTGAATTTCCTGTTCACGTCTATTGTTTTCATTATTCACCTTGTTCCAGAAGTTGCTGTACGCGCCGCCATCTTGTTTCCATTGTATTAGTTTACACGGAGCAGACGAGCTCAACAGAAAATAAGTTCTACATGGACTAAAAAGCCGTTTTCAGACTGACCAGGAACATGCGTTGTTGACTTGTAATCGTGATTAAAGCATTTTACACAGATCAATCTACTTTATGTAACATTCCTGGTGAGACTTTTCCCACATTGTCATTAGCTTTAACGGAGTATTTGCAGCACATTTCAGATTTTCTACAATTCCAAGTGCCTAAAAACTGCAAAAGTGGGCGGGGCAGAATAAGGTCAATAAAGCAACAATGTTCAACTTTTTATATCACATTTTGATGAATAATGCCGTTGTGTCCTTGGGCAGGACACTTAACCCACCTTGCCCCCAGTGTCTGTGTACACTGTTTCACGATTGATTTGTGGGTGACTGGTTCCTTGATGTAAAAGCGCTTTGAGTGCCTTAAAAAGGTTTGAAAAGCGCTATATAAGCAACAATGTTCACCATTTACCATTTACATTTTCAAAAAGGTAAAAAAAAAAACAAAAAAAAAAAAAAAAACAAGGGACTGACAGCAGCATTACAAAAAAAATCCCAGACTAGCTTGATGGCGAAAGATCGTTAGCATCAAATCCTGCATTTCCTGTTCACGTCTATTGTTTTCATTATGATTCCACAAAGCACCAAAGGCAGGACACTTGAAGGCGGCGGTTCGTACCTGTTTCTCACACTGGCCGTAGTCAGGGCCCTGGTCTGGCTGGAAGACGCAGATGTCTCCGTTATTTTTGGCCATCTCTATGAGCGCCATGGCCGTCCTCACCGTGGCGTTACGAGCGTGGACGAACACCATCACCTAAAAAAAGATGACAAAGACTTAATCACAGGAGCAAATGGTAAACATGACACCAATTGTTATTTAAAGTGCTTATAACAGGTTTTATTACTTATTTCTCTAAAAGTTATAACAGCAATGTGTAAAATTTCTGCTGGTGGACAGAGAAAAATAAAACCAAACTGGAGTATTCTCATTGGAGTTTAGTGGGTTTTAATTTACATAATTAATTTACATAATTAAAACATAATTTACACAAAAGAAACTACTTTTTTGACCCTTTAAACTTTGATTCAACAAAATAAAGGTGTTCACGTGTGTTTTTCTTTGTCAAATTAACAAAATCTGTGACATTAGATGAGTTTTGGCCGATGTACAGTGTGGTTGCTATGGTAATTTCCTAGTGTGATGTCATACTTTGCAACCAGGAAGTAAAATTTAAAACCTAAAAAAACAACTAAACAAAAAAAAAAAAAAAAAAAAAAAAAAAAAAAAAAAAACAAACAAAAAAAAAAAACAACTAAACTGGGGTTAAAGTTGTAAAGATTTTTGTAGAAATTTGAATATATTTATCTTAACTGCGTTTTAGTCAGATGTGTATTTCAACCTGTCATAGGCACTTTAATGCCTGTGGGGATTTAATTTAATGTTTTTTTTGTGCATTTTAAGGCCTTATTTAATTACTTTTAATGCCATGTGCAAACCTTGCATTTTTCTGCTTTTTTCGTCTTGATATTAAATGATAAATGCTAAATAGATATGTTAAATGCCACAATGTGGAACATCCCAGGCAAGATGGGTAGATAGAAATGTTACGTAGTGCACCTTTAACAGATTACCCAAACCAAACCAGCACACTTTGATTGGATCCAAAACTAGACATTTTCCTCTTCAAAAATGTTGAGCCTAATCATGTACATTTGTGGTAAAATCCAGCACAAACTCAACAAAAAAAGAAGCTTTTCCCGTCTCCATCTCGACTCAGCACAAGAAGTCTCTGAATGCCGTGGACTCCGGCTTTAGCTCTGTCCACTCTTGGCTTTTTCCGTCGGCGTCAGAAGTGCTCTGACATATATTAATTTCACCTGGGAGGATCTGATGGATGAATTTTCTTTATGATTTTCCCGGCAGTCTCCTTTTGGGGAAGCTGCTGCCAGGGAGAAGTTTAATAAGGCGAGGACGGCGTACAATGCCTGCCGAGCGCTCAGTGGTGCTGATAAAACCGCCTTCAATAAATAACAGAAGCTGCATCGGTCTCTTCGGACGCCGAGAACACACAGATGTTTGCTCCACACATACGGCCGGCTTTAATCTTATATTTCAATCCCTGCAAGAGCGAACCGCAAACAGAAATATCAGAACAACCATCGCACATTGTGGTTATTCATTGACAACGGTTTTATTCAAAATAGTGAACGATGTGTAATTGTTTGGAGATGTTGGGCCTTTTGCCGTTTGGGATCCTGCACGCTTTTTATCAAGTGGATGTGCGCGTCTTTTTCCTGCAATACTCACTAAACCAAAAAGAGGAGAGGTGACCTGGGTCCTTTTTAAACATAAACTGAAAATTGATTTGATCGGTGGTCAGACATGTGACCATATGTAGTTGTAATTTGTATATTGTAATATCTGCACTGTTGTATGTATGTATTGTTTTTTTTAAATGTACTGTATTTTAAACCCTCTGCACTGCAAATAATGAAGTTCTAGATGAGTTAAAACGTCCTGATTTCAGGATATTAATCTGAATGTCAGACGTTTTGACTCGTTAAGATGAGTTAAGACTTTTTATTTGATGGAACTAGATTATTTGACTTGTTTCAAACCGTTTCTGACTTGTTTCAACACATTATTTCTTATTTCAATCCAAATTATCTGTCACTGGGTTAAGATCATTTTACTTGCCACTGACAAATGTATTTTCTTATTTTAAGCAAAATTATCACAGGATCAGTCAGAAATACCTTGAAAACAGTGAAATATCCTGCATCACATCAGCAATTACATCTCATCGAGTCAAAACTTCTCAAATCCAGATAAAAATGATAAATTCAAGCCATTTTAAACTTGGATAGATTTAAATTTTTTGCTG
Organism: Rhinogobius similis; assembly: GCA_019453435.1. Lineage (NCBI taxonomy): Eukaryota > Metazoa > Chordata > Actinopteri > Gobiiformes > Gobiidae > Rhinogobius > Rhinogobius similis. The sequence continues at coordinate 34,255,286 of CM033626.1, forward strand.
TGTGTATTTTAATTGTACTGTATTTTCTCTGTAAAAGCCCTTCTGGGGACGGACATTGAGAATAAGCCTTGGCTAAAATGTTGTAGTATGTGACATGAGCTCATGAAGCAGACTTGTCCCTATTCAAATAAACTAAACTAAGAAGATGCACAATATTAGAAATGTTTGCAATATGTGACATGGCTGATATTTAATGCTATAGTCAGGGTTTATGCAGGTTTTAGCAACTTAAATTTAATGCCAATTTAATTTCAAGACTTTTAATGCCATAATCAACATCAAATCAAGACATTTACACTTTTATTAAGTCAAAAGTACTGGCATATTACCATTCCATCAGGCAGCAGTAGGACAATATTATAATAAACGACTTAATAAAATATAAAAAGCTAATAAAACATGACATTTAAACCATTCAATGTACATATGTCTGGGATTCAAAATATTTTAATGTTAAATTTCAAAGTAAAAACTATTTCATGGATACAGCAGCTTTGGGGACAGTAATTATTTGCTCTTCTCTTTATATTTATTTATTTGTATTGTTATGATGGATACTTTTTTTTTGTAAAGATGGTTTTTACATTTAATGCCTGTAGAGACTGAATGTCATACTTTTTAAAAATGCATTTTAAGTCTTTATTTTTGTCCAAATGAATATAATGAAACCCTGTATATTGATATCATTGCAAAATAAGAAGATACTTGACAAGTAGCGCTTTAGATTAAGGTTCCTTATTAAACTATTTATAATGCATTAATAAGCACTTGTTATGTGTTTATGAGCACTTATAAGGCATTTACAAGCATTTATTAGTGTGATAATTGAAAATAATGTAATATGCAGCTCATTGATGCTCTGTACATGTGGTTTATTCACTCAAACATGTTTTGGCTCATGGATTATAAACATGTATAAGGTGCATAAACAAACTATTAGTGCTTATTAACATCTTATAAATAGTTAACTAAGGAACCTTAATCTAAAGCGTTACCGAAATATGATCCTGTCTTGATGTATTAAGGAATGAATTCTGTATCAAACTTTGTTAAAACAAAAACTTAAGAGACAAAACCAAGACTAGTATATTATCTTTTCTTATTAAAAGGCTGACAAGACCAGTATAATTTAAATTGAATAAGAAAAATCATGAATAAAATCTGCCTTTTTCAATGTTCTGTCAGATCTGAGTTGATATATATATATTTTTGGTTTGGTTTTTTCATGATTATTGCGTGTTCTTTCAGTTACTTATTTCAGTTATTACTGTACTTTTGCAATATATTGTGCACCCCATACATACATACATACATACATTGTGCAGGAATGTAACAGGTCTATCCTGCATTTATTCGACTAAAAGTGTTTTTAGTGCTTAAAAACATTGCTGTGTGCGCGCTTGTCTTAAAGCCAATACATAGACCCTGTAAAAATGTGTGAACAAAAACATTCTAAAAGAGCAGTGGAACTAATGTGATTTCACTGAAGAAACTTGGATTAACCTTCGAACGAAAATATGAAAAATCCACTTAAGACACATGTGAGTGACATTAAAGCCCGGTTTAAACACATTTACAAGTGTCTTCTACATTATTTGTTTATTTGATAGAAGATTACAATAAACATTTTGCATTTTGATGAAGGAAACATCTAGATTTTAAGATTTTACTGGACCATATTTACACAGCAAAAAAATAATTTAAAGTTAATCTAGCCAAGCTTAAAATGGCTTGAATTTATCATTTTTATCTGGATTTGAGAAGTTTTGACTCAGTGAGATTTAATTGCTGATGTGATGCAGGATATTTCACTGTTTTCAAAGTATTTTTGGCTGATAATGCTAATAATTTTGCTTAAAATAAGAAAATACATTTGTCAGTCGGTAAGTCAAATGATCTTAACCCACTGACAGATAATTTGGATTGAAATAAGAAATAATGTGTTGAAACAAGTCAAATAATCTAGTTCCATCAAATAAATCGTCTCCACTGATCTTAACGAGTCAAAACTTCTGACATTCAGATTAATATCCTGAAGTCTAGACATTTTATCTCAGCTAGAAATTATTTTTTTTTAGTGTACAAAGATTCTGAGCCCACAATAGTTTTTCATTTTATCTCTACATTTATTACATACTTGGCCGCAAATTATACTTTTATTGTGAAGCTCAAATACAATTTTGAGGCTATAATATGATATATTCTTCTATATTTTGTAATAAACAAGCAAACTAACCAACATTTCTACCTTGGAACGTGAAAATTGTTGCTTATTTTCATGAGAATTTGGATCTGATGTCAGTTAAATATTGAAAGTGTGTTCTGGTCTACTCAGTTTTGTCTCCAGTCGCCTCCATTCTGGGATTTTGAACATTCTGATGACATAAGAGTTTAAAGAGTCGGTAAAAGCTATTTTCATTGAGCCATAAAACCTATAAATCCTCAGTCTGTTTCTCAAAATTAGATAAAACAACAAAACAGTAAAACTAAAAATGGACCCGAGCCAAAATGAAACATGTACCTTTTCCTTTTTCTTGACAGTTTAATAATTACAATAATGAGCCTGAGTTGTGCTTTCAGACGCCATAATTGGGTCCAGGTTTTGCTCATTTACATTTGCAAAGTGTACACTATCCAACGCTGACAGTTATTTTTCATAATTAACGACTCGTAGCCGGTCTTAAAGTCTGGCTTAAGGCTCGTGGTGTACATTATATCGCTCGCGTGGTTTGAAAAGGCTTGCAGGATAACAACGGCTCTCGGTGGGAAGCAGATGGGAGCTAAACGCTAAACTCTGGATCCACAGTTCTTTTTCCCGGCGGACATTTTGGAGTCTGTCGGCGCAGGAGGAACGCCAAGTGGAAGAGCGAAACTGATAAGGACTTTGGAGACTTCCAGATAGCGCGCATTCAACATAAAATCCTCCACAAATATTTTCTGTTCATCGAAAAGTTCTGAGGAATGTTTTCAAAAGGGAATTCAACTTTACGCTTCCCTCTTAGACGAGTTTCTGAACAACTTTTACCGATGCAGAGAAGGAAATGACCGTGGTTTGGTTTTGATAAGAGAATATACAAACTACAGAACTAGTTTTGGTGTTAAATGGAAAAAGTGAACGTCAAAAATGTTTTATTATTTGCTGAACCGACATCAGTTTTAATAATAATCCTGCACACAATAATAGATTGGAGGCCAGCCAGGATAGAAGGCGTATTTCTCATTTTACACAAATATATTACTTTAAATATTAGTGAGAGAAAGATAGGACTTTTGGTTGTAAAATCACATTGAGATCATTTTCTGACAAAGCGACTTGTCAAACGATTATTTCTATTGTACACTGAGATTCTTTAGATGTATTTTTGACCAGATAAACCCTTTAAACGTTTGTAAAAGTGAAGTGGAACATACTGTGATTTCACTGGAGAAACTGGGATGAATATCACAAAATATGAAAAATTGGGATGATTTTCGAAAATAATAAACAAACAATACAAACTTGTACAGCGCTTTTTTGGACACTCAAAGACACTTTACATAAACAGACAAAACAACGTAAATTTACAGGTGGGTCTTAAGGAGTGATTTGAATGTCTGTAGAGAGTCCGAGTTCAAGTTTCAAAATGAAAAAGCAGTCAGAAATATGTGAGTGACACCAGAGCTGCTGTGAGTCTGGATTTTTTTTTTTTTATTAATTAATTACTTTTTATCCACCATCTGATAAAAGGAAACTATCGAGCTGCTGGAAAAGAAGGCTGTGACCCACTGATTTAAAGTCACATCAACCATTCTGGGATGAATTAGAGTCAGATTTTACTCCCAAAGCACACATTAAAAAATGACACTAAAATTCAGAAAAATTAAATAGGACTTTTATATGGATTTCGCCTCGACTTTGTTTTACTTTATTACAAGTCCCTAAAACAATTTTCTTTTGTTAAATTAGCTTCAGCTTTGAAAAATACTCAACAAACGCCAAAACTAGTGTCAATCGGACAAAATCTAGAGACACCAGCTTCACTTCTTCATATATTTCACAAAGAAAATGTAGGTGGACTTTAAAGTCTGATATTCCTCTGAGCAGAGATTGTTTCAAATGTAATCAGAGTAAATCAGACACAAAACTACAGAGTCTGAGCTTCACAAAGAGTCCAGACAATAGTTTGTGTCCAAAGGGTTCAAGAACAGCTTCAGTTTGAAATGAGACTCATTTTAGTCAGACATTTTAGGAAAAACAGGTCCAATTCAGATGTGGTTAAAGATGTTTACCATTGTATTTAACATGATTTGTTTTTGTTGCAGGAGATTATGATAAACTCTTAGCATTTCTGATGCTAATCCAGATTTTTTTGTATAAACTGGACAAATACTGACAGAAATGATGAACCCACAATAGTTTTTCATTGTATCTACAGATATATCACATACTTCACCATACATTTTTATGAAGCTCAAATACAATTTTAAAAACTAGTAAATAGTATATTGTCGATCCTTTGTAATAGAAGAGCAAACTCTCTGACGTTTCTACCCTGGAAATTCTAATTTAAAATGTATTTCCATTTTGCCGCCATTCAAGAATTTTGATGGCACAGCATTTTAAAGGGTCTATAAAGCTTGAAATATGGCTTTCTAGTGTTTTAAAATTTGTACAGTCCAGATAAAGATTAGGATTATTAAAATATGATAATTTTAAGAGTTATTCCATGGAGATAAGTAAAATTCCATACGGTGCAATATTCCAGTCAACACAATAACACGCACCACAATCAGGTAAAGACAATCAGAAAAGTTACATAGTGCATCTTTAACTGTTATTTTATTGAGTACAAGTGAAGTAAAGGGGCTCACCTGATGTCCTGCTCTCACTTGGTCCAATACTTTGTTGTAGCACACCTCCTCCATGTCGTGAAGCTGCTGCACCTGCTCAGAGAAGACGAGGAATCAACAGGTAATCGTTTGGCCAGTTTGACAGCATCATAGACACACGGGACACATATTCTGCTGCAGTGACTTTACTGAGCTTTAAACCATGTTCTAACAATGTTCCGTCATCAAAAACACACCTGAAACTGCATTCTGCTGCATTCACGCTGTTTTGAGGAATGTTTATTAGAAAATCCTCCCCCCTCAAAGCGTCAAACACACTTCCTGCTGAACTCCCTCGATTTTCAGACGTATTTTCGGATCATCTCCGTCACTTATCAGAGAATCTTCCACTGTTTTAAGTCCTTAAATAATCGCTAAACTTGTTCTGAGGATTTCTGCCTCTAAACACGATAACTGCTGCAGCAAATCCGCACAATGATGTCTTTTCAGCGCTAACTTCACTAGATTGTATACATGCCTTACAAAGGTCTTGGTTGAGGCTCAAATACAGCCTACAGCAAGTATACACCCTTGTTTGAGTTACCTTTTGGTGTTTTGAGTAGTAGTTTTGAGGCAACTAATTTGTTATTTGAAATGTTTTATTTTCAAGACACTGTATTTGCCACGTTGCTAATTGCTATTAAAGGACACATATTATTAGTTACTGGCCTATAAAGTTGGTCTTGAATATATTTACTTTAACATCTCATGTTTTAGAACTTAAAATAACGTATGTACTGAAAGCATACATGACTTTCTAACAGCCGGGCATTCCCTCATCAACATTTTACAAAGGGGAAATAAGAATGAAAAGCTCCGCACATCAACTTCTTTAATCGGGTGCGTTAGAGGAGAGGGAGCAAGCCAAAAATTGATAAACAGAAAAAGATTTCCCGCACAGCGCCTTTCTTGCAAAATTTTGATTTTCAGCCTAGTGACGAAACGTCGTGACAAATTTTGCAAGTAAGGCACTGTGCGGGAAATCTTTTTCTGTTTATCAAAGGGGAAATACACAAAAGCTAGCTTGCCCTGACGTGCGTGAAAATGTCTTTAAATGTCGTTAAGATTAGTTAAGACTATTTATTTGATAGAACTAGATTATTTTACTTGTTTCAAACCGTTTATAACTTGTTCTACTGCATTACTTTCTTACTTCAAGACAAATTATCTGCCAGTGGGTTGAGATAATTTTACGTACACCAATGGCAAACTTATTTTCTTATTTTAAGCTAAATTATCGCATGATCAGACAGAAAAAAAAACTTGAAACCAGCTAAATATTCTCCATCACGTCAGCAATTAAATATCATAGAGTCAAAACTACTCAAAAATTATAAATTCAAGTAATTTTAAGCCAGGCTAAATATAAATATTTTGCAGTGCGATGTTAAAAAAATAGGAAATTTGGGAACCAAGTGTGTTCTGAGGCTCAGGGGAAGATGACTTACTAAACAAGCGTGAATGAAGCTAAATACAACTCCAGGTAGGTTTTTGTTGAGCGTAATATGGATCGATGCAAATGATGGAAGCAAATGATGCCTCTTCTTAACAGCAACACAGATTAAAAAAAGTGACGTTACCTTGTTGGTGGTTTTGACTCCCACAAAGGTCTGTCCGAGGGGCACGGGTCTGAAGCGCCCGTCGAAGAAGAACAGCCCGATGTAAGGGTTCACGTGGAGGAAGGTGGCCACGTCCAGGTAATTGGGCAAAGTGGCAGAGAGGCCCAGGATACGGATCATGCTCTGAGTGGACTCCACCTGCAGGACGACGAGGAAAACAGCTTAATGGACAACAAAGATACTGTAAATGATGACAAAACCTGGCGAGGCAGTATGATTAAATCGTGTTGTACTGTTCTGTCTCTTTCATGAGATCAAAAATCGATTGAACGTACTTGAATGTTGCCAGAAAATGTAAAAAAATCCAATGTGTAGTACTGACCTTATTCTGCCCCGCCCACTTTTGCACTTTTGTTGTAAACACTCTTCTGTTTTACGAGAACTCCGTTAAAGCTAATGATGAACGAGGGAAAAGTCTCGCCGCTAAAATGTTACATAAAGTAGATTGATTTGTGTAAAATGTTTAATGAACACGAGCAACAACAAGTCAACAACGCACCGATTTCCTGGGCGTCTGAAAACGTCTTTTTAGTCCATGTAGAACTTATTTTCTGTTGAGCTCGTCTGCTCCATGTAAACTAATACAACGGAAACAAGAGGGCGGCGCGTAAGGCAACTTCTGGAATAAGGTCAATAGCTCCTTGCATGCCACATTAATCCAGTTACATCATGATTTGTCAACGTTTGTCAAAAATGTTAAAAATAAAATAACCTAAGTTAGGGGTACATCCTGTGTTGTGCTTGTTTGGAATCCAGAATACACACTTTGCTTTTCGAAATACTTTACTTTGAGCCCACTCCCTCCAAACTCAAACAGAAAGGTGCAATCAGGTTTGTTTATTTCACAGGAGCTCATTGGTCAAGAGTCATTGATTCCTTGATTGTTTTCAGTTCCTGTCATTTTTGTTTTGTCCCTTTCTTCTTCCCTTGTAAGCAGCCATGTTCGTTTTGATGCGGACAGACCAGGCTAATCCACCTGTCAATCACACCAAACCGAACTCAGGGAGATCAACATAGTGACCCGACTAAGATCGATCCATATCCACCTTATCCCGCCTCGCCCACTTTTGCCTCTTTTTGGCACAGATCCGCGCTCCTGTTGTAAACGCACTTCTGTTTGATGAGAACCCCGTTCACGGAAATGACGAACGAGGGAACTTTATTCACCTTATTCTGCCCGGCCCACTTTTGCCGTTTTTGGCCACAGATAAGCACTTTTGTTGTAAACGCACTTCCGTTTGACGAGAACTACGTTAAAGCTAATGACAAATGAGGGAAAAGTCTCGTTGCTAAAATGTTACATAAAGTAGATTGATTTGTGTAAAATGTTTAATGAACACGAGCAACAACAAGTCAACAACGCAACGATTTCCTGGGCGTCTGAAAACGACTTTTTAGTCCATGTTGAACTTATTTCTGTTGAGCTCGTCTGCCCCGTGTAAACTACAACGGAAAAAAGATGGCGGGGCCCACTGCAACTTCCAGAATAAGGTCAATAGAAATAAAAATAAAAACACAAGAAACGTCAGACCAGGAAGCTTTACTTAAACTTGTGTGCCTTTAAAGTCTATCTGACAGTTTCTGATTAATTTCTAATTATTACTTCGTTTGGTGGGATAGAACCTGTGGTAAATATTTATCATAGTCTTACATCTGTGAAGTTGCAGTTTGTGAAGAAAATTTAAAACTAAAAGTTTAAAATTACAGGAATCCGTCCACCGATGTCATCAAAAAGTGACGAACCTTTGAAAATAAAGAGACAGGTTACATTAAACGGACACATTTTTGGACAGTTCAAACGGTCATTCGATGCATTATTATTTATTAAATCATAACTATTGTAGAAAGGGTTTCAGGGGTTGTCATCCGGACGCTGTTTGAAGATCGAGACGTTCGACTTTTATCCAAAAGTCATTGTCAATGACTTGGGTGACAATGGGTGACAATGACTTTTGGATAAAAGCCGAAACGTCTCGATCTTCAAACAGCGTCCGGATGACAACCCCTGAAACCCTTTCTACGATGGACCACACCTGGACGAATGAGGGTTTACATCGACGAATTCTGCATAACTATTGTGTTATTTATATGGATTTTGGCCCTTGTTTTCAAAATAGTTGCTCGGTAACAGTTGTGGAATCACCTCTATGTCATATTTGCTGCCCATGTCCAACCAGGAAGTGCAATTTTAAACTTCAAAAAACCATCAAACTGAGGACAAATGAGCCAAGTATTTAGTAAAATCTTAAATATAATCATGTTCACTAGACTTTAAGCGCGTGAAAGACATAACACGGGACAGATCCTTCATAAGTACTTTAAATAACTGCGGATGTTTCTCAATCCAACTACGAACTGCACTTAACACAGATCGTGTTGTGTTGCCTTTATTTTGTCTTTGAAAACTTGAAGGCAAATCGATACGCTGTGCACCAGAAGACATGGAAACTCTGCGGCAGGTTTGGAGGAGGGCTGCGCGAGGGGGAGGTGGGGTCCTATCAGTGTACCTCCTGCTGGATTTGACAGTGAAGATTGGTAAGGCCCTTAATGTGATGCAGTACCTGTCAGCTCCCCACATCAAGATAAGACCCAGCCAATCCTCGCTCGCTGCTCCGCTCCGCGCTCGGCTGCAGGAGCAATGTGTTCCGAGGGGTTTTTCATTCGCCCGGGCATTACTTTGTACTTGTGTGCGGATGCGGGAATTGTAATACAAGAATGGAGGAGCAGTAGAAGTAGTAGTATGTTGGTTTTTTTATTATTAGTTGTTAATAGTCATAACAGACATCTTTTCGAACCATCCCTTCTCCCTGGTTAAAGTCTATATGACAGGTCAGATGTCACAGTTCGCTAAAATGTAGTGAAGATGATTATATTTAAGATTTTACTAAGCATTTTTCCTGTTTGTCCGCAGTTTTCATAAAGTTTATAATGTTACTTCCTGGTTGGTCACGGGCAGCAAATATGACATAGATAGAGGTAATTCCACAGCTGTTACCTAGCAACCATTTTGAAAACAAGGGCCAAAATCCACATAAATGACACAATAGTCATGATTTGACAAATTACAACACCGGATAACACCTTTATTTTGTTGAACGACGTTTAAACTGTCAGAAAAATGTGTCAGTTGAGTGTTAACGGTCTATTTATTTTCAACTGTACGTTGCTTTTTGATGACATCACAGAGGGATTCCATTTTAGAACTCCGCAGTACTTCCTGTAATTTTAAACTTTTTTTTTTTTCTTCACAAACAGCTACTTCACCGATGTAAAACTATGATCGATATTGACCACAAGTGCCCTCCCACCAAACTAAGTCTTAGTATTAGAGAAACACGAGAACCCCTTTAACCCCTTTAAAAAATCAGCATCTCATTCTTTTCTAATGAGTGGTTTGTTTAAAGTCTATATGACGTCGGTTAGACGTCACTAAAATGTAGTGAAGATGATCAAATTTAAGATTTTAATAAGTATTTTTTTCTGCTTGTCTCCAGTTTTACTATTTTTTGTAAAGTTTATAATGTCACTTCCTGGTTGGTCATGGGCAGCAAATATGACATAGTTAGAGGTAATTCCACAACTGTTACCTAGCAACCATTTTGAAAACAAGGGCCAAAATCCACATAAATTACACAATAGTTATGATTTGACAAATTACAACACCTGATAACACCTTTATTTTGTTGAACGATGTTTAAACTGTCAGAAAAATGTGTCAGTTGAGTGTTAACTGTGTATTTATTTTCAGCTGTTTGTCGCTTTTTGATGACGTCACAGCGGGATTCTATTTTAGAACTCAGCCCTACCTCCTGTCATTTTAAACTTGTATTATTTTTTTTCTCTTCACAAATTGCAACTTCACAGATGTAAAACTATTATCAATATTTAACACAGGTGCCCTCCCACCAAACTAAGTCAGTATTAGAGAAACATGAGAACCTGTAATATGGACTTTAAAATTTGGATCTCATTCTATTCTAATGAGTGGTTTGTTTAAAGTCCATATGACAGGTTAGACGTCACTAAAATGTAGTGAAAATAATCATATTTAAGATTTTTGTCTCCAGTTTTACTATTTTTGTAAAGTTTCTAATGTTACTTCCTGGTTGGTCATGTTTTCAAAATGGTTTCCTAGCAACCATTTTGAAAACAAGGGCCAAAACCCATATAAATTACAGAATAGTTTTGATTTGACAAATAATAATACCTGATAACAACTTTATTTTGTTGAACGACCGTTTAAACTGTCAGAAAGATGTTTCAGTCGAGTGTTAAGATGAGTGTTTATTTTCAACGGCGTGTCGCTTTTTGATGACATCACAGAGGGATTCCATTTTAGAACTCAGCACTACTTCCTGTCATTTTAAACTTTTATTTGTCAAATTTTCTTCACAAGCTGCTACTTCACAGATAAATATTTACCACAAGTGCCCTCTCGCCAAACTAAGTCAGTATTAGAGAAACATGAGAACCTTAAAGTCATACAGACTTTAAGATGACGATGGACAGCGCTCTGCAAACCCATGTTCGACCGACTGCGGCGTTGATACTGTCCGTTGTGAAGTGATTGTTTAGTTTCCCAAATGTACCTTCACTTCCAGAGGGTGGCAGTGTCCAGACGACCACCTCCGAAACCGTTTTCATGGATCACTCCTCGACAAATGAGGGATTAGATCAAGAAATAGTAGTAGAACCTTGAACCTTGAACCTTGAACCGTCTGTTGTGTTGCTGTGCGTAATTACAGTAATTTTTTGCATTATGTTGGTACCGGGAAGCAACTGCAGTCCAGAAGAACTCCAGAAAATTCAAAGTTCAAACAACACAGGGCACACTCTGAACGGTCTGCAGAGCATTTATTTTTCTTGAGCAGATGCCAGGCCTTTCCTAAGAACAGGACCACTTGCTGAGTCCTTTGTGCCTCAGGTAATTGAGGCACAAACTAAATAAACCTCAGAATGTGATTTAACGTGAACAATTTCAGACTTCTGCTCCTGGTCTGAGCTGGACAGTATATTAGCTATTAAAGGGCCTGATTTTGATTTACTGTAGTTAAGATAAATTCTCTTTACGTTACACATAAAGGCAACTTCATGGAAAGACATTGGGTTTGTGATGTGATGATCTGTGAATATTATAAATGCACTCAGACACATGTGAGTGACATCAATGCTGCTTTAAACACATTTATTATTGTGTTTTACATCATGTTTTAGGGAATTATGATAAACTCTTTGCATTTTTGATGAAGGAACAATCCAGATTTATGGGTTTTACTGAAAAAATACTCACAGAAATGTTGAGTCCACGATACATTTTAATTTTATCTAGAGATATATTAGATACTCCACCATAAATTAGATTCTTTTGAAGCTAAAATACAATTTTAAGGCTAGAAATTTGTATTTTGTCCGTCGTTTGTTACAGAAAAGCAAACTAACTGACCTTTCTACCCTGGAAATTCAAATGTGTTGCTTTTTTTCCCAAAATAAAGACTTAAAACCAGCAGAATTTAGATCTAATGTGAGCGAATCATTGAACATTTTTACAGACAACTTCATTTTGAAGTTTGATGACATCACAGTTTAAAGGGTCTATAAGCAGAGGCCATAAAGTTCATTTGGTAACATTAGCAAAAGCATTAGTAAGAGTCACCGGAGGGGACAGTAGGATACAAAAAAGCCAGGGACGAACCGACTGTGTGGCATTATTAAATTTTATGACAACAAGACGTAACAGTGATTAAAAGCTGAATTTACAATCCCCCGGAAGGGAGGAGGTAACGAGCGAGAAGTAAAATTAATAGATCATGGTAATGGGAGGCAGAGGTGATGTCTTCTCTAATCTGGAGCCAGGTATCCACAGAGGAGGAAGTTTAAACTCAATCTGATGCCCAAATAGTAAGATTTAAGTGAAACAAGTGCAATAACAACACTACCATAAGATAGTACAGTGTTAGTTAAGTGAAGGATATACAGTATGATAAATATTGATGTTTCGATATTTTCTTTTGCTATTCACCTCATTCCTGAAGTTGCCGTATGCGCCGCCGTCTTGTTTCCGTTGTAGTTTACACGGAGCAGAGGAGCTCAACAGAAAATAAGTTCTACATGGACTAAAAAGACGTTTTCAAGCCTCAGGAAATCGGTGCGTTGTTGACTTGTTGTTGCTCGTGTTCATTAAACATTTTACACAAATCAATCTACTTTATGTAACATTTTAGTGACGAGAATTTTCCCTCGTTCGTCATTAGCTTTAACGGAGTTCACGTCAAACGGAAGTGCGTTTACAACAAAAGTGTGTATCTGGCAAAAAGTGGGCGGGGCAGAATAAGGTGAATAGACTTGGATAACTGAGGGATTATTACACAGACATTATATGAAACTAGGGCTGGGTGATGTGGAAAAAAAATATTAGCACTTTTATTTATTTTCTTGGGGCCAGATCATGATTTTGATTTTTATTCATGTTCACTTTGTATTTTTCTATTGTCTTTAATAGAGCTGCACGATTTAGGAAAAATAACTAATTATGATTTTTCTGACCAGTGCGATTAAGATTAGATTTGCGGTTTATGTTTTAATTGTAGGATTCAGTTCAAATTCACATTTTAAACACAAGTTTGTCACTTTTAGTCGCATTTATGTCAGGTTCAGTTGCGTTTGTCATATTTAAACACGTCTTTGTTGTTTTTGGTTGCATTTTAGTCACTTTTAGTCATGTTTGTAGGTATGTTTTTATCGCTTTTTGTTGTGCTTTTGTTGCTTGTTTCAGAACATGTTTGTACAAATCCAAACTACAGAGTGAGGAGGTTTTATTTAAATCAAAGCAAGACATTTGTTGTCTTTGTGGAAGCCTTTGTGATTTGCTAATTGCATCCATTAAAATTGTGATTTTGTGTGGATTTGGTTTAATTGTACAGCCCTGGTCTATAAGAGATACATAAAGTCATCTGCTCAGAGGCTTCAGAGGCTAAACAACAGTCAGCGAGGAGCCGTGCACGGGTCACGTATACGCACTGTTATGTGTAATCTGCACAAAGTTACGGGATCAGTCGGTGTTCTGTCAGTTATAAGCACCAAGAGACACATCATTGAAATGTGTTGACCATTAACTTAACTTGTGTGGAGTAAAGCTGCTACTGCAATGTCCTAAATTGTAAATCTAGTTGGCAGTAGGTAGTTAAGGCTTATTTTGCTTTTTTATTAGAAAGTTTACAATAAATCAAGCATAAATGAGTTGAGAAATTAGATGAAATTAAATTGCCATTTTTTATTTAGTTTTTTGCTTTTTTGGTGTAAAAGTACTGATAAGACAGCAGGATAAGAGGAGGATGTGTCACGTAGAGTCAGAAAATCGTGTGTCAGGGCAGTTTGAGGAGAGTAACAGCTCTCAGGACAAAATAAATCCTCAGTGTCCATAATTGGTTGCTAATTTGCCGAGACTTCTTATATGACATCCAGCTCAAGAGTTCACAAGTTCAATCACGCATGCTTTGGCAATACATTTTAAGATTTAATTTGTTTACAATGTTTCATATTTTGTTGGTTATTGCAAGCAGTATATTGACAGCATCATCATATTCTGAATCAGTAACTGAAGACATCCTGTATCATCTCAAATTGTAAAGTAGCCTGTTACACTTTTGCATGTTCTAATTATATGAATCTGGTCTAATTGTGGTTTCAATAAAAGGCCTTTCACTTACAAACAACATGTGGCCAGAGCAGCTCATATCCTGCTGCTCTAATAGTTGTAGCGTGATCAAAGTGACCATAAACACTGAGGATATTATTGCTTTTTTATGACTAAAACAACTACAATTGAGTCGTGCGTGCCCTTGGTCGTAAAACACGGGGTTTATGCACGCAGCCACGGCTAAAAAGCCTCTTAAATGCCAGCACAGACACATAGAAAACTCAGTAATAAATGTTAGAGACCACACTGCAAAAAAGAACATCTACCGCGGTTAAAAGGACTTCAACATTAGATGTGTTTTTATAACGTATATATTGTATAATTGTATAATATGTTTAAAGACGTTTCTGGCTGTTGTTAATTCAAGCGTGATAATCTGTCAATGTGGGTGGAAACTGTGCTCGAGTTAGAAAAAAAAAACTACTTGAAATAATTAAATCAAGCAGTAAAATAGTGTTTCTCCATTTAATGCAGCTCTTTGCTCAGACTCAGACTGTTTCCCCCTCTGTCCTCCTATTGGTCGGCCTCTGTCAGGCTTTGAGTGAGAAGGAGAGACAGATTTAGCCAAACACAGTCAAGACTCTCAGAGGAAGCTGATGGTTTTAGGCAGCAACTGATTTCTCCACAGTTGACCAGTCAAACGATTACAGTGATCCCTCGCTATATCGCGTTTCATCTTTCACGGCTTCGCTGCTTCACGGATTTTTTTTTTTACAGTGCGGATATTTTTACAGTGCATTGTGCTCTGAATCCTGATTGGCTCAGGGGCTTTACTGTTGTCTAGAAATAAAATTTTTCACTTGTCAACAGTTTTCGTTTCTGTACATTCTGGCAACTTTACGTTTGCATTTTTTTCTCTGTGACAAAACCCACAATGTCGAAGAAACGCTCTGCGCCGACAACGTAGAAACAGAGGCTACAGCGGAGCGGAGTCAGGACGAAGAGGCACAGACTGTGAAATAAGCCAGTGACAATGTTTACAACCTTGTATTACTATATTAAAATTATTGTTTTAAACACATTTTGGGCTTTAAAACAGGTTTTGATTTTTGGTTTCATTCCATAGTTCAGTATTGCATTGTAAAATAATAAATACGATATACGAGGGATCACTGTATTCCAATAAAAAGCATTATCAACCAAACAAAAAGTTGAAATATGGTGACCAAAGGCTTCCAGATACAATATAATAGTATTATTGATTAAAATCATAAATTGTTTATTATTTTCTGACATTTTATACTTTAATAATTCCACTGCATTTGCTATGAAGAAAAAAGTAATTTTGTTTGTGTTTTAGGTTTGTATAGTCTATATCAGTGCTTCCCAAAGTGGGGTCTGGGGCCCCCTGGAAGAGGCACTGTAGGGGGCCCTCAAAGGTTGTCCACATAACAATCATTGGTAACGCTTTAGATTAAGGTTCCTTAGTTAACTATTTATAAGATGTTAATAAGCACTAATAGTTTGTTTATGCACTTATAACGCCTTATACATGTTTATAATCCATTAACCAACACATGTTTGAGTGAATAAACCACATGTACAGAGCATCAATGAGCTGCATATTACATTATTTTCAATTATTACGCTCATAAATGCTTGTAAATGCCTTATAAGTGCTTATGAACACATAACAAGTGCTTATTAATGCATTATAAATAGTTTACTAAGGAACCTTAATCTAAAGTGTTACCCAATCATTAAAGAAACTTGATCTTGAAAACCACTTTACAGATACATATTTGCTTATATGAACTACTTTAAATCAATATTAAGCCTACGTCATTGCTATTTCTATTTTTATGTGTAAATTTAAAGAGAAAAACGTAATAAATTCTTGGGAACATAACGCAAATTATCAGTGGGGGACCCCGAGGGATGGTCAGCTTGATCAGGGGGCGTGACGCTGCAGAGTTTGGGAATCGCCGGTCTAGATAATATTCCTAAACTGTTTTTGCGTTTGTGATGTAAGAAATAACATCTTGAGTTTAAAGCGCACTCTATCACTTTTTTGACGGGAGAGATCCGTGGAGAGGTGACCCTGCTCACTATAAGAATACATACTTCACAAGGTTTTCAAAGCAATAACCCGTAACTGAACCTTCGCCAGAAAAGTTTCATAGTGCGGCTTTAATTGATTCCAACTCTTGCACGTACATTTTCTGCAGAGCAAGTGAACCAAGAAACAGAAGCAAACGCCCAAGAAAAGATTAGCGTTCTCAGGACTCTTTGCTTATACATTGGGGGTGAATATAATTTCGTTTATGGGGATTTCCATATTAATCACATCAAACGGATGTGAAATTAATGTTGCAAAGGAAGCCACTATAATTCCTTGCGCACAATCAATTAAAGCACGCTGTGAGGTGTGGCGGTAACTGGACAAAATGAAGAGGAAAAAAAGGAGAAGGAGTAGTTAAAGTCTACAGGACAGGTTCTCATTATATTAAAATGATGGCTTAGTTTGGTGGGAAATATTGAGCACAGTTTTACATTTTTGAAGCTGCAGTTCCAGAAGAAATTGCGGTATATTAAAGTTTAAAATGACAGGAAGTAGTGCTGAGTTCTAATATGGAATCCCTCCATCTATGTCATCAAAATGTGACGTACAGTTGAAAATAAACAGACAGTTAACACTCAACAGACAGTTTTATTTGTCAAATCTTAACTATTGTGGAATTTATATGGATTTTGGCCCTTGTTTTCAAAATGTTGCTAGGTAACAGTTGTGGACTGTAAGCATGTTTTAGTCCATAATTCACCTTATTCACTTTTTGCCACAGATACACACTTTTGTTATAAACGCACTTCCGTTTGACGAGAACTCTGTTAAAGCTCATAACGAATGAGGGAAAAGTCTCACCGCTAAAATGTTACATAAAGTAGATTGATTTGTGTAAAATGTTTAATGAACACGAGCAACAACAAGTCACAACGCAACGATTTCCTGGTCAGTCTGAAAACGGCTTTTTAGTCCATGTAGAACTTATTTTCTGTTGAGCTCGTCTGCTCCTTGTAAACTAATACAACGGACACAAGATAGCGGCGTGTACGGCAACTTCCGGAAAAAGGTGAATAGGGAACGCTCTTCTTCGGGAGCAAAGGTCATCCATGTCTGGCTTCACATATGGTGTGACCCTATATGGTGTCGTCCTCAGACATCTTTTGGGTTATTTTAGGTTCCCCCACACTCATCTACGTCCAAACATGGCACACAAGGGCCTCTTTGATTTGTGTGGTTTTTTTTGTACTGTTATATTCTTAGAAACCTAATAACCTTAATATTGATGACGATGAAGTGTGAGTGAATGATCGAGTGTCAGAGACTGTATGAAAACTGTTGCACTGTAAATAATGCACGTTGTACTCCCCCCGTCCCTTATCCAGGACTGCAGATGGAAATTAGCTCGCATAGCTATAATCTGGTGCAATCATCTTTGCCCCCGAGCATAATGTCATTGTACATGGTCCTGGTAAATAAATAAATAAAATAAATAAAACCTATGTTCTGTACTTAGAACTCCTTATGCCCGCCTACTTTTACCTAATTTACATGAAGGTATATCTGGCCTGTTCCTTTTGTTCAACCTTTGTGAGGAGCGAAAGGAGGACCGCGAGACACCCTGATCGATCACTAAAGGCCTTTTATACCAACTACCTGAGTCCTGGTCCTTTGTACTGCAGGTCACCTAATTACATGGACTTACCTTTATGTCATATTTCTGCCCATGTTCAACCAGGAAGTACAATTATAAAAGTTATGAGAATTGTCAAACTGGGGACAAATGGGCAAAATGTTTAGTAAAATCTTAAATACAATCATACTCATTACGTTTCAGTCAAATGTGTTGTCTAACCCAGGGGTTCCCAAACTTTTCTGGTTGGGACCCCCAAAATATCCATACAACCGGCTCAGGACCCCCAAAGTGAGATGAAACCGTAGCAATAATTTTAATTGTCAAAGAGTGTTAAATCAGGTCTAGTATTTGTTATTTAAATAGTTTATTGCCTTATTAGACCCCATATCACTAAAATATACTGTTTTTAGTAAAAAATTGAGTAAAAACAGTGTCATATTAATTTAAATTAGATCTTGAAATCATCTCACGACCCCCAGCTCACCCCTCGCGACCCCCACTTTGACAACCACTGGTCTAACCCCTTGATTTTCAACCAGTGCGCCGGGGGAACACTAGTGTGCCTTGACGTTTTGCTAGGTGTACCTTGAAGAAATGTCAAATTTAAGTTTACATATTGACAGTTGTGGATGGAATTGACTCATTTATCATTTTGGAGTGTCCTCAGCAACTTCTGCACCAAAAACTAACGCAAAACCATCACTACTGACAATTTTAAAGAACCAGACAGTGGCACAGACATTATTTACCATATTTTTTTTAACTAAATGGTCTGGTTTGGTCATGTTTTAATTGTAGTTGGTGTGCCGTGGTATCGTTTCAACCCAAAAAGCGTGCCGCAGCTGAAGAAAGGTTGAAAATACTGGACTAACCTTTCATATGGACTTTAAAAGGGGAAAGCTAGCATCGAGAAGGGTTTCAGAATGATGAGAAACTGACTGATATGTGAGAGTGAACGCAGGACAACTGAAAGAAAAGAGCCAGAAAAGACAAATGGTTCCGCTTCTAACCTGCATACACAACGGTTACTACCTTATCCCCAGAGTGTGAGACAGTCAAGAGCAGCACAAGGTCCGTGGAGGTGTTTTCAAAGTGCCTCGTCAGCCCTCGTCTCCTTCGGTAATATCAGCAGAAGCAGCAGATAAATGGGCAGTGAACCGAGTAAACAGCGGTCACATGTTGGGAGCACTTTTCAATTACCTGGTGGTTAACCCCACGCGGAGAGGTCCCACCGGCTGCAGACGCTGCTCTGTCTCAGCCCCGCACACCTACCGCCGTCGCCAGCTTCAGTCTGCAGCATGAACGCTTTCTGAGCACCGTCCCGCCTTTGTCTTTCACTGTGACCGTTTTAAAGGACAAATACTATGCAAGAGCTGAGTTGTTATTGTGCTTTAAACTTGACGAGCTACACACCCACACAAAACTGGACAGTATGGATGGATCAGACTAGCGTGAATGAAGCTAAATGCAACTGCAGGTATGTTGATGAGGGAGTATGTTATAACATGGTTAAAGCTCAGAAAAGTTAATTTTGTATAATATGTGGAGTTTAAAACTTAAGGTAGGGCAATTCAACTTAACCTTAACCTGTTCTGTCAAATCTGTCAAAAATATAGACAATATTTTCTCCCTTTTAGTGGCTTAGTCCTGGTTTAGACCTGGTTTAGACCTGGTTTAGTCCTGGTTTAGACCTGGTTTAGACCTGGTTTAGTCCTGGTTTAGTCCTGGCTTAGTCCTGGTTTAGACCTGGTTTAGACCTGGTTTAGACCTGGTTTAGACCTGGTTTAGTCCTGGTTTAGACCTGGTTTAGACCTGGTTTAGACCTGGTTTAGTCCTGGTTTAGTCCTGGTTTAGTCCTGGTTTAGTCCTGGTTTAGACCTGGTTTAGACCTGGTTTAGTCCTGGTTTAGACCTGGTTTAGTCCTGGTTTAGTCCTGGTTTAGTCCTGGTTTAGTCCTGGTTTAGTCCTGGTTTAGATCTAGTTTAGTTCTAGTTAAGTCCTGGTTTAGTCCTGGTTTAGTTCTGGTTTAGATCTAGTTTAGATCTAGTTTAGACCTGGTTTAGACCTGGTTTATACTTGGCTCAGACCTGGCTCAGACCTGGCTCAGACCTGGCTCAGACCTGGCTCAGACCTGGCTCAGACCTGGCTCAGACCTGGGTTAGACCTGGGTTAGACCTGGCTCAGACCTGGCTCAGACCTGGCTCAGACCTGGCTCAGACCTGGCTCAGACCTGGCTCAGACCTGGCTTAGACCTGGCTTAGACCTGGCTTAGACCTGGCTTAGACCTGGCTTAGACCTGGCTTAGACCTGGCTTAGACCTGGCTTAGACCTGGCTTAGACCTGGCTTAGGTTGAATTCTGCAGATGTTGTTAAAGCCTTTGGTATTTCATTTTTTCCGTATTTCGTTTATTCCTGGTTTACTCCTTGTTTACTCCTGGTTTAAATCTGGTTTAGTCCTGGTTAAGTCCTGGTTTAGACCTGGTTGAGTTCTGCAGATGTTGTTAAAGCCTTTGGTATTTCATTTTTTCCGTATTTCAAAAGTGTTGGACACATTTCTGGCCCCGAGGACAAAACCATCCTGAAAATCTGACCCTTGATAAAATAAAGTTGAATAGCCCTGAATTAAGGGGAATACACAGAGATTATTGTTGGTATTGTCTGGGAAAGTCTAAACTAGGGCTGCATCAATTAATAGTAATAATCGTAATTAACTGACTATTAAAATAATTATCTCTTTTAATCATTATTTGACTATACAGACTCTAAATGTGCGTTCCCATCTGGTTTTGTCCTGCTGTGGACCCAGTTTGAGTCCTAATATATATTTGGTTTGGTCCTGTTCTAGTTCTGGTTTAGTCCCAATTTTGACGTGGTGATTGTGCAAGTATTTAATAGTATATAGTCCTATACTGGGTCTGGTCCAGTTCAAGATCATTACTTTTTTAACTTTCTCATTATCGATACTGGCCCAAATTAATATCTAATTTTGATTCCTGGGTATTGACATTTTTGCCAACCCATTATCGTCATGATACTAATCCAAATCCACTTTATTTGTATAGCACATTTTATAAACAGAACTGTTTCCAAAGTGCCACACAGACACAAACATAAAACGGCAAAACACTGTATGTAATAACAACTCAATTTGATCTCACTAAAACCAGTAAAATCAAATCTAAGCAAATCCATAAAATAGAAAATAAATAAAAAGCACAGAGGTCCACACAACTCACGCGGTGTCAAAAGCCAAAGAAAAGTGGGTCTTAAGGCGAGACTTAAAACACTCTGTGGGGGCCGTTCACACCTGGGGAGGCGGAGCGTTCCAGAGTTTGGGGCTGACCACAAAGAAAGCCCCGCCCCCTGGTTCTAAGTTCCGTCTTAGGCACCAGGAAATGGAGCTGGCCCTCGGACCTCAGAGCGCACTGGGGTCGATACATTTGGATGAGGTCCGAGATGTACCGTGGGGCCAGTCCATTCAGAGCTTTAAAAACAAACAATAAAATCTTAAAATCCATCCATCAATACTAATATTTCAAATTTGATGAGAAGGAAAAGGCTCAAGATTGCTTTTTGATTCCACAATGTTCATAAATCAGCGCACAAATAGTAGTTTCTTTAATATTACAATGTGATCTTATTCACCTTATTCTGGAAGTTGCCTTACGCGCCGCCGTCTTGTTTCCGTTGTAGTTCACATGGAGCAGACGAGCTCAACAGAAAATAAGTTCTACATGGACTAAAAAGCTGTTTTCAGACTGACCAGGAAATCGTTGCGTTGTTGACTTGTTGTTGCTCGTGTTCATTAAACATTTTACACAAATCAATCTACTTTATGTAACATTTTAGCGGTGAGACTTTTCCCTCGTTCGTCATTAGCTTTAACGGAGTTCTCGTCAAACGAAAGTGCATTTACAACAAAAGTGGGCGGGGCAGAATAAGGTCAGTACTATTCAGCTAAGTTTCAATTTTGTCATGTTTGTGATTTTTTTCCTGTCTTGTTAATACTTGTTCGAATGACATTTAGTATCGATTATCTGGGTATTGATCTAGACGAAAACCTTTATAGTGAAGCGTGAACTCTCAGAAGATGCGGATGGGTTTAGTTCCCTCTTAAACGCGCTTATTAATTGCCATAAAATCAAAATTAGAAACAGGTAATCGTGCCTTTTTTACCATACGGACCACCTCGCTCTGGGTCTGACTCACACGAGGCTCGCTGCAGGTTGGTCGAGTGTTGAGGGGAGGTCACACAGGCTGGTGATTCAGCAGCTCCGACTAAAAATATCCCCTCTCTCATCTAATCTTTTGTCATTTTTTCCATTGAACAGACAGATGACAGCACCTCATCAGAGTGACTTATGGGAATCTATTTCTCTTTGGCTCTGTGAATCCAATTAATCTGTCGCTTTGAGAAATAGTCCTGGTTCTTTACATTTTTTTGTCTGTCTTGTTTTGGGGGATTTGCTGACACTTGGAAATGCATTGCTTATTTCGGGCTGTGTTTGGTGAATACACAATTATAATACAAAGAGAGCGAGCGGGGATGTGTTTTTAATATAAGAAATATTAAGACTTCTCATCTTCACGCAGGTGTCAAAAGTCAGGATTTTAATACGTGCACCGACAAATAAAAGCACACTTTTGGAAAATGCTGAATAAATCAATGTTGAATCATGACTTGGTTTCTTTCTATGTCTGATTATTGACAAACAGTAATGTCCATCACGATTATTGTCAGACGCTGGTTAAGTTTACACCTTTTTTTTGTGTGTCTAATCTATTATTACATACTTTTTCATAGATGGACGATAGAGGGATTACGCTGACTATTACATAATAAAAAGAAGGGTAACACTTTATAATAACTACACTTATTCCTGCCTTAGTAAAGCGTGAACAAAGAGTTAATTAAGAATGATTCAGGATTAGTAACTACTTAACTAACCCTCTGTGCGTATGACGGGTTTCTATGATTTTCTCATTTTGACTTTATTTAGTGTATTTATACTTGTTGTAAATAGAAATTATAGTTTTACACCGATCAGGTCACTGTTTATGGAAAAAAAAGTTGAAAAACCTGTTGAAAAATACAGGAAGTAAACGAACTGATGACATCACACTGGGGAGACAAAGATTATGCATCATTTACACAAAATAAACTACTTTTTTGACAGTTTAAACATTAATTCAACAAAATAAAGGTGTTCCCATTTATTTTTATTTGTCAAATAAAAAAATGTGACATTAGATGAGTTTTGGCCCAGTGTTCAGTGTTGTTGCTATGGTAATTTCCTAGCGTGACGTCATCATTTACAACCAGGAAGTAAAATTAAAAAGCTAAAAATTGCAAAAACTGTGTAAGATTTGTAAAGAATTTTAATTAATTTTGAAATATGTTTATCTGAACTACATTTTGGTTAAATGAGTAGCCCGACCTGTCATAGGCCCTTTAATTTCTAACCCCAAACCTAACCTTAACCTTAATTAAGTAGTAACTCATTCATTCATTCATTTTCTACCGCTTATTCCCGTTAGGGGTCGCGGGTGACTGGAGCCTATCCCAGTGACTTTGGGCCTTAGGCGGGGTACACCCTGGACAGTGGCCAACTCGTCGCAGGGCTAACACACAGAGACAGAGACATTGACAGACAACCATTCACTCTCACATTCACACACTATGGAGAATTTAGAGTTCTCAATTAACCTACACAGTCATGTCTTTGGACGGTGGGAGGAAGCCGGAGAACCCGGAGAGAACGGGGAGGACATGCAGACTCCACCCAGAGAGATCGTGTGATGTTAGGGTGGTTCGGAATTCGAAACCACGATGTTGGGGTGGTCTGGGATTCGAACCCACGATCTCCTTATTGAGAGGCAGAAGCTCTAGCCGCTCTGCCACCGTGCACCCAAGTAGTAACTAATCCTGAATAATCCTAAATAATGCTTAATAAACTCTTTGTTCAGTATGAAATTAGTCTTTGTTCATGGTTTATTAAGGCTAAATATGGTGTAGTTATTATAAAGTGTTACCAAAAGAAGTTAATCTTTGTCATTGTTTGTTTGTGTCGTGTCTTATGCCATGTTTCCACTGGTTCGCTTCAGAGTGGATTGATGTGTCTCCGCTATATTTCTTTCTGTTTTAATTTTTTTCATTCTGAGTTTGACGTGAACTCAAGATGACAAAAAGCAGATCGCAACAGAAAATAATAATCATTTCTTTCCAAATGCTGACTTGATCTTGTGTTAAACCGCCACATTTTCAAGTTTTAATGTTGAACCGAGAAAGCTAGCACAAGTTAGCATTAGCCATTTCCTGACGCACGACACTTAGGTCAAGACACAAAATATTATATATCCAGCGCAAAATCTAACTGTGCATCTAACATTATCCAAACCCAATGCATTTCACAAACGTTAAAAAGCAGTGTAGAGGCGCAGAGAAGAAAAATATGTGCAGTTAAGCTGAGGAAGAACCAAAAATTGTGTCTTGTTTTCTTTAGCTTAAAGGACAAATATTATGCAAAATTTACCGTTTTGATCATTTTCTAACATTGTTCTGTCGTCAAAAACATACCTGGAGTAGCATTTAGCTTGGTTCATGTTTGTTTGATGATGCTGGTTTGTAAATCCTCTCTCTCCAACACTGTGCTCTGAACTCCTTCATGTGTGACGTAGATGATGCTAACGTCATTTATCCCAGAATCTTTTGCTGTTTTAAATCCTTAAACCATCACCAGACTCGCTCTGAACATTTCTTCCATCTAATCACAATAACTACAAATTCATCAGATCCACTGCATACTGCAATGCACTGTGGGTATTGACCACTTTTGCCGTTTTTTGCACTTTTGTTGTAAACGCACTTTCGTTTGAGGAGAACTCCGTTAAAGCTAATGACGAACGAGGGAAAAGTCTCGCCGCTAAAATGTTACATAAAGTAGATTGATTTGTGTAAAATGTTTAATGAACACGAGCAACAACAAGTCACAACACACCGACTTCCTGGTCAGTCTGAAAACGTCTTTTTAGTCCATGTAGAACTTATTTTCTGTTGAGCTCGTCTGCTCCATGTAAACTACAACGGAAACAAGACGGCGGCTCGTACGGCAACTTCCGGAATAAGGTGAATATATTTACATGTGTGTAATTGCCTCTACAGCCAGTAGATGGAGCCACAGCTAAATCAAAATGGCATCTCCCAGTGCAGGGATAAAGTTATATTTTTCTAAAACATGACATGTCAAACTGAAGACACTCAAGCGCAGGTTTAAAGGCTAAAAAGAATATGAAAAATGCATAATATTTTTCCTTTAAGCCACGTCTCACTGCGCCACAAACAAACCACAAATTACTAAACAACTTTCATTTGTTGAGATTGGCCTTATGATTCAGGTACGATTTACAGTCTATTAAAAAACTGGTTATGTTTGGGTGTCGACAGCTGCTCACTCAACACATTTGTAAGTATGTTTTTTTCATTTCCGTGAACATGCTCTTGTCCTAGGTTCAACATCTGGTTCACGTAAGACCTTATATGGTCTCCCGACAACCCATTAGTTACTTTACGGTTCCTCTACACCCATTTACGTCCAGTCTGGGTATGCAAGGGCCTCTTTGATTAATATGTGTTTGTACTTCTTTGTGTTCGTAGAAACGTAAGCTCTGTACTTGGAACTCATTATGTACGCCCACTTTTACTCTGTTTTGCATAGACGTATAAACTGGTGGTCTCTTCTGTGCTTCTTCATCGCGGCGTCTGCAAATCCGCAGACAAAGCGACTGGATCCAGTAAACTATTTTCACATCTACCTGGTCTGGACTTCTTTGATTTGAAACATTTAATATCAACATTCATACACGGGAATAAGGTGTGTGATTCATCCACACGTATAAGGTGTGTGAAGCGTCTTGCCGAAGGACACAACAGTACGCACTAGTCAGAACTGGGATGGGACTGCCAACCTTTCAGTTACAAAAATGATGTGTTTCTGGGAGCAACTGTCAGTTCCTCATGCCAGTTATATTCAAGGCATTATTGGGCACATTGAACACAATTAGTTTGTGGATGGATGATTAACCTTGACTTAATGAAAGCAGCTCAAACTAGATAAATATGTTTGGCAGTCATTATTGTTATTGGTTACTGTGGAAACACACTCAAGGATTCACAAGAGCGTAAAGTGAGCTTTAGACGATATTTTACTGATGACATGGCAGACTGAGCAACTCATCAATTTAAAAATAATTACTCGATAATAAGAGATATTCGGTTTAACAAAACACGCAGTAAAACGTGTAACGGCTCCAAATTTTGCAGGTTGGTTGGTGGATTAATCCTGTCCACTGCATCTATTCTTGTGTTTTTGACAGACTTGAATGCCTTTGACGCCACACAATACCAGGGTCACCACGCGTTACTGGAAATCATTTTCCAGGACTTTTCCAGAACATTTTTAGTTTTGTAATCATGGCGTCCACATTACCACCTTAATTAGGCAGTTTTTATAATAAAGATGTAGTCTAAGGCTAGACGTAAAGTTCACAGTGTTTACAATTTCAGCTCAAATTGATGAAGAACCCAAACATATTGACTTATTGACCTTATTCTGCCCCGCCCACTTTTGCCGTTTTTGCACTTTTGTTGTAAACGCACTTTCAATTGACAAGAACTCCGTTAAAGCTAATGACAAACGAGGGAAAAGTCTCGCTGCTAAAATGTTACATAAAGTAGATTGATTTGTGTAAAATGTTTAATGAACACGAGCAACAACAAGTCAACAACGCACCGATTTCCTGGTCAGTCTGAAAACGTCTTTTTAGTCGAGTAGAACTTATTTTCTGTTGAGCTCGTCTGCTCCATGTAAACTAATACAACGGAAACAAGACGGCGGTGTGTACGGAAACTTCCAGAATAAGGTGAATAGTGATGACATTTTCTTCTCATTTGAATGGTGCGTCAAATCTAACACTGGACAATCAGGGACGCATCATTTATCTGTGACAAACATGTGTAGCAGGTAAGATAAAGAGATGAAGAGGGGCTTGAGGGTCGTCCCCCAAGAAATTTTGTTAAAAAGAGGTGTCATTTCCTGTATTTGGGTGGGTTATTAGAGTTTTCAGAGAATAGCGTCTTGTTATTTATCAGCCTAAAGGACCTTTAGACCCCTGTAAACAAAATTATTGCATTATTTAATAGCTAATATTTCAGTCTTCTCATGTCGCAACGTGTACAAAAGGTCCACCGTAAACGAATATTGACATATCTAACTGGCAAAATTAACCAGAACTGAGAAGATAAATGTCTCTCTTTTCTAAAATAGATATAGTTGTGTTTAAATTATGTAATGAAAATAATCAACGAATAAATAATACATTAAATAAATCACCTGTCGAATGGTCCGGGCCACCAGACTCTCCAGGACGGGCCCTCTGTCTTCATGAAGCAGGTGGACCTCGTCTAAAATCAGCAAACGCACGATCTGGGACAGAGCCACGTCACCAACGCTCTTCCTCGTCACGACGTCCCACTTCTCTGGAGTCGTCACCAGCATCTGAAAACAAAATGACAAATGAAGAACATCACTGAATATGTGAAGATAATAGTGATTAACGTCACTGATGGGTCGATATTTTGAATTTTAAGGTAAACATGTCAGTTAGTTCCGTTTTCTTTTATAAATGCTAGAAAGAATAACATTTTGTAGCCTTAAAATAGACCCTTTAAAATGTGATTCAGAATGGAAGTGGAAGAAAATGAAGTTGACTGTAAAGTTTTCAATGATTCGCTCACATTAGATCTAAATTCTATTGGTTTTAAGCAGGAAAAAAGCAACACATTTGAATTTTCAGGGTAGAAATGTCAGTTAGTTTACTTCTCTAGAGTAAACAATGAACAAAATACAATTTTCTCATTTTACAATTGTATTTAACTTCAAAAGAATCAAATTTATGGTAAAGTATCTAATATATCTATAGATAAAATGAAAAATTCCAGTGGGCTCAACATTTCTGTGAGTATTTTTCCAGTAAAACCCATAAATCTGGATGGTTCCTTCATCAAAAATGCAAAGAGTTTATCATTTATTTATGTAAAATACAATAATAAATGTGTTTAAAGCAGCTCTGATGTCACTCATGTGTCTGAGGGCTTTTCATTTTCCAAAATCATTTACATTTTTAATATTTTGTTTATATTCTGAGGTTAATCCCAGTTTCTCCAGTCAAATCATATTATGTTGCACTTCACTTTTGCAATTTGTAGTAAAGTATGTACTATATTGGTAGATAAAATGAAAAAAACTATTGTGAACTCAACATTTCTGTGTTCAAAAATGCCAAGTGTCTATCATAATCTCCTATAAGAGGCCATTACACTAGATTACTGGAGAAAATGCATGAATAAATCTCTTCAAGTCTAGTTTAGACACTATATATTTGATTTTGGCAATGTATTTTTAGACGGTAAAACAGGGCTGCTGATGTTATTGATTTGATGTAACTGTATCCATTATTGCCCCCAGATTTCAAACATGATTTGTGGGTTTTAGAAGAAGAGACAAGAGGAAGTATATACCCTTTCTGAAAATGTGCACCTTCTTCAAGTGTTCAAGTGTGTTGTTGTGTATCTGGGACAGGGACTTTAGCCCTTTTAAGAGTTCTAATATTTAAACTTGAAACCCATGAATAGCAAAGTGTCAGAAAAGATCTATTAGCTTTGGTGCTTGATTATAATCCCCACAGAAGATAATAACAATCATGTCGTAATACAATATAAATTAAAATAAGCCGACCCCGTAACGTTTAAGTTGCGAAATATAATGCGTTTAATGTGAACTGACTTCCATCCATTTCACAGCAATCTTAACAAGAATATTGATGTTCGTATTGACACCACTGCTGGGAATAATCGCGCACAATTTGCTGCTCACTTAACTCAATGACACAGGCAGTAAAAGTTCTCCCATCTGAGCAGTGTGTCAGGCGCACGGCTCATCGACGCCCAATCGCCCGTGGACCGCCTCGTTACAAACACGCCGCTTAATCATAACGGCACGAAAACACACGCTAACACTGCCGACTTCCTCTGAGACGGCTAATGATCGCTTGGCTGTAGACTGTGGGCACGTGTGAGGTTAAACAACGAGGTTAACGCGCTTTATTGTTCCCAGGGTTGGGCGATATGATGATGAACTTGTGATCTGATCCATGTGACGGTAAAGAATTTGGCGAGGCTGTCATATTGTGATCCATGGCAGCGTTAACATCACCATCCTTCTACCCATTTATTATTTCACTCTCCCTTCCGTGTATCTAATTCTTGGCCTTACCCAGAACCCAACCACGACCTCACCTGACCTCGAGGGGGGCTTACATTTCTGTTGTCTGGTCAGGACGGACGCGGGTCATGGGAGCTGAGCATGTGCGTTTGTACCATGGATGTATTAAAAGAACTGTATAAGGTACTGTCTGTGGTTCCAGATTGATTTGTGGCCGTGCGAGGTACTGCAGCCTCTTGGAACCAGCCTTTTTCTAAAATTTCACATTAAAATTGCAGACAGTACTGAATTATTATCGGTATTTAAATAAAATAGAAGGAAATGTTATTTTCTACTGTTTCTAAAATCACCGAAATTACCGTTTTTATATGAAGTGATGTCACCGCAAACATGTGCGAGTCACGTGAACGAGCGTCAGACGATACAAACAGAAGCTCGTGGAAAAGGCTCGACTAGAGACACCTGTAAGTTGTATTTTATTTCATTTCAGACGCTTCACGTGTGTCTAACATGAAGAATACAATTACAATCACACAAGCTAACGTTAGCACAAAAACTTGCAGCTGCGTGGTCGTTCACGTCACTCAAAGCATCATGGGGGATTGTCGTCACGTGGCGCCCTAAAGCAAAGATGGCAGCCTCCGTATCAGGAAGTAAAGCAAAGATGGCAGCCTCCGTATCAGGAAGTAAAGCAAAGATGGCAGCCTCCGTATCAGGAAGTAAATGCAGAAGTAAGAAATTTTTTGGGGTCATGCGCCAATGAGCTCACTCCATAGGGATAAACAGGGCGCCATTTTGGATTCATCTTCCAGGTTTTATTATAGTTCTATGGTTTGTACGTGCAGCGCATACACTCCGTGCAGATGACTGACAGCTGCCCCAAAAGTGCTGAGCGGCGTTGTCTTTTCCTCTCAGAACAAAATGTTTAAAGTCCACATGACAGGTTCTCATGTTTTTCTAATTCTGACTTTGGTTTGGTAAGTATGTTTCATAGTTTTACATTCGTGAAGTTGCTGTTTGCGAAAAAATGTGGATAAATAAAAGTTTAAAATGACAGGAAGTAGTGCTGAGTTCTAAAATGGAATCCCTCTGTGATGTCATCAAAAAGCGACCTAGCTGTTTCTTTATTTTCAACTGTAACACTCAACTGACACATTTTTTGACAGTTTAAACAGTCATTCAACAAAACGAAGGTCTTATCAGGTATTATTATTTGTCAAATCACAACATTGTGTAATTTATATGGATTTTGGCCCATTTGTTTTCAAAACGGTTGCTAGGAAACAGCTGTAGAATTACTTCCACCTATGTCATGTTGCTGCCTATGACCAACCAGGAAGAAACATTATAAACATTAAGAAAACTGTCAAACAGGCAAAATGTTTAGAAAAATCTTAAATATAATCATGTTCACGATTTAGAAAAATTATCTTACTGTGATTTTTCTGACCAGTGCGATTTATGTTTAAATATTAGCATTCAGTTCAAATTCTTGCTGCTTTTAATCGCGTTTTTTGTCACATCTTTTTAGTCACGTTTTTGTCGCTTTTAGTCACGTTTTGGTGCACTGAGTTGCATTTGTTGTTTGTAGGTGCATTTTTGTCCCCCATAAATCCAAACTACAGTGTTTACTCAAACTAAAGCAAGACATTTTGTTGTTTGTGGAAGAAATGACTGCACTTCAAACTGCAGCCTTTGCGATTTGCTAATTGCATCCATTAAAATGGAATTTTGTGTCGATTTCGTTGAACTGAATTAAATAAAGTCATCTGCTCAGAGGCTTCAGAGGCTAAACAACAGGAGAAAAAGTGTGTTTGATCAGACAGCTGCATTATAAAAAGTGAAAGAAACGGTGAGTCATTTTCTTATGCTGCTCCCACAACCTGGAATGCCCGCCAATCGGAGTGGAGATTGCACGATCTGGTCTCACTTAGGTGTTTCCGCAAAATGTTGAAAAACAAAGAGTGTAAATCTTTAAAAAATTGTCGGTGCCTTTAAATGTACATTTTGTTCTTATTGTCTTAAATTCTCTCTTAAAAAGTAAATATGTTATTTTACTGTGTTGCGGTTATGTTTTTCACTTTGCCCCAGGTCACCCTTGAAAGAGAGGTTTCGATCTCAACGGGTTCTTACCTGGTTAAATAAAGGTTAATAAATGAAAATAAAATAGGTTGGGCTTTTTTTTTTTGGTTGTTGTTGTTGCTGTCTTTTCTTTTTTTTTTTGGTTTCTCTTTCTGTTGTCTGGTGGATGGGGATTCTGTCTTGATATCTTGTGTGGGACCTTTGTCTGCATGTTTTTTTGTTGTTGTTGTGTGATAATAAAAGATAATTAAAAAAATAGGTTGGGCTGGATTATTTTTGGGGCTCGATTACCGCTGTATCTATAACATATATTTCACTATCCCTCCTCTGTGTAAATCCAAACCATCTCACTCTGGATGCACCTGACTGTTTTAAACGAGCTGTTGTTTATATGTTTTTGTTTATTCGTATCGATCTTCAGACTGAACTGAGAGAAACATCCTTTAGTAAAACAGTAATAACTTTTACCATCAGTCCGATCAAGGGCCAGCAGACAGCTTTTAACACTTTTAATTCTCGTCCAATTTCAATCGCCCTTAGAGCGAGAAAAACACAACAATGCATAATTAATGTAGTGTAAACTGTTTGGCGAACTGTCCGTGAGTGGGAAGAAAAAATCTTAATAAATTGTTTGTGTAAATGCTCTCTAGTTTGCATTCAAATCAATCTGCGGCTGGTCATTAGAGACTGCAGTGTTCAGAGGAAGAGAGGCTGCTAATTGGAGCTCTTGGTTAATCTAAATGGAGGTATTCTGGCAAGTGCAAGTCTCTTAATTGACTCGCAAATGTGCAGAGCCGAGGAAGGAAGAGCAAGCGCCGGTGTTTTTCCAAAGCAATATTAAGTGCACTATTCATCAATTGATCGCAAAAGGAAGAGGATCAATCAACTAAACTCAGTAGAAGCACAAACAACTTGCAAAGGTTTAAAAGGCTTCATGTTAGGAAATACACAATGTTAAAGGTTTACTGTGAGACGATTATTGAACATGAATTGAAGAGTAACGTTTAAGGCTTATTCTCTCAAAGTAGCATATTTAAAGGGACTCGCTTTTAACTGTGTTTTAATGTTACGTTTCAACAATCTTGCAAATTTAGTCTCCAGAACAAATCATTCTCTGTGAAGCTACTTTGTCTTTTTCACCCGTCCATCCACTTTATTTACAGAGCACACTTTACACAAGATTGTCCCCAAAATACTGCGCACAGTCGATTTAAGAATAAAACAAGTTTACAGCTCCATTGAGCAATAAGAGCAATGTACTTATAAATGCAACCTTAAATAATGATCATAAAATACATAAAACATAAAAATTAACCCTAAAATAATCCTAAAATGAAAAACAATTGAAAATAAATGGAAACATTTTATAATAACCACACGTATTAATTCATGGACAGCAAATAGTTTATCAAGAGTGATTCAGGCTTTGTAACTATTTAAATATTACTCTAACACTAATTCTTAAACCTAACCCTATCCCTGCTTAAACCTTATTTAAGCAGATAAGACACAAGGAAGCCATGCAAGTCTATAATGGGTCTTACATAGGAAAATTAGAGTTGTGTCATTGAATTTTCCTCATAAATATATATTTTAAAATTATTTCTTTACAAAATATTTATTTCTGCTGATTATATATATACACACATCATTACACTTTTTTTTAATTTGAAAACCTGATTTTTCTGCTCACATTTGTTTTTGGCTCATCAAAACTTTAGATCAGTGGTGCTCAAACTTTTTCAGTCGCGACCCCAAAATAACAATAGTTCACATTTGCGACCCCCAAACACAAAAAATAGGCGACACGCAAAGTGATAAATTAGCCTTATATCTAACGTTTGACTTGATTTTGAGAATATAGACCTAGAAAATGACTTTGATTGGCCAAAAAATAAGAATATACATTTACCACTGCATTTGAAGGTGTCAAGCCTTGTTTAAGACGATTGTATACATTTTTCCCATCATCTGGAGACCCCTGGAAATAACCCCTAGTTTGAGAACCACTGCTTTAGATAACGTGTACAAAACTATTATTTTCTTTGCAAAAACATGTGTCATTAAATTAGCTGCATAGTCCTGGAGGCGTCTTGAAAAGTCCGACATAGTTGAGATTTTGAAGCCAAACGCAGCGCATCAGCCAGACCACAAACTGGACCGGAAATGACTTGCCGGTAGAAGGAGCAGCCATCGAACATTAAAGTGCGTAGGACAGGTTTTTATGATTTTCTAGTTTTGACTTTATTTGGTGGAACAAAATCTGTAAATATAAATGATAGTTTTACACCAATCAGGTGTCAGTTTGTGAAGAAAAGTTGAAAAACATGTTGAAAAGTTGAAAAACATGTTGAAATTTACAGGAAGTAAGTGTCTCTCTAGACACTAGAGAGACACTCCAGGGATAATTTAAATTAACAAACACATTTGTCTGACACTTTTAAACATTAATTCATCAAAATAAAGAGTTTTCACCCGGTGTTCAACATGGTTTCTAGGCAACGGTTACAGAATTCCCCAGTGTGATGTCATGATTTACAACCAGGAAGTCAAAATTTAAACCCAAAAAACTGCCAAACTGGGATAAAAATAGCTTTGTTTTCAGCAGAATCTTGAATATAATTATCTTAACTGTGTTTTAGTAAAATGAGTACTTCAACCTGTCAGAGGCACTTTAAGCACAGAGTCAATTGAACGATATGTCGATGCAGTAATTATCGGGACAGACCTATTAAGATACTGCGGCACTCTTTAAACACAACTTAAACATTCTCAAATCAGACTTTTTAGTGACACGGACATTAATCGCCACATTACATACCACGTTTTTTACTTTCTGGTTCTTTAAAGTGTGCTTTCGTTGGCGACTGGGATAGAAACAAACCAACTTCAGCGCACAGAAAAACAGCAACAAAGATT
Source organism: Rhinogobius similis (assembly GCA_019453435.1). Lineage (NCBI taxonomy): Eukaryota > Metazoa > Chordata > Actinopteri > Gobiiformes > Gobiidae > Rhinogobius > Rhinogobius similis. Next base: position 34,289,388 of record CM033626.1, read on the forward strand.
AAAAGCTCACTCGAACATGTGTAAACGAAAGAAAACACAACCACAGGTACATAATGACTCTGCACAGAAATCCATCTTCTACAACATTGTCACTTATTCTAATTCTACCCTTTTATTCCGTACATGTTGCGCTGGCAGCTGCTGTACGTTGGTGATTTATTGCCTTTGTTTAATACAAGACAGAGGAACATTTTAAACATTTTGTCAGTGTTGTCGCGCATTAGGTCTCGCAGTGTCGCTGGATGTATTTTCGCTTCGAGTTAATTCTGCGTCGGAGACATTTTCAGGCTCGTGTAGACACCGCTGACATTTCCTCCGGCGATTACCTCAAACCCGGTTACAACATGATTAGTGAGATCTTTTACGCCGGGTTTTCATACAGGTTTGGTATTTATCAAAGGAAGGCCAATATATCACTGGATTCATGGATGAGAAAAGGGACATTTTTATTATAATCTACTGTTTTTAGATAAAAATAGATATAAATTGTACTCTGTGTTAGAGCTGTATTATTTGTGAAAAAATCATCTAATTGCAATTTGTTTGACCAGTATTGCCAATTCGGTTAGATGTACGATTGACTTTTTAACAGATTCAGTTCTAAATTCACATTTTTAACGAAACTAGGAGAATTGATAAGAAGACTGCATATGAACTGACTAATAAAAGAACGTTTTTCAGAACATTTGTCGCTTTGTCATGTTTTTGTCGCTTTTAGTAGCATTTACGTCGCTTTTAGTAGCATTTATATCACTTTTAGTAGCATTTACGTCTCTTTTAGTAGCATTTACGTTGCTTTTAGTAGCATTTACGTTGCTTTTAGTAGCATTTACGTTGCTTCGTTTTAGTGGCATTTACGTCACTTTTATTTGCATTTGTGTTGCTTTTAGTTGCATTTACGTAATTTTTAGTAGCATTTACGTCACTTTAGTGTTTTTGTTGCTTTTAGTGTTGTTTTTGTTGCTTTTTGTCACGTTTTTGTTGCTTTTAGTAGCATTTACGTCGCTTTTAGTAGCGTTTATGTTGCTCTTTAGTGTTTTTTACGCTTTTAGTTGCGTTTTTGTGTCACTTATAGTTGCGTTTATGTCCGTTTCAGTCGTATTTCTATCGCTTTTAGTCGCCTTTCTGTCGCTCGTGTCAGATCACGTTTTAACACATCTACACTACAGAGTTAGCAGTTTTTATGCAGAATAAAATAGGATATCTTGTTGTTTGTGGAGGAAATTATTGCGCCACGATTTGCTAATTGTTTCCATTAAAATTGCAATTTCAAATTGATTTTGATTAATTGATGTTAAGTTAACTTTTCTGATGAAGGGTCTGCTACTTTTAATAAAGGTTCAGTGGAAACCAAGCAATATTTGAATGTCTTATTTCATGCTACTAATAAGAAACACTGGAAATGAGTCTTTATGTCTTTATATACTGGGAAATTGGCAGATTCATGTTGTCTTCTGTCATTGGTCATAGTTATATTCAGTATGTTTGTGCTATTTTAATCAAAGACGTGGGTAGGAGATCTCTAGTATTAAATTCTAATATTATTCTACCTATTTATACTCACAAAAATCAAGATTAGAGGGTGGTAACAAAACTTAAGGAGTATCTCGATAAAATGATTCAAATGATACTACCACATTGCACCAGAAATATGTCATAACATGCCTGTAAATGTCTTGGGGTGTTGCTGAGCGCTCTGGCCTCTGAAAGTTGTGAAAAGCGCTTATAGATCTCATCGTGGAGTTTTGTTTTTAAGAGTTTTTAAGTAAAAGTCAGGTATGGTTGTAGTCTTTTAAGTTGTTTTGTCGTTTAATCAGTCGATGATGTCTGGGTCAACCAAATTTTTAATAGTCAACTAAGAACTTTTGGGGACTTTATATGATTTGTATTTGCTACAACGGAAAAGAGAAAGGATTTAGTGAGTTATCTTGAGATTTGGGTGAGAAATGTGATTTAATCTGCCTTTTTTTTCTTTCTTTTTTTAACAACAAATAAATACACTGTTTACTAGTTGTTTACTGTTTAAACATTTGTGAATGTGTGAGCTCCTGTGATCTTGTCAGTGGACTTTAGGGACAGATAAATGGTCAAATCAAAGAGAAATTAATCAAATCAAAGAAAGACTAATTGATGCACACATATCTGTGGTCAAAGAATTTCTTTACCACTACAGGTCCTTTTGTATTGTATGTATGTATGTATTGTATTACAAAAGAGTTCTTGTATCAGATGTAAACGTGCTTTTTTGCAGTGTAAATGAAGTTGAAGTCTTACATAACCTCAAGTCCTTAACATTTTCCCACATAATTTCCGAGTGGAGTTACCTGAGCTGACTGTGCCGTGATGAGCTTCCTGTGCAGAGACGCTAAATCACAGCCACTCACACCTGAAGAGATAATGACTCTTCTCTCCCTCTGTCTCTCTCATAACCTTTCACCATCTTCACCTCTCTCTCTCTCTCTCTCTGGTTTGTCTTTTTAATCATCCTCTTCCTTTCCTCTCACTTTCTCTTCTCTTTTGTCTCTCCCTTTCACTCCATTTCCTCTTCATTCCTTGTTTCACTGTCCTCTGTGTCTCTCTCCATCTTTCTTCTCTCTGTATTTTCTCTCACTTTCTCTTCTCTTTCTCTTATCCCTCTCTCATTCTCTCCCGTCTCTCCCTTTCTTCTTCTTTCACTGTCCTCTGTGTCTCTCTCCATCTTTCTTCTCTCTGTATTTTCTCTCACTTTCTCTTCTACCTTTCTCTTCTCTTTCTCTTATCCCCCTCTCATTTTCTCTCTTCTCTTTCTCAATTTCTTCTTCTTTCCTTCTTTCACTCTCTCTCTATCTTATCTCAGTTCTCTCTCTCTGTGGTTTGTCTTTTTGATTGTTCTTTGCCTTTCCCTTCTATCTCTCTCTTCCCTTTCTCTTATCCCCCTCTCGTTTTCTGTTCTCTATTTCTTCTTTCATTCTCCTCTCTTCTCTTTTCCCTTTTTCTTCCTCTTCTTCTGTCTCCTTTCTTCTCTCTGTTCTCCTTCGCTTTCTCTTATCACTCCCTCATTCTCACATATGTCTTTCTCTTCTCTCTTTTTCTCTCTTTCTTCCTCTTTTTCTTTCACTGTCCTCTGTCTCTTTCCATCTTTCTTCTCTCTGTTCTCTTTCTCTCCCTCTTGTTTGTCTTTTTAATCCTTCTCTTCCTTTCCTTTATATGCTTTCTTCTAGTCAGACAACTTCAATCTCAATTTCTCTCTTCCTTATCTCCCTCATCTCACTTTCTCTTCTCTCTTTTTTCCTCTCTTCTTCTTTCAAGGTCCACAGTCGGTCTCTCTCCTTCTTTCTTCAGACTGTTCTCCCTCACTTTCTCTTATCACCCTCTCATTCTCTCACTTCTCTCTTTCTCACCTTCTCTTTTCTCCATTTCTTCTTTCACTGTCCTCTGTCTCTCTCCATCTTTCTTCTCTCTGTTCTTTTCTCTCACTTTCTCTTCTACCTTTCTCTTCTCTTTCTCAATTTCTTCTTCTTTCCTTCTTTCTCTCTCTATCTTTTTTCTCTCAGTTCTCTCTCTCTGTGGTTTGTCTTTTTGATTGTTCTTTGCCTTTCCCTTCTATCTCTCTCTTCTCTTTCTCTTATCCCCCTCTCGTTTTCTCTGTTCTCTATTTCTTCTTTCATTCTCCTCTCTCTTCTCTTTTCCCTATTTCTTCCTCTTCTTCTTCTTCTTTCACTCTGTACGTCTGTCTCCTTTCTTCTCTCTGTTCTCCTTCACTTTCTCTTATCAGTCCCCCATTCTCACATATGTCTTTCTCTTCTCTCTTTTTCTCTCTTTCTTCCACTCTTTTTCTTTCACTGTCCTCTGTCACTCTCCATCTTTCTTCTCTTTCTCTCCCTCTTGTTTGTCTTTTTAATCCTTCTCTTCCTTTCCTTTATATGCTTTCTTCTAGTCAGACAACTTCAGTCTCATTTTCTCTCTTTCTTATCTCCCTCGTCTCACTTCTCTTCTCTCTTTTTTCCTCTCGTCTTCTTTCAAGGTCCACCATCTGTCTCTCTCCTTCTTTCTTCAAACTGTTCTCCCTCACTTTCTCCTATCACCCTCTCATTCTCTCACTTCTCTCTTTCTCTTCTCTCTTTCTCACCTTCTCTTTTCTCCATTTCTTCTTTCACTGTCCTCTGTCTCTCTCCATCTTTCTTCTCTCTCTTCTTTTCTCTCACTTTCTCTTCTACCTTCTATCTTTCTTCTCTCGGTTCTCTCTCTCTGTGGTTTGTCTTTTTGATTGTTCTTTCCCTTTCCCTTCCATCTCTCTCTTCTCTTTCTCTTATCCCCCTCTCGTTTTCTCTGTTCTCTATTTCTTCCTTTCTTTCTCCTCTCTTCTCCCTATTTCTTCCTCTCTTCTTCTTTCACTCTTTATGTCTCTCTCCTTCTTTCTTCTCTGTTCTCCTTCGCTTTCTCTTATTCTTCCCTCATTCTCTCATATCTCTTTCTCTTCTCTCTTTTTCTTTCACTGTCCTCTGTCTCTCTCCATCTTTCTTCTCTCTGTTCTCTCTTTCTCTCCCTCTTGTTTGTCTTTTTAATCCTTCTCTTCCTTTCCTGTATATGTTTTCTTCTAGTCAGACAACTTCAATCTCATTTTCTCTCTTCTCTCTTTCTTATCTCCCTCGTCTCACTTTCTCTTCTCTCTTTTTTCCTCTCTTCTTCTTTCAAGGTCCACAGTCTGTCTCTCTCCCTCTTTCTTCAGACTGTTCTCCCTCACTTTCTCTTATCACCCTCTCATTCTCTCACTTCTCTCTTTCTCACCTTCTCTTTTCTCCATTTCTTCTTTCACTGTCCTCTGTCTCTCTCCATCTTTCTTCTCTCTCTTCTTTTCTCTCACTTTCTCTTGTACCTTCTATCTTTCTACTCTCGGTTCTCTCTCTCTGTGGTTTGTCTTTTTGATTGTTCTTTGCCTTTCCCTTCTATCTCTCTCTTCTCTTTCTCTTATCCCCCTCTCGTTTTCTCTGTTCTCTATTTCTTCTTTCATTCTCCTCTCTTCTCTTTTCCCTTTTTCTTCCTCTTCTTCTGTCTCCTTTCTTCTCTCTGTTCTCCTTCGCTTTCTCTTATCACTCCCTCATTCTCACATATGTCTTTCTCTTCTCTCTTTTTCTCTCTTTCTTCCTCTTTTTCTTTCACTGTCCTCTGTCTCTTTCCATCTTTCTTCTCTCTGTTCTCTTTCTCTCCCTCTTGTTTGTCTTTTTAATCCTTCTCTTCCTTTCCTTTATATGTTTTCTTCTAGTCAGACAACTTCAATCTCAATTTCTCAATTCCTTATCTCCCTCATCTCACTTTCTCTTCTCTCTTTTTTCCTCTCTTCTTCTTTCAAGGTCCACAGTCGGTCTCTCTCCTTCTTTCTTCAGACTGTTCTCCCTCACTTTCTCTTATCACCCTCTCATTCTCTCACTTCTCTCTTTCTCACCTTCTCTTTTCTCCATTTCTTCTTCTTTCACTGTCCTCTGTCTCTCTCCATCTTTCTTCTCTCTGTTCTTTTCTCTCACTTTCTCTTCTACCTTCTATCTTTCTTCTCTCGGTTCTCTCTCTCTGTGCTTTGTCTTTTTGATTGTTCTTTCCCTTTCCCTTCTATCTCTCTTACCTTTCTCTTATCCCTCTCTCGTTTTCTCTGTTGTCTATTTCTTCCTTTCTTTCTTCTCTCTCTTCTCTTCTCTCTTTTTTCCTCTCTTCTTCTTTCCACAGTCGGTCTCTCTCCTTCTTTCTTCAGACTGTTCTCCCTCACTTTCTCTTATCACCCTCTTGTTCCTCTCTTTCTCTTCTCTCTTTCTCACCTTCTCTTTTCTCCATTTCTTCTTCTTTCACTGTCCTCTGTCTACCTCTCTCTTCTTTCTTCTCTCTGTTCTCTCTCTTCCTCCCCTAAATAATCTTTCTTACTTCATCTCTTCTGTTCCTGACCCCAGCCCTCGCCCTTGCTCGTTCCTTCTCACTCTTCTCCTCACTCTTCACTCTCTCTCTCCATTCTCCTCCCTCCTTCTCTATCTCTTTCCACACGCTGTGACTAATTACTCAAGCTGCAAACGCCGGTCGGAAACTGTGAGAACTTTTGCAGTAAGTGCTGATTCACCGCCGCCTGACATTCAAATAATACTTTATAATGAGGAGTTTTAAGTTGCCTTTAGTGCTTTTAAGGGCCTCAACTCTGTCCATTACGACGGCTTTGTTCTTCAGCACACAACAGAATTAGAGGAAAGACTGGACTGAAATGTTCCCAATATTTTACCATCAGTGTCCAAAAAGGAAACTACGCCATTTAAAGGTCCTGTAGTGTGATACATCTACATTTTCAGCTTTTAGCCACATTATAACACTGTTTTCTTACCAAGAAAAATACCAAAAGTTGTGTTTGACTTGATTCATACATGTTTGAGTAATATCTAGGCCATCTTCAGAGCTCAAAACACTCAGTTCCACCTTGTGACATCATTAGGTGTTAATCTAGAAGTGATGGTCTAAGTTTTAAAAGGCCGTACACCTTCACCAGACTGATTCTGATCATTTTTACAATCATTCTTATATACCAGCTCTTGTTTTTTTACCAATTTATTTGAGATTTTTTGACTAAGGTTCTACTACCAAATGTTAGTGTTAAGTGTTTTTGATTTCATCACGTTGACTGTTTAATACTTTACATTATGATAAAAGTTAATGTGACATAAACAGATACAAAAGCACTTTACATTTAGGTTTAATTTATATTTTTATTAACCTTAATTTAACCAGGTAAGAACCCGTTGAGATTGAAACCTCTTTTTCAAGAGTGACCTGGGGCAAAGTGAAAAACATAACAGCAACACAAAGTAAAAAAATAAAATTAAAAGTTACATTTTAAGAGAGAATTTAACAACAAAATGTACATTGTACGTTTTTTAAAGATTCACGCTCTTTGTTTTTCAACATTTTGTGGAAACAGAAACAGACCAGATCTCCACTCAGATTTTAAGTTTAATTGTTGTAATTTGTACAATTACACTTTGTAGTTCATACGATCACATTGTGACCTGAACAATTACAATTACTGTGAGAATGTATTTGACTTATTTGAAGTTATCTCAGTTGTTTACTTATTTTTAAACAAGTATAGTTTTTAACGAAGACTAGAAAACATGAAACGTCTTTTATAAATAAAGCGGTTCAGTTGTTTTATTCTTAGATCGTCTCCTTGTATCTTAATGCTAGATTTAGTGTATTTATAATGCTTTTAACTTTTATGAGAATCTTTTATCTGATGTTTTGGCACGATTAAGATTGATTTAGCACTTCAATGAATCTCAATCTAAAAACTAACTCTGGTTTTTATTAGGGCAGATTTTCTTTGTACTGACTATGCGGCGATAACAGTTGTGATTTAGTCTGAAATTACTATTACAAAACACGTTGATGAGTAAACAAGTATCACAATTTCCCGCTAAATCAATGGTTGTCTTTTTATCTACACGCAGTCGTCTTTTGCTGCGGTCTGTCTGAACCCGACTGATCACTGTGCCATCTTTACACACAACCTGAAAGAACCTTCACTCTGAGCTGGAATTGGCCTCATTTCTGGAACTAAGCTCCACCTTTTTACCGTCACTATCTTCAATTTCGCTCTCCTCTTTTATCTTTCTTTTCTTTTCTCTCCCCAGCCTCCTTTTCTCTCTTTTTCTGTCTCTCTCCGCTCTCCTTTTCCCCATTCCTTCCCTCTCACCCTCCGTCACTCTCTCGTACTCTTTCCTCTCCCTCTTCCTGTTCCTAAGTCCTGTGCGGCTTATAAACTTTTACTTTAAGCTGTCCAATCTCTCAAATCCACCTCCTCTTGGATTAAATAGATATGCATTTCAGTCTCTCAGTCTTTCATTTCGGTAAATCACCCCTGCTTCACAAATGCGTTACTCAAATATAGCTTTAAGTATCCATTTTCTAACCTTGTTGTATTCAAATAAGGTCTGCGGCTTACAAAAGGAATTAGCTTTCACCTATTTTTCTTCTGAGAAATGAGGCCTTTATATAAAGATTCCTACCAAAACATAATAAATATGAGAAACCATCACGTCTCGCCTCTCTCTCGCAGCAGACCGGAGTCACAATTTCAAAACGGAGATGGATCAATAAATCAGTAGGTGCACTTTTCAGCGAATCGGTTATTGTCCATAAAGCTCCAGCACAAGATGATATTAGGTTTTGGTCACCTGCTGCCTAAACAATACACATAAAGCGTTATTTTTTCCTTTAGTACGAAGAGGGCACTGAAAAAACAGGACGACACTGTGGTAAAACGCCCGCTTTAAAACGACCTGCCTCTGTGGGGTTCGGACACGATTCAAATCATCGATAAACTGAGAAAAGCTTGTGCGTGTCAACATTACACTTGCTTTTTGACACGTTGGCCCTATTACATGGATTTTAAAGGACAAATATTACGCAAAATTTACTTTCTGAGCTTTTAACCGTGTTCTAACATTGAAAACATAACAGGAGTTGCATTTAGCTCAGAATCACTTCCTGCTGAACTCCCTGTCCTGTTTTTCCAATAATTGACGTCACTTATATGAGAATCTTCTGCTGTTTTTAAAGCAGAACTAAGTAACTTCAACGACAGAGCTCCCCCTGCAGGTCTCTTGTCAAAATACACTGCAAATAAAAAGACATCAAAAGCTTTTTTTTCTCCATTCTTTTCCCCCTTCCTTTTTATTGAAATAAGGAAGCAAAATCACATACAAAAACTTTTTATGTCGCCAAATATTAAAAAAGAGAGCCAGGAGAGTTGTCTTCTGGTCGGCGTCAGGAAAGTTGCAGCTGGTTTTCCGCGCAGAGACAGCAGGGGGCGACAGCAGGGGCTTCAAACGGCCCGAAAATATATTTGCAACCACCGCACGGACTTATGAAGACGCTTAATGAAGTAGAACTAAGGAAAATGTTTAACTTAAGTCCTTAAATCATCCCTCACCCTCATGCATAACGCTTACACAAGCTAAACATGTTATTAGTCGAGATTTGGGCAGAAATGCGGTTAGTCTAGCGGTTGTAGTGATCGTGCCAGAAATGCTCGGAACGGGTCTGGCGATGATTCTCGGATAAATGACATCAGCTACTGGAAAAACGTCACACATTGAGGGAATTAAGCAGAGAGTGTTTTTGACGGTCGGAGGGAGAGGACTTTCTAACCAAGATTCATCAAACAAGCGTGAATGAAGCTAAATGCAACTCCAGCTGTGTTTTTGATGACGGAACAATGTTACAACTAGGGCTGTACGCGACTAAAGAAATTCTTGGTCGAGTAAAAACCTGCCCTATCGACCGATAAAAGGGGCAGTGGCAAAAATATATCAAAACTATGAAGAATCTTCGTCTATTTGTCCGAAACTGTACTCAAAAGACCACGACTGCACAGGAGTTTATGCTAAAACAACTACTTATACCGAAAAGTACTAGGAAATAGAGTATTTACATGTTAAACTCCAACATTTTCAGCAAACTCACTCCATATTGTCATTTTTGCTACATATACAATTTGAATCTGAATAAAATGATTAGTCGACTCATAAAAATCTCAGTCGACTAAGACATCATCGACCGATTAATCGACTAAACGACAACAGCTCTAGTTACATCATGGTTAAAAGCTCAATAAAGTCTATTTTGAGTAATATTTGTCGTTCAGAAACATATTTTACACATTTCTAGCATCATTTTGGGTTAATTACAGCTCTGCCTCAGTCATAAAACCTCTTTTCTCGTCACACGGTATGCTTTGGGGTCTATGTATCGTACAGAAAACCATTATTCGACCACTAGATTTGTTGACGATTACGGTTTAGTGTGCGATTATTGACCTTATTCTGCCCCGCCCACTTTTGCCGTTTTTTGCACTTTTGTTGTAAACGCACTTCCGTTTGACGAGAACTCCGTTAAAGCTAATGATGAACGAGGGAAAAGTCTCGCCGCTAAAATGTTACATAAAGTAGATTGATTTGTGTAAAATGTTTAATGAACACGAGCAACAACAAGTCACAACGCACAGATTTCCTGGTCAGTCTGAAAACGTCTTTTTAGTCGAGTAGAACTTATTTTCTGTTGAGCTCGTCTGCTCCATGTAAACTACAACGGAAACAAGACGGCGGCGCGTACGGCAACTTCCGGAATAAGGTGAATTCAGTAACTTGCGTCAGCTCTATTTCAGTACCTGAGTTCGCAGGATCTCTCCCTTGCTGAGCTGCATGTCTCCGGTCAGCTCCTTCACGGCGATGCCCAGCGGCTCCAGGCGTTTACTGAAGTAGTTGGTCATCTCCGCCGCCAGGGCCTTCATGGGGGCTACGTACACGATCTGCACACAAGCACGACGGGATAAAGACACATTTAGAACAGTTTAAAGTGAACATATGCTTGATTGTCTCCACCAAAACCTTTAAAGTGAAAGGAATATGAATTTATATCAGGCGAGGCAGGTCAAGTTCAAGGTCAATAGAGCATATTTTAATATTTCAATATAGCATATTCACTGTGGCGGCTGCTAGCCATACCTCGTCTGCCTGGACCAACTCCATCTACTTAGATTAACTGTTCCTCATCTCCTGCTGGAGGATCTCTCTACACTGGTGGACTGCTCCTCGTCGGCCTGGAGGAACTCTTTAAAGCCACCTCCCTCTTGAGTGGTTCTGGCTCCACAGTCCAAGTGGATGTCAGTCCTAGTTCATCTGCAGCCTGTCCGTCCGTGGGAGTAGGATCTCTCCTTCACTGTGGTTCTCCCCGAGGTTTCTACTTTTTCCCATGGGGTTTTTTGTAGTTTTTCCTCGCCGCGAAGGAGGGTCAAAGGACAGGGGCATTCTGGGACAGTTATCTGAACTGCTTTTACCTGTGGCCCATCGAGGCAACTGATTTGATTCGATATTTCGTACACAAAATAATTCAAAGTGTTTTACAGAAGAAAAAACGCATTCAAATCACAATACAAACATAAAAATATGAATAATCAATATAAAATGGATGTTATCATAATAAAGTTATATGTAATTTAATATGTGACAATTGAAACCTTCGAAAGACAACATATGAAATAAATGAAATTAGATCTTTAGGAGTCATAATGGACAATGAAATGAATTGTAAATTAATTCAATTCAGTTTATTTTAGTGCTCAAAATGCTTCGATGGGTCACAATAAGAAGCAGATTAAATAAACCATTTTCAAGAGAATCAAATTAAAAGGAGAGCATGCTGTCCTTGAAAAACTACAAAAACATGTGGAAAAAGTAGAAATCTCGGTTTCGTTAAACATCTAAAGCGACATGAAGCAGCAAGATTCACAAAGACGAGGTACTTCCAAACTTTTGACGCTGGTCACTGTCCTTTTTTAAGCTGTTGCCGTTTTGTTTGGACCAGAGTTTCATCACTTTTTTCCTCAGATGAGAAATCTAAGCGCACATGTCAGGGCTCTGTTTGTTTTCTTAGTGGTATTAAAACCGGTCATGAGTATCGAGCCTTTTCTATACAGCGTGTTCCAAATTGTGTCTAAGTGTCATGAAGGTTATGTTTTGTTTTCCAGTGAAACTCATGGATGTTATTGTGTGTCAGGGCACTTCGGGTCGGTGAAATCAATCACCTGTGCCGATAAGTTTGCCAAGTAAGTCCAATTAAAGGAAAAAATACTTAAGAAGGACGTCCACATTATTAAGCAGAGCACCATTTTCAAGCAATATGGGAAAGAAAAAGATATCTAGTGCTGAAAAGCGTGACATAGTTGAATGCACTACTGTCTGTTCAACCGTACATTTCTGTATTTAGTCTTTGTAGTCTTAGTCTTAGTCTTCTATTTTATTCTTAATCTTAAGGATGCCTCTTTTGATATATTTTGCTAATATTTTATTCATTGTTTTATGTTGCATCTTACGCCAAAGCAAGTACCTGTTTGTGAATTTTGATCACTGAAAAAGGCAACAAACCGATTCTGATTCTGACAAGGTATGAAAACCTTAGACATTTCCCGAAAACTTAAGCGTGATCTTCGTAAGGCAAGACAAGGCAAGTTTATTTGTAGAGCACAATTCATACACAAGGCAATTCAAAGTGCTTTACACGACAGGAAAAGTTGCATAAAATCACAAAACACAAACACATAGAATCATTTTAAAATAAATGTTTTTAGCCTGGATTTAAACATTGTCAGAGTGGAGGTCTGTCTCACATCTTCAGGGAGACTGTTCCAGATTTTAGCTGCAAAAAACTGAAATGCTGATTCCCCATGTTTAGTCCTGACTCTAGGCACCAGCAGGAGGCCGGTCCATGTTTAGTCCTGACTCTAGGCACCAGCAGGAGGCCGGTCCATGTTTAGTCCTGACTCTAGGCACCAGCAGGAGGCCGGTCCATGTTTAGCCCTGACTCTAGGCACCAGCAGGAGGCCGGTCCATGTTTAGTCCTGACTCTGGGCACCAGCAGGAGGCCGGTCCATGTTTAGTCCTGACTCTGGCACCAGCAGGAGGCCGGTCCATGTTTAATCCTGACTCTGGCACCAGCAGGAGGCCGGTCCATGTTTAGACCTGACTCTGGGCACCAGCAGGAGGCCGGTCCATGTTCAGTCCTGACTCTGGCACCAGCAGGAGGCCGGTCCATGTTCAGTCCTGACTCTGGCACCAGCGGGAGGCCGGTCCATGTTTAGACCTGACTCTGGGCACCAGCAGGAGGCCGGTCCATGTTTAGTCTTGACTCTGGCACCAGCAGGGGGCCGGTCCATGTTTAGACCTGACTCTGGGCACCAGCAGGAGGCCGGTCCATGTTTAGTCCTGACTCTGGCACCAGCAGGGGGCCGGTCCATGTTTAGACCTGACTCTGGGCACCAGCGGGAGGCCGGTCCATGTTTAGACCTGACTCTGGGCACCAGCGGGAGGCCGGTCCATGTTTAGACCTGACTCTGGGCACCAGCAGGAGGCCGGTCCATGTTTAGTCCTGACTCTGGCACCAGCAGGAGGCCGGTCCATGTTTAGTCCTGACTCTGGCACCAGCAGGAGGCCTGTCCATGTTTAGACCTGACTCTGGCACCAGCAGGAGGCCGGTCCATGTTTAGTCCTGACTCTGGCACCAGCGGGAGGCCGGTCCATGTTTAGACCTGACTCTGGCACCAGCAGGGGGCCGGTCCATGTTTAGACCTGACTCTGGGCACCAGCGGGAGGCCGGTCCATGTTTAGACCTGACTCTGGGCACCAGCGGGAGGCCGGTCCATGTTTAGACCAGACTCTGGGCACCAGCAGGAGGCCGGTCCATGTTTAGTCCTGACTCTGGCACCAGCAGGAGGCCGGTCCATGTTTAGTCCTGACTCTGGCACCAGCAGGAGGCCTGTCCATGTTTAGTCCTGACTCTGGCACCAGCGGGAGGCCGGTCCATGTTTAGTCCTGACTCTGGCACCAGCAGGAGGAGGAGCAGGAGCAGGAGGTTGTACTATTAAGAGGTTTGCAGGTGACTCAGAGCACACACGGATTCGTTCATTCAATAACATTCGAACTGTACTCTAAAGGTTGATGACAGTCTTGTTTGAAATTTTAGCTACTGCCCAGAGGTCAAACCTGGGACCTTCTTGCTGTGAGGCTGCTGAACATGTGTACTAACCATCTCTTTTCTCTCTCGTTGTAGGAGACTCACTACAAATCCACAACAAGCACAAATGCACCACTTTGGACAGAGACCAGGACATAAAGAGAGAGTCCAACTGTGCCGTGGTCTGTTTTGGAGGCTTCTGGTTTGAAGGATGTTTTGCAGCCAATCCAAATGGTGTGTGGCACATGGGGGCCCTCACCGCTCTGCGCCGGCATTCACTGGAGGACTTTTAAAGGACTCTCTGAAAACGCTTGTTATGAAGATATGACCAGTACAAGCGCGAGACATAATTATACATAAATAAATGATCACAACATTCAACACAGACATGAGACACTGCCGTTCATATTTGGTGTTAAGCTGTTGTTTCTGTTGTGGTTGGAAACACAAATAAAAAAAGGTCATAGTCAAGATTTTTTGGGATATTTCTCCGAAAAAAAACCCCAAAAACATTATACTGAACAAGCCACACATGTTGAAAAGCTTTACTTAAATTAAGTTACAACATGGAGAGGCTTTTAGACCTATATTTTTTATAATGAAAGACCTGATACTGTTAGACGTGGGGCATTTCCATGGGTTCCGGAATAATGAGAAACTAGGACTGTTGCCATATCGATCAATAATTTAAAATACTATATTATATATTCTGAGTGGGGAAAAATCCTCACAGGGGGTTGAAACCCATGCATATTGAAAACATAATGCTGTTATTGTGGAGATATGCTAAATTAGAATGTATGAGTATGAGTATGTTGCTAAAAACAACATTTTCAAATGGCATTTTTAGCACATTTTGTTTGGGTTGTTAAATAATGTCTGTCACAGAGATAATCCATAAATATATTGAGATATTGGTTTTGTCATGTTGCTTACTGGACCTGGGGGATTTGATAATAAAAATCAAAATAGAGGTTTTCAAATTCTAGAACATTATAATGTCATAGCCTCAGTTTTTCCCATTAATTAAATTGGACTTTGGCATGAAATTTATGCCACAAAATAATATATAATAATAATAATACAACAATAATAATATACATATTAATATATAATATTAATTTTCGCTGCCCCCATTTTATTGGCCCATAGAATGTTACGATGTCATCTGAATAGGCCTGTCACGATAACACATTTTGAAGCACGATATATTGCTACACCGAAATATTGCGATAAACAACATTATTGAAACTACTTTACGCCACTGAGACAATCATTTTAAAGCAGGATAATTAGTAAACCACTTATTAAATCTACACAATCTTTAACAGGCCTGAACTGCATCAAATAGATGGCAGAATGAACCAAAAATATGCCATTGAAATTACTTATTAAACCCTTTCCTGCTTTACTGTTATTGTTAAGTACGTCCAAAAATATGTCAGAAAATCCAGGAAGTTCAGCAGGAAGTGTGTTTGACGATAAGAGGAGGGAGGATTTTCTAATAAACATTCTTCAAAACAGCGTGAATGCAACTGAATGCTACTTCAAGTATGTTTTTCATGATTGAACATTGTTAAAACACGGTTAAACGCTCAAAAAGGTCACTGTCGCAGAATATTTGTCCTTTGAAAATACTGCAATAAATGTTGCAATTTGGCTTTATTGCCCATCCTCAATTTACTGCGTGTTACTGCTGTGTTTTTGTCCAAGCCATTATCCGTAATAAAACAATGAAAGCGAGTGTGAAATCCTGACATATACATATTACAGCAGCCTGTGTTGTCCTGGTGGTGGCTCCGCACACACAGTGACACAGACACTCTTCATTCATCACCATTAAACTTTGCCCATCCAAGAGTCTGCCGTCATATTTCTCTATAAATTGTGATTTGTGCTGGTTGCCTGGGAACAAACGATCGCGACTGGTTTAGCTCATTAATCATCGCACTGTCCTCTTGGTCCCTTTTCTCTGGCACGCAGCCCTCAAATACCATCCACACAGTGCACTACCTGAAACACTCTGTTTACCGCGTTTCAAGGTTTCTCTATTAAAGCACACGGTTCTACAAAATAAAGCCCAATAATGACACTCGAGTTAGGCAATTGGTTTAGTAATTAGCCTCGAAAACAAACAACTGAATTACCAAAGCTGCCAGTCCAACTACGACACACAACAAAAGGGTAATGAATAATGAGTGATAGTAATAGTAATAATAGGTATAATTTACTTATATTTTTTTAAAGGACACATTGTTTGTATTGTTATTGGCCTTTAAACACGCTTTACTTTATTTTTAGCACTTAAAAGAATACATACATTGAAAATCACACTTTCTATAAGTCAGGCGTTCCCTCATCAGGATTTGCTGTAGGTACATCTAGCAGCTGAGGGAATAACCATGACAAAAGCTAGCTTGCCCCCAACATGCTAATGTAATTTGAAGCCAGAAACGGGATACTTGGTGATCTGATGATGATTTATTGACTTAAAAACAAGCAACGAGCAAAAGATCTGGGCGCTCTACCTATGACGTCACAAATTTAAAATGTGTGTTGTTCTGAGGCTCACAGGGAGAGGACCTTGTAAACAGGATTAATGACACAAGCTTGAATGAAGATAAAAACAACTCCGGGGATTTTTTGATGAAGGAACAATATTATAACATGGTTAAAAGATGGAAAAAGTTAATTTTGCATTGCATGTTCCTTTAAATTGTAAGTCAGACTCGACTAAGGCTGCAATTCCAACTCTCACACTAAACAAAATACAAAAATAGTACGTAATATGGATATAGTATATCAGAAAGAGGGAGTATTACACTTCTGTGGGGTATTAATGGTTAAAACACAGCATGTATGGATCACCATGTTACCTTTTGTCAGATTTAAAATGGTATATTCGCCGAAAACAACATAGTAAGTAAGTAATCAGTTTCTGTTTAGTTTTTGATGCTGCTCCTCACGCTAAGCTCCTCCCCCTCCACAACGTCAGCACAACACAAGCACATGTGGTTTACGAAGGTAATAATAATGCTATAAACACAAAAGAAAGCAATAGTTAGTTAAACACTGGTGAAAGGAATTACAGCCAAATCTGTTTTCTAAAATGAGTTACAACTTACAAAACTTCTCTTTACTGTTGGGAGGAAATACTTCTTTAGAGTCTGTGGTTTAGTTTGTCCATTATCGAGACGCTACAAAACAAAATCCACTTTCCGCGATGTGTCCTTCACTGAAAAACTGTAGCCACTTTTCCCTGAGTCGCCTCGTCCCTGGAAAGTGCAAAAATAAGCGTGTCCTCTGTCCGTCCAAATGCGCTTTCTGTCCGGACACATTTTCAATAAAAAGCCAGAAAGAAAAGTAGCGTAAGAATGCCTGCTTGTGGGCGGAGCGCTGGAGAACGGTTCGAAAAAAAAGATCAGGATAGTTTTCAAATAGTGCGCAACAGCGAGCCATAACATTTGCAAAATCCAGAACGATATCTCTCTGTAATTCCACATGGATCAATATCAGTCTGGTCACTCTGTAATCTCCGCAAGTTCAGATGGGTGTGATTGACAGTGAGATTAGTACTGCTGTAGTCGACTAAAGAAATTCTTGGTCGACTAAAGACCTGCCTTATGGACCGATTAATCGACTAAAACGGGAGTGTGGCAACGCAAAACTATAACGTATCTCTCTGTATCTGACCCAAACTGCACCAAAAACACAACTGCACTGGAGTTCATGCAAAAAAATAACAATTTATACAGAAAAGTACCAAGAAACAGTGCATTTATATGTATAAATTAGATTAAACTCATGATTCACTCCAAGATCTTTGCTAACCCACTCCATATCTTCACTTTTTCGCCGTTTTTGTCATATAAATACTCTTAATCAAAATAAACGAATTAGTCGACTAATAAAAATGTTGGTCGACTAAAACACCATCGACCAATTAATCGACTAAACGACTACAACAACTACAGCCCTAGAGATTAGCCAGTCAGGGACACGCATGGTCTGTCCACATCAAAACAAACATGGCTGCTTACGAGGAAAAAAGGCAAACACATCACAAGGATGGAAAAACATTGCACATTTCTGCAGAATCAAAGAATGAAGCACAAAACTCTTTTAATCTGAGATGAGAGAAGTTTGATTTTGTGCTAAAACAATGACCAATGACCTCTTTTGTTCCACACACGTCACAGAAATAAACGCATCTAATTGCACGGTACGTCCTGGAATTGACGCGATGCTTGTCGGAAGGCGGAGTTACCAGATTCACTCTTTGTAAAGAATTGAAGAAGTGTGTATTCTATATCCCCAGCAACCAAAGAATGGTAGAAAGCTCCAAAAAGTTGATTTTGCATAATACATAAAGGGCCTACGACAGGTTGAAATACACATTTAACTAAAATGCAGTTAAGATAAATATATTCAAATTTCTACTAAAAACTTTACAAATTTAACTCCAGTTTAGCTGTTTTTTAGGTTTTAAATTTTACTTCCTGGTTGTAAAGTATGACATCACGCTAGGAAATTACCATGGCAACCAGACTGTACACTGACCAAAACTCCTCTAATGTCACTGATTTTGTTTATTTGACAAAGAGAAACACATGTGAACACCTTTATTTTGTTGAATCAAAGTTTAAAGGGTCAAAAAAGTAGTTTCTTTTGTGTAAATTATGTCTTTTGTCTCCCCAGCGTGAAGTCATCAGTTTGTTTACTTCCTGTAATTGTCAACAGATTTTTCAACTTTTCTCCAGAAATAGCGGCTTGATTGGTGTAAAACTATAATATGTATTTACAAGAGGTATTAATACACTGAATAAAGTCAAAATTAGAAAATCATAAAAACCCGTCATACGCACTTTAAGTAAAATCACCAAATTAGCTATTACAAAATAATACAGTCGTTTTTAAAGTTTCTTATTGTGATGTCGAAAAAAGGTTAAATATAGAACATTTAATGAAAAACTGAAATGCACTGGGACAATAACAGAACTCTTAGCTGCAGTTTAGACAGTTTCGTCACATGTTTTTGCTCGGTTCTTACCTTAAACTCGTCCTTCTTGATGACTCCTCCGGGCTGAAGGTGTTGCCGGATCTCGTGGAGCACAGTTAGCATGGCGATGTTGGTTTTCCCGGCACCCGTGGGCGCACAGATGAGCAGGTTCTCGTTGGTGTTGTAGGCCGTCTCAAAAACCAAAGACTGGATTCTGTTCAAGCGCTTCATCCCTTTGAAGACCAGCTGACCAATCTGAAAACAGAAAGTGGGAAAAATAAGTACATTGACAGAAAATGAGCCGTGAAGACAGTTGTGGAAACAGTAACGACAACATACGGAGATGGTAAGACCGGTCTGAACCACGACTTGAACCAGAACAGAACCAGAGTTAAACCAGGACAGAAGACTAACCTCAGCATAAAACAGGGGCTAAACCAAAGCCAGACAAGATGAACAGAGTTAAACCAGGACAGAAGACCAACCTCAGGACAAAACAGGGCCAAAGAGGATGAACCATATTTAAACCAGGACAGAAGAGAGACTAATCACAGGACAAAACAAGGGCTAAACCAAAGCCAAACAGGACTGAACCAGAGTTAAACCAGGACAAAAGAGGGACTAACCTCAAGACAAAACAGTAGAGCTGAAATCGACAAAAGAAATTCTTGGTCAACTAAAGACCTGCCCCCTCGATCGATAAGTCAACTAAAAGGGGGCGTGGCAAAAATACATCAAAAGTTCATGCAAAAATAACAATTAACACAGAAATGTACTTGTAAACAGTGTATTTATTTGTCAAAGATACTGATTTACCCCAGAATTTTCATCTAACTCACTCCAAATCTTCTCGTTTTTGGTGCATAAATCTGATGAATGCACATAAAATAATTAGTCAACTAATAAAAATCTTGGTCGACTAAGACCCCATCGACTAAACAATTACAGCCCAACAAAATAGGGACTAAACCAAGGCCAAACGGGACTGAACCAGAGTTAAACCAGGATAGAAGAGGGACTAACCTCAGCACAAAACAGGGACTAAACCAAAGCCAGACAAGATGAACCAGAGTTAAACTAGGACAGAAGAGGGACTAACCACAGGACAAAACAGGGACTAAATCAAGACCAAACAGGACAATCACAAACACAGAAATCCTGACATCACGAGTCAGGACTGAGCCAGGATTAAGCCGGGACTAAACCTAGATTTAATTCAGTTAAAACCAGGGCTGAACCAGGAATAAACCAGGATGAGTGAAGACTAAACAGAGACTTAAGTCAATACTGGACAAGGATTAAACCCAGACTAAACTGAATCAGGGCTAAAACAGAACAGAACCAGGACTGAACAAGAACTAAACCAGACCAGAGGACTGACACAAGATAGAAAAAAGACAATATCAGAATTGAACCAGGACTAAAAAGGAAAATAAAGGATGGATCAGGACTGAACCAGGTTTATTTACTGAACATATAATATTGGTCAACAGTTAATATTGCCCAAGTAGCCGTTGGCAACCAGATTTAATCCGAAAATCAATCAAACAAGCACAAGCGTCCGCAGCGGAAGAGTCGAGTGCGGAGAGTCTTGTCTGACACCGAATGCCGACAGTCGATCAGTGACAGCGAGACTCTGTGACAGCGAGACACCGGTGGAAGTACAGGGTCTGCAAACGTCTGTGTGGGAGGCTTCAGCTGTCAGTCAAACTGCCCTCCGCTTTGGCCCTCAATCTCACTGTGAGCGATAAGGAGAGAGGGAGAGAAATGGCCAGCGTGAAGGACAGGCAACACGGCAAAGTGACAAGTCCAGGAGAAAGGAGAGGAGGAAAGATGAGAAAGAGGGGGCGGCAGAGAGGCAGAGAGAGGAGAGCGGGCTGGAGTCGACTAAAGATATTCTTGATAGACTGGATTCTGTTCAAGCGCTTCATCCCTTTGAACACTAGCTGACCGATCTGAAACAGAACGGACAGAACTGAAAAAACAAACGCATTAACAGAAAATGAGCTTTGGAAGGTTGTGGAAAGAGGTCTGAACCAGAGATAAAGCAAAAATATTATGCATTTTTTAATATTGTTATTAGCCTTTAAACATGCTATTGACCTTATTCTGCCCCGCCCACTTTTGCTGTTTTTTGCACTTTTGTTGTAAACGCACTTCCATTTGACGAAAACTCCGTTAAAGCTAATGATGAACGAGGGAAAAGTCTCGCCGCTAAAATGTTACATAAAGTAGGTTGATTTGTGTAAAATGTTTAATGAACATGAGCAACAACAAGTCAACAACGCACAGATTTCCTGGTCAGTCTGAAAACATCTTTTTAGTCCATGTAGAACTTATTTTCTGTTGAGCTCGTCTGCTCCATGTAAACTAATACAACGGAAACAAGACGGCGGCGCGTACGGCAACTTCAGGAATAAGGTCAGTTGAGAACCTTAAATTTGCCATCTCATGTTCTGAAACCAAAAAAAAGTGTATTATTCTTTAAATTACAGGTTTTATAAGCTTTCGTCAAGACACTTACAGAGTACATCCAGCCACTAGATGGCGCCTAGCACTCACACAATCTAGTTAAGTTAGCAACATTAAGGTGCGGGTCAGCAGTAGCAGTGACCGTGTTTAGAGGCAGAAATGCTCAGTTTAGCGATGATTTAAGGACTAAAAACAGCAGAAGATTCCGCGGATAAGTGACGTATGAATTCTGAAAATAAGTCCCAGAACCAGGAAGTTCAGACAGAAGTGTTTTTGACGGTTGTATCGGGAAGGATTTTCTAATAAACATTCCTCAAAACAGCGTGAAAGCAGCGGAATGCAACTCCAGGTGTGTTTTTGATGACGGAACATTGTTAGAACAGGGTTAAAAGCTAAAAAAGTCACTGTAGGAGAATGTGTGTCCTTTAAACCAGAATAGATGAGGGGCTAACACTGAAATAAAACAAAAAGCACCAGAACAATACCAGACTAAACCTGAACCAGGATCAAACCAGGACTGTGTTAGGACTAGTGTCACAATACAAAAATGACCAAGGAGAAAAGAGAAGAGGAAAGAAGTGAAAAATGGGCACCAGAGAGTAACTAAATATATGACTAAATAACTCCACGGATCTGACAAAAATTTACTGTTCAATGAAATCTGTGTTTTTCAATAAAAAAGGCAGATTTGATCAAATAAACCTCATGCTTGGTTTCATCAACGTTAAGCTTTGTTTTGACAGAGTTTAATGGGTAACATGAACATTTTAAATTCAATACATCGTAATTAGAAATAAAAAAAAGTATAGTAAATGTCATGATAATACTGATATTACAGTAATTATACATCACAATCATTTCCAACATTGTAGAACCCTATTTAAGTCTTTACAAAAAAACAATCAGACAAACAAGAGAATAAGAATAACAACTTCCCTCTTCTCTCTCTCTAATTTTACAGTCCATTCCCTTAAACCAAAGCATTTACAGGGACATTTTAATATATTTCAAACAGATTGCTCACTGGCACAATCCAAATAAATATCTAGATGCTATCGACGACCTTTAACCTAGGCTTGCCATATTGCTCAGTCCTATTCCATAAACTGCCTTGATTTTCAATTTTTTACCAGTTTTTCAGAATAATTCAGCTTCCTGTTGCTCGTCGCCCCAACGCGGCGCCGGGGTGAGGATGCCTTGAGCTTAGACAGGCCGTATTATTTATTCAAGGATTCATTAGAAGTATGTCATCACTTTTCTCCCCTCCTCGTTTCGCTCCAACACTCAGAGAACGAAATAATTAAAGAGCGCACGTCGACAGGGATGGCGGTGTGAGAGAGCGGGGGAAAAAGAGGAGGAGAGAGGAGGGTAGAGGTTATTAATGCATCAAAGAGTAACTTTATTAGAGTCCACTTAAGCTGGCAGGAGTGTGCGAGGGGCAGCGTGGGGTCGCCGAGAATTATCCAGAACATGGCAGCGACTATCAGCGCGGAGACGGCCAAGACATTTATATGTAACGAGGCTGTATGTGAAATTTCATCGGATTTTACTGGATTTAATATTGTTAAGAGTGTAGCAGTATGTAGATTAAATTCAGTAATAAGTGGTCATGAGTGAGGCTGCAGAATGTAACGCAAAAGTGCAGTATTGGCTGACGCAATAACGATATCGTAATTAAATATATCGCAGTGACACCAAAGTCTTCCATCTGATAGAAATGTTTTGTTATTTGAAATGAAAACACTGAAAATGAATCAAATCTAGCTTTTTGAAACTACGTTAGCCTCTGTTTTGTATTTGTTGTTTTTTTTATTTTAATATAACAGACATTACTGCATCAAAAAAAGGGCTGCAACAATGAGTAGAATAATCGTGAAGTTGACTATAAACAATAATTGCAGTTGTGTTTTGATGATGGTCATCGTTCTCTGGATTAAACAGACTCTAAAACACAAACTTAAAGACTTTTATGACAAAGACAGTGACATTATTAAAGAAAAATGGCAACAACAAATAAAAAGACTTTCTGATTTTCCTCCATTATACACTTTATTCATAAATATTCTCGATCTAGACGCCTTCATTCATAATATTTCAACATGTGGTTAAAAATGAAATGTTAGTTTTTCTAAGTCTCAATCTACAATAGAAATAATCGCTGACTAGTCGACTACTAAAATAATCATTAGTTTCAGCCTGTATTTAAATATCACAATCTTGATACCGCAGATCTTAATAGCCATATCACACACCGCAATCATTTCTAATATTGTGCTCTAGTCATGAGTCAGAGTATGTGACAGGCTCATGTAAGAATGTGCTGATATTGATATTAAATATTAGTCCAATCCAGAAAAAAAAGAGGCATTTGTTCCAGGTAGCGGTTTATTTTCATCATTTCATCATAGTCCACAAAGTAAGAGTGACAACGTTACTTTAAAATAATATTACTGAAGTAGAAGTAAAAAGTATTAGTCCAAATAATTACAAGAAAAAAAAATCATATCTGAAAGTAAAGAGTAAGCATTTGAAGTATTTAAAGGGCCTGTAACTTTAATAAGTTTGAAACATTTAAAAGGCCTGTACCTTTAATAAATTTGAAGTATTTAAAGGGCCTGTACCTTTAATAAGTTTGAAGCATTTAAAGGGCCTGTACCTTTAATAAGTTTGAAGCATTTAAAGGACCTGTACCTTTGATAAGTTTGAAGCATTTAAAGGGCCTGTACCTTTAATAAGTTTGAAGCATTTAAAGGGCCTGTACCTTTAATAAGTTTGAAGCATTTAAAGGGCCTGTACCTTTAATAAGTTGTAAGTATTTAAAGGGCCTGTACCTTAAATAATTTTGAAGCATTTAAAGGGCCTGTACCTTTAATAAGTTTGAAGCATTTAAAGGGCCTGTACCTTTAATAAGTTTGAAGTATTTAAAGGGCCTGTACCTTAAATAAGTTTGAAACATTTAAAGGGCCTGTACCTTTAGTAAGTTTGAAGCATTTAAAGGGCCTCTACCTTTAATAGGTTTGAAGTATTTAAAGGGCCTGTACCTTTAATAAGTTTGAAGCATTTAAAGGGCCTGTACCTTTAGTAAGTTTGAAGCATTTAAAGGGCCTGTACCTTTAATAAGTTTGAAGCATTTAAAGGGCCTGTACCTTTAATAAGTTTGAAGTATTTAAAGGGCCTGTACCTTAAATAAGTTTGAAGCATTTAAAGGGCCTGTACCTTTAATAAGTTTTAAGCATTTAAAGGGCCTGTACTTTCAATAAGTTTGAAGCATTTAAAGGGCCTCTACCTTTAATAAGTTTGAAGCATTTAAAGGGCCTGTACCTTTAATAAAGTAAATTAGTTTTGCCCCAGTCCAGATACATTGTAAAAGCAGGATTTATGCAGGTTTTAGCAACTCAAATTTAATGCTGCATTTTAAGAATTTTAATGATATAATCAATGTCAAAACAAGACATTTACGATTTAATCATGTCAAAATTACTGGCATGTAACCGTTCCATTGGGCAGCAGAATGACGAGAATATAATAAACTACTTTATAATATTCAAAAAGTTAATAAAACATGACATTTAAACCATGCATATATATGTATGTCTGGGATTCAAAATATATTTGAATGTTAAAGTAAAAACTACTTCATGGATACATCAGCTCTGGGGAGAAAAAGAGTAATTATTTGCTCTTCTCTTCATATTTATTTATTTGTATATGATGGATGAATCTTTTTTGTCAAACTAGTTTTTAGATTTAATGCTTGTAGGGGTAGAATTTAATGCTTTTTAAGGCCTTATTTTTGCCAGAATTAATTAAATGACTTGCTTTTTATTGACCCGCGGAAATTACAGAGGGTTTTATTCTCCGCGAGGCAGGAAGTGTGCTGTTCACGTGCTAATGTTTGTTAGCTTTACCATCCCGTTGAACATTTAGGGTGCTGGGGATGCGGTAGATAAGTCAACGATACAGAGCGATACAACTCAGTGCGGCTTACAGACACAGATCAATTCAAAATATCACTAACTAGAAGAACATAGGCTAAAATATTACATAATTTAATTGGGATATACTCGTAGTTCTGTTCCGTGTATGTGCGGTTTCTTGGCTCAAAGCTCCTTCACCAGGTTAGTCTCAACTCTTGGCTTAGCTACTGTACCAACGTCTCAAGACTGGACTTCCTTTCTCCATTTATAATTGATGAGCATGATGTAATTCTCACTAGAACCCTAACATTTGATATAATTTTCGGACTCATTGCCTCACTTTAATCTTGGAGCTGCACGTTTTAATTACAATTACTGCATATATTTCAACTAGAGCTGTGATCGACTTTAAAAAAAAATCTTGGTCAGCTAAAGAGGGGATGTTGCATGGTCTCGAAACTTAAATCTTCCATGTATCTGAGCGAAAGACAGAATAACTACGTACACAGACAAGTAAACTTACTGTTTGCTAATCACCAATGCTAATCATTCACTAGCATTTTATACATAACTCACTTAAAGCCAATGCAAATACAACTGTCTTTTGATATGATTTGTTGTCGTTAAATGTCAGCACCACCACTCACAGTAAAGATTAGGACTGTTTTGAGATCTGAACAGTTTATGCGGCTTTCCTTTGGAGTTTACGTTTGTTTACATTAGCGACTAGAACAACGATCGCTGCGGGCGTGTTTGACATGAACCGACTGAACGCGATTAAATTGTCACCTGAATAATCACAATCTATGTTACGTCTATATCCTTATTGTGTGTACTAACTGTGCCAAACGGATTTGTGAGAGCAAAGAACAAGTCAAGAGTCGCAGTAACAGTTTAAACAGCCTTTTCCCATAGAACTATAATTAAACCTGGAAAATGAATCCAAAATGGCGCCCTGTTTATCCCTATGGCGTGAGCTCATTGGCGCACGACCCTAAAAAAGTCCTTTACTTCCGCGTTTACTTCCTGATACGGAGGCTGCCATCTTTGCTTTAGGGCGCCACGTGACGACAATCCCCCATGATGCTTTGAGCGACGTGAACGACCACGCAGCTGCAAGTTTTTGTGTTAACGTTAGCTTGTGTGATTGTAATTGTATTCTTCATGTTAGACACACGTGAAAGCGTCTGAAATGAAATAAAATACAACTTACAGGTGTCGCTCATAGAACTATAATAAAACCTGGAAGATGAACCCAAAATGGCGCCCTGTTTATCCCTATGGAGTGAGCTCATTGGCGCATGACCCCAAAAAGTCCTTTACTTCAGCGTTACTTCCTGATACGGAGGCTGACATCTTTGCTTTAGGGCGCCACGTGACAACAATCCCCCATGATGCTTTGAGTGACGTGAACGACCAGCAGCTACAAGTTTTTGTGTTAGCGTTAGCTTGTGTGATTGTAATTGTGTTCTTCGTGTTAGACACACGTGAAAGCGTCTGAAATGAAATAAAATACAACTTGCAGGTGTCTCTAGTCTAACCTTGTCCACGAGCTTCTGTTTGTATCGTCCGATGCTCGTTCACGTGACTCGCACATGTTTATGTGACGTCACTTCATATAAAAACGGTAATTTCTGTGATTTTAGAAACGGTAGAAAAGAACATTTCCTTCTATTTTATTTAAATACCGATAATAATTCAGTGCTGTCTGCAATTATAATGTGAAATGATACAAAAAGGCTGGGCCCAAGAGGCTGCAGTACCTCGCACAACCACTAATCAATCTGGGACACGGACGGCGGGGGCGTGTCTTATCCAGTCCATTTAATACATCCATGCCTTTCCCCCACTGTTCCTGGTCTGCAAATCCACTACGCCGGCTTTAATGAGAAACACTGATGACTCCACCTGAGTAGTCATCTTACTTCCGGCGCTGGTGAGAGCCGGCTGCTGGTTGCAACACGCTCCGTCTTTTTCCAACTTTTTTCGCTTTCTTTCTATTGTAAATACTTTAACTTTTGCACACCTTTTCTGTGAAGTGAGGGTTAACACACACGCGTTGACTCCGCGTTGATTCAACTTTATTTTCGTTGTTTTATTGCGTGTTTTTGCCGCGATGTGTGTTGGCCCCCCTCCCCCCCGGCCCCCGCGTGTTTACTCCAGGGAGACGCTGCTGGAGCTGCGGAGCGCGGTGCGTCTCCCCCGGGACCGGCACGAGATCCCAGCGGAGGTGCTGCGGAAGACACGCAGAGGCCGGCGCGCGGGACGTAAACTCCGGGAAAAGAAGAGATGCTTCCGACCTGTTCTCCCCGTCATCATCACGGGAAACGTGAGATCTCTCCGCAACGGGATGGACGAGCTGGCGGGATCTACGCGGTACCAGCGGGAGTACAGAGACAGCAGCATCATGCTTTTCACGGAGACGTGGTTAACCCCCGAAATCCCGGACTCAACTGTCACTCTGGACCATTTTCATCTGCTGCGTGCAGACAGAACAGAGGAGAGCGGTAAGAAGAGAGGAGGAGGCCTGGCTGTGTTTGTGAATGAAAAGTGGTGCAAGTCTGGACACTGTACAGTGAAACAGCAGCTGTGTAACAAAGACATTGAACTGTTAGCTGTTAGCATGAGGCCATATTATCTGCCCCGGGAGTTTTCACATATTATTGTGATAGCAGTGTATGTGGCCCCCTCTGCTAATGCTGACAATGCTTGTGAAGCTCTGCTGTCCTGCACCAGCAGGTTACAAACACAGCACCCACAGGCTCTCTTCCTCATCTCTGGTGACTTCAACCACGCTTCTCCCTCATCTGTTCTGCCAACATACACCCAGTATGTCACCTGCCCCACCAGAGACAAGAAAACCCTGGACTTGTTCTTTGCAAACACCAAGGACGCTTATTCTTCTTCTCCTCTTCCCCCCCTGGGCAAATCGGACCACAACCTTGTACATCTGCGGCCTGTGTATGAACCCATCGTGCACAGGCAGCCAGTGGTGCCGGTGTGGTGAGGCGGTGGTCTGCTGAGAGCGAGGAGGCTCTGAGGGACTGCTTCAGCACCACTGTGTGGGCAGAACTTTATGACCCACATGGGGAGGACATCAACTCCATCACAGAGTGCATCACGGACTACATCAACTTCTGTTATGAAAACACTGTACCCTCACGCACGGTGCGGTGTGTTCCAAACAACTAAGCTTGCGTGGATTAACCGTGACATTAAGGCTCTGCTGAAGGAGAAGAAGAGAGCGTTCAGGTTAGGGAACAAGGAGGAGCTGAGGACTGTGCAGAAGAAGCTGAGGAGGAAGATCAGGCAAGGGGAAGCCAGCTACAGGAGGAAGATGGAGGAGCAGCTGCAGCAGCAGAACATCCAGGGAGTGTGGAGGAGCCTGAAAACCATCTCAGGTTTCAAGCCCCCCCCTGTCCAGGCAGAGGGGGACCTTCAGTGGGTTAACGATCTGAATTCTCACTTTCTGAGATTTGATCAATCACCCACCCCTCCCCCCGCACAGCTGCAAACCCACACCCCCACGGCTGGACAATGGCCCACACCCGATCCTCTTCACACCTCTGCTTCGGTCCATCAGCTCACCATTCATCCCCCCAGCGCACAGTCACCCCACCCACCCCTGTCCTTCACAGCAGCACAGGTGAGGAGAGAGCTGAGGAGGATTAAAACCAGGAAGGCAGCAGGACCAGACGGCATCAGCTCCAGGCTCCTTAAGTCCTGCGCAGATGAACTGTGTGGAGTTATGGAGCATGTCTTCAACATGAGCCTAAAGCTGAGGGTGGTACCACAGATTTGGAAGACCTCCTGTGTGGTACCAGTGCCAAAGACACCGCGCTAAAGACCTCAGCAGCTTCAGGCCGGTGGCTCTCACGTCCCATCTGATGAAGACACTGGAGAGGCTGGTTTTGACCACCTCCGCTCCACCGTGAGCTCAGCCATGGATCCGCTGCAGTTTGCGTACCGGCCTGGCATTGGAGTGGAGGATGCCGTCATCTTCCTGCTGCACCGCTCTCTCTCTCACCTCGAGAACCCTGGCAGCGCTGTGAGAATTCTGTTCTTTGATTTCTCCAGCGCCTTCAACACCATCCAGCCACTGCTGCTGTGGGACAAGCTGGAGTCGGCTGGTGTGGACTGTGACCTGGCAGAGTGGATCCTGGACTACCTCACGAACAGACCCCAGTTTGTGAGAGCCCGGGATTGTGTGTCTGACACTCTGACCTGCAGTGTGGGGCGCCGCAGGGCACTGTCCTCGCGCCCTTCCTCTTCACCCTCTACACCTCGGACTTCAGACACAACACGGACAGCTGTGTTCTGCAGAAGTTCTCTGACGACTCTGCCATCATCGGACTCATCACGGACGACGATGACGCAGAGTACAGAGGAGTAACGCAGGACTTTGTGGACTGGTGTCAGCAGAACCACCTCCTCATCAACGCGGGAAAGACCAAGGAGATGCTGGTGGACTTCCGCAGACGCCACTCCACTGCCCCCTCACCAGTGAACATCCAGGGAAGGGACATTGAGAGAGTGGACTCATACAAGTACCTGGGTGTTCATCTGAACCACAAACTAGACTGGACTCATAACACAGACGCACTGTACAGGAAGAGTCAGAGTCGGCTCTACCTCCTGAGGAGACTCAGGTCTTTTGGAGTGTCAGGGCCTCTCCTGAGGACCTTCTACGACTCTGTGGTGGCATCAGCCGTCCTGTACGGTGTGGTCTGCTGGAGCAGCAGCATCACAGAGAGGGAGAGGAAGAAGCTGGACAAGGTCATCAAGAAGTCCAGCTCCGGCCTGGGCTGTGCTCTGGACTCAGTGCGTGAGGTGGGGGACAGAAGGGTCCTGGCTAAACTCACGTCTATGCTGGACCATGAGTCCCACCCCCTGCAGGACGCTCTGTCTGCCCTGGAGAGCAGCTTCAGTGACAGACTGATTCACCCTCGCTGTGTGAAGGAGAGGTTTCGCAGGTCTTTCCTTCCTGCTGCTGTCAGACTTTACAATGAACACTGTTAGCCCTGAACATGTGTCATTCACCCGCTACAATCATGTGCAATATAATTTATCATACTATTAATACACTTTTACCTCACTATAGTCACTTAACAATACACTTAAGCCACTTTAGTTACCATTTTTACTGTAAATGAGAGTGTGCACTTTATACTTTATATTGTATTTTTTATGACCATGTTTATTTATCCTATTTTATTGCATGCGCCTATTTCTTTCATTCCTGTCCTAAACTGTGTGTTGCAACAGTGGAATTTCCCCATTGTGGGACAAATAAAGGATCTCTTATCTTATCTTAGTTCCAACCCTCTCACTCCTCGCACTATAAATATTAATCTGAGAATTATAGACCGATGGGTTTAGCCTCTCGCTCGCACCAAAGAGCCTCAGCCATCATCGCTGACCCTTGATTTGATTTATCGACTTTGTAACGAAAACGCCGTTGTCCCGTCGCTTCTTAAACATGCTAATTCATGCAGATGTATGCTGGCCCGGCGTTCACCTTGAGCTAAAGCACACATGTTGTAAATAGAAAGTTGCCGTCGTTTAATGATCTTTGGAAATCTTCAGTGCGATTTTATACTCTCCTTAAAGCCCCTCGCACTTCATTGTTATGCAAATGAATGCGCGCACACATCTTCCCATTGGAGAGATCCAGCGGCGCGAGCCAGAAGCCGTCCCAGGGCGCGCCGACGCTTTAGTCCTATTTACTGTGCCACAATAAGCTTCACGCAGTTGTAAAAGAAAAATGGCTTCAAAAGCATTGCTTATCAAAACTATAAACAGAAACTAGCACTTAAAGGTCCCATATTCTGCTATTTTCCCCTTTACACAGTCTATTCTTAGGGCTTTGTTGATAAAATTTTGCGTTGTGCAATATCCATAACATAACAGTTTCCAAAAAACACCCATTTCTTGGACTGGCCCCCCTCCTTGCAAAAGCAAACGGCTCACTCTGAGATCTGACCCCCCCGAACAGAGAGCAGGCTGCCTCCCCCGCCCAACCCGCGCGCCTCCCCCTCCTAACCCGCGACGAAGCCTAGAGCGGAGATAGTGCATGCGCCGTGTGCTCCGGTAAACAGCGATACACAAACACAGGAATAAACCTTTTATCCGTCCTGACGGTGCGTCGTGCTGAGTCCTACGTCCTGGATCTGACCTGGAGTTTGACGTGCTCCAGGGCCTCGACGACGGACGTTGTCGTTTGGTAAATAACAAGCTAACTCTTCTATCTGTCGTATCCATCGTGTAATTACTGTGTAGCATTAGCATTAGCTGTTTTCATTCTGCGGCTGCACGCTGCCTGGAGGCGTGGCTTAAACACCGCGTCATCCTTGTGAAGCCGCGTCATCTTAGTGAGGAGCCCCCGTCTGCTGCTCAGCCGAGGGGGACGGAAAAGACAGTTCTCTAGAGAAAGCATGCGGGAATCAATCAAAAAACCACTTTGGGCACAACATACGAGGCCCAAATAGCACTGTAGGAAGGTTAAAACCTCTGAAAAGTCGATTTTGCATGTTATGGGACCTTTAAAAGATCCCATTTCAGACCATATCAAGGCATCTTTAGAGCTTTGTTTCCTCATCAAAACATACATATTTGTTTAAAGGGCCTCTGACAGGTTGGACTATGTGTGACTAAAATACAGGTCATATAAATATATTTAAAGTTTTGCTAAAAATAATTATACATTTTATAATTTTTTGCAATTTTTTTAGTTTTGTAATATCACTTCCTGGTTGTAAATGATGACATCACACTAGGAAATTACTTTGAACTCTGGACTAAAACTCGGCTAATGTCAGAGATTTTTTTGTCCGACAAATCAAAATATATGTGAACACCTTTATTTTGTTGAATTAATGTTTTAAGGCTAACCCTAAATTATGCAAAAGCTTTCGATAGAATGAGTCTCCCCAGTGTGATGTCATCAGTTTTTTACTTCCTGTAATTTTAAACTGATTTTTCAACTTTTCTCCACAAACTACAACTTGATAGGTGTAAAACTCTATTTTTATGTACAATACGTATTAATACACCAAATAAAATCAAAATTCGAAAATTGTTAAACCCTGTCATACGCACTTTAATGTCTGATTAAAGTGCACATGACAGCTTAGATGACTCATTTTAGTAAAACACAGTAGATGTTTTGTTGTTGTTTTTTACATTTTACAAACACATGAAACACTGAACCCGACCAGAGAGCGAAGACAAATTAAGCAAAAAAAAATTAACCACAGATATAAAACAAGGCAATCAACCAAACAGAATCACAGCACATTTAAATATTATAATATAAAAGTTCCACCTAGTCCAAAGTCTATAAATGTTTTAGGAAATCTTTTAAGGTTTTATAATCACTTGGAAATCATGACATCACACTAGGAAATTCAATAACTGTTACCTAGCAACCTGTGCCAAAACTCATCTAATGTGACAGAAATTATTATTTGACAAATAAATATATCTGAAAACACCTCTCAGCTCAGTTGGCTCAGTCTGATCCGAAGGTCAGCGGTTCGAATCCCAACATCCTATGTTGAGCGGTCAGATCCACTGACCCACAGGTTGGCGGTGCAGGTGAATATTGCCGTTGTGTCCTTGGGCAAGACACTTAACCCACCTCGCCCCCAGTGTCTGCGTACTCTGGTGTGTGAATGTGTGAGTGAATGGTGAATGGTTCCTTGATGTAACGTGCTTTGAGTGCCTCGAAGGTGGAAAGGCGCTATATAAATATTTAAACATTTACCAAAAATAAAAGAAAATAAATGGTGCCAAATTCTCCCATAGTGTGATCTAATGTGAATTCTGCTCCTGTAATTTTCTATATTTATTTAAACTTTTCTTCACAGACCTGACTGATGTAAAACCATAATCTATATTATTTATAATCAACAGGCACTAATGTTTTTCCTGCCTATTCACCTTATTCCTGAAGTTGCTGTACCCGCTGTCGTCTTGTTTCCGTTGTAGTTCACATGGAGCAGACGAGCTCAACAGAAAATAAGTTCTACTCGACTAAAAAGCCGTTTTCAGGTCGCCCAGGAAATCGTTGTGTTGTTGACTTGTTGTTGCTCGTGTTCATTAAACATTTTACACAAATCCATCTACTTTATGTAACATTTTAGCGGCAAGACTTTTCCCTCGTTCATCATTAGCTTTAACGGAGTTCTCGTCAAACAGAAGTGCGTTTACAACAAAAGTGCAAAAAACGTCAAATGTGGGCGGGGCAGAATAAGGTCAATAGGACAACAGATGAAACTTTTGTGCCAACTCCACATTGTTTATGTTGAAGCTGCTGCTGACACATTATATTTGCTTTTGTTTATTTAAATGGATCCCATTAGCTGAAAGCGATGCAATCAGCTAGTCTTCCTGGGTAATAATACAATATCATTACCATGATTACATTTCATTACAATGCATAAAAGTTAACTGCACAAATTATTTCACATTTTTGAATTTTTTAAATGGGGAAAAAGTACAAACAACATTTCGGTCCATACGACACAGTATATAACCATCTAACACACGGAACGCAGGACTGTTTTTAAATATTAAAATATTATTATTTTTGAGTTGACGAATTTCAATGGGAATGGCTCTGTACGAACATAAAACTGGATTTGGGACATGGTGGCAGGAGATTACCATTAGCTGCAGTTCTGGTGCTGTACTTGTGCGCACAATCACAGTAAACCAGGCATGTCCAAACTAAGGCCCGGGGGCCAAATGCAGCCCTCAGACCAATTCTTCTTGGCCCTTAGGCTTCCTGGTGAACTGGCCCACATTGTCCTGATAAGTACTTTTTACAGAAAATTTCAGATTTTCTACAATTCTAACCTAAATAACTAACATTTTGGTGCAAGACAGACCTGATATTAAGGCACTGAGACTGAATGTAGATGTGGTGGTGCTTAAAACATCAGATAAATGCAGCTTTTTTGAATGTTTCACGATTGATTTGTGGCCCTCCGCTTGGTCCATATTTCAATATGTGGCGCTCGATGGAAAAAGTTTGGACACCCCTGCAGTAAACTATTTGATTTAATACACAAGACGATATTTTTAGGGTCAAGGTGTCCAAAGTAACTTGTATTCTTGGAGCCACAAAAGACTGGAATACATTTGTTTTCTGCTTGTTCTAATCGAGCAGCCTAGAACAAGTCTTACTGCTCTGATTATACACTGCCCTAAATCAATAATAATACATGAAATAATAAATAATACATAAACAAATGAATTAATAAATATTGTTTCATTCACACGTTTGGGCAACTCTGCATATTTATTTCCACTTTTCTCTCCAGAGCTGAAAATGCTCCTTGTGACAGTGTACGTTCTGGGTTTTTTTTAAAGGTGCAAAATGTAACTTTTCTGGTGATCTGTCTTGCATTTATTCAATTACAGCTTGCTTTCCGTGCGTATTTGAAGGCGTGAAATTCTACAACTGTAACGTCTCTTAAAAGTATCTGGAAGAGTTTGATGAATGCAACTTTTCAAACTGAAATATGGGCTTACTGTGATATATCTATGAGTGGGATCTACCTCTTGTTTATTTTAATAACATTTAAAACAACAATAAATGGATCCTGCTTTTGTTCCAGTTTTGATTTTGTCCCTGGAGAGGAAAACATTTCACACCATTTTCTGATCTGATTTAGTTTTCTTTGTTTCGTTCGCCGGTGTTAATGCAAGCTATAAGTGCGGGCAGTGCTGTCTGGTGAAGTCTTTTATTGAAATAGTCCTGTGTAATTAAGTGG
Source organism: Rhinogobius similis (assembly GCA_019453435.1). NCBI lineage: Eukaryota > Metazoa > Chordata > Actinopteri > Gobiiformes > Gobiidae > Rhinogobius > Rhinogobius similis. The sequence continues at coordinate 34,324,070 of CM033626.1, forward strand.
ACTGAGTTGAACTGAAACATAAAAGCTCTGTTTTATGAGGATTGTACTAAAAGGAAAACAGCGTGTTCAGTTAAATTGCGCAGAGTACATGAGGTGAACATTTAACCCTTCCGAGAGTTGATTAAAAAGCTAATTCTCATATACTTTTTATTTTTTATTTGCATTGTAGATATTTTCTCATTTATATGCATCAAAGATAACATAACTTTCAACTTCTGCCTTCTTTACACTCCAAATTAAATATTTTTAAGTCAATCTATAGTCTAAAGCTATAGTGCATATAAATTGAAAGTACAAGTGGCTGTTTTTGTCAAATTAAATTCTTGTCTTGTTCTTGTCATTCGGGAAGTTTGATTTCATAAAGCTGGTCAAAACTTGAGGATTAGTAACGTGTTAGAGGCAGTGATAGTGAATAATTGTTAAATCGTGTTGTTTTATTCCTCACAATAATCATAGCACAAAAAATGTATATCATGACATCTCTTATTACAAAAATAATTTACTTGAGTATACAGTATCACTTGGTAGATACAGTCTGCAATGAGTCATGTTAGGGGGCGTCTTCTGCCTTTGTGGAAATGTTTCTTGATGATTTATGCCTATTTTAAAGCGTCTGTACCTGATTTTTACTGTTTTGAAACGTGAAAAACTGAAAAAAAGCTAAATATTCACTGCTGTGAGTAAACAAACAATTTTCACGAGTCTCTGAGCCCAGAGCGTCACGGCTTCCTGCTTCTGTCATAGAATAAAACGCTCGATAAACAGATGCAGAGAAAGTGCTGATTTTCACCCAAATAAATGCTTTTACAATGTTTCTGCACTGGAGCAACACAGATTTTACTTTATTACATGCAAAAAATGGAGTGCATGAACTAGTTCTGTTTTTCACATTTCAAAACAGTAAAAGTCAGGTGGCGCTCGAGTTACAACTGAGTCTTAACAGATGTTCTCGAGTTACTTAAAAAAAATAAAGCTGCCATTCTTGGATAGCAATATAAATGTGGAGCTTTCGACCACATTAGAACTAAGTACCTTCAGCGCCAGAGCTCCCCCTGCAGGTATCTTGTGAAAATACACTGCTAGTAAAAAGTCGCTAAAGTTTCTTCTTTTTCGTCTTACTTTTAATTGAAATAATTAAGTAAAATCACATACAAAAACATTTCACATTGCCAAATATAAAAAAAGAGAGCCAAGGTTTCTCAGGAGAGTTCAAGTCAGTGTCAAGAAATGTTGCAAGGCTGGTTTTCTGTGCAGAGACAGCAGGGGGCGATGACAGGAGCTTAAAACGCCCCGAGAATACATCTGCAAACACCACATGGACTTACAAGACATTTAATAAGGTAAAAATACTTAGTTCTGCTTCAAACCCGGTGTTTTATCTTGTAGTTGTTGACCAGTGCGTGACAGAGCTGCTGTTCTGCATTAAAATGAATGATCAGCATGAACGACACCCCTCACAGAGCTCCGTGAGTGGGCATTCACTCAGATGCAGACGGTATCCAGCGCTGCCACAGCCTCGGTCCATCAGTGTCCATCAGGATTTGCAGAGATGAAAATGAATATGTAACTCTTCCAACAAACGTGTATGGGTTTAATAATACAAACTTTACAGATGTAACTTGTTTTTTTCTAATATTTTGGTGATTTTGATGCTAGGTTAGTGTTCAGGAATGAGTGTATGTAAGAGAATTTTTATTACGGGGTTGTCAAAGTGATACATTTCTGGTAATAATAATACATTTGCAAGAATATGCTTACGTGTGAAATGCTGACTACCAGAATAGAGGACTAGATGCTTAGTGCAAGCAATGTTGTTTTCAACCTTATATAGTGTTGTCTTTTTGACCTGTTTCCGATTTCTGTTATCTGTCAAAAGCAGCTGTTGCTTCCTGCCCTGCGAGGTCATGGGAGCAACAGGGGTATGCTGACATATGCTTGTCTAAACTGAATAAAAGGCAGGGGAAGTGAGAGGCAAGTTGGAAGAGACCGCAGAAGTGGGACGAGACGGAGGCGCCACTGCAGAGAGTTAAACAGAGCGTTACTTCTGCTGGTGGGACGAGCCGATGAAAGCGCCACTCACTCTCCCCGTGCATCGTGCACGTAAAAAAGCCCAAGGCCAGTGTCTCTCTACCTGTTTAATTCTCAGTCAGTAGAAGGTTGTTCTCTCAGACTGTTTAGGTTCAACTGTCTTTGTGATAATTTCCTGACAGTGTAGAAGGACAAAACGTGATGGGGCACTACATTGATTTTCTTTTTATATTTTATATTCAGACAAAATTTCCACAATGGATCAGAAATGTGGTAAATGGTGCCGGCAAATGTCTTGTTTGAGTTAAAGAATTGCAGTAAATGTAAATCACAAAAGAACAGAAATATCACTTTACATCTTTGTGATTTTGTCGATTTTTGCTGTCATTTTTAATAGTTCACAGGATAGATTCTCTATTTGATGTTCTATATTTGAAGTTTTGCTGTTCTGCATTAAAATGAATGATCAGAATGAACGACACCCCTCACAGAGCTCCGTGAGTGGGCATTCCCTCAGATAAAGACAGTATCCAGCTCTGCCACAGCCTCGGTCCATCAGTGTGGAGTGTTGACTGTTTTCCTCCTTTTGTTTTAAAGTGTTCTGGCCTGATGCAGCTGGCCTGGACCAGAGAGAGCTCATCTGCGCTCCACGTTTACAGACCGGGTTAAATCATGTCTTTAATGAGCAGCTGTCCACGACGAGTCCGCCACGAAACCAATCTTTAGACCCAGCTGCTCTCGGTTTGTCTGAAGGAGAGGGACTTGGACGTGCTGCTTTAAAGTCTACATGGCGGGCTGGAGGACACATTTCACTGAGAAGTACACGATTAGATTGAAGATTTTGCAAAACATTTTGTCCGTTTTGTAAATTTCCTGGCAAAGTGCAATATAAACAAAAGGGAATGATGGCCCTTGCCCTTCGTCTGAGAGAACGACATCGTCACATTAGCCATGTTTACATGCGCAAAATGTCTTTGACCTGATCATGAATCGGATTAGAATTTTACTGTGTACATGGACCCTGAAAAAAATAATCTGATTACGACACGCGTTTACATCTGTTATACATTTGATCGGAATAAATTATTTTGACATGCGCAGAATTGGCTAACATACCGGAAACAGTAGAAGAAGAACAAACTTCCGTTGTAAACAAACATGGCTGTGTACGTTTTGGCTCGTAACATTTTACTTCGTTGATTTCACCTCCTGTTCGTGCTGTTTAATAATACTTTTGATATGGAGCTGTATTGTGTGCCTCACGCTCTGCCTCACGCTCGCCATTACCCTCACTTCCGCATTAGCCGACGTAACAGACATGCGCAGAGAGGAATCCTTTACCAAAACATCGGAAAAAGCGTGTACATGCGCATCGATCGGAATAACAATCGGCATAACCCACCCGTCTCAATCGGAATAAAATTTTGATCCGAATGAGTGTAATCGGGTCAGAATATTCCGAATGGCGTGTTTACATTAATCATTTTTATTCCGATCAGGCTTTTAATCCGATTACATGTGTCCATATAAACGTGGCTATTGTGTGTCTGTCTGTCTGTCTGTCTGTCTACCAAGGCTGTGTCCCGCCAAAGTGGGGTAGCATAGACAGGGCACACATTCTCATTCCTTTCACTCCTTCCTTCTTTTCCCCAAACCCTCCTTCCGTGACTTCTCTCCCCCATTTGTACCAGCATCCTTTCCTCAACACCATTTTTTGATTTTTTATTTTTTTTTTATTGTTTACACCTCTGCTAAGGAGGCCAAGCCCACACTGGCGTCCGTCCGCCCGCCCCCCATCCATGCACTGGACTGGACATTGTACAATCTGAAACAACCAATGAATTCCAAAATATGAACTGTAAAAAATGTAGTAACTCTTCTTGGATTAAAACCTTTAAATGTAAAAGTATTCTGTTTTTACCAGTGGGGTTTAGTCTTTTATTATTACTGTGAGTTAGTTTATTTATTATTGATAACTCTATTTCTTCGGCTGGTCGGTTGCAGGTCTCTAGCGAAAAGAATGTCCCCATGGGTTGAATAAAGGTAATTCTGATTCTGACCTATTCACCTTATTCTGCCCCGCCCACTTTTGCCGTTTTTGCCACAGATACGCACTTATGTTGTAAACGCACTTTCGTTTGATGAGAACTCCGTTACAGCTAATGACGAATGAGGGAAAAGTCTCACCGCTAAAATGTTACATAAAGTAGATTGATTTGTGTAAAATGTTTAATGAACACGAGCAACAACAAGTCACAACGCACCGATTTCCTGGTCAGTCTGAAAACGTCTTTTTAGTCGTGTAGAACTTATTTTCTGTTGAGCTCGTCTGCTCCATGTAAACTAATACAACGGAAACAAGATGGCGGCGCGTACGTCAACTTCAGGAATAAGATGAATAATGGTGTAATAAGGTGAAACATTGGACATGGACTAAATATGTAAATGAAGAAGAGTATTCTTAGCTTTTTTCTGTGCGTGCGTGCATATATATAAAAACACACCTGGAGTAGCATTCAGTTGCATTCACGCTGTTTTGAGGAATGTTCACTAGAAAATCCTCCCCCCTCCGAGCATCAAAAACACTTCCTGCTAAACTTCCTGGTTCTGGGACGTATTTTCAGACTTCATACGTCATATATCCAAGAATCTTTTGCTGTTTAAAGTCCTTAAATCATCACCAGCCTCATTCTGAGCATTTCTGCGTCTAAACAAGATAACTGCTTCTGCTCACCTGTACCATAATAAAGGGCTAACAACACTAAATTGTGTGTTTGTTTGTTTGTTTGAGATGCTCCAAAATTCATCGATGTAATCTCTCATTCGTCCAGCCCATGTAACCTTTTGGTGACAAATTTAAAGTACTCAAGAGTATGTTTAAAAGCTAATAACAATGTCAAAAATGCGGAATATTTTTCATTTAAACGTATTCCTTGAGTCTGAAACAATATGCTTTTACACACAGGATTGGCTTTAGACTTCTCAATTAAAGAGCCCCACGTATCGAAAATTTGAACTGACCGCACCATGATTCGCTAAAATTTACATTAATCGCACCTGCCTTTAAAAGAAATAGGACACATTGCTGTAAAGAAGACGGCTCTCAGCGCTGCAGCCATGGAGAGAACATGTAAAATCCATGGAGCGCACAAGGAGGTGGCCATTAGCTGGAGCTGGAAGCCGCTGAGTGGGATGGCTCGTTAGCAAAGTATGTACACAGCCTACAGCCATATGGACAAACTGGGAGCTCTGGGAATACCCCGCCAATCCACCGGACACTTAAAATGCATTAATTGGGCCCTTATAGATTACAGCAATGATTTGGAAATGCTACATCTAATTGGGACGTAACGTGGATTGGGTAAAAATTGATTAAAAACCCTTCAGAAGGATTTGCAGAGATGGAAATGAATATGTAACTCTTCCAACAAACATATATGGGTTTAATAATACAAACTTTACAGATCTAACTTGGTTTTTTAAATTATATTTTGGTGATTTTTGATGCTATGTTAGTGTTCAGGAATTGTTAGAATGAGTGTAGAAGGACAAAACATGGTGGGGCACTTAATTGATTTTCTTTTTATATTTTATATTCAGACAAAATTTCCGCAATGGATCAGAAATGTGGTAAATGGTGCCGGAAAATGTTTTGTTTGAGTTAAAGAATTGAAGTAAATGTGAATGGAGCATAAAGTGAACCACAAAAGAGCAGAAATATCACTTTACACCCTTGTCTTTTTGTCTATTTTTGCTGTCATTTGTAATAGTTCAAAGGATAGATTCTAAATTTTGATATTCAAGTTTTGAAAATCTCATTGTGATAGTGTTTATTGTTCAATACATTCCCCACCTACAGCACAATATGTCAATTTAGGCAACAAACAAAAACAAAACAGCTGGATTTGTTTCTGTGTAAATGTGAACGGGATCCTGATTTGCCGACATAAATTGCAAATCCAACCAATTAGGTCTGGGTGATTTGGTGAGAAAAGTTAAATCGTGAGCTCGTCCCTGTGACAATCTGCTGTTTTTGTGAAATCATGGTATGGTGATTCACTGTTTGTCTCTTTAATGCAGCTGTCTGTTCAAACACACTTTTTCTCCTGTTGTTTAGCCTCTGAAGCCTCTGAGCAGATGACTTTATTTACCTCCTAAAGGCCAGAGCTGCACAATTAAACCAAATCCACACAAAATTGCAAATTTAATGGATGCAATAAGCAAATCACGAAGGCTGCAATTTTTTAAGTGTAATACTTTCATCCACAAACAACAAAATGTCCTGCTTTGATTTGAATAAAAACTGCTGACACTGTAGTTGGGATTTGTACAAACATGTTCTGAAACAAGCGACAAAAGCACGACAAAAAGCGATGAAAATGCATTCAAAAGTGACAAAAACACACCTACAAACAACAAACGCGACTCAATACACCAAACCGTGACGGAAAGCGACAAAAACTTGACAAAAAAAAGACAAAGACGCAGCTAAAACATGACTAAAAGCGACAAATTTGTGTTTAAAGTGTGAATTTGAACTGAATCCTATTATTAAAACATAAATCAGAATCGCACTGGTCAGAAAAATCACAATTAGATATTTTTCTAAAATCGTGCAGCTCTATTAAAGACAATAGAAAAATACAAAGTGAACATGAATCATGACAAAATCGAAATCATGATCTGGCCCCAAGAAAATCGTGATTATCATCTTTTACCATATCGCCCAGCCTTATAATAAATCTTTTTTCTCGTCCAAAAAGTAGAACGTTTTATTCCATTCCAAGACAAAAGCTCACAATAATTGTACAATTAGTTTGAAATCATAATATGTTCCAGCTTTAATCATGAGTTGAGCTAATCTTACCTATTTTTTATGTTTGTTTTTTGTACTATTTTCTACTAAATCTTTTTTTTGTGCATTGACTAGTTGTGCGTAAACATGTGATATAAATAACTTCACATTGACATAGTTTTGCTTGACCCGTTTTGTTTTAGCTTCCACACAAGCGCCTTTAAAGGGAGGTGCGTTCCTCCGAGTCGCCGTACGAGCGCCCGAGCTAATTAAATCCCCGTGTGCATTTGGTAATGGGAAGCTATAAGAGATATAATTGTTGCCGTCCCTTTAATTACTTTCTGGTTCCATTTCATTCCATTTGGGCTGACAGCCTGATCAACTTTTTTAATTGCCACTTTTTGCACAACAGCTTATCAGCCTCGCTCCAAACCTGCATGCGGAGTGTGCTAAATGACCTGGCCAAACAACCGCCCCCAATAAACAAACCGGGGAGGAGGAGCTGCTGCATAAACACACGGGACGCTGTAAAAAATGTGAATAAAATCTGAATGAAACGTTAAGGGATGAAGAGGCGATTATTGTGCATGGTGAAACTCATCTAGATTTGGCTTTAGCACAAAAAGAAAGGTACTGTTGCTGATATTAGGTGGCAGAAGTATTAATGGAGCTTGGGATCAGAAAACAGCCGTTACCATGGAAATCTGCCATGTTTGCAGCTGGTGTGTTAAACTTACATAGAGAGATTAGCCAATATAATGTAAAAAGTCCATGAAAGAACCTGGTCACTTCTGGTAAATACATTTATCAATAGATAGTGTTAGAATACTTTTGAATTAACGTTAAGTTTAGTATTTAGCATCTTAAAATCTCTCTCTGACTGAAAATTCTGTTATGTGTGACGTCACGATCCCGAGCTCCACAGCAGAGCATGCAAGGATTGGGAATTAAGGAGTGAAGCCGTTTTAATTAGGTTAAAGGGCCTGTACCTGATTTTGAACCGTGAGACAGGAACATGTTTTTGTTTAAACCATTAGCCCTGCCCACACAGTACTTCCTTTCACTCAATATTGACTCTGTGCACAAGGTGGCAGTTGGTCTGTTTATTTTTAAAATGGCTAGCTCAGTACTTCCTGTCTAGTTCATTTCTATGAGGTTGGTCCAGTCGGTCTAAAATGGATAAATCCTGACAGATCGTGCAGTGAACAGTGAGTTGTGTTGGACGTCTCTGAAACACGTTAAAGACTTTACAAAACAAGCGAGTGCTTCACCAAAGGACACATGTGTTTATAAAGGGACATGATTGTGTCTCAATGCTAATGCTAATGCATAACAATTTAAAAATAAACGACCTAACTGACATTCTGTGCACAGAATCAATTGCTCCATGATTCAGAAACGACTGTCTGGAATAGTTTTATGCAGTTGTTTCCATATAGTTTCTCTAACTCTCCTTACAATTAGCTTTTAGCACTTTTGAAACTGCACCATGACAGAATCACAGTCTGGGATAGTGTCAAGCAGTTATTTACCCATGATTCTTAGTGTACAATGTGCCTGATTGGCTGAAAAGAGGTGACCCTGGCAAACACTTTTGCACAAGTTCTTTCGTAACAAAGTGCATTCATAATAGGCACAGATTATATTCTACAAATCTAATGTCTTTCCATGAAGTTACTTGTGAACAATCTGTGATGTAAAGAGGATTTATCTTAACTAAAGCAAATAAAAATCAGGTACAGGCCCTTTAACAACTCACTGTATCACATTAGTATCACAGTATATCAATATTTCAACATAAAAGCACAGCCAGAAAAGTTTAATTGTGAGGGAGCTTTTTACTTAGTGATGAACTGAAGTACAGTAAGTTTAGGCTAAAGTTATCAGCAATTTTGTCTGTTTTGTTTAAAGAAATAGTTTAAAATTGTGCACCCCTAGTTGATGATGTATTTTTAAAGTCTGAATGTACACTATAAATAATCATTGACTATTTCTATTACTATTGACTATTGATTATTTTTTCTACTACTAAAATAATTGATAGTTACAGCCCTAAAAAAAAAAAACTATTAAAAGGAGTTTGGCATAATATGGGACTTTTATACAGTGAAAAGTCTGCAAAGAAAGTAGCCACAAAACAGGCAGAACATGAATTGATGAATATAAAGTAACATCCGTAACAACTGGAGCGGCGTTGTTTGTGCTCTGTTGTGATTGATGTACGGGCATACATTTGAAACTCATTGCATTCCACCTGTATTTCCACAAAGCTCCCGACTTCTTTTTTTGTTTGTTTCGCTTTGCGTTGCGCGCGAATCTCATGCAAAGTCTGTGAGCGAACGGGAAGACGGAGTGAGACGCGAATACAGCGAACAGGAGGTCCATTCATTTCCCGCCGCAGAAGCAGGAGGACGGAGGGGGAGGAGGGGGAGGAGGAGGAGGAGCGAGGGGGAGATAGGAGACAGTGAGGTAATCCATCATTTCGTCCATAAGCACCTGCTGAAGAAGCAACGAGGGCCTCAAGAGCCGGAAAAACTCCACAAACAGAGCAGCCGGAGCAGCAGAGGCAGACCACCGGGGCACAGCACACGGCGGTGGGCTCTGAGAGGAAATGTGCTCCAGTTAATGGCCAAAACAACAATATGCACTCCTTACAGTTTTATTCAAATTAAATTAAGTCCCACGAGGCAAGATTTTTACGTTAAAGCAGCACTGAGTTAATTTAGAGATGGGGAGAGGCAATATATATATTATTTTGAAGATTCTGCCAAATTTTAGTGTTGAGTATATCGTTTATATCAGGGGTGTCCATACTTTTTCCATTGAGGGCCACATATTGAAATATAGACCAAGCGGAGGGCCACAAATCAATCGTAAAACATTTTAAAAAGCTGCATTTATCTGATGTTTTAAGCACCACCACATCTACATTCAGTCTCAGTGCTTTAATATCAGGTCAGTGCTGCACCAAAATGTTAGTTATTTAGGTTGGAATTGTAGAAAATCTGAAATGTGCTGTAAATAGTACTTATCAGGACAATGTGGGCCAGTTCACCAGGAAGTCTCAGGGCCAAGAAAAATTGGTCTGAGGCCCGCATTTGGCCCTCGGGCCTGAGTTTGGACATGCCTGGTTTATAGTAAAAAAAAGGCTACCAAAAGAGCTGATGAAAAATAAAAATGAAAAAGTAACGTTGTCAAATTTAAAATAAGGGAATAATGTGATATTTCTGCACTTTTTTCTGATAATTAAACCTCAACTATGACGTTTTAAGTCATGTTTAAACACATTTCTGTTGGAGTTGCACAATATATAAAAAAAAATATTGTTAAATGCGTTCATTTAGCGTTTTTTTGCACACCAGAGCTTGTTTTTACTTTTGACTAATCAGACGCATCCTTAAATGTTCACCCTCAAAAGCGCCGTTTTGCAAAGTACAGAAACAGCAAGTGAATGTTGAAGTGATTTATTGTTAAAGCTTTTGCTCAAAATCCTCATACATTTTTCACAATTTCTCACAAACATAAATTAAGTTTCGTTTAAAATGCCTGAGTAATGTATTCGCAGAGTAATGAACAAAGCAACTCCAGGTTTTAACGCTCCAAAGGCCTCCAATGTGTGTTTATTTGTCCCTAAGCTACTATATTTCAAAGCAAGAGTTGAGTACTTAATTGTCATCTTTTATTCCTGGAAAAAATATTTAAAAATCTATTCAAATGAGGAAAAAAACATTGCGATAATATAATTGTTGCACTACTTGACACCCACATATCGCACTCATTTCCAATATCATCTGAATATCATTATCAGGATACTATAAACAAAATCCAATCAACATCAAAATTATAAATATCGTCCAGCTCAACGATGACATTTCTGTTTTCAAACTGACTTGAGAGCCGTATTTGCACTTCTCTTACGCACATATAGTGTCATGATACTAATCACAGACTATTTCAGAACAAGGAAAAAAATTGATCCTTAATAGCCATGTTGATACTACAAACTCCCATTTTAATGACAATAAATGACATTGATGTTCTATTCACCTTATTCTGCCCCGCCCACTTTTTGCCAGATACGGACTTTTGCTGTACTTCCATTTGACGAGAACTCCGTTAAAGCTAATGATGAACGAGGGAAAAGTCTCGCCGCTAAAATGTTACATAAAGTAGGTTGATTTGTGTAAAATGTTTAATGAACACGAGCAACAACAAGTCAACAACGCAACGATTTCCTGGTCAGTCTGAAAACGTCTTTTTAGTCCATGTAGAACTTATTTTCTGTTGAGCTCGTCTGCTCCGTGTAAACTACAACGGAAACAAGACGGCGGTGCGTACGGCAACTTCCGGAATAAGGTGAATATATACTGAGAACTCTGGGTGTCTTTACCATCTCCACGTTCTAATCAGAATGTCAAGGTTAATTTTCTGATAAAGCCGTCTTGTTCTTTTCAAAACAGAATAATGAGATGGCTGATAAATCCGACCAACAGTCTCACTTTTTCCAGATATCAGCCTTAATTCTCCAACGAAGGCTAATGTTTTGTTTTGGCCGACCTGCAGCCTACACGATACACATAAAGTTTTATTTGAAAACTTTAATGCGAAAAAGAAACTGCACAAAACAGGACTGCACTGTCTCTGTCTGGGTTTGTGGTAAAACAAGGCTGCGGATAAGTTTGTAGTTTAATTTAAATGGGAAAAAAAGACTAAACTTGGCTCTAAATATTGTCAAGGCAGAGATTATCGGCCATCAATTTCTGTGGAATCCAAACAATCGTCATCAGCAATGAAAACTCCCTTATCGTTTGATCTCTACTAAGTGTTCCTACTGTTTACGCAAACATTCAGACTGCTTATAGTATCAATACCATAGAACAATAATAAAACCTGGAAGATGAATCCAAAATGGCGCCCTGTTTATCCCTATGGAGTGAGCTCATTGGCGCATGACCCCAAAAAAATGTCTTACTTCCGCATTTACTTCCTGATACGGAGGCTGACATCTTTGCTTTACTTCCTGATACATCTTTGCTTTAGAGCACCACGTGACGACAATCCCCCATGATGCTTTGAGCGACGTGAACGACCAGCAGCTGCAAGTTTTTGTGTTAACGTTAGCTTGTGTGATTGTAATTGTGTTCTTCATGTTAGACACACGTGAAAGCGTCTGAAATTAAATAAAATACAACTTACAGGTGTCTCTAGTCGAGCCTTTTCCACGAGCTTCTGTTTGTATCGTCCGACGCTCGTTCACGTGACTCGCACATGTTTGTGTGACGTCACTTCATATAAAAACGGTAATTTCTGTGATTTTAGAAACGGTAGAAAAGAACATTTCCTTCTATTTTATTTAAATACCAATAATAATTCAGTCCTGTCTGCAATTATAATGTGCAATTTTAGAAAAAGGCTGGTTCCAAGAGGCTGCAGTACCTCACACGGCCACTAATCAATCTGGGACCACAGACAGAGAGGGCGTGTCTTATCCAGTTCATTTAATACATCCATGATCAATACCTACTTAAATGTAGGTTTGATATTAGTTTACGCATCGATTAGTATCTGGGCAGTGCACTCTTGAAACAAAAAAAAAAATACAATCATCAATTTAATTAAAATGAAAGTACAGAGCAAATTTCCTGAGCAATGGCGTGTCAAATGCAGAGGAATAAAGATTAGTCAAACATGCAAGAATCAGTCTAAACACAACTTTGAGAGGGAAAACAATTATAAAAGCTTTAAAAGTAGCTCTATGTCTCCTTTAAGTAATGGTGAACAACATCATTTTCACATTGAAGTTCTAATGCCTTGTTTCCTTTTGGCAAGTCCCTCACGAGCGAGAAGCCACATCAAAACTGGATTAGCAAATGCAATCAAGGTGGATTAATTATGGATGGGGGCTGGTCCATTCCACCTCATGTTTTCTGTCTTATACACTTCCTGAGCAGAACGAGAGCGGGAGATTGAGAAAAAGAGTGCAAGGAGATAGAAGGAACTACTTCTCTGCAACCTTTGCCACCTCAACTTATGCAGTAAGCAATGACTAACCAGGACGCTCTCCAAATGTGTATGTATGAAAAGAGCAGGGTTTTCTATTTACAGAGAAATAAACATCTCACAAGAAGTTTGACTAAATTTAAAACTGCGTTATGTTTATGCTGAAAATAACCCGGCAGAAGCTTTGGTCACTTAAATTATTCAAAATGCAAGGGCAAGTCTCACTGACCAGACTTAAGAAAGTAAAAACAGAAAAAAAAAAAAGCATTTCCACATGATCGTGCATAGAAAACAAATCTAACATCTTGAACTCCTCATCGTGTCTCCAAGTGAATATTTTGAAAAGTCAGTATATTCTTGAGAAACATGTGTAATGTCTACTAAAATGCACAACTTAAAGCAACTTTAACTTGTCTTATCAGGGATATGTACGTGAATTTCCACATTACATTTATGATCTATAAAGAGACTTTATAAAGAATGAGCAGTGCAGTCCAAAAACTCAACTTTGCTTGTCAGGGCTTTCCAAAATGAGGCCGAAGGAGACCTGAGCTCAGAGAGACTAGAAAGTTTGAGGAACTTTGTATTTTGTTTATTCACCTTATTCTGCCCCGCCCACTTTTGCCGCTTTTTGCCACAGATACGCACTTTTGTTGTAAACGCACTTCCATTTGATGAGAACTCCGTTAAAGCTAATGACGAACGAGGGAAAAGTCTCGCCGCTAAAATGTTACATAAAGTAGATTGATTTGTGTAAAATGTTTAATGAACACGAGCAACAACAAGTCACAACGCACTGATTTCCTGGTCAGTCTGAAAACGTCTTTTTAGTCCATGTAGAACTTATTTTCTGTTGAGCTCGTCTGCCCCGTGTGAACTACAACGGAAACAAGACGGCGGCGCATACGGCAACTTCCGGATAAGATGAATACATTTTTGGTCATAACTCCACGTACAGTTTGTTAATGAGACCCCAGATCTATAACTTGGTGCGCTTTCGAGTTAACGTAAGGTAAGAGAACATTTATTTGTCACACAATGAGAAATTTAAAGGACGCACATTACACAAAATTGAAAACTTGTTCATTCATTCATTTTCCATCGCTTGTTCCCGTTAAAGGTCGCTGGTGACTGGAGCCTATCCCAGTGACTTTGGGCCTTAGGCGGGGTACACCCTGGACAGTGGCCAGTTCGTCTAAGGGTTAACACAGAGACATGGACAGACAACCATTCGCTCTCACATTCATTCAGGCAATTTAGAGTGCCAATTGACCTACACATAAATGTCTTTGGACGATGGGAAGAAGCCGCAGAACCCGGAGAGGGTAAAGATAACACGGTAACACAGGGAGGACATGCAAACTCCACCCAGAGAGGCCACCCACCCAAAGACTCTCCTTATCGGTAGGTAAGAGCTCTAACAATGTTCCCTCTTCAAAAAAAAAAAGTATCATTATTCACATTTAACTCTTCTCTGCTCCTTCTCTGCGCCTCATAAAACACTCTGTTTCAAATTTCCAAGATTTGCGACATCAAAAGTAGAAAAACGGAGGTCTCCTGTGCTGTTGTAAGTTCATAAATTATCACTCATGTTGTTGCGACCATTTCTACCATCAAATTACATTCCATTTCAAATGCATGACAGGGGCAAGCTAGCTTTTGTTTATTTCCTCTGCCTGCTGAGAACACAACACTGATAGAAATGACCGTGTGCTTTCAGTATACAGTACAGGCCAAAGCAAAGGTTCTCAAGAGCATGTTTTAAGGCCAAACACGATACAAATAATGCATGACACGTGTCCATTAAAAACCTTTTCTATCGTTTCACAAAGACCGAAGGTAGAATGTGATGTTGCAGGGTTGAATTTCAACATAAACGACTTGAACGTGTAATTAGCCGTTCGCAGAAGGCGCCACAATGAGCGTGAGGCGGCGTGTCAAATGCATTTACGCCTTTGCGCGCGGCTACATCGTGAGAGTCGTTTACGTGTTTGTTCGTATAAATTAAGAAGGCTTTTAACCGCCGTGACGAGTGTGGGATGCCGCGACCTTGATTCATTAGTTAAAAAGCTCCTCTAATTCACCACTTTTAATGTTTCACAAAGCTATTAAAGTCCAAGCATAGCCCTGTTCACTAATGTGGATTTAAACAAGCGACGCGAGAGAGACGGCTTTCCCCACCTGTGTTTGAGACGAGACGGAGGAGGAGAGAGGGTGAGCAGAGGGTAAAAAGAAGATGGACGGAGATGAGAGAAAGGGAGACAGATGGAAGGAGAGGGAGAAGAAAGTGAGAGGGGGTGGAGAGTGGAGAGAGAGGAAGCAAAGACAGAGAGGAGAGAGGGAGAAGAAGCAGAGAGAGAAAGGATAGAAGACAGAGGAATATGAGAGAAAAAGAGAGAGAGAAGGATAGAAGACAGAGGAATGAGAGAAAGGGAGACAGATGGAAGGAGAGGAAGAAGAAAACAAGAGGGATGGAGATAGAGAGTGGAGAGAGAGGAAGCAGAGACAGAGAGGAGAAAAAGAAGAAGAGGAGAGAGAGAGAGAGAGAGAGAGAAAGAGCAGAGAGAGAATGAGCAAAGAGAGGGGAAGCAGAGAGAGAAAGAGAGAGAAAAAGAGAGGAGAAAGAGAATGAGCAGAGGGCAAAAGGAAGATGGACAAAGATGAGAGAAAGGGAGACAGATGGAAGGAGAGGGAGAAGAAAGCGAGAGGGATGGAGATGGAGAGAGGAAGCAGAGACAGAGAGGAGAAAAAGAAGGAGAGGAGAGAGAGAGAAAGAGCAGAGAGAGAGGAAGCAGAGAGAGAATGAGCAGAGGGCAAAAGGAAGATGGACAAAGATGAGAGAAAGGGAGTCAGATGGAAGGAGAGGGAGAAGAAAGCAAGAGGGATGGAGAGTGGAGAGAGAGGAAGCAGAGACAGAGAGGAGAAAAAGAAGGAGAGGAGAGAGAGAGAAAGAAAGAGCAGAGAGAGAATGAGCAGAGAGAGGAAGCAGAAGGAGAAAGAGAGAAAAGAGAGAGAGAATGAGCAGAGGGCACAAGGAAGATGGACAAAGATGAAAGAAAGGGAGACAGAAGGAAGGAGAGGGAGAAGAAAGCGAGAGGGATGGAGATGGAAAGTGGAGAGAGAGGAAGCAGAGAGAGAGAGGAGAAAAAGAAGGAGTGGAGAGAGAGAAAGAGAGAAAGAAAGAGCAGAGAGAGAGGAAGCAGAGAGAGAATGAGCAGAGAGAGAAAAAGAGAGGATAAAGAAAGAAGGATAGAAGACAGAGGAATGAGAGAGAGAAAGAGAGAAAAGAGAGAGAGAATGAGTAGAGAGCAAAAGGAAGATGGACAAAGATGAGAGAAAGGGAGACAGACGGAAGGAGAGGGAGAAGAAAGCGAGAGGGATGGAGAGTGGAGAGAGAGGAGAAAAAGAAGGAGAGGAGAAAAAGAAGAGGAGAGAGAAAGAAAGAAAGAGCAGAGAGAGAGGAAGCAGAGAAAGAAAGAGAGAGGAGAAAGAGAGAAAAGAGAGAGAGAATGAGCAGAGGGCAAAAGGAAGATGGACAAAGATGAGAGAAAGGGAGACAGATGGAAAGAGAGGAAGAAGAAAGCAAGAGGGATGGAGATTGAGTGGAGAGAGGAGAAAAAGATGAAGAGAAGAGAGAGGTATGAGAGAGAGAGAAGAGAGGAAAAGAGAAGAGTAGAGTAGAGAGACAAAGTGAGAAGGGGAACGAGAAAGTGAAACAGAGGAAAGAAAGCGTTAGAGGAGGAACAAAAAGGAGAATAGAGATGAATCGAGAGAGCGAAAAACAAGGAAGGGAGGAGAGAAAAGAGAGGACAGAAAGAATAAAAGAGAGGAGGAGAGAAGTACAAATAGAAAAGAGGAGAGTAGAGAGACAGAATGAGCAGAGGGCAGGAGAGGAGGTGAAAGAGAAACTGAAACAGAAAGGAAAGAATGAGTTAGAGGAGAGAAAAAAGGAGCATAGATGGATCGAGAGAGAATAAAAACAAGGAAGAGAGAGGGGGGAAAAGAGGACAGAAAGAATAAAAGAGAGACAGGAGGAGAGAAGTAGAAATAGAAAAGAGGTAGAAGAGAGCAGAGAGACAAAGTGAGGGGAGGGGAAAGAGAAACTGAAATAGAGAGGACAGAAAGGACAAAAAAAAAAAAACAGAGAAGAATAAAACAGAAAAGAAATGGGGAGAGTAGAGGAAGGGCTGAGGAAGGAGAAAAAGAGGAAGAGAGAGGAGAAAGAGAGGACAGAACTGAAAGAAAAAGAGACAGGAGGAGAGAAGTAGAAATAGAAAAGAGGAGAGTAAAGTAGAGAGACAAAGTAAAGGAAGGAGACAAGGCAAAAGAGAAACTGAAACAGAGAGGAAAGAAAGAGATAGAGAGAAAAAAGGAGAATAGAGATAGATCTAGAGAGAATAAAAACGAGGAAGAGAGAGGGAGGAAAAGTGGACAGAAATAATAAAAGAGAGACAGGGTGAGAGAAGTAGAAATATAAAAGAGAAGAGTAGAGTAGAGAGACAAAGCGAGAAGGGGAAAGAGAAACTGAAACAGAGGAGTTAGAGGAGGAACAAAAAGGAGAATAGAGATGACTCGAGGGAGAGAAAAGCAAGGAAGGGAGGGGAGAAAAGAGAGGACAGAAAGAATGAAAGAGAGAGGAGGAGAGAAGTAGAAATAGAAAAGAGGAGAGTAGAGAGACAGAGTGAGGGGAGGGAAGGAGAGAAGGGGAAAGAGAAACTGAAACAGAGGAAATAAAGAGTTAGAGGAGAGAAAAAATGAGAATAGAGATGGATCAAGAGAGCATAAAAACGAGGAAGAAGGAAGAGAGGGAGGAAAAGTGGACAGAAATAATAAAAGAGAGACAGGTGGAGAGAAGTAGAGATATAGAAAAGAGGTAGAAGAGAGCAGAGAGACAAAGTGAGGGGAGGGGAAAGAGAAACTGAAATAGAGAGAGGACAGAAAGGACAGGAAAAACAGAGAAGAGAAAAACAGAAAAGAAATGGGGAGAGTAGAGGAAGGGCTGAGGAAGGAGAAAAAGAGGAAGAGAGAGGGGGAAAGAGAGGAAAGAACAGAAAGAAAGAGACAGGAGGAGAGAAGTAGAAATAGAAAAGAGGAGACTAAAGTAGAGAGACAAAGTAAAGGAAAGGAAGGAGACACGGCAAAAGAGAAACTGAAACAGAGAGGAAAGGAAGAGATAGAGAGAAAAAAGGAGAATAGAGATGATCTAGAGAGAATAAAAACGAGGAAGAGAGAGGGGGGAAAAGAGGACAGAAAGAATAAAAGAGAGACAGAAGAAGAGAAGTAGAAATAGAAAAGGGGTAGAAGAGAGCAGAGAGACAAAGTGAGGGGAGGGGAAAGAGAAACTGAAATAGAGAGAGGACGGAAAGGACAGGAAAAACAGAAGAGAAAAACAGAAAAGAAATGGGGAGAGTAGAGGAAGGGCTGAGGAAGGAGAAAAAGAGGAAGAGAGAGGGGGGAAAGAGAGGACAGAAAGAATGAAAGGGAGAGAGGAGGAGAGAAGAAGAAATAGAAAAGAGAAGAAATAGAAAAGAGAAGAGAAGAGTAGAGCGTACAAGTGAGAGAGAAGGGGAACGAGAAAGTGAAACAGAGAGGAAAGAAAGCGTTAGAGGAGGAACAAAAAGGAAAATAGAGATGAATTGAGAGAGAGAGAAACAAGGAAGGGAGGGGAGAAAAGAGAGGACAGAAAGAATGAAAGAGAGGAGGAGAGAAGTACAAATAGAAAACAGGAGAGTAGAGAGACAGAGTGAGGGGAGGGAAGGAGAGAAGGGGAAAGATAAACTGAAACAGAGAGGAAATAAAGAGTTAGAGGAGAGAAAAATGAGGAAAAGAGGGGAGAAAAGAGAGGACAGAAAGAATGAAAGAGAGAGAGGAGGAGAGAAGAAGAAATAGAAAGAAGAGGACATAGAAAAGAGAAGAGTAGAGAGTACAAAGTGAGAGAGAAGGGGAACGAGAAAGTGAAACAGAGAGGAAAGAGAGTTATAGGAGAGAAAAATTAGGAAAAGAGGGGAGAAAAGAGAGGACAGAAAGAATGAAAGAGAGGAGGAGAGAAGAAGAAATAGAAAGAAGAAGAAACAGAAAAGAGAAGAGTAGAGTAGAGAGTACAAAGTGAGAGAGAAGGAGAATGAGAAAGTGAAACCGAGAGGAAAGAAAGCGTTAGAGGAGGAACAAAACGGAAAACAGAGGGGGATCAAGAGAAAGAGAGCGGGACAAAAAGCACGGAGCGAGTAGAGAAACAGAGCATGTGCCTGGGAGGGAGCAGGCTTTTCCCCCGCCTCGCACAAAGCCGTTCTAATAGCACCTAAAGACGTATTAGACATTGTGAGCAGGCGCTTTGTGCAGAAGTGGGCCGCTCTGTTATGGAGTTGCCCGGGCTTAAGATAATGAATGGAAGGAGGGAAGCTGACGGAGGCCGATCCACGCCGCTCGGCAGACGTATCAATCCAGATCTGTTACCCAGCGCCTTTCAGGGGACGGCGGCCGGAGCACGCTGAGCTCCGGGAAAAAGTAGATTTAGGCAGTGGTGAGGCAGACGGGTTTATGGACAGGAGTGGGTTTGAAGGTCAGGGATTATGCATTTTCAGGGTTAATGGAGAGCTCGGGACACGTTAGAAGAGATGGGTTTGGGAATGATGAGAAATTGGGATCGTCGTCGTCTTCAGACTGAGAAAAAGTGCTCAAGATGTAGCTGCAATCCATGAATAGAGGTGATGTGTAACAAAATGATATGATAACAATATTTTCCCCTCACATTGATTCATTTTGAACTTTAAATATCAAGTTTTTCAATATAAACACACTTTGACTCGGCCTAAACCTAGAACGCACTGAAAAAAACATTTCTATTCACCTTATTCCTGAAGTTGCCGTACGCTCCGCCGTCTTGTTTCCGTTGTAGTTCACATGGAGCAGATGAGCTCAACAGAAAATAAGTTCTACATGGACTAAAAAGACGTTTTCAGACTGACCAGGAAATCGTTGCGTTGTTGACTTGTTGTTGCTCGTGTTCATTAAACATTTTACACAAATCAATCTACTTTATGTAACATTTTAGCGGCGAGACTTTTCCCTCGTTCGTCATTAGCTTTAACGGAGTTCTCATCAGACGGAAGTGCGTTTACAACAAAAGTGCAAAAAACGGCAAAAGTGGGCGGGGCAGAATAAGGTGAATAAACTGAAGACAAGATAAACGTTACCAAAACAAGCATTAGTTGTTAACATTTAATTACAATCCAATTTCTGACCAAAATGTCAGCAGAGGCTGCAGGGACAGAGTGAAGAGCTTAAAACGTACAATTAGCATTTTTTGTACATTTAATTTGAACAGAGCATACAAGAATTTTATGAACTGCAAATTGTCGTGTATTGTAATGGACTGCACCTCGTCACAATGTTATATTCCAGCATTTTTTTTTTTTTTTTGTATTTATTGTGCTCAAACATTGAAAATACATGGTGTTCTTTTTCATTCAGTCGTGCAACAGAATAAAATATGACAAACACAGCGGATTTACATTTGTTGTTTGGCAAAAGCGAGGCCCGGGTCTGAATGGCTTTGAGAACGACTCCTCCATTCTTCCCCACAGAGTGAAGCATCTCCTCCTCTGATATCATTAATATTTTACCCTGCAGGAAATGAGCTCTCCAAAGACTGATGCCTTCCTTAATTCTTAAACTACCTTCATTTAAAAGAGAAATTCAGTCAAAGCACCAAACAGACAGGTTGTTTCTGAATCTAAAAGCATGTTCACAATCAAGTCAGAACTATGTAGTCGACTAAATAAATTCTTGGTCGACTAAAGACAAGCCCTACCGAGCGATTAGTCGACTAAAAGGGGGCAAAAAAAGTATTTCCATTTATCTAAACCAGCGTGTTTCAACCTTTTTTCAGCTGTGGCACGCTTTTTGGGTCGAAATGACACCACGGCACACCAACTACAATCAGAACATGACCAAACCAGACCATTTTGTTAAAAAAAATATCGTAATAATGTTTGTGTCACTGTTAGGCCTGGGGCGATATTGAAATATTATGTCACGATTATCACGGCCAAAATAATTGTGATTAACGATAATATCACGATAGTTATTAAAATTGACAGTTTGAACATGTGACATAAAAAGACATAACTTTCTCATTATAAATAAGTTCTGACATATTTTAACTTTATTATAAGTGAAAACAAAAATGATCTAGAAGAGAACATAAAGGGTAAGTTGCTTTTTTTCTGCACAATCTGACAAAATGGCGATTATCTTTGTTGGCGATTATCACGATTATTACACAAAATGTAGCACAAACGATTATTGTCTTCCCTTTTTATCACGATAAACAATATTATTGTGTATTGTCCCATCCCTAGTCACTGTCTGGTTCTTTAAATGTGTCAATAGTGATGGTTTTGCGTTAGTTTTTGGTGCAGAAGTTGCTCAGGACACTCCAAAATGATAAATGAGTCAATTCTATCCTCAACTGTCATTAAACTTAAACTGACATTAACTTGACATTTCTTCAAGGCACACCTGGCAAAACCTCGAGGCACACCAGTGTTGCCAGGCACACAGGCTCTAAACCAAACTGCACTCAAAAGAACACAACTGCAGAGGAGTTCATGCAAAAGCAACAATTTAAACAGAAAAGTACTAAGGGACGGTGTATTTATACGCTAAGACTCCAAAATCGTCAGCTAGCTCACTTCATATCTTTGTTTTTGCCGTATAAATCATTTTCTAATCATTTAATATCAATAAAATGATTAGTCGACAAATAAAAATCTTGGTCGACTAAGACAGGGGTTCCCAAACTTTTCTGACCGGGACCCCCAAAATAGCCATGCAACTGACTCAGGACCCCCAAAGTGAAATGAAAATGACAGTAGGGTAACGCTTTAGATTATGATTCCTTAGTAAACTATTTATAATGCATTAATAAGCACTTGTTATGTGTTTATAAGCACTTATAAGGCATTTACAAGCATTTATTAGTGTGATAATTGAAAATAATGTAATGTGCAGCTCATTGATGCTCTGTACATGTGGTTTATTCACTCAAACATGGATTATAAACATGTCAAAGGCGTTATAAGTGCATAAACAAACTATTAGTGCTTATTAACATCTTATAAATAGTTAACTAAGGAACCTTAATCTAAAGCGTTACCTGACAGCAGCACTTCGTGTGTGTGAGTGTCAAAGCGTGTTAAATCAGGCTTCATATTGGTTATTTCAATAGTTTGTCTTATTGGACCCTAGTTCACCAAAATATACAGTTTTTAATAAAAAGAATAGAGCAAATACAGTGTCGTTTTAATTAAAATGAGATCTTGAAATCATCTCGCGACCCCCCACTTTGGGAACCACTGGACGAAGACACCATCGACTGACTAATCGACCAAACGACTAAAGCAGGGCTGTCCAAACTTTTTCCACCGAGGGCCACATACTGAAATTTAGACCAAGCGGAGGGCCACAATTAAATCGTGAAACGTTCAAAAAAGTTGCATTCATTTGATTTTTAAAGCGCCACATTCTACATCCATCTACATTCAGTCTCAGTGTTTTAACATCAGGTTTGTATCGCACCAAAATGTTAGTTATTTAGGTCAGAATAGTAGAAAATCTGAAATTTGCCGTAAAAAGTATGTCTCAGGACAATGTGGGCCAATTCACCAGGAAGCTTGAGGGCCAAGAAAAATTGGTCTGCGGGCCGCATTTGGCCCCCGGGCCTTAGTTTGGACATGCCTGGACTAAAGCATTACAGCCTTAGTCACAACGAATGAGAGGAGACGACACTTTGAGGAATAAGACGTACCTTGTTCTTAATGGAATAAACGTCCAAAAACAAACTTGTGCTAAGGAACAATCCCCCGCGGACAACAATATAAACGCGTTACTCCATGAATTCTGAATGACTGCGCTCTGTCTGATTGTCAAAAATAAAGACTTCCAATGCAATTTCATGTGTCACCAGAGCCACGGTGAAATATCTCTGTCTAATACGATGCATTTTCTAATTTCAGGTTCATTTTACGTTCATAAGCCTCACGTTCGGGCGCCCTCCATGCGTCTTTATCTACAAAACTGTCTGAATGAAAACTTTGCACATCAGTTTCTTTCTCTTTCTTTGCGAGGAGAGGGAGAAACCTAAAACTCACAAACCTCACCTGCAAAAATGTGACTTTATTTGGGTATTTAAGAATCTACAAAACAGTCCACATGAGCTGACCATCTACTTAAGGGGAGGAAATGGTTGTTTTAAAGATATGGGTGTAAAAAAAAAAAATAAAGAAATCAGGTCATTCAGGTCAGATTGTATTAAAAAAAGTTATATTAGAACAAAGAAAATAATAATAATAATACATAAACAGATAAAACATTTAAAAACGCTTGCAGTGTTTTCTATAAGGTCATCTTTTTGCTTAAAAGAGCTTTTGATATTGCTTGACCTCTAGTTTTGATTTTGTTTTTATTTTAATTACCGTCTGGTTTTATTTTATAATTATTTTCTGCATGTTTTTGTTCTTCTTTTGGGTCTGGATTGAGATTTTAATTGCATTGTGAGGCACTTTGTAACCTTATGTACAAAAGTGCTATGAAACAAAATAAAGAAAGATAATTTACTTTTGTAATTAATTTCACAGCTTATTTATTTATTTATACACACAATACTTGGATGTCAACTGTGACATTTAAAGGCACGGTATCGCTTTAGATTAAGGTTCCTTAGTAAACTATGGCTACGTTCACACTGCAGGTCAAATTGGATTTTTTTGCCCAAATGTGACTTGTATCTGATTTTTTCATGGCAGTGTGAACGGCACAATCCCAATTTTTTCAAATCCGACCTAGGCCACTTTCGTATGTGGATATAAATCCGATAAGTATCCGCACTTTTAGAATGCAACTTCAATCTGAATGCTCAAGTCCTGTCATCAGACCAAAACGTCATCAACAGGCGACATTCCCGGGTCACACGTCATCATTTTGAGTCAAAGTGGAAAGCGCCAAAAAACAAGAGATGAAAGCAGAAAGAAATGGCGGACGAGGGCGCCGAAAACTGTCAGTGGAAAAAGGAAGAAGTTTGTGAGCTAATAAATATATGGGGCGACCAATCAATTCAGGCAAAAATTGAGGGTTCGTATTGTAATCGGTAAACACAGCGTGTGTTTACTTCTATAAACACAGTACGCTGCATGTGACGTTGTGTTCTTTTGTGCGCATGCGGGCCGCATAACGCCGCATTCCGTTCACACCAGATACAAACGGCAATCGCATTTTTTTTGTAATGTGAACAACCACATTAAAAAATCGTATTTAAACAAAAAATCCAGATTGGGCATCATACCCTGCAGTGTGAACGTAGCCTATTTATAATGCATTAATAAGCACTTGTTATCTGTTTATAGACTTAAGGGCTGGTTGAAAGAAAACCAAAACTGTACCCGTCTGTAAATGGTATGAAAGTGTACGAGTGAGAGTGAAAGAATGAGTCTAAAATTTGCACTGATCTATTTATTTATTAGAAATGTGTTTTAATGTGTTTTGTTATTGATTGTAGAAAGTGTAGAAAAGTCCAACCAGGGACGGGAGTTGTAAATTAGCACCTGCTATAAACTCTGTAGCATCGCATCAGCTACAAGCTTTGTTCTGTAACTATGTATGACTGCACTGTCCCTGCCAAATAAATAAATAAGTAAAATATAAGCACTTAAGGCAATTACGAGCATTTATTCGCTTGATAATTGAAAACAATCTAATAAGCAGCTTATTGATGCTCTGTGCGTGCGGTTTACTAACACAAACATGTTTTGGTTAATTGTTATGAGCATGTATAAGTTATTATAAGCGCATGAACAAATAAATAGTACTTATTAACTCCTTATTAATAGTTTACGAAGGAACCTTAAAGTGCCCATGACAGGTTGGATGACTAATTTGACAAAAATGCAGTTAAGATAAATATATTTCACATTTTGTTAAAGTACTTTACAAATTTTATCACGGTTTAGCAATTTTTTCGTTTTTAGTTTGACTTTCTGGTTGTAAATTATGACATCACACTAGGAAATTACCATAGCAACCATCCTGTAAACTGGGCCAAAACTCATTTAATGTCACAGACTTTTTAATTTTACAAATAAAAATATATGTGAAAGCCTTTATTTTGTTGAATCAATGTTTAAAGGATCAAAAAAAGTTGTTTGTTTTGTGTAAATTATGTATAATCTTTCCTCCCTAGTGTAATGTCATTGGTCAGTTTACTTCCTGTTATTTTCAACATATTTTTCAACTTTTCTCCACAAACGGCTGCTTGATTGGTGTAAAACTAAAATGTGTATGTACAACAGGTATTAATACAGCAAATAAAGTCAAAATTAGAAAATGATGAAAACCTGTCATGCGCACTTTAATCTAAAGCGTTACCAAAGGCACATTTAGGCACATGTCTCTGGGTTGCTAAAAACAAAAAAATGTTCGGGATGATCTAAAAACTATAAACTGTTCATTGTTGTCTCGTGTGTAATACCCATCTCTTCTACTCGTTTGAAGACAGTTTGAACTACTCATTTAACTAAAATGCAATTAAGATAAATACATTTCAATTTCTACTAAAATCTTTACACATTTTACCTCAGTTTAGCTATTCTTTTAAGGTTTTAATCGTACTTCCTGGTTGTAAAGTATGACATCACACTAGGGAATTACCATAGCAACCACGCTGCACACTGGGCCAAAACTCAGCTAATGTGACAGATTTTGTTAATTTGACAAAGAGAAACACATGTGAACACCTTTATCTTGTTGAATCAATGTTTAAAGGGTCAAAAAAGTAGTTTCATTTGTGTAAATTATGTATAATCTTTGTCTCCCCAGTGTGACGTCATCAGTTTGTTTACTTCCCGATTGATTTTTCAACTTTTCTCCACAGACAGCGACCTGATTGGTGTAAAACTATAATTTATATTCACAAGAGGTATCAATACTCTGAATAAAGTCAAAAATTCGAAAATCCTAAAAACCTGTCATACGCACTTTACAGTGCCCATGACAGGTCGGACACTCATTTACCTAAAGTGCAGTTAAGATAAATATATTTCAAGTTTTGCTAAAATTCTTTACAAACGTTATCCCGGTTTAGCAGTTTTATAAGTTTTAATTTCACTTCCTGGTTGTAAATAATGACATCACACTAGGAAGTTACCATAGCAACCACACTGTAAACTGGGCTAAAACTCATCTAATGTCATCAATTCTTTTACCTGACAAATAAAACTATGTTTTAACGTATTTATTTAGTTGAATTAATGTTTAAAGGGTCAAAAAAGTAGTTTATTTTGTGTAAATCATGTATAAAGTTTGTCTCCCCATTGTGATGTCATCAGTTTGTTTACTTCCTGTAATTTTCAACAGATTTTTCAACTTTTCTCCACAAACAGCGACCCGATTTGGTATAAAACTATTATATATATTTACAACAATTATTAATACACTGAATAAAGTCAAAATTCGAAAATCCTAAAAACCTGTCATACGCACTTTAAGGCTCAAAATTCCTGAAAACTACAATGGTTTGCAGCCAATTAAGAGCTTAACCATTTGTGCAGCGTGACACAGATTAAAAATGACAGGCACTGGAATAACTCGGAGTCCCGACACTCTCCCACCTGCGCCAAGCATCACCAGCGCTTTAACCGAGTATGCAAACAACACAGAAGCTGCAACCCAGATGTGATTAAACCATCTCTTTATCAATTTGTCACGGAACACTTCTCCTTTCCGCACTACCTCAATTACAGAGCCGCACACTGGCGCTAATGCAGTTTATTATGACGTCCATTAGCGTGAGTGACGGGAAGGTTAAGAGACTTGAGCACTCTGCGCCGGGAGGCTGAAGTGTGACAGAATGCGGATCACGGCCATTTTACTTCAGGGTCTTCATCAACAAAAGGCCAGAGTCGCGGGAGAGGAGGTCGACCTTTCGCTCTCGCCAAAATCTCCGGCGCTGGTGTCCCCGTGATGGATTACAAAGTGCACTCAGACGGACAGCGCGGCGACCGGGGACTTTCACAGGCAATGATGACTGTGGCTTTTCAAACACGCGCTGCCACTAAGCTCGGCGTGGACGGCGGGCGCGGATGAGTACAAGCGGTCAAGTGGCTGAGGGAGCTGGGCCTGCATAATGTAGAGGCCCGCGCTGTTGTCCCTGGTCACGCTGGCTGCGCCGTTAATTGCAAGTGAATCAAAATGGCTAAGACTGAAATAAACTGGTAAGTAAAATGTATTGGTGAAAAGATGCATATGTTTTACTTAAAGTGCGTATGACAGGTTTTAACGATTTTCTAATTTTGATATTCTTTGGTGTATTAATACGTATTGTACATTAAAAATATTGTTTTACACCAATCAAGTCACGGTTTGTGGAGAAAAGTTGAAAAATCGATTTCAAATTACAGGAAGTAAAAAACTGATGACGTCACACTAGGGAGACTCACTCCATCCAAAGGTTCCAAATAATTTACCAAAAATAAACAACTTATTTTACCTTTTAAACATTCATTCAACAAAATAAAGGTGTTCATGAATATTTAGATTAGTCAGACAAAAAATCTCTGATATTAGCTGCGTTTTAGCCTAGTGTGATGTCATCATTTACAACCAGGAAGTGATATTACAAAACTAAATAAAATGGCTACAAATGATAAAATGTATAATTATTTTTATCAAAACTTTAAATATATTTATCTTAACTTAATTTTAGTTAAATGTGTATTTCAACCTGTCTTAGGCCCTTTAACCCTCCCACTATCTTCGGGTCCATTTGATCCCGTTTTTTCCCCCAATTTTTATACTTCATTTTTTATTTCACCGCTATAAAACTTTCATGCGAGGTCCAATCCACCACCTAACATACTGTTTATGCAATTTTTAAAAGAAAATAAGTATTTTTTTCCTGATTTGAAATATGAATATTGCTCTTTGACTAAATATGCACTGCTCAAACGAAGAGAGCAATAGGACACAGATTTGAACCATGATTGCCTCATTAAAAACATACCTGGATTTGGATTTAGCGTCGTTCATGCTTCGATAAGAACTATTTAGTAAGTCCTCTCCTCTCTTCGCCTCAGAAAACTCTGAAACACTTTGTGACGTCAAAAGTAGAAATTCAGAGGTGTCTTGCTTTGTTTTTAAAGTGCATATGATGGGTTTTTATGATTTTCTAACTGAGACTTTATTCAGTGCATCAATACCTTGTGCAAATACAAATTATAGTTTTCCACCAATCAAGTCGCTATTTGTGCAGAAAAGTTGAAAAATCTGTTGACAATTACAGGAAGTAAACAAACTGATGACATCACACTGGGGAGACAAAGGATATGCATAATTTACACAAAACAAACTACTTTTTTGACCCTTTAAACTTTGATTTAACAAAATAAAGGTGTTCACGTGTGTTTCTCTTTGTCAAATGAACAAAATCTGTGACATTAGATGAGTTTTTGCCAGTGTACAGAGTGGTTGCTATGGTAATTTTCTAGTGTGATGTCAATTTTACCACCCGGAGTAAAATGTAAAACCTAAAGAACAGCTAAACTGGGGTTAAATTTGTAAAGATTTGAGGAGAAATTTGAATATATTTATCTTAACTGTATTTTAGTTAAATGTGTATTTCAACCTGTCATGGACCCTTTAAGTCTATTCACCTTATTCTGCCCCGCCCACTTCCGCCTCTTTTTTGCCACAGATACGCACTTCTGTTGTAAACGCACTTCTGTTTGATGAGAACTCTGTTAAAGCTAATGGCAAACGAGGGAAAGGTTGCGCCGCTAAAATGTTACATAAAGTAGATTGATTTGACTTATTTTCTGTTGAGCTCGTCTGTCCCTTGTATACAACAGAAACAAGATGGCGGCGCCCACGACATCTTCCGGAATAAGGTGAATAAATCCTCACCAGCTTCGTTTTGAGCATTTCTGGCACAAATCACATTCATCACACTAGAGCGCTTACATTAGCATGCTGGGATTAGCATGTTTATTTCCCCATGGTAATTCCCACTGCTGCCAGTAGATGGAGTGATAACACATATCCTGAAGAGGGAACTCCTCACAGACATAAAGTGCTACTTTAAGTTCTAAACATGAGATGCCAAGATAAAGCTACTCAAGAGGATGAATAACACCACAAATGTGTGTCCATTTAGAAAAAACAGAGTTGCAAACCCAGTAATAAACCTCTGTGCCGTAGTGCTGGTCTTTTAAAATAAAAATAAAAAGGATTCAACCAGCCATCTGGCTAGTGTTCTGTGTAAAAAAGAGGTTTGACTTTTGTTTTTATTTGATTCTGTTGTTTTAATATCTCTATCTCCCTCAGTCTCTCTCTGTCTCTCTCTATGTCCCTCGATGTCTCTCTATCTCTATCTCTCTCTCTCTATGTCCCTCGATGTCTCTCTATCTCTATCTCTCTATCTATATTTGTTTTAATCAGCTGCTCAGTAATACAAAATTTCAATAAAACAAAGATACAAGACATGAGCCAAACTTGTTAATACACAGATAACACAGATGTTAATACAGTATTTACAAATATTCAATTATGAACTTAAGCTCTCAATAAAGTTGTCCACAAAATAAAGTCGAATGCATATTAGTGAATTTGAAATAATTAAAAAATGAACTTTAAAAACTGTGATAATGTGTGACGTTTGAACCCACTTTAAAAAATCCAACCAGGAAGTGCACGTCTGCTGCAGTTTGAGTTTGTCAGTCAGAATGTCAGGCGGCGCGACGCGTCTTTGTGGCAGTGACAGGAGGCTGAGAGCTACAGCACTTCCATTAAAAGAACTTCACTCTGAGGCCATTATGTCCACGGAGCGGCCCTGTGCCCCGAACAGAGTCACCTGAGTTACAGCAGCTCGAAAACGTGCACATGCATAAGAAAATACCAGAACAAAATGCAATATTCCATGCTAACTTTGTTGAAGATTGCAATACCATTATTTGTGCTGATGTTGTAATAAAACAGTGTCAAAAAATCCTAAACTTAAAGTGCCTATGACAGGTTGAAATACACATTGAACTAAAATGCACTTAAGATTAATATATTCAAATTTCTACTAACATCTTTGCAAATTTTACCCCAGTTTAAGTGCTTTTTAGGTTTTAAATTTTACTCCCGGTTGTAAAGTATGACATCACACTAGGAAATTACCATAGCAACCACACTGTACACTGGCCAAAACTCATCCAATGTCACAGATTTTGTTCATTTGACAAATAAACACACGTGAACACCTTTATTTTGTTAAATCAAAGTTTAAAGGGTCAAAAAAGTTGTTTATTTTGTGTAAATTATGCATAATTGTTTGTCTCCCCGGCGTGATGTCATCAATTTATTTACTTCCTGTAATTGTTGACAGATTTTTCAGCTTTTCTCCACAAATAGCGACTTGATTGGTGCAAAACTATAATTTGTATTTACACAAAGTATTAATACACTGAATGAAGTCAAAATTAGAAAATCATAAAAACCCGTCATACGCACTTTAAAGTCTCAAAATGCCCTTCATTCATTCATCCTCTCTTTTGCCATTCATCTTAGGCCTGGACGTGATATAGCAAAAATTAAAAAAAAAAATTAAAAATCACAATTTTCTTGGGGCCAGACCATGATTTTGACGATTCATGTTCATGATTTAGGAAAAATATGTAATTGTGATTTTTCTGACTAGTGCTTTGCAATTAGATTCGCGATTAATGTTTTAATCATAGGATTCTGTTCAAATTTACTTTTTAAACACATATTTGTCGCTTTTTTGTCATGGTCAGGTGTGTTTGTCATATTTAAGCACGTCTTTGTCACTTTCAGTTGCGTCTGTCGTTTTTAATCGCATTTTTGTCATTTTAAGTTGCGTTTTTGTCGTTTTCAGTTGTGCTTTTGTCGTTTTCAGTTGTGCTTTTGTCGTTTTCAGTTGCGCTTTTGTCGCTTATAGTCGCATTTTTGTCGTTTTCAGTTGCACTTTTGTCGCTTATAGTCGCATTTTTGTCGTTTTTAGTTGCGTTTTTATCGTTTTCAGTTGCACTTTTGTCGTTTTCAGTTGCGCTTTTGTAGTTTATAGTCGCATTTTTGTCGTTTTTAGTTGGGTTTTTGTCGTTTTCAGTTGCGCTTTTGTCGTTTTCAGTTGCGTTTTTGTCGTTTTCAGTTGCGCTTTTGTCGTTTTCAGTTGAGCTTTTGTCGTTTTCAGTTGCGCTTTTGTCGTTTTCAGTTGCGTTTTTGTCGTTTTCAGTTGTGCTATTGTCGTTTTCAGTTGCACTTGTGTCGCTTATAGTTGCATTTTTGTCGTTTTCAGTTGCACTTTTGTCGCTTATACTCGCATTTTTGTCGTTTTCAGTTGCACTTTTGTCGCTTATACTCGCATTTTTGTCGTTTTCAGTTGCACTTTTGTCGCTTATCATCGCATTTTTGTCGTTTTCAGTTGCACTTTTGTCGCTTATCATCGCATTTTTGTCGTTTTTAGTTGGGTTTTGACGTTTTTAGTTGCGTTTTTGTCGTTTTCAGTTGCGCTTCTGTCGTTTTCAGTTGCACTTTTGTGGCTTATCGTCGCATTTTTGTCGTTTTTAGTTGCGTTTTGGTGCATAGAGTCACATTTGTTGTTTGCAGGCGCATTTTTGTCACCTTTGAATGCATTTTTACCGATTTTTGTTGCGTCTGTAGTTTTTAATCGCATTTTTGTCATTTTAATTTGCGCTTTTGTCGTTTTCAGTTGCACTTTTGTCGCTTATAGTCGCATTTTTGTCGTTTTTAGTGGCGTTTTGGTGCATAGAGTCACATTTGTTGTTTGCAGGCGCATTTTTCACCTTTGAATGCATTTTTCCGCTTTTTGTCGCTCGTTTCAGAACATGTTTGTACAAATCCAAACTACAGTGTCAGCAGTTTTTATTCAAATCAAGACATTTTATTGTTTGTGGAAGAAATGATTGCACTTCAAAATTTGCAGGACATTGAAATTGTGATTTTGTGTTGATTTGGTTTAATTGTGCAGCTCTGGGCTTTAAGAGGTAAATAAAGTCATCTGCTCAGAGTCTTCAGAGGCTAAACAACAGGAGAAAAAGTGTGTTTGAACAGACAGCTGCATTAAAGACACAAACAGTGAATCACGATACCATGATTTCACAAAAATAGCAGATTGTCACAGGGACGAGCTCACGATTTTTATCACCCAGAACTAATTCATGTCAACTATCAAGTTCTTTGGCATGCAACACAATGTAATTTAGAAGAAAACAAGACATACGTTTGTAGAGATCTAAACTCCAGGGTCAGCAGGATTTATACAGAATAGTTTCGGAGCCAGGCTATTTGGTTCTCTACAGAAGACATTGCCTAAATAATTGCAGGCTTGGCGAATTGCTAATTGCTATTATTCGATTACGATTGATCTGGCGGCCTTGGTTGTCATGCATTAGTGGACACAGCTTTTTTCCAACACACAATGCGTTTCACTGCATATGAGCGTGTAGAAAGTTTTGTGCGAAGATAATTCCAATCAAGCCCTCATTTGAAACGCAAAGGATTTAAATGAACAGTGAAAAATGTGAGAGTATTTTGTAGAGCTCGGTGATACGGTGATGAAAATCTGATCGTGAGCTGGTCCCTGTGACAATCTGTTATTTTTGTGAAATCATTGTATCGTGATTCACTGTTTGTGTCTTTAATGCAGCTGTCTGTTCAAACACACTTTTTCTCCTGTTGTTTAGCCTCTGAAGCCTCTGAGCAGATGACTTTATTTACCTCTTAAATGCCAGAGCTGCACAATTAAACCAAATCAACACAAAATTTTAACTTTAATGGATGCAATTAGCAAATCACAAAGGCAAATTTCTTCCACAAACAACAAAATGTCTTGCTTTGATTTGAATAAAAACTGCTAACACCGTACTTTGGATTTGTACAAACAAAAAGCGACAAAAAGCGATAAAAATGAGTTCAAAAGTGGCAAAAACATGCCTACAAACAACAAACGCGACTCAATGCACCATAATGTGACTTAAAGTGACAAAAATGTGACTAAACAACAAAAAGTGACTGAAGTGCTGAAATATGAGAAACACAACTGAACGTGACAAAACCGCGACTAAAAGCGACAAAATTGGTCAAAAAAAAAAAAAATCACAATTAGACATTTTTCCTAAATCGTGCAGCTCTATTAAAGGCAATAGAAAAATACAAAGTGAACATGAATCGTGATGAAATCGAAATAATGATCTGGGCCCAAGAAAATCGTGAGAATAATTTTAATAATCGCCCAGCCCTAGCACTTTCTCTAAATATCAGCATGAAGTGCGCAGCTCTACACGGTCTCTTTATTGATTTTCTAACCTTTTGCTCAAGTCAATTGACCTTATTCTGCCCCGCCCACTTTTGCCTCTTTTTGCCACAGATACACACTTTTGTTGTAAACGCACTTCCGTTTGACGAGAACTCCGTTAAAGCTAATGACGAACGAGGGAAAAGTCTCTCCGCTAAAATGTTACATAAAGTAGATTGATTTGTGTGAAATGTTTAATTTTAACACAAGCAACAACAAGTCAACAACGCACAGATTTCCTGGTCAGTCTGAAAACGTCTTTTTAGTCCATGTAGAACTTATTTCCTGTTGAGCTCGTCTGCTCCATGTAAACTAATACAACGGAAACAAGACGGCGGCACGTACAGCTAAATGTAAACCAGGTGCGTCTCACTGGCACACAATATAAGAGAATCCTCGCTGGCACAGAAACACCAACATGCCCATGATCTACCACACGGATGAAGCGAAAAACAAAGGAACACCGGACGTGACTTCCTTTGGGGATGGAACAAAATTGCCATAAAATTGTACACACATGTGGAAAACGATCCTTGTAGAAAAAAAAAGGTTGTGCAAATCATTAGACTTTGTGGTTTAAAAAGTAATGCTACAATAACCGCCAGAAATACTAAATAAAACAAAGGATTGTGAATGTGAACCGCAAAATTATTACTCATTAAAGGGCCTGTACCAGATTTTTTTCTATTGTGAAGCGGGAAAAACAGAACTAGTCCATGTTCCCGATTTTTTGCATGTAATAAAGTCAAATCTGTATTGCCCCAGCACAGATATATTGAAAAGTATTTATTGAAGTGAAAATGACACTTTGTCGGCATCGGTTTATAGAACGTTTTATCCAACAAGAGATGCAGGAAGTGCACCGTTAGCATGCTAATGTTTGTTAGCTTTACCTGGGACGGTCTGTGACGCTCTGAGCTCAGAGACAACTGCTTATAAACTCATGGAGGCGAATATTTAGGATGCTGGGACTGCATTAGAAAATGTGACCGATATAAAAGAGTTTAACATCAGCTGGTTCTGTTTTTCACGTTTCAAAACAATAAAAATCAGGTACAGGGCCTTTAAAGGACACATATTACGCAGCAATAGCTTTTTGAGCTTTTAACCATGTAATAACATTTTTCCCTCATAAAAAACATACCGGGAGTTGTATTTAGCTTCATTCACATTTGTTTAGAAACACAGCGTTACAAACTTTTGTGACATCATAAGAGGATGTTCTGTGCGGTTTAAAGTCCATAATTAATTGCCAGACTCGTTCTGAGCCTTTCTGCTGTCAAATCAAGTCATTGCGACTGTGTGCTCATATTCACATGTAAGATAGGTTTGTTAAACTCCCTTAAGCAATTCCCTCTGAGGCCAATAGATGGATCTCTAACTCAATTCCTGACGTGGGAAATGCCTGATTGATAGAAAGTAAGGTGTGCTTTTTGTAGATCTTTTTTTTTTCTCAAACATGAAATGCCAAAGAAAGACTACTCAAGAGCAAGTTTAAAGGTGAATAACTAAATAAGTAATGCATCATGTGTGCCCTTTAATATCAAAATCACCCCTAGATATCAGTTTCTTAGCAACACCTGACACAAATGACACATGTTCAGTCTCCTCCAGAGAGAGAGAATTGTGTCCTTCAAAGTAACGCTTAAAAGAAGGATAAATCTTCCCCTGACCCACAACAACAGACAATCACTCGGTCTTAATCTTATTCTATCTGTAAAATGTACAACTCAAAAGCGTCATAACCAGAGCGTGCCGTACCTCGTCCAGCTCCGAGATGTAGACGGGTTTCTCTTCAAAGCCGATGGGCATGGGTTCACTGGGCGGGATCTCCACCTCCTCGTACATCTTTGTGTTGTCTCGGCGGATTCCCTCGGGCAGCAGCATCTGAATGCCACACACAAATACAACAGCACACGTCTTACAGAAATACACCTCAAAGACTGTGCAGAGGAGAGAGTTACGACGCGGCTTTGAGGCCACACGAGATAACAAGATTTCTGTGGAGAGTTGATCTTTACTCACCACTTCTTGGCGGTAACACAATTGTATTTTTAGATATATAATATAACTATGCTTTATGATGTGTGCTTCTATGCTATTTTAGTTGGGAATGAATAAAGTGCATATGGAGCAATCTAAATAAGTAAGTAAAAATCTCCAAATGAAATGAAAATCTACAATTACTGAATGGTAGGGCTACTATAACATACTATTAATACACTTTTACCTCACCATAGTCACTTACTGTATATCAGTGTTTCCCAACCAGGGGTACGGGGACCCCAAGGGGTACTTGAGGAATTACTAGGGGGTACTTGGAATGGTTTTAAGTTTTAAATGAAGATGAAATGTACTTTAAACTGTTAAAATGTGTGATTAGTGTATTAAGTATTGTCTCTTGGGAGTATGATGGACCATAATTATGATTAAAACAATACATATAATAGTAATAACTGACTATATTCAACTACTAAACCCATTTATTTGCCTGAAACTCAAATTAAGGAGTACTCGGAGTGTGAAACAAAACTTTGGGGGTACTTGAGACAAAACAGGTTGGGAACCACTGCTGTATATAACAATACACTTAAGCCACTTTATTTGCCATTTTTACTATTTATTCCCAGACAGCCACCTACTGTAAATAAGAGTGTGCACTTTATACTTTATATTGTATTTTTATTACCATGTTTATTTATCCTATTTTTATTGCATGCGCCTATTTCATTCATTCCTGTTCTAAACTGTGTGTTGCAACAGTGGAATTTCCCCATTGTGGGACAAATAAAGGATCTCTTATCTTATCTTACAACTATTAATGGACTAACTGTAACTAGTCGACTCTAAAAAGAATCGTCGTTGTATTTTTTGATGATTGTAATCGTTATGAGGACTATACAGACTCTAAAATACAGGCTAAAAGAACTTTTATAACAGACAGCATCCTTGTTGATGTATAGAGAAGCCTTCAGTCACTCACATTTTAGTTTGGATAAAAATGTATTTAAAAAATCTCTGGAAAAAAATAACCACTGACTAGTCAACTATTAAAATAATCGTTATTGTGTTCAGAAAGAAGGGATATGTTCCATTAAGTTCCAGGATTTTTGTTTGTTTTTTCATGTGGATTTGCCCAGTGATTACAGAGATATTAACCATGGATTTGAATAGTTTGCATTCAATTTATACAGCTTTTTTTTGGAGATGGTAAACTACTTCTGTTGCCGCAGCTGCCCAGTTTCATACAAAAAAAACTGAACTGTGAGGTGAAGTGCCCAACCCAAAAGCACAACCATAGATCAAACAAAATCTTGTCAGAGCTGGAGCTACTACAGCCTCAGCTAAACATTTACCATATTCTCACCGAGCTTCATTGTCTGTTTTACACTTTTAGAAAATGATGACATCACATGAGCCCAGCCCCTTCCCCTTATTATGGAGAAGGCTCAGGTCTAATGTGTTAAAACCCATTTAATTGTGTCCTGAAGCTTTTCAGTCTGTCCTCATTAAAGCCCTGAATCATTTTAATTGACGATTACTTACAGTATATCCCAATTATTTTAATGTCATGTCAAGGTTACACTAATAATACTCGTTAGTGTAGGATGTAGAATAAGAAAAAGTGAGAAAGAAGACGGCGCTCCCACAGTGACATCACAACAGTTTACAGCAATATTACAACTCCCAAAATATATATTAATAATAAATCAATGGAATGATATGCACAATCTCTTTTGAACAAACACACACACAAATCAGGCGGATAGACTTCCCTGGGGGGAGCAGTGCTGATATATCATGAGCTTAACTTTGCACATATATTCTTTGTATATACAGTGCCTTGCGAAAGTATTCGGCCCCCTTGAACTTTGCGACCTTTTGCCACATTTCAGGCTTCAAACATAAAGATATAAAACTGTAATTTTTTGTGAAGAATTAACAACAAGTGGGACACAATCATGAAGTGGAATGAAATTTATTGGATATTTCAAACTTTTTCAACAAATAAAAAACTGAAAAATTGGGCGTGCAAAATTATTCAGCCCCTTTACTTTCAGTGCAGCAAACTCTCCAGAAGTTCAGTGAGGATCTCTGAATGATCCAATGTTGACCTAAATGACTAATGATGATAAATGGAATCCACCTGTGTGTAATCTGTAACAAATCAAGTCTCCGTATAAATGCACCTGCACTGTGATAGTCTCAGAGGTCCGTTTAAAGCGCAGAGAGCATCATGAAGAACAAGGAACACACCAGGCAGGTCCGAGATACTGTTGTGGAGAAGTTTAAAGCCGGATTTGGATACAAAAAGATTTCCCAAGCTTTAAACATCCCAAGGAGCACTGTGCAAGCGATAATATCGAAATGGAAGGAGTATCAGACCACTGCAAATCTACCAAGACCTGGCCGTCCCTCTAAACTTTCAGCTCATACAAGGAGAAGACTGATCAGAGATGCAGCCAAGAGGCCCATGATCACTCTGGATGAACTGCAGAGATCTACAGCTGAGGTGGGAGACTCTGTCCATAGGACAACAATCAGTCGTATACTGCACAAATCTGGCTTTTATGGAAGAGTGGCAAGAAGAAAGCCATTTCTTAAAGATATCCATAAAATGTGTCGTTTTAAGTTTGCCACAAGCCTCCTGGTTGACACACCAAACATGTGGAAGAAAGGTGCTCTGGTCAGATGAAACCAAAATCGAACTTTTTGGCAACAATGCAAAACGTTATGTTTGGCGTAAAAGCAACACAGCTCATCACCCTCAACACACCATCCCCACTGTCAAACATGGTGGTGACAGCATCATGGTTTGGGCCTGCTTTTCTTCAGCAGGGACAGGGAAGATGGTTAAAATTGATGGGAAGATGGATGGAGCCAAATACAGGACCATTCTGGAAGAAAACCTGATGGAGTCTGCAAAGACCTGAGACTGGGACGGAGATTTGTCTTCCAACAAGACAATGATCCAAAACATAAAGCAAAATCTACAATGGAATGGTTCACAAATAAACATATCCAGGTGTTAGAATGGCCAAGTCAAAGTCCAGACCTGAATCCAATCGAGAATCTGTGGAAAGAACTGAAAACTGCTGTTCACAAATGCTCTCCATCCAACCTCACTGAGCTCGAACGGTTTTGCAAGGAGGAATGGGCAAAAATTTCAGTCTCTCGGTGTGCAAAACTGATAGAGACATACCCCAAGCGACTTACAGCTGTAATCGCAGCAAAAGGTGGCGCTACAAAGTATTAACTTAAGGGCTGAATAATTTTGCACGCCCAATTTTTCAGTTTTTATTTGTTAAAAAAGTTTGAAATATCCAATAAATTTCGTTCCACTTCATGATTGTGTCCCACTTGTTGTTGATTTTTCACAAAAAATTACAGTTTTATATCTTTATGTTTGAAGCCTGAAATGTGGCAAAAGGTCGCAAAGTTCAAGGGGGCCGAATACTTTCGCAAGGCACTGTATACACAGGAGGATCTATGCGCCACCCGCCTGGACAGCTGGATTAGCCACACCTCGTCTGCCTGGACGAACTCCATCTACTTTAGATGAACCATTCCAATGCTGGAGGAGCTTTCTCTACACTGGGTGGACTGCTCCTCGTCCGCCTGGAGGAACTCTTTAAAGCCACCTCCCTCTTGAGTGGTTCTGGCTCCACAGTCCAAGTGGATGCGTCAGTCCTAGTTAATCTGCAGCCTGTCCGTCCGTGGGAGTAGGATCTCTCCTTCACTGTGGTTCTCCCCGAGGTTTCTACTTTTTCCCATGGGGTTTTTTGTAGTTTTTCCTCGCCGAGAAGGAGGGTCAAAGGACAGGGGCATTCTGGGACAGTTATCTGAACTGCTTTTACCTGTGGCCCATCGAGGCAACTGTTGTTGTGATTTTGGGCATTATAAAAATAAATTGATTTGATTTGATTTGATTCTATGAATCGTCACGTGTTTGAGCGCAGATCACTCAGCGGCTAATGTTTCAGAGTGCAGAGCAGAGGAGAGCAGTACGGCTCTGTAATGAGGCCCAAACAAATCTGCTTCAGGACACTGGAAAACTCTGCAGCTTTCATCTGTCAATGTGGGACCCAGTTACACACAACAATGAAGGGTCTTTAACTGTTGTTTTGTTAAATATTTTATTTAGATTTGCAAAGTGCTTTAAATTTAGAATGTTTAAATATTGAGATGAGATATGACAAATTGGGATTAATCATTTGTTAAAAGTGAGTTAAAAGAAAGTATTCTGCAGTTTACTTTTGAGAGAATGATGGCCGTAGGTTGATACAGCTGCAGCAGGTGCCGTCTGCACCGTGTCACAGAGGGGGGCGTAGGGCCATACTCCGTTAATTCAGTGGGAAACAACCTTTTCCTGTGGATTCTGTGTATTTTAGACGTTCATAGCTTCTGATAGTGGGCGTTCGCTCTTAACCCGACTGCATCTATACTCTATCACCAGATTAATTACAACAATATACCGTATTTTCCGCACTATAAGGCGCACCGGATTATAAGGCGCACCTTCAATGAATGACCTATTTGAAAACTTTGTTCATATATAAGGCGCACCGCATTATAAGGCGCATAGAATAGAAGCTACAGTAGTGGCTGTGGTTGCGTAGTTGCGGCTCAGTATTGATCCATATATAAAGCGCACTGGATTATAAGGCGCACTGTCATTTTTTTGAGAAAATTGAAAGCTTTTAGGTGCGCCTTATAGTGCGGAAAATACGGTATCTATTTTTCAGTATTTTGGCCCCCAACCCAGTGCAGGATGTGTCTTACCCTGGCTCCTCCCACAAACGCTGGTGCCTTGGTGGCCTCGGCGTAGCTGTCGTAGACGTTTGGATATCGGACTCGTTCATAGACTCGTTCTCTCAACAGCACGGGCTCACGACGAGCATTCAGGAGAGCTTGTTCACTAAAAAGAGAGAATGAAGCAAAATGTGAATTTACATGAATGTAAATTAGCTTTTCACAGTTAAATTAGCTCAAGTTAAGGACAAAACCTAGGCCTAAACCAGAACAAAATCAGGACTTAACATCTAAATAAGGACGAAACCAACGAAGCTAGACCAGGCTTAGGGCTGGGCAATATCGGGGAAAACAAATTAAAATAATATCATTAATCTCAATTTTTGATTTAAATTTTCTTTTGTTTTTTTCAAAGAACAAAATAAAAAACGACTTTAAGCAATAATTTCATATCATAAACTATACCGAATCACAATCTGTGGCATTTAACACAAAAGATAATCACATTTCTTCCTCTAAAGTCTCCAAAACAGTACAGGAAAGAGTATTGACTGGAAAAGGTTGAGATCCAGTCATGTCTAATTGTCAATACTATGTCAATATTCAATAGATAAGCTCACTGACAGTAATATTGACAATTAGACATGACTGAATCCCGATCTTTCGATTGATTGCTCAGCCCTAACGATGATTAAATTGGGTTTCTTTCTTAATGGACCCTCTTGAGTGTTACATAAAGCTTGATTCATTTAGAAAAAGTTGAGTCTAGAGCATAACAAACCAAGTTAAAATCAGTAGCAAACCAGAAAGCGTATCTTAAGTGGGATTACACAAGGACTAATCAATCACTAAACTGTGTCCAAAGCACCACCACCAGCCAAAGAGCGCAGGTTGGCTGAGGACATTGTGACAAAAAAAAGAAAAGCCAAGGACATACAACTGGAAAGAAAAATGGCCTCAAACCGCTTTGTAGGTTTACTCTCAACGAAAGGACTAAACCACGACTAAACAAGGTCTAACCAAGGTATAAACCAGGATTCATCAAGGTCTAAACGAGTCCCAAAGCAGGGCTGAATGTCTGAGAGCGCAGGTGGGCTGAGGACAAATAAAGGGATGGAAAAATGGCCCCGTACCGCTGCGCTCTCATCTCTCGGGGGTCAAAGTTCAGGGGAGCTTCGAAGCAGTCGCTGTCGTCTGTGGCTTTGGCGCGTTTCCTCTCTCTCTTCTCCTCTCTGCGGTACATCTTCAGCATCTGCTTCTCCTGCTCCGAGAGGATGGTCACCTGGCACCCGAACGCCGGCTTGGACACCTCAGGGCCCACCATCCGACTGAAGTCTGGACGAAGACAAGGGGGACGAAAAGAGGGAGGGAACGGAAGGAGAGGACATTGTATCGTTAAAGTGCGTATGACAGGTTTTCATTTTCTAACTTTGACTTTATTTTTTGTATTAATTCCAGTTGTACATAAACATTTTCGTTTTGCACCAATAAAGCATAATTCACACAAAACAAAGGACTATTTTTGATCCTTTAAACATTGATTCAACAAAATAAAAGCGTTTGCATGTATTTAGATTTGTAAAATGAAAAAATCTGTGACATTGAATGAGTTTTGGCCCCATGATGCTTTCTTGGTAATTTCCTACTGTGATGTCATCATTTACAACCAGGAAGTAAAACAAAAAAACAAAAAAAAATTGCTAAACCGTGATAAAATTTAGTATTCTAACAAACTTTGTAATATATTGATCTTAACTGTATTTTTGTCAAATGAGTCGTCCAACCTGTCAGGGGCACTTTAACTATGTAGAATACTGTGACAAGAGAGATGTGTGTACTTTATTCTTCAGATAAGTTCAGCTATTAAAGACTGTCAGGTTGGACCAGTGTTTTTTAAGCCTTTTGGAGTTGTGGCACACTTTTTGGGTCTAAAAGAAAGCACAGCACACCATCTTCTACTAAAACATTACCAAATCAGACCATTTAGTCAAACAAATTTGGTAAAAAATAATGTTTGTGCTGTGTTGGGTGAAAATAGTGATGGTTTTGTGGGGTTCTTTGTGCACAAGACGCTCAGGACACTCCAAAATGGTTCACATTTGTGTATCTGTTGACTCGAATTGGACTTTTTTTCAAGGCACACCTAGCAAAACCTCAAGGCACACTGGTTGAAAATGAAGGGGTTAGACTACATTTCACAAAAACGTACTGTTCAAGGTTACATTTAAAGTGCGTACGAAAGGTTTTCATGATTTTCTAGTTTTTCTAGTTTACTTTATCTGGTGGAATAAAACCTATTGTAAGTACAAATGGGAGTTTTACACCAATCAAGTGTCAGTTTGTGAAGAAAAGTTGAAAAGTCTACAGGAAGAAGAGCAGAGTTCCAAAACATGACGACACTAGGGACAATTTACAACCAAGAGACACATTTTTCTGATCTTTTAAACATCAATTCAACAAAAACGGCTTTTTAGTCCGTGTAGAACTTATTTTCCATTGAGCTCGTCAGCCCCGTGTGAACTACAACGTAAAAAGATGGCGGCGCCCACTGCAACTTTCGGAATAAGGTGAATAATGCACGTTATTCTCCGAAAACCAGGACATGCGCTAATAGCACGCTTGTTGTTGTTAGCTTTTCATGTTATAAAGACAGTAAAAATCAGGTGCAGTGTCTTTAACTCCCGTGCCACTCTGCTTTCACTGGCAGTGCCACTGTTCAGCCCCCATCAGCAGCTCTGTGGCTCTGAATGGGTTAACTCTCCCCCTCTCTGCTCCTGTTTGAGGCACAACAGCTCAATAAAAGGCAGAATTGCTCTTGAAAACAGATGAGATCTGGTGATTGCGCCGCGGCCCGGGCCTGATTGACTCAATGATTTCGTCTTTATCTCGTCTCCTGCTCCAGCGCCAGCTCCTGTCTGTCACTGTGAGACCTCGCCTCCCTCTGCAGCGCCACAACCTGCAGCTTTAACCGCGAGTGTCGGCCTCAATTTAGAGCCGAGGAGGGCAGGGAAGGGAGGCCAAAAAAGTACTGGAGACTACACTGCAAAATCTGCAAAACAAAACTAATAAGAGATTTAAGTAGTTTAGCCTTTGAGGATTTTTCTTTAATTAATAATAAAGAGTTTAGAAATAATTTCCCAAAAGAATAAGATGTTTTCTTTCACTTTGTGCATTTGAATACACCTTACATCATTATATAATTAGCCTTAAAATTGGATGTTAGTCTTGAACAGTTAGAAATCTGAAGTAGTTTAAATCACGGGTATTTGTGTCGCTTTCAAAATATCGTACAAAGAAATAAATAGTGATTATGTAAATAATTATCTGGTTGACATAGAACTCAAGCTCAAAGCTGTTTGGACAACTTTTCTCAGGCATTTCAAATAGAACTGAATTGTTGATGCA
This sequence comes from Rhinogobius similis, assembly GCA_019453435.1. NCBI lineage: Eukaryota > Metazoa > Chordata > Actinopteri > Gobiiformes > Gobiidae > Rhinogobius > Rhinogobius similis. The sequence goes on from CM033626.1 coordinate 34,367,416, forward strand.
TTATAGTGTATTCTTACATTTACTTAAGTATTATAACTTAATAAAAACTGAAATGCTTAAGTCAGGTGTTTGGATAGAGGAGCATCAATCTGACGCAGATGAACATTTGCAGACTTTGTAAAAACAGTAACCTGTGCTGCGGTGTCAGAGATTAAAGCACTCGATGCCTGGATGTTTAGGAGTCGTACGCCGTGCAGAGGTGTCTGGTCTTTAGACGTACAAGGTCACTCGACTAGATGTAACTCAGTTTTCAGCCTGTTTCTGTCTGAAACATTCCTCTCTGCAGCCGTCTCCATCTTCATTGTGTCAATATGTGTTTAGTTTGCTTTGGCTTTGGCCAAAGAGCGAACAGATATTTAAAGGATTGAATGAATGTGAGAGTGAATGGTTGTCTGTCAATGTCCTTGTCCTCTGTGTCAGCCCTGCGACGAGTTGCCACTGTCCAGGGTGTACCCCGCCTAAGGCCCAAAGTCACTGGGATAGGCTCCAGTCACCCGCGACCCCTAACGGGAATAAGCGGTAGAAAATGAATGAATGAATGAATGAATGTTACAATTAAGCAAATGATTTAAATCTTTAAGTGACAAGGCAAACCAAAACGAGAGGAAAAGCAGCGCAGCTGTGATTATTTTCTACCACCTGATTATCTTCAACAAGTTTAATTAGTTCACTTAAGGCTGGAAAAAGCCAGTGCACGAAGACAGCAAAGACAAAGTACCGTGAATACTACTGAAATAATGTTTGATACAGCCTTGTTTTAGCCTATGCTTTTACAGTGAAAAATAAGTAATTCAAGAGTTAAAAAGCATAAGCTTTAATTTTAAAATACTGTAATACTTTGAATGAGAGCTACTCCTGTGTAAGAACCTGGATTTAAAAATGCCTTGCACTAAAGGTTTGCAATTTAACAACATTTAAATAACATTGTGAATGTTGTTTTGAAGATATTTCTTCTAAGGGTTTATAGTTGATTTTCCAACTCTCTTTTGGTAAGATTTTGGTAACTGCTGTTGTGATTTTGGGCTTTACAAAAATAATTATAATTTGATTTAATTAATAATGTGAATTTTGAATACTGTTTACTTAATGAATACAATTTTTTTAAAGCCACAAAGAACAGTTTGAAAAATGAAAAAAGTTATGCTGTTTAACCATGTTTATTTAACTTTCAAATAAGGGTATAATGTGATATTTCTGAACTTTTATGTTAAATTTTACATTTGACTATGAACCTCAACAATTTGGATGAAGGAAATAAAATAAATTCTCTAAAAATGCATTTTCCACTGGTTGCAACCAAAAAGCATGCTTATATGAGCCTATCCTGACTTTTTTTTTAATTTTTATTATTAATAAATTTCAACACACTTCTGATGGATTGCCATAATATTATCTGACTAACTTTATATACTCCAAAAAGAAATATTCATCTTTGTCAATATCCCCCAGCCCTACCTTGCAATCAGATTCGGAATTATGGAAAGGTTTGTCATATTTGCATGATTTATTTTCTCTATCGACAGAAGAACCTGTTAATACTAGTTTTAATATTGATTAGCGTCAGGTATAATGTTTTTTGTCAATCCCACTCCTGATCTAAGAGACTTATAAAGATATTAGTAGCTTCTGAAAGAAAATTAAGGCGATCGTCTTACCCCTGTACAACATTGTGTACAACGCGGCAGATGACTTTACTCGGCAGTTAAATTAAAAGTGTTGCAGGAGAGAAAAACTTCCTTCATAAACCCGTGTCCTTCTCTCTCCACACCTCCACTTACAGTAGAGTGTTGCAGGAGGAGCCGGTTTAATGACCCAGACAGCAGCATTAGCACAAACACTCGATAGGGGGCCGTTTCCACCTGGACAGAGCGCAGAGCTGTGGGACACAGGGGGCGGTCTCAGCGGGGGGCCGCATCTCCTCAAAGACACCGGCGCTCAAACTTCTGCCTCTGACTAACGCCGCACTCACTTAGAGCTAATGTAAAGAAACCGCAGACGTGGAAGAAGAAGAGATCTATAGGAGGCGGTTCTGTGGATCTGGAGGCAATACAACGTCAACTAATTAAAGTCCTCATATTGTGTTTTACTTTGTTTCTTGCTGTTGCTGGTGATGTCATTATACGTTTGCTTTAGGGCTGTGGTCAACTAAAGAAATGTGTAGTGAAGACAAACTTTGCCAATCAATTATTGAATGAGGACAATGTGGTAACACCATGGATGTATTAAATGAACTGGATAAGACACGCCCCCTCTGTCTGTGTCCCAGATTGATTAGTGGCCGTGCGAGGTACTGCAGCCTCTTGGAACCAGCCTTTTTCTAAAATTGCACATTATGATTGCAGACAGTACTGAATTGTTATCTGTATTTAAATAAAATAGAAGGAAATGTTCTTTTCTACCGTTTCTAAAATCAACGAAATTAGACTTTTTATATGAAGTGACGTCACAGTAAACATGTGCGAGTCACGTGAACGAGCGTCGGACGATACAAACAGAAGCTCGTGGAAAAGGCTCGACTAGAGACACCTGTAAGTTGTATTTTATTTAATTTCAGACGCTTTCACGTGTGTCTAACATGAAGATACAATTACAATCACACAAGCTAACGTTAACACTAAAACTTGCAGCTGCTGGTCGTTCACGTCGCTCAAAGCATCATGGGGGATTGTCGTCACGTGGCGCCCTAAAGCAAAGATGGCCGCCTCCATATGAGGAAGTAAATGCGGAAGAAAGAAACTTTTTTGGGGTCATGCGCCAATGAGCACACTCCATAGGGATAAACAGGGCGCCATTTTTGATTCATCTTCCAGGTTTTATTATAGTTCTATGAGTACCACTGGAAAAAGCTTTCAAAACTTTTCAGTATCTCGATGATCTGACGATGTGTCTGACTAAAACTGCACTCACAAGACTATTCTGCAGTATTTTTTTTGCATCATTTAGAAGTAAGAGAATAAGCATATAAAAGACAAATTAAAGTGCCTATGACGGGTTTCTATGATTTTCTAATTTTGACTTTATTTAGTGTATTAATACTTGTTGTAAATATAAATTATAGTTTTACACCAATCAGGTCACTGTTTGTGGAGAAAAGTTGAAAAATATGTTGAAAGTTACAGGAAGTAAACAAACTGATGACATCACACTGGGGAGACAAAGGTTATGCATCATTTACACAAAATAAACTACTTTTTTGACCCTTTAAACTTTGATTCAACAAAATAAAGCTGTTCACATGTGTTTTTCTTTGTCAAATGAACAAAATCTGTGACATTAGATGAGTTTTGGCCCAGTGTACAGTGTGGTTGCTATGGTAATTTCCTAGCGTGATGTCATACTTTACAACCAGGAAGTAAAATTTAAAATCTACAAAAAGCTAAACTGGGGTAAAATGTGTGAAGATTCTAGCAGAAATTGAACTATATTAATCTTAACTGCATTTTAGTTAAATCTGTGGTTCAACCTGTCAGAGGCCTTTTAAACGGTGTTGTCCGTAATGTCCTTTATTTGAAGCTCGAGTGCTCGGAAACTTTCTGTTTTCATCTACCCCCCATCTCTAACTAACCTTAAAGGCAAGGCAAGTTTATTTGTAGATCACAATTCGTACACAAGGCAATTCAAAGTGCTTTACACAACAGGAAAAGTTGCATAAAAATCACAAAACACAAAAAGACACAGAATCATTTTAAAATAAAGCGCTTTAAAAGAGAAGAGTGCAGATAGATCTTTCAGTCGTTTGCACATCTAAACAGAACTGTTTTTAGTCTGGATTTAAACATCGTCAGAGTGGAGGCCTGTCTCACATCTACAGGGAGACTGTTCCAGATTTTAGCTGCAAAAATCTGGCTGGATTTTTTTGGGCCCGATCTAATGGGTAGCACTCTGAGAAGCACTCTGAATCGAAGTTCAACACACTGTCAATCTGGAATGGCTCCTGTCGACATCGATCAGTAGAAGAGCTCTCAGCAGAGTTTTAGCCACAGCAGCCAATAGACATGAGACAATTTTAAAACGGTTTAGCTTTTGGATGAATGAATGTGCAGCAAATTTCAAACTTACCAGTACTTTATAACAAGATACCAACATGTTTTTGTGCGCAATTCCAGCTTTTTGTTCCACACCAAAAGCTGCGTAGCCTCAAACAGATGAGCCAAGAGTTTGAACTGAGACCTCAATACAATCCAGCCTGAAGCACAAGGCACAAGTTGTTTTAGACCAGGGGTGTCCAAACTTTTTCCATCGAGGGTCGCATATTGAACTATAGACCAATAGGAGGGCCACAAATCAATCGTGAAATGTTTAAAAAGATGCGTTTATCTGATGTTTTAAGTGTCATTACATCTATATTCAGTCTCATTGCCTTAATATCAAGTCTGTCTTGCACCAAAATGTTAGTTATTTCGGTTAAAATAGTAGAAAATGTTAAATTTGCTGTAAAAAGTACTTCTCAGGATAATGTAGGCCAATCACCAGGAAGCCTGAAGGCCAAGAAAAATTGGTCTGAGGGCTGCATTTGGCCCCCGGGCCTGAGTTTGTACATGCCTGTTTTAGATTGATATATATTCTCTCTTTTTAAATAGTAAAAATATCTAGATGGGATAGCCTATTGCAATAAGACTTCTTTAAAATAATGACAAATAGTGTAGGAAGTCTCCAAAAACTTTTTAGATCTGTGCTCGCTGCCTCAGCTCCACTAAACCGTGCGGAGGATTCACCGATTGAGATAAACAGGTACGTGCCAAAACGCAAACTGCAATTTAAACGGCTAATCAGCAGGAGACAGGCTTCCCCTCTAAATCCTGCTCCTCCCGGTGCCACGCAAATACTGAGAAATTTAATCAGGCTTTTTAACCCCTCCTGACTCTGCTCCCGTCTCCATGGAAACGCTAATCTCAAAAGCTGTCAGCGAAGTTGGATTTTTAACGAAGATCAAAACTTTGGCACAATGAAATAACATCAGATGAGGATTGGAAAGAGGTAGCTTTTGTTTTGGCGGTGCCATAGGGAAATATGAATGTTGAGATGAAGTCACTTTTACAAACATAATTAAAGTTGATAAAAAAGTAAATATATTTAATCAATCAAAACTGTCAAACGGCTGATTTATTCTAACATATTTTGTTTTATCGAGCCCTGAAGCTCAACGAAATTTGCATCAACATCTGTAAATTTTGCATGAGTTGTAAACTTTTTGTTTAGCACACTCATTTTCATGAGTAATTTGGATTTTATGTTTGTTTGTCATAATTACTGCAAGTTGAATGCAGAGTTTAAAACATTGAGTTTATGTTGTTCACAAATGAACAAAGATTAACACAGCAAAAATATTGAGTTATAGTGCACTATAACCAGAGCCAGTGTCTCCATGGAGACAGACAGACAGACATATCGCTGCACGATATTGGAAATGATTGGGATATGGCCATTAAGATCTGAGATATTGATATTATATTGAAACTAACTATTATTTTAGTTAATTAGTCAGCAGTGACTTCTATTGTAGATTGAGACTTAGAATAAACTGACATTTTGTAACCAAATAAATGTTGAAATATTATAAATGAAGCTTCTAGATATAAAATATTTATGAATAAAGTGTATAATTGAGGAAAATCAGAAATGGTCTGTTCTTTTTTGTCATTTTTCTTTAAATAATGTCACGTTCTTTGTCATAAAAGTCTTTAAGTTTGTGTTTAGAGTCCGACTGGAATTATTGTTTATAGTCGACCTCTCGATTATTCTACTAACAATAATGTCTGTTATATTAAAATAAAAACCAACAAATAAAATAAATAAAACCACGGCTAATTTAGTTTGAAAAAGCTAGATTTTATTCATGATTTTCCCTTGTCATTGTTTCCAAGACTCTGGTGTTACTGAGACATATTTTGTTTGTTGTGATATCAACAAAATATGGCTCAGTAACATATTCTGTACTAAAGGAAGAGCAAAAAATGTGAATAAAGTGTACTCTAAATTAAGAAACCATTAGAATTGAAGAGGTGTACCACAGTACCACGGTTTGAGAAACACTGAAATTACTATTATTTTGTATTTAAAAGTACATTTAATTGTCTTTTTTTATTTTAATTGGTACCACTTTATAATAACTACATCTTACTTTGCAAAAGACTTACAAAGACTTAATTAATAATGAAAATATAGTTTATTAAACATGATTAAGGCTTAGTAAATACTTAATTAAGGTTAAGGTTAGAATATTTGTTAAATAGTTACTAAGTCTGAATCATTGTTAATAAATTATTTGTTGATTATGAACTAAGTCTTTGTTCAAGCTTTATTAAGGCAGGAATAAGTGTAGTGATTATAAAGTGTTACCTTTTAATTTAATCATAACCTGTATCAAAACCAGTATTGTGCATTTTCCTTGAATTTGAGATTGAAGTTTCAGTTTTGTTTGAAGACTTTATGGTTACATTCTGAACATGAAGAGTGTCTGCGTGCGTCCCGTGTGGAGCTGGGGACAACAATTAATGAACGCGTTTTCTAATTAATCAAAGCTACAATAAATGAGCCAAATCATTCACAGAGTCACAACATAAATGTCAATGCAGACGTGTCATTAGCTGTAGAGCTGCTGACTTTATTATTATTTTCCAAAGATTTTCAGACAAGCATTGAAATTGTGAGATTTTTTATTTATTTATTTATTTTGAATAGTAACGTTATCAGCTTGCAAATTTGAGGAGAGATTGAAATATGTACAGCTGAAATAAAATACAATTCTCATAAATGTTCAGAACAGTTTGTGTTTTGTTTTCTTAATTTCTTCATCCTTTAGTCGATTAATCACTCGATGGTGTCTTAGTCGACTAATTATTTGATTTAGATTTAAAGGATTATATGGCGAAAACGGCAAAAACGAGTCGATATGGAGCGAGTTAGCTGAAGATTTTGGAGTGAATCATGAGTTTAGTGTGACTTACATATAAATCTAAGAAATAAATGCACTGTTCACGTACTTTTCTGTATAAATAGTTGTCTTTGCATGAAGTTTTTTGCAGTTGAGGTCTTTGGAGTGCAATTTTGCTTAGATACATGGAGACACGTATAGTTTTGATATATTTTTGTTACACTTTATATTCACCTTATTCTAGAAGTTGCCGTATGCACCGCCGTCTTGTTTCTGTTGTATTTGTTTACAATGGAAATGAATCGAAACTAAACTATCTATTTGCACTACCACATTTGCACTATCTGCCAACTGTACATTTCTGTATATTCTATCTTAGTCTATTTTATTCTTAATCTTATGCATGCCTCTTTTATATATTTTATTATATTTTATACATTGTTTTATGTTGCACCTTACGCCGAAGCAAGTTCCTATGTTTGTGAATTTTTGATCACTGACAATGGCAATAAACCATTTCTGATTACATGGAGCTCAACAGAAAATAAGTTCTACATGGACTAAAAAGCCGTTTTCAGACTCCAGGAAATCGTTGCGTTGTTGACTTGTTGTTGCTCGTGTTCATTAAACATTTTACACAAATCAATCTACTTTATGTAACATTTTAGCGGTGAGACTTTTCCCTCGTTCATCATTAGCTTTAACGGAGTTCTCGTCAAACGGAAGTGCGTTTACAACAAAAGTGTGTATCTGTGGCAAAAAACGGCAAAAGTGGGCGGGGCAGAATAAGGTGAATAGACCGATCGAGGTCGACAGGGTGAGGATTTCTTTCGTCGACTACAGCCCTAGACAGTACATTTGGTTCTATTGCCTAAATAACTGCAGACACAGTTGATTTGATAATTTGCAACCATTCAAAATTTAGATTCATTTTGCCTTGTCTAGTATTTTTAAAAGCCGAAATGGGATTTGCATAAAACTAAAATTATCATTCAACTCAGTCAGCATGAAAAGTTTGAACGAGATTGGCTCACTTTCTGAAGCTAAATTGAGAAAATAATTTAACTTTTTGCTCTTTTACGCTGACAAACAAGATGCTGCAAGTTCTTTTGTTTCACGTGTATAAGAAAGAGTAGCATAATCTGAGAGTTAAAACGCAAATTTCACCACACAAAGTTAGCTGGACACAACCTTTGTAGTATTTTGTCCAAAAAGAATGAAAAAAAGGCAGAGAGCGTTCACCTGTTTGGCTCTATTACTGTGGCATTTCTCTTATTCATGAGAGACGCTGAGGAGCCGTCTCTTGGGAGGCCAAAGCATGATGGTCCTTATCAAGGCTGGGGCAGATAGCACCGGAGACGTGGCAGAAATAATGAACAATTGCTTTGAAGAGAAAGGCCAATCTATAGGTAATAGGCTTTGGGGGGGGATTGGAACTGAAGTGGCAGAGAAGGGAATTACTCATGCTACATACAAATGCTAACGGCTGCTAACGTCGCTAAAGGGACGTGAACTAAGACGTATGTTGCCTTTTAGAACGAGCGAATAAACAGGTTAGGACTATCCATGGGTTTCAAACGGGAAAAAATGAGGACCGTTGCCATAGCGATTATCACAAAAGCTTATATACAGCTATTTGAACAGTGAAAAGTGGTTAAATTAATAGATAATAATGGTCGGCTTTTATTAGATGCAAGTTTCTGCCACCTGCTTTTCTCCCTGAAGATGTTATTGCTTTGGTAGGAATGTTCCACAATATGGCATTACACTTAAAGGACACATATTCTACTACAGTGAGTCTTTTGTGCTACAGGGACTTTTTTGAGCTTTTAATCATGTTCTAACAATGTTCCGTCATCAAAAGCACACCTGGAGTTGCATTCAGCTGCATTTACGCTGTTTTGAGGAATGTTCACTAGAAAATAATAATAATACATTTTATTTGTAAGTGCCTTTCCAAACACCCGAGGACACTGTACATGACAAGATTAAAAACAACAGAGTAAAACCCACTTTTATTGTAACCTTTCTCAAACCATTTAAAAAGCTAAATAAATAATGATCTGAGCCTGCACGATACTGCAATAATGTGATACAGCTGTTAAGATCTGCGGTTTCATTATTATTGTAAAATACATTTTGTTACAATAAAATATTTTTAAAATCACTTTATAATAACTCCACTTATTCATGCCTTAAGAAATCATTAACAAAGACTTAGTTCATAATCAACAAATAGTTTATTAAGAATGATTCAGGTTTAGTAACTATTTAACAAATATTCTAATCCGAATTTCTAACCCTAACCTTAACCTTAATTAAGTAATTACTAATCCTGAATCATGTTTAATAAACTATATATTCATTATTAATTAAGTCTTTGTTAATGCTGTATTAAGGCAAAATAAGATGTAGTTATTATAAAGTGGTACCAAAATATATATATATAAAAAATATGTTCATGTCTTAATGTATAAGTCAAAATATGAAAAAAAAAACATTACCAAACACAAAACCAAGGCTAATTTAGACTGAAAATATTTAATTTTCTTTTACTTTTTAAATATTTTTACGTAACAAACTTTTGAATTTCTTTCAGACGCATCAGCCACTTTTACTGATAGATTAGTGCTACCCTGTGCAGCCTGTAATCCAACATGTGATAAATGTTTTATTCAGGCTTTTTAATACTTTTTGATACATTGGCATGTAGTGAAGCAGATAAAGAAGATCCATCTTGTCTTCTTAGTCGCACAGTTTAATCGTTTCATCTATATCAGACAATAAGTAAGAGATAGGTAATATATCATCTCTTACTGATTGTCTGACATAGATGAAACGATTAAAGTTGAAATAAGGTAAAAATAATAGCTGCAGTGGAGTTTGAGCACTGAAATGATCCGGCCAAGTTGAAAAGACTTTAAAAACAAAAAGGAGAGCACAACGTCATGACATCAGCAGGTGGAACAGAGCATTTTGAGATCTAGAAAAGATGTACTGAATATGCAGATGTGTTCAAGTCCGAAAAAAACATGTTATTTTTTAAACTTCAAGAGCGAATACGATTTAATGTTGAACTGTCATGATTCAGTTAAAGATTCAACATTATAAAAGATGTTAAAGTGCGAATGACAGGTTTTTATGATTTTCCACTTTTGACTTTATTCAGTGTATTAATACCGATTGTAAATATAAATTATAGTTTTACATCATTCAGGTGGTTTTGTGGGGAAATAATGGGGAAAATATGTTGACAATTACAGGAAGTAAACAAACTGATGACATCACACTGGAGACAAAGGTTATGCATAATTTACACAAAAGAAACCACTTTTTTGACCCTTTAAACACTGATTCAACAAAATAAAGGTGTCCACGTGTATTTTTCTTTGTCAAATGAAAAAAAATCGATGACATTAGATGAGTTTTGGTGCACTGTACAGGACGAGTTCTTGTAGGATGCACTTTTTTTATTATTATTATTTAACCAATCGTTTGAGCTCTTCGCAGTCAATAATCGGTTGACCGGTAGCGTTAACACAAGCATTATTTTTTCACGTTGTAAAGTCGCTAACATCTGCCGCTTACCTTTAGCTTGTGCAGGTAACTTAAAAGATCGATAGTTTTCAATCTGGGGCAAAAAGTTGTCAGTTTTCTCGACCAACGTGAAATCCAAGTTAAATAAACCATGTTAGATTAATAAATACAGCTGTGGCACTCAGGTTTGCGCCGTCTTTATGGGATAAATCCACTAATTTGATGTCGTTAGCGAACTTCTTTTGCATGAGGCATCACTTTTGCACAAGGTTTCTAGCACGAACGCCCTCTGGTGGCACAAAAGTGTATTACAAGATGGCAAAAAATGAAACTTGCTGGTTAACTGGGCAAGACGTCTTCACTCGGTTAATCGGTTACTCATGAACACCCCTAGTTTCTTGGCAATTTCCTAGCGTGATGTCATCATTTACAACCAGGAAGTAAAATAAAAACCTAAACAAATAGCTAAACTCATGGATGTATTAAATTAACTGGATAAGGCCCGCCCCCTCTGTCTGTGGTCCCAAATTGATTAGTGGCCGTGCGAGCTACTGCAGCCTCTTGGAATCAGCCTTTTTCTAAAATGTCACATTATAATTGCAGACAGTACTGAATTATTATCGGTATTTAAATAAAACAGAAGGAAATGTTCTTTTCTACCGTTTCTAAAATCACCAAAATTACCGTTTTTATATGAAGTGGGGGACTGTCGTCAGGTGGCGCCCTAAAGCAAAGATGTCAGCCTCCGTATCAGGAAGTAAAGCAAAGATGTCAGCCTCCGTATCAGGAAGTAAAGCAAAGATGTCAGCCTCCGTATCAGGAAGTAAAGCAAAGATGTCAGCCTCCATATCAGGAAGTAAAGCAAAGATGTCAGCCTCCGTATCAGGAAGTAAATGCGGAAGTAAGAAACTTTTTTGGGGTCATGCGCCAATGAGCTCACTCCATAGGGATAAACAGGACGCCATTTTGGATTCATCTTCCAGGTTTTATTATAGTTCTATGGCTAAACTGGGGTAACATTTGAAAGGATTTTAGCACAGTTTGTTGTAGATGTATTTTAGTTAAATGAGTAGTCCAACCTGTCAGAGGCACTTAAACATGCAAATGTGGGCTCATACCAGATCCGTAAAAAGATGACAAGTTATTAAACCACAAAAAGTGTCACTATCACACTGCATCAACCGTCTTTATTATTTGAAGCAACATTTAATAAAAACCCAGCTTCGTCCGCGCTGCGCTCCTTTCTAGATTAATGGGCTAATTTATTTGCTGCTCCCGGACGCATTAAGCCTCATTATAAGGGAGGATATTACAAGTGCGGTGTTACTTTTTCCTATAGATATTAAGCAACAATCATGTCCGTTATTGCGAATCTCTGGACCCGCGCTATCGCATGACACGAGATCTCGCCTCTTGGTCTCCCGTTGGACTCTTCAAAGACGGCTATCATCCGCACAGTAATGACAGCCCCTTATCAGAGCAGAAAGGAGAGGAGGCAGGGTGGAAAGAGGCATCCAATGTAATCTTCTCGCCTCTTATGTTGTGAAAGATGGGCTCTGATTATAGCATCAAACAGTGCGAGCGATTTGAGAGATACAAAAGTGACGGCTTTGTTGTGGTCGGGGTATAATATCGCGTCGCGTCACGGATTGGCGCAGAAATGGCGGTGATAATAGGGGGACAGCAGTGACCCCTGTGTACAATAACTCACTTAAAAGAGTCTATTAGCGGTTCAGAGCGGGACCGGCGTGTAATTATGTGAGGCAAAGAGGAGAGATGAGAGCGATGAGGGCTTTTAAGAGTGTGCGGTTGAACATGAGGAATCTTGTTTACTTTGTCGGCAAAAACTAGGGCGGCAAAATTAATCGCAGTCTGATTGGGATTGCAGTTTGAATGGTGGCAATTAGCGAATCACAAAATACACAGTGTAAAAGTCCAGATGCGACTTGTTGGTGGCGAAAGAAAATCTAATTGTTATGTTTTTGACAAGCATTGCAGCTGAGATAAGACGTGGATTTATGTTTTACTTGTACCATTCTGGTCAGAGTTCATAATTTAAATGTGTTTTGTAACTTTAACCAAACTGATATACGAACTGCTAAACCAATAAAAAATAACATGCATTTCAGAACGTGTTTGTGCAGGTCTAAAATAGGGCTGCACGGTTTTGGAAATTATTGCGATGTGGCTATTAAGATCTGCGATATCGATATTATTTTGATATTTAAATACACTTTTTGACTAAGGCTGAAAGGAACGATTATTTTAGTAGTCGACAAGTCAGCGAGTGTACAACTGAGGAAAATCAGAAATGTTCTATTCTTTTTTTGCCATTTTTCTTTAATAATGTCACTGTCTTTGTTATAAAAGTCTTTAAGTTTGTGTTTTAGAGTCTGTTTAGTCCAGAGAACAACGACCAGCATCAAAATAAGACTGCAATTATTGTTTATAGTCGACTAGTCACAATTATTCCCTATTTTTGATGCAAAAATTTCTGTTAAAATAACAACCAACAAATACAAAACTGAGGTTAATTTAGTTTGAAAAAGCTAGATTTTATTCATAACTTTTCCTTTTCACTGTTTTCATTTTAAAAACAGAAAATGTCTTACAGATGGAAGACTCTGTTGTTACTGCGATATATTTTGTTTGCGGCGATATCATTATTGCGTCAGACAATATTAGGATATCGATACTTTTGTGATATATTGTGCAGTCCTAGTCTAAACTACAGGGTTATCAGGTTTTATAAAGAATAAAACTAATTTTGTTGTTTGCAGAGAAAATTATTGTACTTGAATAATTGCAGTCATTATGATTTGCTAATTGCAACCATTAAAATGTTGATTCAACTGAGATATATCTTTCAAAACTTGTTAGACTGTTTTTTATTGTACAATTGAACCACTGCTATTAGGTTAAAATTAAAGTCCCACTGTGTTGGGGTGGGGCTACGAATTATCACCCGTCAAAACTAAAAGCCTTCATTTCCTTTTGAGCGTTTTAATTGCTCAAAAAGCCTCGAGTTATTCAGTCTTAGTTATTGTGTGGCATTATGTTCACTGCCAACTGTCTGACTCTGAATTATTAAATGAAAGGTAAATAATATAAGCTTGGGTCCAGGTGTAATTGATGTGTGAGTCTCACCTCCTGTGAGCGACGCTCTGTCAGTGGGAGCGCTGAGCAGGGAGTCCACGATGGAAGTCCTCTTCTGGAGCAGCACAGAGATCATCTCCAGTCCCTCTGGGCCCAGCAGCTCAAACAGCTGGAGACACAAACAGAGACCCAATCAATGAAGGGTTTAAGATGTAAAAGAGGAATGTATTAGTATTACCTCTCTTTACATTGAGCGGTATTTATTCATTAGTATTTAGTAACAGCACTTTTATGCATCTTTCTAGAAGGGATGTAGTACTTTAATCGTTTAGTTGACCAAGAATTTATTAGTCGACAAATCATTTTATCAATATTACGTTATTATAAAATTAGTTATATAGCAAAAACGAGAAGATATGAAGTTCGCTGAAGATTTGAGAGTCTTAACCTATAAATACACTGTCTCCTTGTACTTTTCTATTCTTTCTATACATTGTTGTTTTTGCATAAACTCTACCGTTGTGTTCTTTTGAGTGCAGTTTGGTTTAAATACATGGAAATATTTTATAGTTTTGATATATTTTTGCTACACCCCATTTTAGTCGACTAATCGGTCGATAGGGCTTTAGTCGACTACAGCCCTACTTTCCAGAGCTTCTCCTCACCTCACTCTCCTCTCTGTTCTTTGTGTTTTTATGATCTAAAACATGCTTTCTGCCCGCATTATGCCTGCGTACAGTATGTGCGTTGTGTCTGGACCACCGTGGCACTCAAAGCCTGAAGGGAGACAGAGAAAAGTGAAGCCTGTGCTGGCTGTGGAGGCGGGGCCAAGACGCTCTGGAAGGTGTGGTTTTAGTTAAATCTTGAACAAATACGTTGTTAAAGGTATGTGAAAGTACAGACAAATGCTTGATTTTCAGTTCGTCCCTCTGGGCCCAGCAGCTCAAACAGCTGGAGACACAAACAGAGAGACCGAATCAATGAAGGCTTTCAGATGTAAAACAGGAACCCGTTTACATTGAGCGGTATTAATAAGTATTTAGTAACAGCACTTTTATGCATTTTTCCAGTAGGGCTGTAGTCCTTTAATCGTTTAGTTGATTAGTCTTTAATAGTCGACAAATCATTTTATCAATATTACATTATTATAAAATGAGTTATATGGCAAAAACGTGTGGTTTTAGTTAAATCTCGGCCAAATACATCCAACAAGACAGCAGGAATAGCAAACAATCAGCTCTACATTATTTGAAGTTGTTAAAGTTATGAGAAAGTAGAGACAAATGCTTGATTTTCAGTTCGTCCTTCTGGGCCCAGCAGCTCAAACAGCTGGAGACACAAACAGAGAGACTGAATCAATGAAGGGTTTAAGATGTAAAAGAGGAACTTATTAGTATTACCTCCCTTTACATTGAGTGGTATTTATTCATGAGTATTTAGTAACAGCACTTTTATACATCTTTCTAGTAGGGCTGCAGTCCTTTAATCGTTTAGTTGATTAGTCGGTCGATGGTATCTTAGTCAACCAAGATCTTTATTAGTCGACAAATCATTTTATCAACATTACATTATTATAAAATTAGTTATATGGCAAAAAACGTGTGGTTTTAGTTCAATCTTGGCCAAATACATCCAGCAAGGCAGCAGGAATAGCTAACAATCAGCTCTGCATTATTTGAAGTTGTTAAAGTTCATGTGCAATATAATTTAACATACTATTAATACACTTTTACCTCACCATAGTCACTTACTGTATATAACAATACACTTAAACCACTTTAGTTGCCATTTTACTGTAAATAAGAGTGTGCACTTTATACCTTATACTTTATATTGTATTTTTATTTCCATGTTTATTTATCCTATTTTTATTGCATGCGCCTATTTCTTTCATTCCTGTCCTAAACTGTGTGTTGCAACAGTGGAATTTCCCCATTGTGGGACAAATAAAGGATCTCTTATCTTATCTTATCTTATCTTAAAGTTATGTAAAAGTACAGACAAATGCTTGATTTTCAGTTCGTCAAAGTGATGAAAGCTGCCGTTTGGGCGGCCTTTGGGGCCCCCTCAAATGCCCAATGTGTGTGAATTGTTCCTAAAATTAACACTTCACCCAAAGCTTTGTGCACTGCCAGAAAATATAGAGCAGTTTACGTTGTTAGTTACAACTTGTGCCAGAAAGGATCAATGCAACGTGCTGTATACTGGATGCTCATTGTAAAACCCCAAACACAAACAACGTATAACATATAGAGTTGTTATTATGGATAAAAAGTTATTCTTTGAGACAATAAGGCATTGTGTAAAGTCCAGGAGTTTTCCACTCTTCATTTATTCGTGAAGACACACACACACACACGAGGCAGCTCAGTCTGTGGAGCTCGGGCTGAACACCTGCTAATTACCACCAGTCTGCAGCCGAATATGCTCCTGCGCTTACCCTCCCAAACACAGCCACCTGGCACTTACCGCGTGACAGCAGCACAACAAGCGCGAGCCCGAGCACAATTAAAGGCATAATACGGACCTGACAGAGCATTCATCAATATCACTGCGAGGAGAGACGTCTGAGGAGCGGCAGGCGATGATAAAGTTGCTGCTCTTTAATTGGAAAATGGTGGAGCTGGAGGTATGTAATTTGCACCGGCGACAAACAATACAATGAGTTTTCCTTATTTCCTTTCAAAGCTGGTTTGGAGTGGAGGTGCTCTTTCGCTGGATGGGGGTCTCTGGGGAAAGCAATCGTCAGCGCAGTGGGAGGCTTTGATGCGGGGTCAGTCTTTGTGGAGGGCATCGCTGCTGCAGACCGGGTTTGCCTTTAGATGGGATTCAAGGGACTATTGTCTCATGTGCATTGCTGCTGTTGTTGTTGGATAGAAGTAGAGTTGTCATACTGAATGTCAAAAGACGGGCTGTGCGAGGAGTAGTTTGATAGGGACAGAACAAACTCGACTTGAATGAAATGAAATGGGGTTTAAAATGTAAACTAAATCAAAATCAGAAAACAAGCTACATTTGAACAATCAGCTTTTTCATACAACGCAATAAAAGAATGGAACCATCTCCCAAGTGAAATAAAAAAATCAAGCGAACTATGTTTCATTTTCCAAAGAACTCAAACAATGGCAACTGACCAATCAAACCTGTGAACATTAATATACTTGCTTCTGTTCTCAATGACTGTATGGATATGTTTGAACTAAGCCTGTGCTTTTTACTAGTGTGTGTGTGTGTGTGTGTGTGTGAGATACTGAGTGAGGAATGTGTGTGAGAAATTGCTCTATATTAATTACTACGCTTAATTGTTAAACTGCACTGTGACTGCTGTTGAAATATGAATAAATGTTTTATATTACTTTGCACTGTGTCACTTATTTTTGTACCCCAGGGACTGCAGATGGACATTAGCTGTTTAGCTAGAATCTGGTGCAGATCATCTCTGTCTTACGAGCATAATGTCTCTGTACACTGTCCCTTCAAATAAAGACTAAACTAAACTAAACATTGTTAGTGAAAGGCACGGATGTTCCTACTAACCATAAAAATAGTTAAAAACATCAACTCATTTGACAAAAATGTAGTTGAGATAAATATAATTCAAATTTTGTTAAAATACTTCACAAATTTTATCATGGTTTAACAATTTTTTTGTTGTTTTGTTTTACTTCCTGGTTGTAAATGATGATATCACACCAGGAAATTACCAAGAAACCGTCTTGTACACGGGGCCAAAACTCATTCAATGTCACTTTTTTTTTCTTTACAAATAAAAATACATGTGAACACCTTTATTTTGTTGAATCAATGTTTAAAGAATCAAAAAAGTTGTTTATTTTGTGTAAATTATGCTTAAACTTTACCTCCCCAGTGTGATGTCATCAGTCGGTTTACTTCCTGTAATTTTCCAGAGATTTTTCAACTTTTCTCCACAAATGGCTGCTTGATTGGTGTAAAACAGCAATGTATATGTGTAAGTGGTATTAATACACCAAAAAAAGTCAAAATTTAAAAATCATGAACATCTGTCATACGCACTTTAAACATTTTCTAGATTTATTGAGGTCAGATACTCCGCGTACAGCTTCACGAAGGTTGAAAGAAATGTGTTTTTATCTGATAGAAAAGATGCCACTGGACACATTTTTGGGAAATATGGACTAGATTTCTAAACATTTCTTATGAATAAATGATAAATGATATGGATTATTGTATTTTTCAACTCTCAACATATAAAAAAGCAACAAATCCATGAGAAGGCAAGGTCAATATGTCATAACTGAATAAACCTCATGTGGGAGAAAACAGCATTTCTTCCCTGTCCCAATAAAACACTGACAGCTCAGCTCTCGTTATCTTGGCCACATCATCATGAATCCCAACAACGGAAGGAAAACCAGACTGGACTAAACTGGAATGCACACAATCGCACTGTCTTGAGGGTTCATGTCTCCGGGTGCTGTTCTGATGGAAATAAACTTAATAAACTCCTGCATTAAACTCCAGCCTCACGCCTCTGCTTTCAATTTATTCCACAGCACCACACGTAATCTGTAATCTAATTATGGGAAAAACATGATAATCCAGGTTTTACATCTTGAATTTAGGCAAACCAAGAGCTTCACATTAATAAATACGCAAAAAAGTGACTGAACCTGGTCTTAGATAAAAATGATATTGTGTAGTTAATGGGGCTGTAGTGTTTAAGCCGTTTAGTCGGTCAATGGTATTTTATTCGACCAACATTTTTATTAGTCAACTAATAATTTTATTTTGATTAAAAGTATTTATACAGAAAAAACAGCAAAAAAAATGAAGATATGGAATGGGTTAGCTAAAGATCTTGCAGTGGATCATGAGTTATATACACGGTTTCCTGGTGCTTTTCTGTATAAATTGTTATTTTTTTGCATGAACTCCAGTGCGGTTGTGTTTTTTCTGTGCAGTTTGAGTCAGATACAGAGAGATACTTCATAGTTTTGCCTTGACACACCCCTTTTTTAGTCGATTAATCCGTTGATAAGGCAGTTCTTTAGTCCAGCAAGCATTTCTTTCGTCGGCTACAGCCCTAGTAGATTACATTTCAATAATGTAATTGTAAAACGCAGACCCTGAAACTATTTGTCCCTTGTCCTGAGTGCACACCGCCTAAGCTGGGATAAGCCCATGGTGTGCGTTTTAAAATCAAAATACAGATATACACATAAAAACAATATATATTCATTAAATATGGACTAAACCAATTCAGAATACAGAGTAAAGTAGGTGTAAATGATGACTCAAACCACACAAAACCTAACTCTAACTTGCACCTGTACCAGTTCCAGTTGTGCTAGCTTTACTGTAATAGTCAGACTGCGCTGGGGGGTGTTGGCTTTTACCTGCTCAAAGTGATTTTCTCTCCCATTTTATGAACTCTTGTGAAATGTGTCCTTGGAGTGCGATGATGAGTTTCTCCTTCAGACGGGCTCGGTTCTGGCCTCTCTCCTCGCGGCTACATCCATTCAAAAGCATTAACGCTGTAATAACTCCACACCTGCTACAACTACAGGTCGAGGTGTAACTGCGCAGGCCTAAGGTGCCATCTGAGGGAACATATTCAATTTAGCGACGACGAGGGCAGAGCAGGAGGAATGAAGGTTTTCAAATGGGCCACAGATTCAAAACTGGAACTAAAGTAACACAAAACAAAGCACAGAGGTGGGCTGGGCGATATGGCACATAAATATGATCACGATTATCACGATTTCCTTGGGGCCAGATTATGTTTTCGATTTTATTACAATTCATGTTCACTTTGTATTTTCTATTGCCTTTAATTCACCTTATTCTGAAAGTTGCCGTACGCGCCGCCGTCTTGTTTCTGTTGTAGTTTACATGGAGCAGACGAGTTCAACAGAAAATAAGTTCTACATGGACTAAAAAGCCGTTTTCAGACTGACCAGGAAATCGTTGCGTTGTTGACTTGTTGTTGCTCGTGTTCATTAAACATTTTACACAAATCAATCTACTTTATGTAACATTTTAGCGGTGAGACTTTTCCCTCGTTCGTCTTTAGCTTTAACGGAGTTCTCGTCAAACGGAAGTGCGTTTACAACAAAAGTGAAAAAAACTGCAAAAGTGGGCGGGGCAGAATAAGGTGAATAGAGCTGCACGATTTAGGAAAAACATCTAATTGTGATTTAAATTCACATTTTGAACACAATTTTGTCACGTTTAGTAGCGTTTTTGTCACATTCAGTTGTGTTCTTGTTTTCAAAATGGTTGCTAGGTAACAGTTGTGGAATTACCTCCACCTGTGTTATATTTGCTCGCCATGTCCAACCAGGAAGTGACATTATAAAGTTTACGAAAAATGTCCAACTGGGGACAACCAGGAAAATTGCTTAGTAAAGTCTTAAATATATTCATCTTTCGTTTTAGTGAATTGTGACGTCTAACCTGTCATGTAGACTTGTGTAAACGTGTTTTATTGTTAAAGCTTGTGCTTCAAAATCCTCAGTGTATTCACTAGAGTAATGGACAAAGCAACTCCAGGTTTTAACACTCCAAAGCTCTCCAATGTGTACTTTAGCTACTATATTTTAAAGTAAGAGTTGAGATCTTACAAAAAATATATATATCCAAATGAGGGGAAAATATCCCAAAAATATTATCATCGAAATACCCACCCATTTCACATATCGCACTAATTTCCAATATCGTGCAGCCCTCCATAAAACTGAACAAATACAATAAAAACATGTTGTGTTGAATTGAGATTTTTCTACACCAAATCCTATTCACCTTATTCTGCCCCGCCCACTTTTGCCTTTTTTTGCACTTTTGTTGTAAACGCACTTCCGTTTGACGAGAACTCCGTTAAAGTCTCGCCGCTAAAATGTTACATAAAGTAGGTTGATTTGTGTAAAATGTTTAATAAACACGAGCAACAACAAGTCAACAACGCTGTAGAATGTAGAACTTATTTTCTGTTGAGCTCGTCTGCCCCGTGTAAACTAATACAACGGAAACAAGATGGCGGCGCATACGGCAACTTCTGGAATAAGGTGAATACCCAGTAGGGCTGCGCGATATGGGCGTTAAGTATTGCAATAGCGATATTATTGCGATATTTTCCCTCATTTGCATATATTTTTCATTTCTTTTCCAGGTATAAACAATCACAATTAAGTACTCAACTCTTACTTTAAAATATAGTAGCTTAGGTGCAAAGACTTTTTAAACATTTCTGACATTTTATTCACCTTCATTTGTGTGTTTATGAAATAGTGGTAACAAAATGATGAGGATTTTAAGCAAGAGCATTAACAATAAAAGACTTTAACCTTCACTTGGCGTTTCCGTACTTCGCAAAACGCCGCTTTTGAGGGTGAGCATTTAAGGCAGGCATGTCTAAACTCAGGCCCGGGGGCCAAATGCGGCCCTCAGACCAATTTTTCTTGGCCCTTAGGCTTCCTGGTGAACTGGCCCACATTGTCCTGATAAGTACTATTTATAGCACATTTCAGATTTTCTACAATTCCAACCTAAATAACTAACATTTTAGTGCGAGACAGACCTGATATTAAGGCACTGAGACTGAATGTAGATGTGGTGGTGCTTAAAACATCAGATAAATGCAGCTTTTTTTAACGTTTCACGATTGATTTGTGGCCCTCCGCTTGGTCTATATTTCAATATGTGGCCCTCGATGTAAAAAGTTTGGACACCCCTGGTTTAAGGTTTAATCAGTAGGAGTTATCGTGCATCTTTGCGATATGCATATTGCCCTTGTTATTATCGCGATAACGATATTCTTTCAATATATTGTGCAGCCCTAATACCCAGCTGCCTTTCTTTACATCCTTGAAAACTCTGTCCTTGTCCAGCTGTCCCTGTACGTCTCCTTCTCCCTCTCTCTTCTCTCCTCCCTCTGTA
The DNA here is from genome assembly GCA_019453435.1 of Rhinogobius similis. Taxonomy (NCBI): domain Eukaryota; kingdom Metazoa; phylum Chordata; class Actinopteri; order Gobiiformes; family Gobiidae; genus Rhinogobius; species Rhinogobius similis. The sequence goes on from CM033626.1 coordinate 34,388,840, forward strand.
CGTCCTCGCGGTTCAGATGTGCCTCACGTAGCTGACATTTGGAGACGAGCGCTCCCACCGTTGCCTTTAGAAGTTCCGGTGTCGGTGGAGTGAGGGGTCCCGTCGGCTCCGCATGCATCCAGCGCTGTGTGAATCTGTAAAGTGTAAAGGCTGCTGCACTCAGGCCCATTAGAGCTGACAATAGAACGGCCCAGCGCTGCGTTATTTCTCTGCGGTGACCCTGCGACGCTGACATTTCCACTGCTGCAGAGGAACAGTAGGCACAGTGCGCGGGAAGGCTCGGTTCACCTGGTATAGATCTGCAATACTGAGAATTGTCAATTTGTGCCATGAAAGTTGTACGTCTTTGAAATTAAATGTCAGCTACAAGCCAAACCATAAATAGTAGTAAAGCTGTAGTAACTATGGGCTGCACGATGTTGGAAATGATTAAGATCTGCGATATTGATATTATTGCGATATATAAATACATTTTTTGACTAAAGCTGAAACTAAGGATTATTTTAGTCGTCAACCAGTAATTGAGAATTAGAATAAACTAACATTTTTAATGTTTATCAATTTATAATTGAGGAAAATCAGAAATAGTCTATTCTATTTCTTTTCTTTATAGCACTATTCATTCACCATAACCCAAAGTGCTTTACAATCATAAAAAACACATTAAAATCATAAAGCAATCAATAAATCACAAGACAGATAAGAGCTTAAATAAATACATTAAAATGTATTTAAAATAGTAAAAATAGTAAACCGTAAATAAACATTCCATCACTCATATGCACAGCTAAACAGAGCAGTTTTTAGCCTAGATTCAAACAATGTCACAGTCTTTGTTATAAAAGTCTTTAAGTTTGTGTTTTAGAGTCTGTTTAGTCCAGAGAAAGTCGACCATCATCAAAATACCACTGACGACATTGTTTATATTCGGCTTCACAATTATTCTACTAATTGTTGCAGCTCTGTTTTTAATGCAATAATGTCTGTTATATTAAAACAAAAAACAACAAATGCAAAACTGAGGCTAATTTAGTTTGAAAAATCTTGATTTTATTCATAATTTTCCCTTTTCAATGTTTTCATTTAAAAAACAGAACATTTCTATCAGATGGAAGACTTTGCTGTTACTGCGGTATATTTTGTTTGTTGCGATGTCATTATTTCATCAACCAATATTGCGATACCGATACTTTTGCGATATATTGTGCAGTCCTAAATATATTTTTACCGGAATATATAACGTCATTTGAACGGCTGTAGACCTTTATTTGTGTAGTCAATCAATCGGTTGATGGTGTGTCGACCTAAATGTTTAATCGGTCGACTATTATTTTGGGGAGATTGTAAAGAATGAATATTCACAACAGCAGAAAGAGAAGCGTCTGTATTAGTGTTGTCAAAAGAATCCAAAATCTGATATTAATTGATCATTTGAAATAGATTTTCAATTGAACATGTATCCATACTAAAAAAAATCTTTTCTGAACAGTTTCAGAATAGACGACCACATAGTAACAAAAAGAAAGAACGTATTTTGTATTGAGAACAGTCTATTGTTTATTTAAAAAAAAGGGTGTTATTTATTATCATTGTGGTAGAGATCAGTATAGAGTAGAGCAGGGGTTCCCAAACTTTTCTCCCAACTGACTCGGGACTCCCAAAGCGAAATGAAAAATAATTGTAAGTGTCAAAGCATGTTAAATCAGGTTTAATATTGGTTATTTGAATAGTTTATGGCTTAGTAGACCCTATTTCCCTGATAAATACTGTTTTTAATTTGATTTGAATATGATCTATTGTATTTGTAATGTTTTCGAAAAGTTAGAAAAGCTCCAGGTTTTGAAGCAAAAGGAGTACACTTGAAAAGAATTGCTATGCTTGTATCCTTATTTTAATCTGATTCCAGGTAATATCTTCAACGTAATGAATGACTGCAACATTTATTGATGAGGGATTGTTGGTTGTGGAGTAAGGAGTATGGAGTAGTGGTTTTTCTGCAGGTGAGGACAAGGACAAATGCATTAGTGGTGAATGACAGTGGTAAATGATTAAACCAGATGTAGCAGAAAATAAAGCAGAGGAGGAACAAAATTATTACATAAATAAACTCACTGTCATCCACGCACTATTCCATTTGGACAGGGAAAATCTCCACAATTCGCAGGCAGCCTCAGCACAGGACAAAAGGGGGTGAACAGGTGAATGAGCGAGGCAATTATACTCTAAGGGCGGAGCAAGGTGCTGCCCAGAGGCGGGCCTAAGGCAGGGCAATGGGTGGGGCTAAAGGGAAAACTGAGACAGACTTTTGTACAGCCAGGGATTTTGTACAACACTTATTCACCTTATTCCTGAAGTTGCCGTACGCGCCGCCGTCTTGTTTCTGTTGTAGTTTACATGAAGCAGACGAGCTCAACAGAAAATAAGTTCTACTCGACTAAAAATATGTTTTCAGACTGACCAGGAAATCGGTGCGTTGTGACTTGTTGTTGCTCGTGTTCATTAAACATTTTACACAAATCAATCTACTTTATGTAACATTTTAGCGGCCAGACTTTTCCCTCGTTCGTCATTAGCTTTAACGGAGTTCTCGTCAAACGGAAGTGCGTTTACAACAAAAGTGCAAAAAACGGCAAAAGTGGGCGGGGCAGAACAGTAGACTAGAGCAGGAGTTCCCAAACTTTTCTGGCTGGGACCCTCAAAATATCCCACCAACTGACTCAGGACCCCCAAAGCGAAATGAAAAATAATTTTCAATGTCAAAGCATGTTAAATCAAGTTTAATATTTGTTAGTTTGGAGAATATTTTATTCGAGCAATGAATCAATCATGTAGATTTCTTGTAATGTACATAAAGACATTCATTAAATATAACAAAAAAAGCAAGAAAAAAGAAAACATGTTTTAAATGAACAAATAAATACTTGAATACCTCAAGATTTTCTTAATTATCTTTGCTCGAAAAGGAGTGGGATGAAGTAATACTTCTAATACAGTGATCCCTCGCTATATCGCGTTTCATCTTTCGCGGCTTCGCTGCTTCACGGATTTTTTTTACAGTGCGGATATTTTTACAGTGCATCCACTGAACTTCAGTGCACGGCACAAGAACGGGACCCTTTGATGAGTCGTTCATTGCAGTTCTCAAATATAATCGAAGGTGGCATATCCGTTTATAAAAATCTTCTTGCTCAGAAAAAGAAAGAGCGCCAACAACTACCCATAACCTGCGCCTTCAGTAGAAACAGACGCTACAGCGGAGCGGAGTCAGGACCAAGAGGCACAGACCGTGAAATACGCGAGTGACAATGTTTCCAACCTTGTATTACTATATTAAAATTATTGTTTTAAACAAATTTTGGGCTTTAAAACAGGTTTTGATTTTTGGTTTCATTCCATAGTTCAGTATTGCATTGTAAAATAATACAAAATAACGCTGTGACTACTTCACGGATTTCACTTTTCGCGTGTTATTTTTGGAACGCAACTCCCGCGATAAACGAGGGATCACTGTACTTCTAATTAAATCCCACCCCTCACACACAATTTATTAGATAAATATTCTAATATGCTTCCTGTACATACATCTTTTACGTCAAACTGCTAACTACCCATGTATACACTAAGATACATTCCTTTAGAATAGTTTATTGCTTAGTAGACCCTATTTCCCTAAGAAATACTGTTTTAATTTGATTTGAATATGATCTATTGTATTTGTAATGTGAAGCAAAAGGAGTACACTTATAATTCTGCAACAAACTGTATTTTCGACTACAACATTTTTGTAATTCAATGGAGGAATAATTGAAATCACGATTATGTACGATCAACTGCACATCCCTAATGCAAACTCCAACAAAGACAGAGCTAGTGTCTGTCTCAAATTCAAGCGCGTCGAAGTAACACCAGCGGCAAACGCAGCTCACACGCCGAGCCGCGTCAGCAGCGTCACCACGTTACGTCTGGAGTTATAGGTCAGATCCATGAGAAAGTTGGGTATGTGTTTAAAACGCTGGTTTCCAAAGGCCAAGGACGGCGCGGCTTCACTGTCACAGCACCAGCTACAGCTCCGAGGTCCGTGAAGGTCAAGATCGATACAGGAACGAACGCATCCCACCGCAGGACAATAGGTGCGCAACAACAAAGGACGCCTGGAGGAATGTAACACGGCCTTGTACGAGAAATGTTTGTAATTTACCTTGGGCTTATGTAGTGGCTTTCATTCCAGATACTCAAAGCACTTAGAAGCTCCATAGAAGTGGATGTCAGCCACTTCGGTTTTCACAGCGAACCCTGATGGCGGTGAGGCTGCTCATAACAAACAAGCGACACATTTTGAAGTGTGACATGTTGCTACACGAGTCGTCACAATAAACCATGATGGACACATGTTCTGCTACGGTGATTTATTTGAGCTTTTAATCGTGTTCTGACAATGTTCTGTCATCAAAAACATACCCCGAGAAGCATTCAGTTGCATTCATGCTGTTTTGAGGAATGTTCATTAGAAAAGAGCGTCAAAAACACATCCTGCTGAACTTCCTGGTTCCGGGACGTATTTTCAGATTTCATGCGTCATTTATCCGAGAATCTTCTGTGGTTTTAAATCCTTAAATCATCACCAGACTCGTTCTCAGTGTTTCTGCCTCTAAACATGATAACTGCTCCTGCTGATCCGCACCATAGCGTCTGTTCGGCGCTAACTTCACTAGATTGTGTAAGCACTAAGGCGCCATCTGCTGGCTGGATGCTCTCAGTAAGTGTCATTTCATGAGGTGGCAAATTTAAGGTACTCAAGAGCATGGTTAAGGGCTGATAACAATATGAAAATTGAATAATAATAAAAAGCTAACTGAACCGCTTTAGTAGTTATATTTATAATTCATAGCTCAGCTCAAATCTTATTGTACTGCAAAAAAATAATTAAAATAACCAAATTCGCCTCTAGAGCAAAGAAATTGAACACACAATTTAGACTTAGAGCAACTCAACTCAAACTTTCTTTTTTGTTCAAGCGTTTTAATTACAGTAGATTTAGAGACTTTAAGGATTTAAGGATTTATATTATTGTATGAATTGCCTACTGCATGTTATTTTTCTGTATTTTAACTATTTTAACTCTGTATTTAAGCCCTTTGTGACTTCTTTGTCTGTGAAAGGTGCTGTATAAATAAACTTTACTTACTTACTTAAAAAGTATTTAGTCCAATATTGTTCAAGCTATAATTCACTGAACAATAGGTTGATTTAATAATTATTGTGAAATGTCAAGAGGCTGCCAATCTCTGAGCGCCACCAATCACTCAGTTGATAAAAACCAGCCTCTAAATTTTTCTGGGTTTTATGTCTATCCAATCCATAAGAAATGTGCCTTTGAATTTGTTCAGAGTCAAAGGAGTGTATACAATTAACCACAAAAGTTTAGAAATATCACCATATAACCATTAAAAATTATGTGTTTTTCTTGTTGGCAGATTTCTGACTAAAATTCAACTAAATTTTTCCATTGTGCTTTTTTCTGCTTTTGTAGGGGTGGGCAATAGTCACAAAAAATGAATATCTCGACAGGAATGTGCTAAAATGTGCCGGTAAATGTCTTGGTTGAGGTTCAAACATCACACAAAACGTGAATGGACCATAAAATGAACCACAAAAAGGCAGATTTATCACTTTAGACGCTTGTTTGGGAGATTGAACTAGACTAGGGCTGAAGCAAGTTAATCGATTAATCTCAACTAATCGATTATTGGGCTAATTGCCAACCAATTTTGCAATCGGACAATCGTTATATGGATTATACACATACTTCAAAGAATGCCATGTGCCCAGAAAAGAAGTTTTTTCACTCAGAGAAATCAAGAATTAGATCAAAGTGACAAAGAAAACATGATCGTTTAGTGTTTTTAATCAAATGCCAGATTTTTAGAGAGCAAAAAGTGGCCAAGCCTGTGAAAAACAGCCTACATCAACGACCTGAGATCCATAAAAATAAGACAAAAATAGGCAACGAGTTCAACGTCTATATTTCAGTCACCATTGCATCTGTTAACATGAAACAGAACAGAAAACGGTTAGAAATGTACTCTTGAAACATGAAAGTGCTGCAACTTGTCACTCACAAAATTTGCAAACGACATTCAAAAAAGAAGCCCATGGTCAAAATGATTTTGTCTCTTAAGATACAACATCAGGATGTCCCAAAGCGGCGTCATTTTAGCTTCACCTGGGTCGAATTTAGTAAAACCCTTCCTTTCACTGGCACTTCATATTCTAAACAAGTAATCGATTAATTGAAAGAATAATTGCAAGACTAAACAATTACCAAAATAGTTGTTAGTTGCATCACCAAAACAACATTTGCGATCTCTCACTTCTTTCATTCTTTATTTGACAAGAAAGCGGGAGAGAAAGGGGAGAGACGCTAGGCAAATGTTGAAAGCCGGACTAAATTAAATTAAATTGTGAGCTTATCCCTCAGACAATCTGCTATTTTTGTGAAATGGTGATTCACTGTTTGTGTCTTTAATGCAGCTGTCTGTTCAAACACACTTTTTCTCCTGTTGTTTAGCCTCTGAAGCCTCTGAGCAGATGACTTTATTTACCTCTTAAAGGCCAGAGCTGCACAATTAAACCAAATCAACACAAATGGATGGATGCTTTTTTTTTTAGATTTTTGAAGTGCAATAATATCTTCCACAAACAAAAATATCTGTTGCTTTGATTTGAATAAAAACTGCTAACGCTGTAGTTTGGGTTTGTACAAACATGTTCTGAAACAAGCAATAAAAGTGCGACCAAAATTGATAAAAATGTGTTTGAAACCGAAAAAAACACACCTACAATCAACAGACTCAGTGGACCAAAACGCAACTAAAGCAACAAAATTTCAGCTAAAAATTGCAAAGACGTGACTAAAAGTGACAAAGACGCCTTTAAATATGACAAATACAACTGAATGTGACAAAAACGTGACAAAAATTGTGTTTAAAATGTGAATTTGAACAGAATTCTATTATTAAAACAAATAAATCACAATCGAACTGTTCAGAAAAATCACAATCAGATATTTTTCCTAAATGGTGCAGCTCTATTAAAGGCAATAGAAAAATACAAAGTGAACAGGAATCTTGATAAAATCGAAATCATTATCGTCAATCAATATCGTGATAACACTTTTTGCCGTATCGCCCAGCCCTATCTCCAGCTTCTATTGTCTTGTAGCCAATATATTACCCACCATTTTATGTCAGAAACGAGAGTTATTTTGTAATTATTTCAACACTTTCTTGTTGCGTGTGTGCATTTTCTGTACCTCATTCTGCAGCTCGTCGTTGCTCCGCGGCGATGACAGCATTTCAAACAAAGACGTGCACAGCTCCTCCGCACTGGATGAAACCATGTTCCCTCCGTTCAAATACTTCTCCACCTCCGTCATCAAAACACCCTCGTCCTCTGCATTTCGCTCCCTTTGGCCAGAACTCGAGGCTCCGTTCTCACTGGGCACCTTTTTATTCGCGCTTTGTTGTTGGGCAAAGAAGTTCTTAAAATCCAAAGTTATGTCATTTTCCTCGAAACCGTTTTCCGGAAAGTCTTCTAAAGGTTCCAGCGCGTACGTCTCGTGTGAAAACTGGATGTTGCGTCCGAAGCAGAAGCCCTTTTTGGGGTCGTGGCGCGAGCTTTGGTTCTGGACGAATTCTTCCACCCGTGAGTCGCCCAGTTTTGAGGCGATTTTGACGACGGACGCGCAGGCGGATTCGGCGGCGGAGGAGGGGAAGGGTCCGAACATTTGCTTGATCGAACGCGTCTCCTCTGTGCCCACGTGGTCCTTGTTGTGGAAGGTCTCGAAGAGAAACACTCCGGCGCTTTCAATGGCCTCCTGTCCATGTTCAGAGCCCACTGTCAAGAAAGATTAAACACCAATGAGGCACGACCAATAAATCGAGATTCGGTTCAGGAGCATTAACAATTTGAGCAGACAGATTTATGGACCGCTTGAAGTGACAGGTTGGAATACTCATTTTACTACAACACAGGTAAGATAAATATATTCAAAGTTTTGCTAAAAATAATTATACATTTTATCATTTTTAGCTGTTTTTTTTAGTTTTGTAATATCACTTCCTGGTTGTAAATGATGACATCACACTAGGAAATAACGTTTCGTACTGGGCTAAAACCCCGACAAATCAAAATATATGTAAACACCTTTATTTTATTTTATTATTATGTTTAATTAATGTTTTAAGGGTAATTTAAGTTGTTGATTTTGTGTAAATTATGCATAATCTTTGGATGGAGTGAGTCTCCCTAGTGTGATGTCGTCAATTTTTTTACTTCCTGTAATTTCAAACTGATTTTTCAACTTTTCTCCACCAACTACAACTTGATTGGTGTAAAACGGGAATTTTTATGTACAATACGTATTAATACACCAAATAAAAACAAAATTAGACAATCGTTAAAACCTGCCATATGCACGTTAACTATGATAAGAATCTAATTCATTTTAGAACATACACAAACTACAAAAACTAGACTATAATGCATAATAATAAGAAGCATTACAAGATTATGTCTGAATCTAGTAGTGTTAATTGGCAACAGCACTTTAGCGTTTACACTTTCACTCAGAGGACGTGAACCCTCTGCTGGAATGTCACTGCTTGTATTGTTGTGTTGGTTGTAAATGGTTTTGTATTTTTACTTTACAGAGCCACAGCTACTAAATGAATGGCCATCTGGATTTTAAAAAGTCCTCATTCTGATTTCTAATTTGCTCATTACGAACAATCAAAGGGCAATTTTGATTTAAATTTAGAAATATATTGCAAAAATGTCTATTTAACTCAAAAGATCGAGATCGAGATTATTATGCACGTTAGATATTGTGAACATACTACATAATACCTATGTTTGAACTCAAATGTAGTGTTCTTTTTTTTAATGTTAATGCTCGAATTTTAATATGTACTGTCTTGTAGTGTTTTAAATTGTGAAAGTGGACCCCAGGAAGAATAGTCTCTGCTGCTGTAGAGACTAATGGGGATCCTTAAATAAACAATAAGAAACAAAAGGTGGCAATAGAAACAGCTTTAACGCTTCACTCAGACTGCACACGGAGCAACTGCGTCCGCCGTCTTGGACCAGTTTTCTCGCAGAGTACAATTCTGCTGCGGAGGGCTCAGGAGTTCAGTCAAATTAATCCGAAGCGCCACTGCACTTCCACCACCTCCTCCGCAGCTGCTCCGCGTGAAGTCTGAGCTGAGGGTAACTTTTCTCTAAGTTCCTAAAAGCTAAAAACTAATCTTCTATTGGTCATTTCAGTGGTCACACATGGTCTTTTCCCAAATTAATTCCGGTTTTCGAGTTACTTCCAAAATGTTCAAGAGATAAAATCTTTCTATAGATCACTGACAAATCGTTTTTAAAATCTTTTCATTAATAGTAAATCAAAGTATATGCCCCCACAGTGGACTGTATAATCATCGACGCCTCATCAGACCCCAGCCTCAAAGCCCTTTTCACTGGCTTCTGTTGCTTTAGCGCTAATATTACTCTAAATAAAAGGCCAGCCAGTTCATTTGAAGACTTGGTAATACCTACAGAGATAACAATGTTTTGGTGCCGGGTTACCGCTATAATTGCGAAGGGGAGGGAGTGTGAATGCCTTGAAGTCAAAGCGGAAAAGATATCTGAATTTAAACTACAATTAAATAAGATGCTAGTAGGTGTTTTAATTAGTAGCATTATTAGGAGCATGGCAAATTAACTTATTTCTGTTATCGCTAGTTAGACGTTAGCAATAGCCGTGTTCTGCATTGCCTTTTAATAGAGATGGCACTGTTTATTGTAAGGCAGATGTTCTTGTGAGCGCTACGAGCAAAGCATAAGCTCAGTGTAAGGTCAACACAGCTCATTTAAATAATATCCAAACAATCCAGGCCTAAGCAGAACGAGAAATGCAAAGTAATTGTCCAATTAGAGGAAAAATGTCACGGAGATGGCGGAGAGAGAGAGAGAGGGAGGAGAGATGAAAAGAGAGAGAGAGAGGGGGAAAGAGGGAGGAAGAGAAGGAGGTGAGATGAAAAAAGAGAAGGAAAACAGTGAGAAAGGCAGGAAGGGAGAGAGCAACAGAAAGAGGGAGAAGAGAAAGGAGGAGAGAAGAAAAGAGAGAGAGAGGGGGAAAGAGGGAGGAAGAGAAGGAGGTGTGATGAAAAGAGAGAGAAGGAAAACAGTGAGAAATGCAACAAGAGAAAGAGGGAGGAAGAGAAGGAGGTGTGATGAAAAGAGAAGAGGAAATAAGAGCGAAAAGAGGGGAGAGAGAGAAATTGGAGTTTGCAGATTAGTCAATCAGAACTAGAGAGAGAAAGGAACAGAGAGAAAGAAACAGAGAGAAAGAGAGAGCAAGGAAGAAAGATGGAAGAGAAAGAGAATTAAAATAGAGAATGAGGGAGAAAGAAAGGAAAGAGAGAGGAGAGAGAGATTAAAAGAGAGGAGGGAGAAACAGAGCTAGGGAGAGATGACGGAAGAGAGTGGGAAGAGCGAGAGGAGGATAGAGAGTGAGAGAGAAGAGAAAAAAGGGAGGAAAAGGAGGGGAGAGATGAGAAAAGAGAGAAAAGGCAACAAGTGTAGATAGAGAGGAAGAGAGAGAAAGGGGAAGAGAGAAGGAGTAGCAGGAGGAGTGGAGGGGCAAAAAGAGACAGAGGCCAGAAATGAAAAGAGAGAGGGAAGAGAGGGCTAAAGAGAGAGAAATTAAAAGAGAGGAGTGAGAAATAAAGCAAAGAGAGGAGAGAGCAAGAGGAGGGAGGAAGAGAGAGAGAAAAAGCGATGGAGATTAAAAGATAGAAGGGAGAAAGAGTGAAAAGACAGAGAAAAGGCAACGTGTAGATAGAGAGGGGGAGAGAGAGAAAGGGGAAGAGAGAGGGGGGGGGGCAAAAGGAGACAGAGGCCCAAAATGAAAAAAAGAGATGGAAGAAAGGGCAAGAGAGAGAGAAATTAAAAGAGGAGTGAGAAATAAAGCAAAGAGAGGAGGAAGAGAGAGAGAGAAAGAGATATAGAGTAAAAGAGAGAAGGGAGAAATAGAGTGGAGAGAGAGAGATTAAAAGAGAGAAGCAGGGAGACGCAAAGTGTGGGAGAGGAGGAGGAATAAATAGAGAGAAGGTGTGTTGGAGACAGAGAAAGGCAGAGGAGAAAGAGAGAGAGGAAGATAGGGAGAAGAGAAAGGAGGGAGAAGAGAAAGGAGGAGAGAAGAAAAGAGAGAGAGAGGGGGAAAGAGGGAGGAAGAGAAGAAGGTGAGATGAAAAGAGAGAGAAGGAAAACAGCGAGAAAGGCAGCAAGAGAAAGAGGGAGGAAGAGAAGGAGGTGTGATGAAAAGAGAGAAGAGGAAATAAGAGCGAAAAGAGGGGAGAGAGAGAAATTGGAGTTTGCAGATTAGTCAACCAGAGCTAGAGAGAGAAAGGAACAGAGAGAGAAAAAGCAAGGAAGACAGATGTAAGAGAAAGAGAATTAAAATAGAGAATGAGGGAGAAAGAAAGGAAAGAGAGATTAAAAGAGAGAAGGAGGGTGACACAGAGCTAGGGAGAGATGACGGAAGAGAGGGAAGAGCGAGAGGAGGACAGAGAGTGAGAGAGAAGGGAAAAAAGGGAGAGGAAAAGGAGGAGGGGAGAGATGAAAAGAGAGAGAAAAGGCAACGAGTGTAGATAGAGAGGAGGAGAGAGAGAAAGGGGAAGAGAGAAGGAGGAGCAGAGTGAGGGTAAAAAAAGAGACCAGAGAGGCCAGAAATGAAAAGTGAGAGGGAAGAGAGGGCAAAAGAGAGAAATTAAAAGAGAGGAGTGAGAAATAAAGCAAAGAGAGTAGAGAGAAATCATAAGAGAGAAGGAGGGGTGGAGGGAGAGGAGGAAGAGAGAGAAAAAGAGATGGAGAGATTAAAAGTGAGAAGGGAGACAGAGTGAAAAGAGAGAGAAAAGGCAACGTGTGGATAGAGAGGGGGAGAGAGAGAAAGGGGAAGAGAGAGGGTGGGGGGGGGAAGAGATAGAGGCCCAAAATGAAAAGAGAGAGGGAAGAAACGGCGAGAGAGAGAGAAATTAAAAGAGAGGAGTGAGAAATAAAGCAAAGAGGAGAGAAAATCAAAAGAGGGAGGGAGAGGAGGAAGAGATTAAAAGAGAAAAGGGAGAAATAGAGAAGAGAGAGAGAGAAAGAGAGAGAGGGAGAGAGAAGGAGGGAGACGCAAGATGTGGGAGAGGAGGAGGAAGAGAGAGGAAGACAGGGAGAAGAGAAAGGAGGAGAGAAGAGCGTGAGGAGAATAGACTGACCAGAGATGAAAAGAAAGAGGGATGGCAAGATAAAGGTAAGAGAGCGGAAAAGGAGGGAGAAATGAAGAGGTTGAGAATTGAGAAGATGTGTAGAGAGAAGGTGGGGACAACAAGCGAGGATAGAGAGGAGAGAGACGAGAAGAGAGAGGAAAGGGTGTTAGAGAGAGAGAGGAAGAATGAGTCACACGAAAAACTAGAGAGGGGAAAGAGAGAGAAGAAGAGAGGGAGAGAGAGAAAGGGGAATAAGAGTGTAAGAGAATGACGAAGAGAATGACGAGAGGAAGACAGAGAGACGGCGGTAAAGGTGAGAGGCGACAGAGATGAAAAGGATTTAAACCAATTAAAATGTTGGGCGCAGTGGCTACAGCTTGCGTTTGAGCGTAAATGGCGTCTTTCATCCTCGTCGTAGTGTCCTCGTAAGTGCTTTCTTATTAGACCGCCGTCTCAGAGCCGAGGGCAGGCTCCGCACATCAGAAAGAGAAGAAGAGGCACGGTAAACAGCATTAGTCCGTTCTGTCTAATGACAGCAGAGAGAGTAACAGGGACAGTCTTGGTGTTCACAGAAGAGTGAGTGCGACAGGGACTCCAATTATGAGAAATGTTTTACTCTTTCATTTGACTAATTTAGAATATATTTGGGGAAAGGATGGGAATATAGTGTGATACTGGGTTGCTATTCTGTAAAGCAAATATTTAATTATAGTCACATGTAGGGCTGCAACTATAGGGCAGGGCGATATGGCCAAACATTTTTATCATGATATAAAAGAGAAAATTTGCGATAACGGTATAATTGACGATATAAATTACTCTAGACCAGTGGTTCTTATACTAGGGGTCGGGACCCCAATGGGGGTCGCGAAATGATTTCTGGGGGTCTCCAGATGATGGGAAAAATGTATACAATAGTCTTAAACAAGGCTTGACATCCTTCAAAAGCAGTGGTGACTGTAGATTCCTATTTGTTGGCCTATTACAGTCATTTTTGTAGGTTTATATTCTCAAAACATTAGATATAAGGCCAATTTATCACTTTGCGTGTCGCCTTTTTTTGTGTTTGGGGGTCGCGAATGTGAACTATTGTTATTTTGGGGGTCACGACTGAAAAAGTTTGAGAACCGCTGCTCTAGACCAGTGTTTTTCAACCTTTTGAAAAGGTACACGAACACGCTTTAGGATTAAAAGCTACCAAGGCACGCCACCTGCCGTTAAAATATTACCAAATCAGACCATTTAGTTAAAAATATTGTGTAAAACGAGGCAAATTATGTCTGTGGCACTGTCTAGTTATTTAAATTTGGTAACAGTGATGGTTTTGCGTTCTTTTTTGGTGAAAATGTTGCTCAGGACACTCCAAAAAGGTATAATAGTTCATTAATCCGCATTTGTGAATCTGTTAACTCATGACATTTTCTCAAGGCGCACCTAGCAAAACCTCGAGGCGCACTAGTGTTCCTCGGCACACTGGTTGAAAAATCACGGCTCTAGACTAAATACTTAACAATGGCACCAATATTTGACTTGTTTAAAGGCGCTTCACCATTTTTGGGTTGTTTTTGGGGGGTTTGGGTGTAATAAAGTAAAATCAGTTCAGCCTCTGCACAAATATGGTGTAAAAGCATCTATTCAGGTCAAAGTAATACCACTGTGTGCTGCGTGGAACCTTTAAGGGTTAATATGTATTCAATTGTTATCATTTTGATTCCACTCCTCGTCTCAACGTTGATTTTTAATGCATCTCTAACCATTAGCGTTCACAATTTGCTGCAATATCAGATTAACTTCACATCTATGAGGAAAATCTGCTGGAGTGTACACAGAATTATGTCATGATGTTCCGGATTTCATAATGCCCCCAAAGCAAATGACAATATATCATGAACGATATGATATGGACCAGCTCTACTCGACAATGAATAATCGTATTTAGATCATCATAATCTTTGACCAAACTATACAGACTCTAAAACACACAAAGACAGTAATATTATTAAATAAAAATGTCAAAAAAGAATAAACACTTTCAGATTTTTATCAATAATATATTTTAGTCATAAATATTCTCTGTTTAAAAGCCTTCAGTCCCAATTTTTAAACTTATATTTTATTCATAAAGTGTGTTAAAAGCCTCATTGCACAATAGAAATAATCGTTTCACTGACTAATGTACTAGTAAAATATGTTTGTTCAAGTCACATATAACACTGATTAGCTTGCATGAATACTTACTGTGCAATAATTAAGCTATTTTCATATTTTCAGATGTATTTCTGTTCTTTAATGAGAAATCCTGAAGCCACAGCTGATCGTAAAGATTTGAAAAGTGAAAATACCTGAGCAGTTATAGTATTTAGGTTAGACCAGTGGTTCTCCCCCACATGCACCTTTCCTCAGCCAAGGCACCCCGATGTTTCATGTCATATTTCATTCTAAATAAACCTCCCGTGATACAATACATATTACAAAGCAGGCAAGGTTATTTTGAGTTCAGCACTTTGGTCACCTTGAGTGTTGCAAATGGCTTTACAGTTAAAGGTTGATGGATTTAAATTAATTTGAATCTTGTGTTAGTTTTAAATCATGCACAGAATTGAATTGAGAAATTATTTGGAAATACAATGGCAATACCAAATACTATTGAAGCCTTAATAACCTAAGAACATTATCTGTGTCCCTAAATGCTGATAAAAGTGCAAAGCAGACAGGTTGATCTGCTCCTGTGACTCTGTCCTGTGTTCTCACTCTTTCAGTGTCTTTTTCTGTTCATATTTCAGGGCAAATATCACAGACGTATGTTTAAAACCGCGTACGTTGCTGCTGATCGACAGCGGGACGTTTCTCTGTGATTCCTGGGCTATTTTACATGAAATAAAAAGTGTCAAAAACGTTTCAATCTCCTCTGATGTGAGTTCTTGATCCCCCTTCGCCCTCGCACATCTCTCTGGAGAGAGAGAAAGAGAGAGCGCGCCGCTCCACAGCTGTCCACTGCGTGCATAACGCCCCCTCCGCCCCCAATGGATTGCAATTGTTTTCTGTCAAAAACCACATAAATAGCATTCTACCGAAGGTTTTTGCAACAATTATTTCCTTAATCAGTAGTAATTTGTCTTCATTCAAAAAATCTTTCGCGGCACCCCTGCCCTCACGCCACGGCACCCTATTTGAGGAAGCCTGGGTTAGATATTAAATTATATAAACAACTAGATTAGATTACTTGTGACGCCTGTTCCTATGGGATATGATTATTCACCTCATTACGCCCCGCCCACTTTTGCCTCTTTTTGCCACAGATCCGCACTCCTGTAGTGAACGCACTTCCGGTTTGAAGAAAAGCCCGTTCATGTAAATGGTGAAAACAAGGGAAAAGTCTTGCCGATAAAATATTATGTAAAATAGATTGATTTGTGTAAAATGTTTAATGAACAACAAGTCAGCAACGCAGCGTTTTCCTGGGCGGCCTGGAAATGGCTTTTTAGTCCATGTAGAACTTATTTCTGTTGTCTTCTGCCCCATGTAAACTAATATAACGGAAAAAGATGGCGGCGCCCACGGACACTTCCAGAATAAGGTCAATAAAGTCAACATCCTAACGGGTCAGAGAAAATTAAGATATATAGTAAACTTTTAATACTATTTAAAGCTTTGGTGACCACAATAGCGTTGTAGTCTAAGGTCGTCTCCAGCGCTTTTTTTTTGTTTGTTTTTAATTAAATAAAAAAAATATAATAAATAAAATAAATAAATCATCCATGTAAGCGTAGCGTGGCATGTTACTGTAAAAAAAACAAAAAAAAAAAAGGTAATCTAAAACCATATTTATACGACTTTTTTCTTCTTTCTGCTCCTTTTCAATTGTGGTGGTGCATTTTGTTGATTTGAACATACTACAAGTTTGCACAATTGAGATGAACAATGAAATAAAAACAAAGTTTTCAGAGCAGTAGTTACCGATTTGCTTGGCGGCCTGGAGGAGTGTCCTGAGCTCCTGGTTCAGGCTCTGCTGCTGCTCTCGCTCCTGATGTTCACAGCAGAAACTGACGATCTTCTGCCACGTCAGGCCCTCTTTGGCGAACAGCTCCTGCCGCTTCAGACGTTTCGCCTGCACGGAAAAGGAAAAGGAGGAAAAGTTTACAACAATTAATAATCTTTCTAATTTAATGCCATTGAGGACGATCTGATCTTTAAGGAGTACACACTAAACGCAGTATAAAGATCTCTGGACACGCCACCTGCATGAAACACATGGAAACAGAAACGGCAGGCAAAGAAGGAATATCTTAATGGAGGCTGTTTACTAAAAAGTTACAAGTCAGATCTGTGGAGAGACCAGCACTCCCATGGCAAGAGTGATGGTTTTTTTGTGTGTGCAATAAAAACACTTGTAATAATATATCAAAAACTGTATTTGTTTGGTTTCAATTTATCTTCAAATGTATTCATTGCATTCATTTACTACAGTTTTTTGTTCAATATTCACCTTATTCTGCCCCGCCCACTTTTGCCGTTTTTTGCACTTTTGTTGTAAATGCACTTCCGTTTGGCGAGAACTTCGTTAAAGCTAATGACGAACGAGGGGAAAGTCGTGCCGCTAAAATGTTATATAAAGTAGATTGATTTGTGCAAAATGTTTAATGAACACGAGCAACAACAAGTCACAACGCAACGATTTCCTGAGGCCTGAAAACGGCTTTTTAGTCCATGTAGAACTTATTTTCTGTTGAGCTCGTCTGCTCCATGTAAACTACAACGGAAACAAGATGGCGGCGCGTACAGCAACTTCCGGAATAAGGTGAATACTCCAGCCTATTCTTTTTTAGTCTTAGTCTTTCACTGTTCCTCACATTCGCAAAGAGGTTGGTTGGAGATCTTTCCACTTTAAGGCTCCTTCGGACTGGAACAATCTCGCTCCATCTCTGAGATCACTCACTCCCTTTGGCACCGTTTGGTTCTTTGTTTATGTACTTGAAAACAGATTGTCACCGTTTTTAATTGCAATGCTTAACTGGCAGAAAAAAAATGGACACCGAGATGGTTTTGGGGGAGCCCAGAATTGTCCTGTAATGTCTGACGTTGTGTTTTATGTTATGTCTTTTGTTGTGAGGGGTTTTATCGTCCTTCTGTTTCAGTGTTTTTGTCGCATGCTTGGTCCGCCTTAAAAACGAGATGATGCCTCTCAAGGGGCTTTCCATAAATATAGTCAAATTTTCCTTCTTTTTGGTCTATTTTTGGCTGAAATCCTACACGGCCAGGCTATAATATTGAATGTATAGTCTTGTTGTCAACAGTAAAACACAGAAACGATAAAAAGGTATACTTTATTGATCCTTGCAGTCAAACGTGTCCTCTGCATTTGTCTCCTCCTTCAGTGCTGCTGCGGTAAACGGTCAAAGGCAAAGGGCAGCTGCAGCGCAACCCCTGGGGAATCATCTCCAGATCTTGTGCCAGTCTTGGTCAGAACCTTAGACCTGTTGTCAGGGTTCGTTCACCTTTTACCTTTAGATAAAGTTTAAGTACGTTTCGAGCACCTTCAAGGTAAACTCTCCAGCAGCTTCACACTCATCTCAGCCCCAACACACCGCCGCTTTTTTTGCATTCAGGACAGTAACAAACAGCAGATGTAGTATGTTTCACTGGTAGATTTAGCCAACAAACTATAGCTTCTGATATTAACAAAATAATGTGTTAGATTCCTCTCCTAATGTGCACTTTGAGATCGAGATACATTCAGGATTCATTTCCCATATTTTAGGGCATTTAAAACATGAAGACAGTAAGGCTGTGATTCGTTTAGTCGATTAGTTGATTAGTCAGTCGATCGACCAAGATTTTTTATTAGTCGAATAATCACTTTATTCTTATTAAATTATTGTAACATGATTTATATGGCTAAAACAAGAAGATATGAAGTGAGTTAGCTGAATATTTTGGAGTCTTAATGTATAAATACACTGTTTCCAAGTACTTTTCTGTGTAAATAGTTGTTTTTGCATGACTTCCTCTGCAGTTGTGTTCTTTAGTTTACTGTAGTTTAGTTTAGATACATGGAAATACTTTACAGTTTTGATATATTTTTGCCACACCCCCTTTTAGTCAATTAATCGGTCGATAGGGCTGGTCTTTAGTCGACCAAGAATATCTTTAATCGACTGCAGCCCAAGAAGACAGTGATTATTATTTGAGGTACAATCTGGTTTTATTTCATTTCATTTTAGTTAAGTCAGATAGGGGCATTTGTAAGCTGTAGTAACAATTCATAGATGTTGCAAGTTGATAGTAAATACGTATTTTTGAGTATGTTGCGTATAACGTAACACCAGCACGAAGCAGTCAGTTTTAGAATACTTAAAAACAACAACAAACTGAAGTCTACCAACATTCTTTACTGTCAAAATGCACAGGATACAGATCAGAAAGTTTAAAGTCTATATGAAGGGTTCTCAAAATGTTCTAATTATAACTCGTTTGGTGGGAGGGCACCTTTGGCAATTATTTACTATAGTTTTGCATCTGTGAAGTTGCAGTTTGTGAAGAAATTTAGAAAAATAAAAGTTTAAAATGACGGAATCCCTCCACTTCATCAAAAAGTGACGTGTCATGAAAAAATCAAAGACAATTTGCACACAACTGACAACTTTTTGATACTTTAAAGTGTCATTCAACAAAATAAAGTTGTTACTGGGGATTATACTTTGTCAAATCATAACTATTGTGTCATTTATATGGATTTTGGCCCTTGTTTTCTTAACGGTTGCCAGGTAACAGTTGTGGAATTACCTCCACCTATGTCATATTTGCTGCTCATGTCCAACCAGGAAAAACAATTATTGAAGATTACAAAAACTGTCAAACTGGGGACAAATGGGTAAAATGTTTAGTAAAATATTAATTATAATCAGTACTACGTTTTAGTGAAACGTGTTGTCTAACCCAGTGATTCTTAACCATAGGGCCGGGGCCCAAAGTAGGGCCGTGAGCACCTCCTTGAGGGCCGCACGATCACTAAAATATAATACATTTAATATGAGATTGGGCCTCGAGTTACTTTAGACAGAAAAAGTCGGGCCTCAAGGTAAAAAAGGTTAAGAACCCCTGGTCTAACCCATCATACAGACTTTAAAGCATTTTCAAGCAGTCTTTCCAAAATTCCAGCATTTTCCAAACCTTGAAAACAATGCAGTAAAATTTAAGCATTTTCAAGGATTTTAAGAACCCGTACGATCCTTGTGCTGTGCATGTTATAGGTTGATGGGGAAACCTGAACGCCCAGAGGAAACCCACTCAGACATGAAAAGAACATGAAAACTTCCCCGAAAAAGGCCCAAACCAGCCCAGGCCTCGACCCGGTCACACCTAGGACCTTCTTGCTGTGAAGCGAAAGAGCACATCACTCAGACTGATGGACTACATACTATACAAGAAAAACAATACTAAAGTCTCTTACATATTAAAGATTTAGGACGCTGCGGGATGTTTGCAAAGATATGTAACGATTGCAGTGGCTGAGTGGAAATAATAGAATCTCCAGACACAGCCACAATAAACCAAACCGGACCAGAGTGAACCTTTTCTTGCCTTTACATCATCAGAAACTGAATAGAACAGTGGCAACAGGCCCAGATTATAAAGAAAAAAGTATCTATATTTAAACACGGTGTGCAATAAGAGTAAGCATTTTCAAAGCATCATTGTATGGGAAATACATAATTGATCTCTGTTCACAAACTATTGCAAGGATTTGAAGTTGAGATGTTTGATACGATCCCAGAGTCTTCAATCACTTTCACCGCTAAAATAGAGCTGTGCAACTGAACTCATTTTAATTGAATCAGGGTCCAATTGTTTCAAACTGCCAATGATTATCTTGGGGATTTTTAATAGGGTTGTTCCGGCCGCTTGTTTTTTTTTTTATCTGATACGATACTTGGCCTCAGGGAAGCTGCCAATACCCGCTGCCACAGTCTGTGGATAAAAACGACATTAAGGCCAGTAAAAAGACTCTCATCCTCAGAGCATAAAGGCGAATTATACAGCAGAATAAACGAAGTCTGTGTTAGCGCCAATGTCAGACAGTCTGTCGTCTACACATTCAATTTGACTAAAGTTCTGCTTTCCCTTCAAAGGTTAAATGAAGGAATCAAAGAAGTAACACAGCTCTCTTTCCTGTCATTAGTATTTCAGTGTCCTCTGAGCCTCAACAGCCAGTATTTAAAGGACACATGTTATGCACTATTTGTAGTTATCAACCTTTTATCTCTGACATGTTAGTGCCTCAGGGACCGGCCTCCTGCTGGTGCCAGAGTCAGGACTAAACATGGACCGGCCTCCTGCTGGTGCCTAGACTCAGGACTAAACATGGACCAACCTCCTGCTGGTGCCAGAGTCAGGACTAAACATGGACCGGCCTCCTGCAGGTGCCAGAGTCAGGACTAAACATGGACCGGCCTCCTGCTGGTGCCAGAGTCAGGACTAAACATGGACCGGCCTCCTGCTGGTGCCAGAGTCAGGACTAAACATGGACCGGCCTCCTGCTGGTGCCAGAGTCAGGACTAAACATGGACCGGCCTCCTGCTGGTGCCAGAGTCAGGACTAAACATGGACCGGACTCCTGCTGGTGCCAGAGTCAGGACTAAACATGGACCGGCCTCCTGCTGGTGCCAGAGTCAGGACTAAACATGGGGAATCAGCATTTCAGTTTTTTGCAGCTAAAATCTGGAACAGTCTCCTGAAGATGTGAGACAGACCTCACTCTGACAATGTTTAAATCCAGGCTAAAAACAGTTCTGTTTAGATGTGCAAACGACTGAAAGATCTGTCTGCACTCTCCTCTTTTAAAGCGATTTATTTTAAAATTATTCTGTGTGTCTTTTTGTGTTTTTAATGCAACTTTTCCTGTTATGTAAAGCACTTTGAATTGCCCTGTGTACGAATTGTGCTCTACAAATAAACTTGCATTGCCTCGCCTAATCATGCTCTTGTCTTGTGTACTTTTGCATCTGCAGGTTTCAGAACTGAGAACAATGAATGTACTGAAAGCACTCATTACTTTTTTTCTGTAAGGCAATCCCTCGTCAAGATGTGTGTTAGAACTCTATCTGCTGGCAGCAGAAGGAATAACTATGGGAAAATACAACAGCTACCGTGCCCCCAACATGATAATGTAAACACACAGTTTTAATGAACATTACTTGATGGTACAAATGCTCAGAACGAGTCTGGCGAAGATTTATGGACTTAAAGGAAAAAAAAAATATTCTGCATTTTCCATATTGTTATTAGCCTTTAAACATGCTCTTGAGTATCTTAAATTTGCCATCTCATATTTTGAGCAACACAAAAGTTTCTTCATTTTTCATCAGCCTTGTCTGAAATGACACTTGCTGCACGACACTGAGTGCATTCAGCCAGTAGATGGCACCAGACCTATATACAATCTAATGAAGTTATCCGTCAAAAAAAGCAACAAGGACGATTAGCAGTTGTGGTGTTTAGACGGCAGAAACGCTCAGAACGAGTCTGGTGATGAGTTAAGGACTAAAAACAGCGGAAGATTCTTGGATAAATGATCCGAAAATACGTCCCGGATCGACGGCGTTAGGCAGGCCGTTTTCTTTGACGCTCGGAGGAGGGAGGATTTTCTAATAAACATTCCACAAAACAGCGCAAATGCAGCTGAATGCTACTTCAACTAGGTTTTTGATGACGGAAACTTGTTAGAACATAATTAAAAGTTTTTTTAAAAGTCACAGTAGCAGAATATGTGTCCTTTAAAACCAGCACAGGTCACCTCTGGAGCTCTACCTTTGATATCACAAATCTGGGAAATGTGGAACTTTGAATTTTGTTTAATGAATACTTAAAGGGCCTCTGACAGGTTGAAATACACATTTGACTAAAATGCAGTTAAGATAAATATATTCAAATTTCTACTAAAATCTTTACAAATTTAACTCCAGTTTAGCTGTTTTTTTAGGTTTTAAATTTTACTTCCTGGTTGTAAAGTATGACATCACACTAGGAAATTACCATAGCAACCACACTTTACACTGGCCAAAACTCATCTAATGTCACAGATTTTGTTCATTTGACAAAGAGAAACACATGTGAACACCTTTATTTTGTTGAATCAAAGTTTAAAGGGTCAAAAAAGTACTTTAGTTTGTGTAAATTATGCATGACCTTTGTCTCACTGGCGTGACGTCATCAGTTTATTTACTTCCTGTAATTGTCAACAGATTTTTCAACTTTTCTCCACAAATAGCGACTTGATTGGTGTAAAACTATAATTTGTATTTACAAGAGGTATTAATACACTGAAGAAAGTCAAAATTAGAAAATGGTAAAAACCCGTCATACGCACTTTAACAGTAGGGCTGCGACTAAGGATTATTTTGCTAATCAATTAATCTAGCAATTATTCTTTTCGATCGATTAGTTGTTTGAAATTTCTTACAAAATTTTACTCAGATAAAGCTGAAGTGAATATATAACTGATTCATTGTGATTAATCGATTAATTCTACTGAACAGGATTCCTCAAACAAGCATAAAGCAACTAATATTCTAAAATGGTTACATTAGCCACGTTTATATGGACACATGTAATCGGATTAAAAGCCTGATCGGAATAAAAATGATTAATGTAAACACGCCATTCGGAATATTCTGACCCGATTACACTCATTCGGATCAAAATTTCATTCCGATTGAGACGGGTGGGTTATGCCGATTGTTATTCCGATCGATGCGCATGTACACGCTTCTTCTGATGTTTTGGTTGAAGGAATCCTCTCTGCGCATGTCTGTTACGTCAGCTAATGTGAAGCGAGGGTAATGGCGAGCGTGAGGCAGAGCGTGAGGCACACAATACAGCTCCATATCAAAAGTATTATTAAACAGCACGAACGGGAGGTGAAATCAACGAAGAAAAATGTTACGAGCCAAAACGTACGCAGCCATGTTTGTTTACAACGGAAGTTTGTTCTTCTTCTACTGTTTCCGGTATGTTAGCCAATTCTGCGCATGTCAAAATAATTTATTCCGATCAGATGTATAACAGATGTAAACGCGTGTCGTAATCAGATTATTTTTTTCAGGGTCCATGTACACAGTAAAATTCTAATCCGATTCATGATCAGATTAAAGACATTTTGCGCATGTAAACATGGCTAGTGACCACAAGCAGAAAACAGCTGAGATTCTCAACGATGCATCCTGCTTTAGAAAAAGGGTGTTTGGTATTGAATTGCTGAATTGCTTTGAAAACTTGCCGATAAAAACAGATGTATCAGAACAACATGACCTTCTCCAGCCAAACCTATGACCGTAGTTTAACATGACGACTGACCTTGTGCCACTCCACTGTTTCTGTTTCAGGAGAGTGACTCTGCTTAAGCTCCTTCATTTCTCATTTATATAACTTTTTGAACAGTGGGGAGCAGGCTTGTCCCATTGCTCCAGCGCTGTATTAAACCAGGGCAGGTCTCTGTGGTCAGCCATGTATTAAGATCCAGGTTTTATTACAATCAGCACCTCTGTGTCTCCTCTAAAACTGAGCATTTTCAGCACCAGCTCAAAGATAATCCGGACCACTGCAGCTGGCCCGTTTCCCTGAAGAGTCATTTCCCCGGCTTAGAGAGTTAAACTGGAGGTGAGCCAGGTAAAAGTGCTACGAAAACTTCACTCCAAATAAAATCATCCCTCTAAATAACATCAGAGAACGATAACGAAACAGAATCTTAAACAGAATGATAAAAACAACATGCTGAAAGTAAATGGGAAATAGCTTGTGCCTCTTAAAAACTGTAGGAGGCTTATTTAAATACACTGAAACATAAATGAGTCTGGTGAGCATGGGAAATTCAACTGAAAAAACTTCAACTTTCAAGCGTTTTTATTTGTTTTTGAAGGAAAATCAATTATCCGGCTGCACAAGAGGAGAGAGAGAGAGGAGAAAAATATGCACTATAAATAGTTTTGTGTAGTAACAACGATATAAAACTACATCTAAATCTAAACAATCAAACATGAGTCACATTAAAAATTTGAAAAATAGTTCACCAAGACAAAGACAACACGGGAGTAGGACTTAATAACAAAAATGTGAATAAAATCTGCCTTCTTTTCACATAAAGAAACAGTAACTTTCAGTAAGATAGAGCATTTTGTATAACGATATTGATATTTCGGCGTTATATTGTGCAGCTCTAGCTCCTCGTGCCTCTGACAGGTTGATCTGTTAATTTTAAGATGAATATATTTCAAATTCTGCTAAAATCTTTTAAAACTTTTACCCAGGTTTAGATATTTTTTTAGGTTTTTAATTTTACTTCCTGGTTGTAAATGATGACATCACAGTAGGAAATGACCAAGAAATCATCCTGTACAGTGCACCAAAACTCCTCTGATGTCACAGATGTTTTTATTTGACAAAGAAAAATACACAGAACACCTTTATTTTGTTTAATCAATGTTTAAAGGGTCAAAAAAGTTGCTTATTTTGTGTAAATTATGCATAACCTGCAACAAGTTAATGGATTAATCGCAACTAATCGATTATAGAAATGCTTGTCAACTAATTAAATAATCGAGTAATCGTTAACTGGTCTAAACAGACTCCAACACATTATATGTGCTGAAAGAAGAGGTTTTATTACTTAGACAGAGCAGGAATGAAAAAAAAAAAACACACAGAAAAATGTCAGTCGTGTGTTTTTGATTAAAATCCTTCTTCATCTATAAATATTCTCCACCAGGACGTCGTCAAACGCCTTCACTTCAGCTTTTTCTGGTAAAATTGAGTAAAATTCTCATATTCAAGGGTTTTTCGCGCTCCAAACAACTAACACTTAATCAATTAATCGAGGGAATTATCACTAGACTAATCGATGACCGAAATAATCCTTAATTGCAGCCCTACTTTCTAGTGTGATGTCAATTTGTTTACTTCCTGTAATTTTAAACACATTTTTCTCCACAAACAGCTGCCTGATTGGTGTAAAACTATGATTTATATTTACAAGAGGTATTAATACACTGAATAAAGTCAAAATAAGTAAATGATACAACCCTGTCATATGCACTTTACCTCTAACTATTACTACTGCGGTCTAATAAGGCGCCACTCAAAGTCAATTTACATTTTGTTCTTCACTCACACTCAACTGGACAAATAGAGTCCTGCCAATCTTTACCAATGTCCTCTGTGACCACCATAACTCACACACCACATTTACACAGAGGAAAGGCGGGTGACATGACTTGCTCAAGAGCACAACAACAGTGTGCAGAGGTTGAAACTGGGATTGAACCTTGTAGTATAATGCGATTAAAACTATTAAACTTATAAACATCAGTAAAGAGCTGCTGGCTTTAAGCTGTTAGGCAAATTCTCTGGCTTTAGTAAAAATTTTGTGGTTTTGTTTTGACCAACAGATAAGTTAAGAAAGCCTTTATTTGTCCCACAGTGGTGAAGCTTCAGTGTTGAAACTCTAAAGTACAAGATGTATTTGATGTGAAAGGTGGGACAAAAGCACGTCGAACACTTACAGTAGCACAGGTGTAGGCCTGTCATGAAAACACATTTTGAAGTGTGATGTACTGCTACAGAAAATATCACAATAAACAACGTTGACTTGAAACTACTTCATGTCACAAACACATTGAACCTAAAGCAGGAGAATCCCAGTCTATCTTTTTTTAAGTGTACAATATTGTTAAAAATATGCTGCAATTAAAATTTAGCAAAGTGAAACACACAAAAAAGTAGTCAGTTAGTATTATAAATGAGCCTTAGATGTTACTTTTTCGATCCTCTACAGCAGGGCTGGGCGATTTGGCAAAACATTATCATGATTTACTTGGGGCCAGATCATGATTTTGATTTTATCACAATTCGTGTTCACTTTGTATTTTTCTATTGCCTCTAACAGAGCTGCACGATTTAGGAAAAATACTGTATCTAATTGTAATTTGTCTGATATTGCAATTAGATTTTTGATTTATGTTTTAATAATTGGATTCAGTTCAAATTCACATTTCAAACATAATTTTGTCACTTTTAGTAGTGTTTTTGTCATGTTCGGTTGTGTTTGTCATATTTAAACAAGACTTTTGTCACTTTTAGTCACCTCTTTGTTACTTTTAGTCGCATTTGTTGTTTGTAGGTGTGTTTTTGTTGCTTTAGAACACATTTTTATCGCTTTTGGTCGCACTTTTGTGTTCAGTGTTATCAGTTTTTATTCAAAGCAAGTCATTTTGTTGTTTTTGGCAGAAATTATTCTACTTCAAACATTGCAGCCTTTACGATTTGCTAATTGCATCCATTAAAACTATGATTTTGTGTCGATTTGGCTGAACTGTACAGTCCTGGTTTATTAGAGGTAAATAAAGTCATCTGCTCAGAGGCTTCAGAGGCTAAACATCAGGAGAAAAAGTGTGTTTGAACAGACAGCTGCATTAAAGAGACAAACAGTCAATCACGATACGACGATTTCACAAAAATAGATTGTCACGGGGACGAGCTCACGATTCCATTTTTATCACCATATCATTACAGCTCGAATATTATTGTCCTAAAGAAAAAACAAAACAATATCTACTAGAAAGGGACCACACGATAAATATTGAGCCTCAAAAATCTATCTATGGCAATATCAACTCAGTGTAAAATTCAGGGACCCAGAGTTTATTAAGATTTTTGTTATTCAAATGTGGCTTAATGCAAACAAATCCTTTTTTATAAGTAAAGTAATGTAAGGAAAACTTTCTTCATTATACCACCATGTCATATTAACAAGAGGAGTGAAGAATGACAATGCATTACTGGTGGCAGAAATTGTGGGTGCAACAACTCTACAACACAATAGATGTTTCTGTGAAAGCCTTATCATGTTGAAATATATTACACCAATAATTTGGATATAACGTTACACAATTATTTCAATCTTACCTTGAGATCCACAGGCTTTTCTGTGGGGTCTTCCCTTTTACAGAGTCCAGAGAAGGACCTGAGGGCTCCAGTGAGACGTGGAGGCGGAACCATCTTTCTGCCACTTATCTGCTCACAGGAGGCTGACGGACACCCCACTGTAAGACACAAACGTGACAACTGTGAAGACAAGTCCATCAGTTAAGTCCTCACTTCTTTTGATTAGACTGAAAAGATTTACTTTTACTGAATTACGTTAGTTAGTCCTATGTAATTCTCCCTCTTTTTCATTGGTTTTATGTCCTGTCTGTGTCGCTTTATAACCGTTACGTGTACTGCACTTCCATGGCTTTGGTCGACTGGACTGAGCAATTAAAGTCTCTGAAAAAATATAGAAGAATTACTCATCAGTGTCATTTGGTGTGGCCGAATCAATAATTTAATAATTACAAACAGCTGTGTTGTACAAAGGCTCTTGAGCACAAAAAACAAAGCAGAATGAACGCTATAGAGCTCGGGATCGAACGTTAAAAAACAGCCATCTGCCATGTTTGTTGTCCAAACTTACATAGAAAAACATTATCCAAAACAATGTAAAAAAGTGAACAGAAAATCCATGAAAGAACCTGATAAACTGCTGGGTCACTTCTGGTAAATACATAGTAGTTTAAGTTTAGTATTTAGTATCTTAAAATCTCCATTGATTTAACATTTGATTAACTTAAATTCTGTTTAATGTGTGATGTCACAATCCGAGCTCAAGAACACCAACCAGTTTGGGATGAATCAGGATCAGTTTGTACTCCAAACCAAAAACAAAAAAAGATGCCTGCCTATTTATTTTTTACTCTATTATAAGTCCTTTAATCTCATTTTTAGTGGTGTTGGCTTCAGCTTTGAAATGGCAATTATCTAAACCCAACAAATGCTCTGTCTACTGTCTGTCAGGACATTCCTCCAACAAAACTTTACTCCTCTTTACATTCACCAAACAAATTAAGGCGGAATGTGAAATCTGAGAGTACTCTGTGCAGAGCTTGTTACCACTTATAATCAGAATAAATGAAGCATCAGAGGACAAAACTACAGAGTCTCAGCTTTACAAAGAGTCCAGTCATTTGTTTGTACGCCAGAAAAATTCAAGAACAGCTCCAGTTTGAATTCGAGCTCATTTTAGTCCGGCATTTTAAGGTAAAATCCGCTAGAGTGATAAGAGCCTTTAAAAAATATTATCAAACCCATAAAATACATGTCAATTGTTCATACACAGACTATTAAGCCTGTAATACACGATTTCTACGCCACATATGTGATAAAAATACGTGACATTTTATATATGCACATCTGAAAACGTATGCAGTTCGTATTATTGTTGATTTTGTAACGTCAGTGCACTTGATGCTCAGGAAAGCGAAACTTATGGATGCTAGCTGTTAGCTTATTACATAGCTTTCCGTTGTGTTAGCCACATTAGCATCGGATTTCTACACGCTTATCTATGTATACCAGTTCAACGCGGGGCTGCTAATAGTAAATGTAGTGTAAAATCATAATAAAGCACTTGAATATCTTGAATTACCTGTGAAAACGCTTCGCACAGTGAACTGTCAGGCGCATGCAGTTCCCAGTCGGCATATCAACAGAAGTTTACCGGAGCGCGGTGCATTGTGGGCAGTGTAGTGCTCCGTTGCAATTGTACAACGGGAGCGTGCGGATGAAAGAACTACAATATCCATACGCAGAAAGGAAACTACGTAAATCAGGGGAACCGGCTGCATGCACACGTCCACATCACCTGCCCTGGATTGAATGATTATTGGGTAAACTTTTAACCATAAATCTTATCGTATTTTTATTTTATATTTGAGTTGCAATATGTAGAAGCCCAGTTAAATGCAATTGGTTTTGTTAAAATAAAATGCACTTTTTATATTCAGTTTATTTTTCAACTTTAGCTAAACTTAATAAAATACTTCATACTTCATCAAAATTACATCATAACCTGACTTGAACTGGAAAGAAAATGTATTACTGTATTTTGTGAGACATTTTGTTACATGGTCCAATCAGAGTGTTGCATTCTGAAAACGTTTAAATTGACTTGCATTATATTAGGCTAGTTATAGTTAGGAAACGACATTATTTATTTATCACTAACGTGCAAAGTATTCCACTGTGTTCCTTTGATTTTAGTAAATTTACTGTATTTTGAGTTCTGACCACTGAGAGAGTTTAACTTTTGACCTGACGGTTATTAGCGCAAAATGTGCTTTTTAATTTTGACATGCTGCAACAATTTTCACTAACTTATTATCATTATTATTATTATGGAGGCTGTGTGTCTCCATGGAGATATTATTGCTTCACCTGGAAAGTGGAATGCAAGTTATGACATTTAACTTCTTGTATTGTTTTTTTGTATATATTTTTTTCAATTATATTTGTATTTTTTTCTCCAAAATACATGAGAAAAGAAACATTCTTATGTGAGCCAGAGATAGTACTCTAGACCAGTGGTTCCCAAAGTGGGGGTCGGGACCCCTCGGGGGGTCGCGAGGGGTGAGCTGGGGGGTCGCGAGATGATTTCAAGATCTCATTTTAATTAATATGACATTGCATTTGCTCTATTTTATTCTTATTTTATTATTTTAAACAGTGTCTTTTAGTGAAATAGGGTCTAATAAGACAATAAACTATTCAAATAACCAATATTAAACCTGAATTAACAGGCTTTGACACTTAAAATTATTGCTACTGTCATTTTCATTTCGCTTTGGGGGTCCCGAGTCAATTGCGTGGCTAATTTGGGGGTCCCGGGCAGAAAAGTTTGGGAACCCCTGCTCTAGACTTGGACACAAACTAGTTTTCCAAGTTACTTCTGGGACTCGGGACTCGACTCGACCATAATAGCCCATGTCTTGTGATTTTGTGAGGTCAAAATACTGCTGCCTTCTGTAATTCTTCCTTTATAAATAGATTTTTGATTGTTCGTTTTAAGTTCCACAGTATTATAAAGATATGAATTCACCGTTTGACCACTGAATGCACACAGTTACTGGAAAACACTTCTTAATTAGGCTGCACTTCTGACTTAGACACGATTTTAGACGGTAGTGACTCGAGTCGCACTATAAACCAAAACTTTATTTCAAAGACACAGATCGGACTCAAAAAACCTTGTTGTTATCGGGCTCTCTTCTCCATAGATCTGACCTGTAACTGATGGAGAAGTTGTAAATGCAGTTCACCTTTAGCCACAATAACATACATAAATAAAATACAGCTTGTGGCCTTTACTGTACTTCTCATTAGGTTCATATTATTCCTATTAGTCATGTTTAGTTTTATTTTTATTACATGCACGGAGGTCAATTGTCTTTTCTTCCGCAACCAGCTCATTTTTGCCTCGAGCTCACCTTTATTTGGTGATTCAGCCTCATTGTAATTCACAGATCACCTACACATTTGTCCTCCCAGGTCTTGTCCGTAGACACTCAGTGAATCGCATGCATGAGTGGAGCGCGCTGAACTCCAGCCATGCCTGCAGAGACAGAAGTGTGTCTAGAGTATTACATAGAGAGACAATGATTCATGATTGTTGGTCTGTGAAAGGCACAAACCACATACAACGTCGTACACTCGGCAGATGGGCCTAAAGGGCATGGCATGTAGAAACGCAACGCTTCACTTTGAGCTTTATATGTTGAGTTTATTATAGCGGACTTGTCATTGCTGATACCGTAACACAAAATACATCCTCTGTGGAAAAGCAGGGGATGACTTTACCACCGGCAAAGGCAGGGTTTGAACTGCTACAGTGAAATAAAGGGTTTAAGATACAGCAGCAGTGGTTCTCGACCTTATTTCAGTCGCGATCCCAAATAACAAGCGTTGATTCCATTCCTGAGAGTGTAGAGACATCTGGCAAATGGCTATGGCCGTGAAGTGAACCCAAATCCAGGGATGTCACCGTATCAAATTTTAATGTTACTTTTATTGTAAGAAGAAACATCAGAACTGTTTGATTATTCATGATTATTGGCTCCGTGATCAAACAACAGTGAAAGCCTTTATTTTCTTTGAGCACAATGTTTAATCATTCACTATTCCTCTCTAGCGTTTAAAGTAGGGTTGTGAAAAGTATAGAAAATCAGATACTAATAAAAACATCACATAAACAGGACAAAATGTGACAGAATGTGACCTTTCCTGAACAGTTCTCAAATTCTCTGCAGCGTCGCGGCCTCCTTATCAACCCGACGATCCCTCGGATATAATTTGCTCTATTCACTTTATTCCTGAAGTTGCCGTACGCGCCGCCGTCTTGTTTCCGTTGTAGTTTACACGGGGCAGACGAGCTCAACAGAAAATAAGTTCTACATGGACTAAAAAGACGTTTTCAGACTGACCAGGAAATCGGTGCGTTGTTGACTTGTTGTTGCTCGTGTTCATTAAACATTTTACACAA
The DNA here is from genome assembly GCA_019453435.1 of Rhinogobius similis. NCBI lineage: Eukaryota > Metazoa > Chordata > Actinopteri > Gobiiformes > Gobiidae > Rhinogobius > Rhinogobius similis. Next base: position 34,420,544 of record CM033626.1, read on the forward strand.
ATCAATCTACTTTATGTAACATTTTAGCGGCGAGACTTTTCCCTCGTTCGTCATTAGCTTTAACGGAGTTCTCGTCAAACGGAAGTGCGTTTACAACAAAAGTGCAAAAACCTGCAAAAGTGGGCGGGGCAGAATAAGGTGAATACTTGAAATAATACTTAATGTTTTTCTCTTTAAATTTACAGATGAAAATTGAAATAGTAATGACTGTAGGCTTGATTTAAAGTAATGCATATAAGCAAAGATATTATGTAAAATGGTTTTGACGCTTATTTTCTTTTATGCTTATTATGTGGACAACCTTTGGGGGCCCTTGTAGTGCCTCTGAGGGCCCCTTTAGGCCCATCTGCTGAGTGTACGATGTTGTATGTGGTCTGTGCCTTTCACAGACCAACGATTATGAACCATTGTCTACACACTAATAGTAATGATACTGGCATGTAAACATAAGTACTGCCTATCATTGTCCTTTTTAGTTCTTATGATTATATTGTGACCTGAATAATCACAATTATCGATTAACCGAATACACTTGACATTCCCATATCACAGAGGTGGTACTAACAATATGTGCAGGGCCTTAAAGGGCGTATGACAGGTTTTCATGATTTTCTAATTTTGACTTTCTTTGGTGTATTAATACCAGTTGTACATATGCATTTTAGTTTTACAACAATTAAGCAGCCATTTGTGGAGAAAAGTTGAAAAATATGTTGAAAATTACAGGAAGTAAACAGACTGATGACATCACGCTGAAATGCAAAGTTTAAGCATAATTTACACAAAAACAAACTACTTTTATGTATTCTAAAAAAAAAAAAAAAAAAATCTGTGACACTGAATGAGTTTTGGCCCCATATGTAAGATTTTTTTTTTTTGCTAGGTCATTTCCTAGTGTGATGTCATCATTTACAACCAGGAAGTAAAACAAAAAAAACAAAACAAATGCTAAACCGTGATAAAATTCGTGAAGTATTTTAACAAAATTTGAAATATATTGATGTCAACTGCATTCTTGTGAAGTTAGTCGTCGAACCTGTCAGGTGCACTTTAAACCACTACACCACCAGCACCCACATTTATGGAATAATATATAAAATAAATAATAATAATAATAATACATTTTATTTATAAGCGCCTTTCAAAACACCCAAGGACACTGTACAGGACAACAAGAAAAAATCTTAGAATAAAGAACAATAACAGAATTTTATCCACTTCCAAATTCAAATCTACTTTATTTGTATAGCACATTTTATAAACAGAACTGTTTCCAAAGTTCACACGCTCTCTCTGGGTGGAGTCTGCATGTCCTCCCTGTGTTACCGTGGGTTCTCTCCGGGTTCTCCAGCTCCTCCCACCGTCCAAAGACATGACTGTGTAGGTTAATTGGAAACTCTAAATTGTCCCTAGTGTATGAATGTGAGAGTGAATGGTTGTCTGTCCTTGTCTGTGTCTCTGTGTTTGCTGTGACGAGTTGCCACTGTCCAGGGTGTACCCCGCCCAAAGTCACTGGGATAGGCTCCAGTCACCCGCGACCCCTAACGGGAATAAGCGGTAGAAAATGAATGAATGTTTCCAAAGTGCTGCACAGACACAAACATAAAACGGCAAAACAAAGTATATAATAACAACTCAATTTGATCTTACTGCTTGTAAAACCAGTAAAATCAAATCCAATCAAAATCATGAAATTTTAAGGTGCATTATGTAATCTGTGACACTAGCAGAGTTTTAGCCCAGTGTACAGAGTCATTTCCTAGTGTGATGTCATCATTTACAACCAGGAAGTGGTATTAAAAAACTAAAAAAAACAGCTAAAAATGATGAAATGTATAATTATTTTTAGCAAAACTTTGAATACATTTATCTTGTACCTGTATTTTAGGTACATGAGTGGTCTAATCTGTCATAGGCCCTTTAAGCCACTGTGGAGTATTCAAGGTGAGCAATAAAATCTCAATGGAGTCTCTCTCTCCTTCCTCACCCCTGTTTTCGCACTCACTCTCTCTCTTTCTTTCTCTTTCTACCATTAAACCCGACATGATGCTACTAGAGCAACTTACCAGAATCCACTTCAGGGCCGCCCATAGAAAACAATAAAGCCTCCTCTCCTCCCTTGTTTCTCCGGTGGCATATGGGCCCCATTTGTTGTTGTCATTGTCCCGCTCAACACGCCGCTAATGCGCATCCAGGACTCTGCTACGGGCCGCTCCCCCAGGGCACCCATCCATCCTAATTATTCACATTTTGAAGTGAGCGCTACAGTGAGGGTCCTCTCCTCGGGGTGCAGCCGGCGAAGCATACATCTTAATAAGTCACCTCCCGGAAAGCTGCGGTAACGACGGTGCCACAGAGCTCGTGTTCAGCGGGCACAGGACATGAGCGGAGAGGTGCGGCGCGAGGGGGAGAAGAAGTGAGGGATTGTGGGTATTTGGAGAGAAAGTAGAGCAAAGATTGTGCAGGATTTTGTGTGTCAAATTGGGGCGACGGCGGCTCAGGTGGCGGGGTGTTTGTCTTAATGAGAGGGCTGGCGGTTGGAGTGCGTCCTGATGTTGTGTCCTTGGGTAAGACACGTCACGCACTTTGCTTTAAAGTGACAGGTTTTATCCAAGAGACCAGTGTTTCCCAACCAGGGGTACGGGGACCCCAAGGGGTATTTGAGGAAATATCAGGGGGGTGTTTGGAATGGTTTTAGATTTTAAATCAGGGGTGTCCAAACTTTTTCCATCGAGGGCCACATATTGAAATATAGACCAAGCGGAGGGCCACAAATCAATCGTGAAACGTTAAAAAAAAGCTGCATTTATCTGATGTTTTAAGCTCCACCACATCTACATTCAGAGTCTCATTGCCTTAATATCAGGTCTGTATTGCACCAAAATGTTAGTTATTTAGGCTGGAATTGTAGAAAATCTGAAATGTGCTGTAAATAGTACTTATCAGGACAATGTGGGCCAGTTCACCAGGAAGCCTAAGGGCCAAGAAAAATTGTTCTGAGGGCCGCATTTGGCCCCCGGGCCTGAGTTTGGACATGCCTGTTTTAAATGAAGATGAAATATACTTTTATCTGTAAAAAAAATGTGATTAGCTGTAAATTTAGCATCTCTTTGGAGTATCTTGGACCATAAATATAATTAAAACAACACATATAATAGTAATAATTGACAATATTCAACTAGTAAACCCATTTATTTGCCTGAAACTCAAGGGGTACTCTGAGTGTGAAACTAAACTTAAGGGGTCCTCGAGACAAAACAGGTTGGGAACCACTGCTATAGACTAGTGATTCTCAAACTGTGAATCACAACAACAAAAAACCTTACTAATGCAAAGAAAAAATACTGACGGTAAACATTGGCCCCAAAAATTATTGTTCCATCTGTCATTTATTGAACGATATGTTGATATAGTAATTATGATAACACACCTGAGTAGTATTCTGTAGCTAAATGCAACTAAATGTAACTAAATGTCTGTCTTTCTATTAACATAATCGTAATCATTATCTGGACTATAGTGACTCTAAAACATGCCAAAAGACCTTTTTTTTAAAGTGAAGATAGTAACATCATTAAAGGCCCTGTACCTAATTTTTATTTACTCTAATTAAGATAAATTCTCTTCACATTACACATTGTTTGATAGAAGCAACTTCATGGAAAGACACTGGGTTTGTAATGTACATTCTGTTCATATTATAAACGCACTTTGTGTTTGTTTGTGCAGAAGTGTTTGCCAGGGTCACCTCTTTTCAGCCAATCAGGCACATTGTACACTATGAATCAATGGAAAATAACTGCTTGACACTATCCCAGACTGATTCTGTCATGGTGCAGTTTCAAAAGTGCTAAAAGCTAATTATAAGGAGAGTTAGAGGAACTATATGGAAACAACTGCACAAGACTATTAGTTTCTGAATCATGGTGCAATACTGAGTGAAAGGAAGGACTATGTGGGCGGGGCTAACGGTTCAAACAAAAACATGATCCTGTCTCACGGTTTAAAATTCACGGTTCAAAATCAAGTATAGGCCCTTTAAATCAAAGTAATCTCGGATTCCTGTCAATAATACACTTAATTCTAGGGCTGTAATCGTTTAGGCGTTTAGTCGATTAATCAGTCGGTGTCTTAGTCAACCAACATTTTTATTAGTCGATTAATTATTTTATTTGCATTTAACAAATTTATGCGACGAAACGAGAAGATGCGGAGTGGTTTAGCTGAAGATTTTGGACTAAATCAGTACCTCTAACTAATAAATACACTGTTTACTCGCGCCTTTCTGTATAAATTGTTATTTTTGCATGAACTTCTGTGCAGTTGTGGACTTTTGACTGCAGTTTGGGTCAGATCCACGGAGATACTTCATAGCTTGAAGAATTTCTTTACATAATTCATGAGTATCTTTATCTAGACGCATCTATCATCACATTTCAGCCTTTATTTAGTCGATAATGTATTTAAAAACTCTTGTTGTAGTGTAGTTGACTGCTAAAATAAACTGATAAAATAACTGTTGCAGCCCTATAGTTCATATTGAGAGACATTTTAATTTGTTTTTAGAAAGACAAAATCAAATTGAATCAAAAAATGTGATTGATTAACAAGAGGAACAGATTAAATATAAATTTTTTTTGTCAAATCATTCTTCCCGACACTGTCCATGCCTCATTACTGAATCGTTATCTTGATCTAAAACAACTTTATAAAGATCAGGAAAGATAGAGAGCAGTGGTCTTTTTCTCGCGATGGCGTCTTGAATGAAAAACAATTATACTTTTTTTTGAAGGGCTTGTATCATGGTTCTTAATCCCACTTAATCCCTTCTCCCACTTTGTCTGGATTTGTGACTTTCAATATGTTTCTCATCCAATAAAGTCTCTGATTGGATAGAAGCGGGAGGTCACTTCTTCACGGATTAGATTGACAGATTGACAGGCAGAGATTTAAATTAGCCGGCTTGATTTGTATTCCCCTCCATCAGGGAACAAACTTATTTAACCATTAGACAAATCTTTATTAAAGTCACTACAACCGTTTCATACAAGAAATTGAGAAATCTGAACATCTCCAGGTGGCTCCTTTTTGCAAAAACATCACAACATCTGGGCGCCGTTCTGTGATTACTTAAAAAAAAAAAATGTTCTTGTTATTTTTACTCGTGTTGTCCTTAATTTCACTGTCAGCTTATTAAACCTGCAGGAGCGAGAATAGCTCTGTCTGCTCTGAGCCAACATCAAGAGACACTTTGATCACTGGAAGCCAAATCATCATTTCTGTACCTCTCCCATTTGAAAGTGCACACCTTTTCCTATATTTATGTATGCATGTCTCTTGCATCTGCATTAATAAAAGTCGCTGTTTGTGGAACTAAAAATAACGGTGGCATTTTAGAGACAGCTTTGCATCACGTCGGCGCAGACAGTCGAAGCGGGTTGTATGGATATTATTAGAAATTGCACTCAGCTAAAGCCTTTAACTGTGAACGAAAAACAAAACCAAGACAAATAAACGCATCTGAACGTGAGTTTGAGTTCCAATCAGAGACTATTGCCGTGTCATTGGGCAAGACGCTTACTTTACCTTAACTTTAGATGGGTGTACGAGTGTTTGTGCTTGAATAATGGGTTCTAGAAATGCAGTGTTTTGAGTTCTAGAAGCAAGGGTCGTACGGGTGCTTGAAATCCTTGAAAACGCTTGAATTTTACCATGCTGTTTTTAATGTTGGGAAAGTCCTGAAATTTTGGAAAAGATTGAAAATTATTGAAATTTTGACTTTCTGTATTCTACACCTTCTGATACTAAAGAGGTGGTACGTGGAGACCTCTTCAATTGTACTGTTTAGTCATGGATGTATTAAATGAACTGGATAAGGCCCGCCCCCTCTGTCTGTGGTCCCAGATTGATTAGTGGTCGTGCGAGGTACTGCAGCCTCTTGGAACCAGCCTTTTTCTATAATTGCACATTATAATCACAGACAGTACTGAATTGTTATCTGTATTTAAATAAAATAGAAGGAAATGTTCTTTTCTACCGTTTCTAAAATCACCAAAATTACCGTTTTTATATGAAGTGACGTCACCGCAAACATGTGTGAGTCACGTGAACGAGCGTCGGACGATACAAACAGAAGCTCGTGGAAAAGGCTCGACTAGAGACACCTGTAAGTTGTATTTTATTTCATTTCAGACGCTTCACGTGTGTCTAACATGAAGAATACAATTACAATCACACAAGCTAACGTTAACACAAAAACTTGCAGCTGCTGGTCGCTCAAAGCATCATGGGGGATTGTCGTCACGTGGCGCCCTAAAGCAAAGATGGCAGCCTCCGTATCAGGAAGTAAATGCGGAAGTAAGACATTTTTTTGGGGTCATGCGCCAATGAGCTCACTCCATAGGAATAAACAGGGCGGCCATTTTGGATTCATCTTCCAGGTTTTATTATAGTTCTATGTGTTTAGTTCATTTAGAGTAAATTTTATTAACATTTTTTGATCTTCCTTTAGTAAATTTTTAGTTAAAACTACTGTGGCAATGGTGTATTTCTACTTTAGACCTGGTTTATCCCTAATATAGACCAGAAATAGTCCTGTTATTGACCCAGTTTAGATTTGGTGGTACTCAGAAAGCCAAAGCTTTTCTTTGGTGGTACTTGGGGTTAAAGGTTTGAGAACCACTGCCTTAGATCGAGTGAATGAATGAATGTGCTTTCGTTTTCATCTTAAGTTGCACGCTAATTTGTGCAATTACTTCTGATTTGTCCAAAATTTCCAACAAAGCACACTTCACCAAGACTTTTTATCACATTCACAATATGGATAAGTTTATTTTAGAAACTACAGTTGAGACATACACCTTCTCTGACCCTGGCCTCCATTCTAATCTCCATGTATTATTCAAAACTGTTGATTAGTCTGGAGATGCCGCCACATAATTTGACTTCAGCGGGGCGGGACAAACATGCGTCAATCAGTGTAGTTCTAAAGCTTCCTGTGGCTGTGGTTTTAGTGACACGTCCTGGTCTTTTAAAACAGAGAAGCCCCGAATATTTTCTCTGTGGTGGACGCCATCTTGTTTGTTATCGCTTGTAATCGCGGCACACGGATGTGACGGCCTTCTCTCGCGGCTCTGATTGGCTCGATTGCCGCAAAATAGATGAAGTAGGGAGTTTAGCGATCATGCCCAGACCCACTTTCTCTCAAAGATATTGAAAGATAGTGGGAATGGCTGGTCAGGCTATTACAAAAAAGACTCCCTTTCAAGTTTCCTAGATTTGTGACATCAAAAGTAGAGGTAGAGACCTGCTGTTAAGCCCATAATCATCACCAGAGTCGTTCTGAGCATGTCTGCCTTCATTATAATTATGTGCTTACATCAGCATCTTGGCACAAGCTTGCTTTTGTTTATTTTCCCATGGTAATTCCTGGTGAGGGTTCGCCTGACTGAGAGAAAGTAATTTGTCATTTTGCATTCAATTCTAAATCAGGGCTATTCAACTTTATTTCACCGAGGGCCAGATTTTTCTGATGGTTTTGTCCTCGAGGCCAAAAACAAGTCCAACATTTTTAAAATAAAAAAATACATTTTAAACAATAGGCTGTAACAACATCTGCAGAACTGAGCCAGGACTAAACCAGGACTGAACCAGGACTAAACCAGGGCTGAACCAGGGCTGAACCAGGACTGAACCAGGACTGAACCAGGACTAAACCAGGACTGAACCAGGACTGAACCAGGACTAAAACAGGACTAAAACAGGACTAAATAAGGACTAAACCCGGACTAAATTAGGTCTAAAGCAGGACTAAACCAGGACTAAACTAGGTCTAAATCAGGACTAAACCAAGTCTAACCCAGGACTGAACCAGGATTAAACTAGGTCTAAACCAGGTCTAAGCCAGGACTAAACCAGGTCTAAACCTGGACTAAACCAGGACTAAACCAGGACTAAACCATGTCTAAACCAGGTCTAAACCAGGACTAAAGCAGGTCTAAACCTGGACTGAACCAGGTCTAAACCAGGTCTAAATCAGGACTAAACCAGGTCTAAACCAGGACTGAACCAGGACTAAACCAGGTCTAAACCTGGACTGAACCAGGTCTAAACCAGGACTAAACCAGGACTAAACCAGGACTAAACCAGGTCTAAATCAGGACTAAACCAGGTCTAAACCAGGACTGAACCAGGACTAAACCAGGACTAAACCAGGATATAACTGGAGGAATAACAAAAGATTTTAAAAATATATATACATTTCCTATATTTTTGAAGTTGCGTTGAGGGCCGGATCATATCCCTTGGAGGGCCTGATTTGTCCCCTGATTTGGGCCTCAAGTTGAAAAGCCCTGTTCTAAAGCAGCAGCATCAAAGCAAGGGTTGAGCATGTTTAAAGGCAAATAACAATAAAAAATAATGCAGAATGTGTGTCCCTTAATCCTGGTTCAGACCTGGTGTAGTCATCATCGTACTTTGATCCCGCTTTACATCTTTTTTCTTCATTTAAATCAAACCATTACAGGATGTTTTGATCTGATGCAATCCTGGTAAACCAACCAAGCCGTACAATACAATTCACATCAATCTGCTAATTTCCTAATTCCTCTGTGTCACGCGTTGTACCTTTGCTAATCTAAACCAAAACGCAACATTGTCCTCGCTTTATTTGTTGCCTCACCAACACTAAACATTTCTGTGCATGATTGACTTGTGATTGTGGCTGTGTTTCTTTCTGTGCGAATCAGACGGAGAGAGAGACAGACAGGCAGCAGTTTGGCTCTACACGACTGGATTCTGTTCAAAAGAATAGGCTCTGAATTATTCACTTTCCCCACTCTCCTGAGACACTTTTATTTGTCTGCCTTTTAGTTTCCAAATTGAATCGTTTGTGGGCGCACTCATGATGATTCGACTGGGGAACACTTTAAAATATTGAGAAATCCATTTTAGATGGAGCCTAATGTGACGAACAGTAAGTAAAATAAAAATGTGTTTTCTGTGTGGAGGAGTTTGCCAGAGTTTTGCTGGATGAAAAGACAGTGGGTTTTGTGGCTCATCAGTCTCACTCTAGCTCAGTCCCAAATGACAACTCGGAGAGGAAAACAAGCTTACAGGCTGCAGAGGAGAAGATTACCAATCTGAGGGAGCCAAGGACGGTTTGAATTGTATTTATAGTTCAACCATTTTACTACAAACATAATAACTTGAATATTGAATAAATAACGAAAGGAAATTCAAAGCTTTATTAGTCATTTGCTGTTGTATACAAATCCGACTAAAATGTGCAAAAATATTGAAATATTGATATACGATAATAATAAATTTGGTGATACAGTATCAACATCATGGCCTGCTGCATCAGTATACCCCAGTATATCAGTATTTTATATTCTGAAGGCCAGAATTTTCGGATGACCTTTGGGCTAGAGATGTACAATGTGCAACCCAAGATGTTGGTTTGCACAAAATGTACCTAACACTAGATCTGTTTCAATAATGATAAAATAACTACTGCTATATTTAGTTTCTTGCGGGAAAGGAAAATCTAAAACCAACATTGCTCTGCGAAATTGCCAGTCGAGTATCGAACAAGAAGAAAGAAGACAAATATTGTGCAAAATTAACTTTTTTGAGATTTAAACCCTGTTCTAACATTACTCCAAAAACATATAGTTGCATTCTCGCTAGTTTGACGAATCCTGGTATGAAAATCCTCTCCCCTTCGTCATAAAACACTGTTCTGAATTCCTTCGGTGTGTGACGTGGCTCAGAGAATCTTCTTTTCTGTTTTTAAGTCCATAAATCATCGCCAGACTTGTTCTGAGCATTTCTGGCATCCAATCATGATCATTACAACTGCGTCACAGCTCAGGACTGCCAGCACAAAGCACTGCGTAAATACACATTTGTGTAATTGTCCCTGCAGCCAGAAGATGGAGCCACAGCCAAGTTACACTGGTGTCTCCTAAGGCAGTGATAAAGTTATATTGTTCTTTGTCAAAACATTTTATGTTTTAGTTCTAAGACATCATATGTCAACGTAAATATACTCAAGAGCTGGTTTAAAGACCACAATTAATGCATCATGCATCATATGTGTCCTTTAGGACAGAACTAGATATGAACCAGGACTAACCCAGAATCAAACCAGGTCTAAAGCAGAATTAAACAAGGACTAAACCAAGACTTAAAACAGGTCTAAACTTAATTTAAATGAAATCAGCGAACATGACAAATATACATATATATACATATATATATATATACATATATAAATAAATTTAAGACATAAGATGAGTCGCAGGCCTGATCAAATGTTTGATGGGCCTGATCTGGTCCTGGGCCTTAAATTGAATAGCCCTGTTTTGTTTGTGACAATGCTACTATTTTGTTGCTTGTTTAGACAAACTAAACTTTTTTGCAATACATTTGACATATGCACTGTTTTATTATTAAAATGGACGTATTTTGTGCAGATCGTGGTTTAAACAAAGTAATGTATATGTATGTGGTTCCTGTGCATTTGCAAAATCGTGATATTATCATGAGCCATCTGTTGTGTCATTTGTATCGAATCATGCAGTCCTAAATTTGCCTGGATTAGTCCTGGTTTTAATTATTACTGAAAAAATAGTTGATTTATATAACCCTCAAAGATGGCCTTTTCTTGGACCTGGTCAGTCCACACACCAACAATTTTATCCACATCATTTGAATTCCAGAAATTGATACTTCAATTCAAATAAGCTGTCTGCCATTTAGTATCTTAATCTTGTTTTATTTTTTTCAATCCAAATCTGAACAAAACTTTCTGATTTCAAGATACAGTTCAACGATATACATGTTTTATTTTTATTTTATTGTCAACACAGTAAACGTAGTAAAGTCACAGTAGTTTGAATGTGTCTCCAGTGCAGCAGCAGCAGCTGATAAGTTTTCAGAAGTGATGTGTGGATGAAACAGTCTGCACTTCCCAAAAGTTTTTATCAAATTCACCGACACATTTGTCTGAATCCAATCTCCTGGCTCTGCTTTGTGATATTACATCTCACCAAACCTCATTACATTATGTCCAATGAGGCCCTGAGAACAGTCTTTAAACCCAGAGAGTGGTTTAAACCTCAGAAAAGACACTGCTGCCGTCGTTAATCTTTGTAATCGACTACTATCACATCATAATATAATATCCACCGAGCAAAAAATGTGAGGTTAACACACGTTTTTAATCATGGCTCAAACAGAATCTATGGTTCCAATACACAGCAAAAATGTACCACAATATGACATTAAACTATCTCTATGGAGACAAGACTAGCCACTACGCTTATAGTAAGATTTCATGTATTTTTAGCAACCTGTAATTGAATAAATGTAGATCAAATATGAACTGTGGGAAATTCCAGTCAAAGCAATTATATCTCCATAGTGCACCTTTAAAATGAGGGTTTTTGTCTTGCAGATGAAATAAGTCCAAATCCAGTTTTTAGTGTTTGGAAAAGTGAAAAACAGAACTAGTTGATCGATGTAAACCCTCGTTCGTCCAGGTGTGGTTCATCGTAGAAAGGGTACAATTAACAATGACTTTTGGATAAAAGTCGAAACGTCTTTCAGGTTTTATTATAGTTCTATGCTCAAGCTACGCAACCGCCGCAGTATCCAAACCCCCAGACAATCGCACTAACAGACATTTCAACTCCCACAATAACAAACATGTGGAATAAAACATGGTGCCTCGTGGTCTTCTTTACGTTCAGTGGGAGGTTCTTCTGCCAATCTGAACAATTCTAACAGGGACATTTGCTCTAATTTGATATTCTCCTGATTTAATTTTGATTTCTACTGCAGTATCATGTTTAGGGCTGCACAATATATCGCACAAATATCATCATCACACTTGTTATCGCTATATACATATCTCAAACATGCACAATGGTTTCTAATGGTTGTATGCTTTAATCTTGCGTTTCTTTTGCGCACGAGCTTGTTTTTACTTTTGACCAATCAGACTCAAATGTTCACCGTTTTGCAAAGTACAGACGCAGCAAAGGAATGTTTAAGTTTGGTTTTTTTTGTTAAACCTCTTGCTTCACCTCATAAATGTTTTCACTATTTCACACAGACATAAATGAAGGTGAATAAAATGTCTGAAATGTTTAAAATGCCTCAGTAATGTATTTCTATGGTTTGCAGAATGGACAAAGTAACTCAAGGTTCTAACGCTCCAAAGGTCTCCAGTGTGTGTGTATTTCTATATTATAAAGTAAGAGTGGAGTTATCCTTTATACCTGGAAAAGAAAAGAAAAATATATGCAAAAGAGGAAAAAATATTGCAATTATATCGTTATTGCAACATATGACAGCCATGTCGCATGTGGCACTAATTTCCCATATCGTGCAGCCCTAATTGTGTTTATTTACACTTTATTTGTACAATACACTTCATCATAATTCAGCCTTTTCGTCTCTTATATTCACTGGTCCCTTTACTTCAGCAGCCGTCCCTAGAAGAAGAAGAAGAAGAAGAAGAATTTTTATTTATAGAGCGCTTTTCCACCTAATAGGCACCCAAAGCGCTTTACAAACCGTTGAAACTACAGTTGCCGTTACAACATAACATATACAATTACATTTATAGACAATAAACAATGAGCAGACACACAGTTGTAACTACAGCTGCGTCACAACAAAACATACAATAAACAAGACATAGCAGGTAGCTGTATTCTGTAAGTAATCCATACGAAAGATGCAAGTAGCTGTTTAGAAATACAAGAAGATAGAGGGATAGAGGGAAGAAAGAAGCTCTTCTGGCCAATTATGTAATTGTAAAAACATTTAAAAACTAGTTCTAGCACATTGCTTTTGAATTGACACAATATTGTCTGAATATCTTTATCTGGAAACACAATTTTAAATGTCTAGGTATATGTTGTTGTTTTTTAATAGTGCAGAGATCTGTGAAGAGAGACAACAAAAGAGCGAATATTTTTCTTTTCTTTTTTATTTCAGCATTCAAAATCATAAAAGTAATAACATCTCCAGACAGGAAGCTGGCAGACCCTCCACCGGGAAAGTTACATAGTGCAGCTTCACTTAAAATTTGGCTTTGACCTTTTCAGCGAGAGAAATAAACTCAACAACAACTCTAACAAATTACAAATCCACTCTTGCTTCTTCAAACTTCTTCAAGGCCAAGATTCACAAAGATAATTCAAGTGTTTACCTGCTCTCGAGTGCAAGAAGGAATAATGGAACCAAAACAGAGGCTTGGATAAGTTCAATTACGCCTTTCTTTGTGTGTAATGTGTGTCTTTATTAATCCATATAAGTTTAAAGATGCATGATGTAACTTTTTTGGCGGAGCGTTTAATTTATCACTTGTAACTTCAATAATAATCTTGTGTTTGTTCAGTTTCAGCTGTTTTATTGCAAAAAAATACTCTGTTGTCTCTGCTTGTTTACATAGAGATATGGGTTTAATGCCATACTCTGCAACATTTCTCACAAAGTAAAAACATCTGCATAGAGGCAAGTGGGCCTGTCACAGCAGCAAATGATTGTTACAGAAAATATCACGATAAACGATAACATTTAAACTACTTTATACCATTGACACAGTAACTTTACAGGAAAATCCCAGTAAACCTTGCTCCAAATGAACTATTTTGCAAAAAAAAACATGAGCTGTAACAAATAAAGAGTAGAATTAAACACATTAGTGGTTAGTATCATTTAATACTGCACATTAATTATACAGCCCTCTAAAGCTGAAATTTGAATGTATTGCCCAAAAAAATAAATACAAAATCCTGTTAGTGCAAATAAAAGAGACACATGATAAATATTCAGCCCCAAAAAATATTGTTCCAGCTTTTATTCACTGAAGAATAAGTCGATAATGATCATGACAGGTCTGGAGGTCAAGCATCCTTCACAAGCGAAGTTAGTGCTAGGGCTGCAACGATTATTAAACGACTAATCGTGACTATTGACTATGAAAAATAATTGACTATAAAACTTGATAATCAACTAATCGTTAACTGAACTATACAGACTCCAAAAGACATGTCAAAACACCTTTTATATCAAAAACATTAAAATGTCAAAAAAGAAACGATTATTACTGATTTTCATCAAGAATATTTTCTATCTAGAAGCCTTTAGTCTCATATTTAAACCTTTATTTGACTGATAATGTATTTAAAAAGCTTAAATGTACATCATTTGACTAGTCGACTAATCGAAAAAAATAATTGCTGACTAGTCGACAATTGAAATAATCATTAGTGACCTATTTAGTGCACCTTTAAATAATCCAGTTTTTTAAAGTAGCCAAATTCTGAACAAACACTTACATATGTGACTGAAATCGGAGTGATCTTGCCTAAAATGTAAAATATCAATGCATAAGCGCCCAAAAGCATAAAAAAAAAGAAAAGAACATAAATCATAATGTAGTTAAGGTTCCCTGTTGTGAAAATAATCCCGGTACATTTGAGCCGATCCTTCAACGTCACTGGGACACCGTCTGCACCAGAGACACCTTTGACTGATGGACTGACACTGACCCAGATTGAGCTTTGGGTTCATGTTGGAGGTTGGAGGTTGTGCTTGTTTTAGGTTGTGGGAGGCGAAGCTCCAAAGTCTGGGCCCCACGTAACCACCTCGGTGGGCCCCCAATACGTAATTTTTGTGTATTCGTTTATCCCACCAAATACAGTTATTGTTCTTATTTTTTTCATCCACTATTTCTTGAATATACATCCTATAGCAATTTCACAAACATCTTGAAACATATTATTACTGAAAGAAAATACTCCAACTGCAAATTATAATAACTAGTTTTATTTAACAGTGACTAAAACATTTGAACAATGGTGGCCTGTGTACCCTTTGTTCATTTGGTTTTCAATTTAAAATTGAAAAAAATAAAGGAAAATATGATTTGATTTTCCATTTTTTGTTTTTTATTCATGAAACGAAACAAAAATACAGTTTGATTTTTCAGTTTTCAATTTGAACATTGGATTAAAAATACACAATTTGAAAGAAGGTTTGGAGCGCGGATTCAGGAATTAATTTAGCTTTATTCATTCTGTGCAGCACAATATAAACAGTGGGGCCCGCACTCAAGCCACATGACAGCGGCTACAGGTCGTGTGTTCCCTGCACCGGGGGCTCAAAGCCGTGGAGCTTCGGGTCATGGCCACAGACACACAGACGAGGTCTGGGGCGTGGGCTTCGTGGATCGTTCGCTGCTGCTGCCGAGGAGACGACCAGACTGTGCTTTCTAAACGTGGACACTTTGCTCTGTTAATGGATCACAAGTCAAGTCTCAGAGTAAAGATGAGCTGCACAGACTATGGTACATGCTGAGGTCAGAGTCTGGTTCTGGACCTGGTTTAGTCTTGGTCCGTGCAGACAGAGAAAAGCCCACAGACATGCGCTCCATTCGCTGTGGGTGAAAGTGAGCTCTCCGTGGCCCCGCTCACGTGAACAGGGCACAGCGCCGTTACAATCTGAACTCTTTTCTGACACCTCCACCTCCTGTACAAGCTTCTGGGCCAAGTGCTCCAGTGTTGGACACCTGCTCCTGTGAGGTCTGGGCCAGACTGGGCCGTGCAGACCTCATGTGCTCAGCTCAGAGAGGAATGGAACCATCTACTGTGCTTTTTTTTAAAATGTGCTGAAATAAAGTTTGTCTTGACTTACGGACCTAAATGATTTACTTTATGGACTTAAATGACAAGTTTAGAGATCTTTCTTATCATCTAAGCGATATGTCTTGGGGTAAAATATACTGTACGTCGCATAAGCAAATAAATCAAACCCACAGTCGAACCGTTTGCAGATTCAAGTCCTGAATTCAAATCACTTCAACATTTTAATCATTTGAATTTTAGGACTATAGGGCTGCAATTAACGATTATTTTGGTTATCGATTAGTCTGACGATTATTCTTTCGAGTAATTGATTAGTTGCTTAGGCCGGAAATTTGAGATTTTGACAATATTTAACCGAGAAGAATCTAAACAAATGCTGCTTAAGAACATCTTCACACTGTATACCTCCAAAAAAAAGGTTTCTTGATTAAAAACACCAACTTTACATGTTTTTTGTGTCATTTTGCGGTAATTCCTGCTTTTTGTGATTGATTAAACCTCTCTCAGCGCATGAAATGTTTTGGATATTGTGTAAAAAAGTCATTTAATTCACTTGTTCCAGCCCTTGACTATTTTGACCTTTGACCTTTAGTTGTGTTTTTCCCGCATGCTTTCTTTCCGTCCGCCATCAAAAACTGCATTAGCACGAGATTGTCGAGTTCTTTTCTCTTATCGCCAACGGAAAAACGCTTGAGGAGAGTTCAGAGAATAGCACCAAGGTGAAAATTTTGATAGCGAAATAAATGACATCCTTTTGTTCGGGAGCAGAGTGAGGAGAGCGCTGGTCATCAGTCTGAAGGGGAACATCCATAAACGTGCTGTGGGCAGATTCAGGGCAGAAGATGAAGGACGAGGCCCCGCGGAGGCGACGGCTGAGGGCCACGAGCCAGTCAAGAGTCTGAGCGGAAGAGAAGATCGGGAACGAGGAAGAGGTGGGTGGAGTGGACAAACTGTTACTTCAGAAAACTGTAACACGCGAAAAACTGTGCCGTAATGGGAACTGTGGCTCGTAACTCCTCTCTCACATCAAAGACTCTGCAGATACGTTTGTCTTTAGGCAGGTTTATTGACGTTCGAAAAGGTGAAACTGGAAAATAGACATAAAATAAATTACAATATGCCTAATCTATCTATCTATCTACCAAGGCTGTGTCCCACCAAAGTGAGGTAGCATAGACAGGGCACACATTCTCGTTCCTTTCCTCCTTCCTTCCTTTCCCCAAACCCTCATTCCGTGACTTCTCTCCCCCGTTTGTACCAGCGTCCTTTCCTCATCACCATCACCACTCTCTATTCGTGATTTTTTTTATTTTATTTTTTTTATTATTGTTTACAACCTCTGCTAAGTAGGCCAAGCCCACACTGGCGTCCGCCCGCTCCCCATCCATGCACTGGACAAAACGAGAAGGCAGCCAGCGTACCCGAGCAGAAAACCCCCAGGACCCGCCCCAGGCGCCACAAAGGAATGAACCGGCCAGACCTAGAGCGCAAACCGGACCACCACCAGCACCCAGGAATCCTCCAGAGGCCCACACAGGGACAGCCGCCGCACCCAGAGAGGGACAACGAGCACCCAGACACACCTCCCGTCCATCACCATCACCGCTGTCGCCCCACTTTAAATATAATAATAAGTTGTTTTATTTCAAACCTGCTTGCAGTTTACAACACAAATTCACATCAATCGCATACAATTGCCTGGTTTGAAAGGGGGATGGTGGAAGCTTTCGCTTTTTAGAAGTCCGACCCCCCACTCAACTCCACCTACATATTATTACAACAATATTATTGTATAATAGATAGAACATGCAACATACAACATTTATTATACATCAAGACTACATATAACATATAACATAACACAACAACACAAGGACAGGCCCAGACACTCTCTAACCTCTACCTCACCCCTCCTCATCTACACACTCACTGCTGAAGGCATCATTCACTCTCTTCCTAAATATGCCTAAAACAACATTAAAAGTTACACACAAAGTCACCGTGAGGGCTAACATACGCCATTTTTAGAGCTCTGCAGTTTGCGTGTAGCTAATTAACATAAAATTGACGTACGGTGACCAGAATTTCAAAATTAAAAACCGAGACACTCGAGTTAGAGCGGGGAGTAACGGTAAAAAAGAGTGGGTAATTATGTACATTATTATGCACTCTGTCCATTCACGGCTCATTGACATGTCACGAATTTCACAATTGCAGGATATATTATATTAATAAAATGTGCATTTGTGTGTATTTTCAAGAACAGTTTTATCTATTTTGGCTAAAGAAATTGCAATTTATTTGTCTCTTTATTGTTGGCGGGTATCAAATGGGTCAAAAACTGGAAAAAACTGGGACAAATCAATGGTTTTGGACACATCTGCAGGGACATGGGACACAGGGCTCAAAATTGGAACAGTCCCGGGTAAATAGGGACATCTGGTCACCCTAGATTGACTGTGAAATACACAAAAAATAACAATAATGGACATTAACATACAAACAAACTGTGAATTATGTTGTGATGAAATACAAAGTACATATCGGTGATGCGACCTCAAAACAAAGACGTTTGTGGTTCCAAAAGACGGACAAAACTTTGTGCTATCATGCTTGCTGCTTTTCATGGTTCATTTCTTCGTTCAATAAAGTTCTATTCAAAACATGTGCTCTGCTTGTAACACCAAAAGTGTCCAGTTGATGAAAATCCAACAAAAATCAAAGAAATCAGAGTCAAATATTGCACTTTCAACACTTTAAATACTTCTTTACGCAAAACAGAACAATTACAAATTTGGGAAAACTGCTACCTGTAACTGGAAGAGTAACTGTCAGGACGTAACATCTGATTTATAATTGGAGGTCACTGTAATTCAAAAGACAGAACATTAAATGGTTTGTAAATAAATAATTTGGTGTTTTCAAAGGATAGATAGAAACACAAATGTTCAAATTGTTCATTATTGTCAACATTATGCTTTTAGATTTACGTGCAGATTATACCAAACAATGATACTCCTCTTATATGGGGTAAGGTTACTGTCAATAAAGACGTGCATGCCAAATTAAAATGTGTGCGTATTTATCTATATTTGAGCATAAAACACATTTTGTAAATTCTTGATTGAGAGAATACAAATTCGCTTTAGATTAAGGTTCCTTAGTAAACTATTAATAAGGAGTTAATAAGTACTATTTACTTGTTCATGCACTTATACATGCTTATAACCATTAAGCAAAACATGTTTGTCTTAGTAAACCGCACGCACAGAGCATCAATAAACTGCTTATTAGATTGTTTTCAATTATCACGTTAATAAATGCTTGTAAATGCCTTATAAGTGCTTATAAACACATAACGAGTGCTTATTAATGCATTATAAATAGTTTACTAAGGAACCTTAGTCTAAAGCGTTACCAGACCTACCATTCCACATTTACAAAAATAACCTTACCCCATCCTCACAGTTAGAAGGGCTTGTGTTTTTTTTGTTTCAGTGTGGAGTTTGCATGTTCTCCCTGTGTCGCTGCAGCATTCCTCCAGCTGCTCCACTAAAATCTGTACAACAGGACTCTGATCGTTCTGCCTCTCGGTGGAGCATTCATTGTCAGATAAAGGTCAAATCATGAAAAATAAACACTGACTTTGAAATGTGTTTTTGATTTGTTCCGCGCCGGGGACAGACTAGTTCCTGGCAGTGCGCTGTATAAAAGGCAGGGCGCGCTCGTTTCTGGCACGTGTCGCGCAGAGGGGAGTCCAAACAGAGTTATTTGAGCAGCTTCAGGTCCGCTGCGTCGTGTGCGGTCGCTGCACAGTCGCCTGGATGGAGGTGATTAGGACGTGTGTGCGTTTGTGATCGGGTTTAGCTTCATTAGAGGGTTTGTGCGAGGAGCTGAAGGCCACGGCACATTAACAGAGCGGCTCGTCCCATGGATCTGCAAATAATGAAGTTCTAGATGAGCTAAAATGTCTTGATTGTAGGATATTAATCTGAATTTCAGACGTTTTGACTCGTTAAGATCAGTGGAGACGATTTATTTGATGGAACTAGATTATTTCACTTGTTTCAAACCGTTTCTGACTTGTTTCTATACATTATTTCTTACTTCAATCCAAATTATCTGTCAATGGGTTAAGATCATTTTACTTACCCCACTGACAAATGTATTTTCTTATTTTAAGCAAAATTATCGTACAATCAGTCAGAAATACCTTGAAACCAGTGAAATATTCAGCAATTAAATCTCAACGAGTCAAATCTACTCAAATCCAGATCAAAATGATGAATTCAAGACATTTTAAGCTTGGATAGATTTACATTTTTTTGCTGTGTGTTTAAACGACGGGGCGTGGCTTGAGCCTGTTGTGAGTTGAGCTAGTGACCAGTTGTTACGGGAGAATTGCTGTTGTGGATTTCTAAAACAAGTTAAACAATAAGAATGCAGAGAGAATGAGTCTGATCAATGAGTTCATTTATTCACTGGTACCAAAGTGAATAGTCGCCTTTCCCTGACATAGTGACTCTCCCTGGTCGACGGAGGTCCATGACAATCAGAACACATGCTTTTTAAACACAAGACATAGGTGGAGACATAGTTATCACATCATGAGGAGACAACATAAAACATCAGTGTGAAACCAGAGCAAGGACATATGTGATTATCAATAATAATGAAAAACAACAGCTATCGATGGTGTTTCCAGATTTCAGAGTAAAAGGACGTCATAAAAGGATCAGATGCCCGTTCTCTATCTTTGTGAACGGGACTGGGAGCTAACAAAAGAGGTGAAAAAGAGATGTTAAAGTTGAAGTTAACCATAGCAAGTCAGAATGAGAATACAGAACTTATAACTGCGATTACACAGTCCATCGGTGCAGCCCAGAAAGCACTTTTCGAGCGCAAGAAAACTGTGAAGGGCTTGACTGAGGGGCCAACAGCAGTGGTTCCCAAACTTTTTTGTCTGGAGTATCCCCTAATCTTTGTTTCACATTCAGAGGACCTTTTAACTTGAGTTTTAGGCAAATAAATGGGTTTAGTAGTCACATATTGTTAATTATTACTATTATATTTTTGTTTTGGTTATATTTATGGTCCAAGACACTCCAAATACTCTAAATTTACAACTAATGATGGCAACTAATTTATATTTAATCTTCTTTTAAAACCTGAAACCAATTCCAAGTATGTCCTGGTAATTCCTCACGTACCCCTTGGGCTCCCTGTACATCTGGTTGGGAAACACTGGCCTACAGCTTCTAAAAGGTTGGATTAAATTTTTTTCATTTTCAGATCTTAAGCTTTTCCATTCAAAATTCTTCAGTTTCCTAATCTTAATCTTATAATCTTATAAATAAAGTTTATTATTATTATTATATTTTTTCTAACTTGACATCAAAACCTCACTTAAAACGTTTGCCTTGGCCACAGAGTTGGTAACAAAAGCCAACATGTTCTTTTTTTTGCTGTTCGATATCAAGCATGAATTGACCCATAGGTTCCAGGTTCAGTGGCCAAATTTCGATCGAAGTCCAAGCACAAAATCAAAACATTTGTGAACAAGCAAACACTTTATTTTGCTGTAGTTTAACTCGTCGGCTACGTTATGGTCTCAAATCAAATCAAATCAAATCAATTTATTTTTATAATGCCCAAAATCACAACAACAGTTGTCTCGATGGGCCAGCAGTTAAGATAACTGTCCCAGAATGCCCCTGTCCTTTGACCCTCCTTCGCGGTGAGGAAAAACTACAAAAAACCCCATGGGAAAAAGTAGAAACCTCAGGGAGAACCACAGTGAAGGAGAGATCCTACTCCCACGGACGGACAGGCTGCAGATGAACTAGGACTGACATCCACTTGGACTGTGGAGCCAGAACCACTCAAGAGGGAGGTGGCTTTAAAGAGTTCCTCCAGGCGGACGAGGAGCAGTCCACCAGTGTAGAGAGATCCTCCAGCAGGAGATGAGGAACAGTTAATCTAAAGTAGATGGAGTTCGTCCAGGCAGACGAGGTATGGCTAATCCAGGGTTATTGTCGTCTCGTCATTGTCAAAACAAAAACAAAACAAAACGTACATGGCACAGCATTTAGACATACTCATTCTTTATCGCCGACAATAACTCACAATAGTTGCCGCCGTCTTTGGTTAACGGCGTAACTCATCTGATTTACCGTCACTCCCTCTCTATGAAAACCCCTTTGAACGGCACGGAACAAAAGAACCCCTCCAGGCTGCTCTTTTCAAGCACATCCCCGCGTTTGCTTCACCTGAGCGCTTCGGCAAATCCCAAACGGCGCGCGCTCCTCTCGTGCTCAGCTCCTCGCAACACGCCGGGACAATCAAACGCCGGCTGTCAATCACCCCGATATCAATTTCGGCGCATTATTTCGGAGGCGCGCGTCCACATTCTCCGTCTGTGACAACAAATTTGCCGAGTCTGAGCGAGGGGGAATTTATTTGAGATTAATATTGTTTCATGCGTCAGTTGTCACAGCCGGATTCATCTGCATAAACAAAACAGCTCTGCCAATTAGATGAGGATGGCATCTTTCCCACAGCCATCGCCGCAGCAGCACACTCCTCCGAAAGACACAGCATATTTGGATTTTCTTTGGTTTTTTTACACGATTTCAATAGAGTTTCCTCATGTTTTTGGGCTAAATATGAAGCGTTTTGGTTGTGAATGCTTCGGGAGACACTGGTGATTAAATTTGTGAGCTAAGCCAATGTTACAACATGTTTGAGGCTAGAATTGTAATAAAAAAGTTAAAATATTATAGCAGTTTTGACAGTTTTGCATGACATTGTGAAACATTAAAGTTACAGCCAAATAAAGGCTTTGTAAAAGGAATTTAAACCGTTTTTTTTTTTTTTTTTTAATGTTATATTGTTGATTGATGTACATGTTTAAATAATTTATTGTGCATTTACTAGCTTTTTAAACTACTACTAAACTTAATGTTGGTTTGAGGAATAATATCTTAAATATATGAATGTTTAAATAATAAAAATAATAATAATAACAATCTCTTCTGAATATATTACATTGTAAACGAGGAGTGGTACGAGGTCTCATGAGATTGAAATGTGGACCTGTGTGAAGTTGGCCCCCCCGTAGTGTCCGATTGACCCCAAAATGGTGTCAAACGTTTGTGCATCGTTTGTGTTCATGCTTAGTTTTTGAGTTATTGATCACTGATTGGCACAAGTATACAATTACCCCAAACTGTCCAATTTTGTGAGATACTGATTATGGATTATGGACATTTTGGAAATATGGGTAACCTCAATGCACTGCTTTCTCCATATACTGCATATATACATATACATTCAAGTTAGTCTTAAATAACAGTTTTACATAATATTCAGATATTGACAGATTGTCCATATGTGTCCACATATAATTCAACAGCAATTCATCAACTTGTCACATCTATCAGTTTAAAATTAATTTGATCCACCTATCATCTTATCAAGTCTGTCTGTCTCAATGTTATCAATTCTGTCTTAACTTCTAATCAATTCTGTTTCTAACATATTCATTATGTATGTGTAGCCTGTAGATTGAATGTTTGTAGAAATTAATTAAAAAGTCCTCAGACAATTTAATAAATGTTATATTTAAAAATGAAATTAACATCTCATAACATCAGACATCTCTTTGCAACAGGCAAAGAACATTTCTTAATAACTTTCTATTTCTATTTTGTGTAAATTACAAGGTGTGGTAGTATCTAAGGAGGGTCAAAGGACAGGGGCATTCTGGGACAGTTATCTGAACTGCTTTTACCTGTGGCCCATCGAGGCAACTGTTGTTGTGATTTTGGGCATTATAAAAATAAATTGATTTGATTTGATTTGATCTTGGTCTTCTCAGAAGAGGTGGTTACTCTGCTAGACAGATCATCATAAAGCTCCCAAACAGATGACCTCCTGCAGTATGCCACATAGTGTCCCAGAGAGCTTTTGTGTGGCCCTGGAAAAAATGCCACAACTCCCCTGAGAAAAAATGGGTTGTGATTCAGAGTGATGTTGACAGGGAACTCCTGAAGTGGGTAACTGGTATTGCCTTGTGCATCTGCCTCAATCATTAGTATAGCCCCTGTGTTATAGGTGTGGGTCACAGTACCTGTGCACCTGACTGTTTGGAATGTGCCATCCACAAGCAGTGCATTGAGGTTACCCATATTTCCAAAATGTCCATAATCCATAATCAATATCTCACAAAATTGGACAGTTTGGGGTAACTGTATACTTGTGCCAATCAGTGATCAATAACTCAAAAACTAAGCATGCACAAACGATGCACAAACGTTTGACACCATTTTGGGGTCAATCGCACACTACGGGGGGGCCAACTTCACACAGGTGAAATACCGTGGATTTGCACACTGTTTACAGCAAATTTCAAATTTTCCACAATTAAAACCGAAATAACTAACATTTTGGTGTGAGACAGACTTAAAATAAAGACACTGAGGCTTAATGTAGGTGTGATGACACTTAAAACATTAGACTAATGCAACTTTTTGAACGTTTCACAGTGGATTTGTGGCCCTCCGATTGGTCTATATTTCAATAGGCGCCCCCTCGATGGAAAATGTTTGGACAACTCTGCCTTATCGTAACCTGGATCCTAACATGATCCCTAACATGAACCTACCCAAACGGGAACCCAGACTTTAACCTGAACCTTAACTCTAACATGAACCCTAACATAAACCCTAATGTGAACCCTAACGTGAACCCTAACATGAACTCTAATATGAACCCTAACGTGAACCCTAACATGAACTCTAATATGAACCCTAAACCGAACTCTAATGTGAACCCTAACATGAACCCTAACATAAACCCTAATGTGAACCCTAACGTGAACCCTAACATGAACTCTAATATGAACCCTAACGTGAACCCTAACATGAACTCTAATATGAACCCTAAACCGAACTCTAATGTGAACCCTAACATGAACCCTAACATAAACCCTAATGTGAACCCTAACATGAACTCTAATATGAACCCTAAACCGAACTCTAATGTGAACCCTAACATGAACCCTAAACCAAACCCTAATGTGAACCCTAACATGAACTCTAATATGAACCCTAAACCGAACTCTAATGTGAACCCTAACATGAACCCTAAACCAAACCCTAATGTGAACCCTAACATGAACCCTAAATCAAACTCTAACATGAACCCTAACATGAACCCTAAACCGAACTCTAACATGAACCCTAACATGAACTCTAACATGAACCCTAAAATGAACCATAAACCGAACTCTAACATGAACCCTAAACCGAACCCTAACATGAACTCTAACATAAACTCTAACCCAGACTTTAACCTGAACCTAAGGGGCAGATATCATAAGCTCTTGCTTCTTTCTGTGCCCTTTCATTCTTCATCTCTGTAGATGACAGATGTAGTTGTTTTTATTCTGTTGCTATGAATGAAATGAATAAAAAAATGAAATGAAAATGAACCTTAACATGAACTCTAACATAAACCCTAACATGAACTTTAACATAAACTCTAACCCAGACTTTAACCTGAACCCTAACATGAACTCTAACATAAACTCTAACATGAACTCTAACATGAACCCTGACAGGAACCCTAACCCAGACTTTAACCTGAACCTTAACGTGAACTCCAACCCGGACCCTAACCTGGACACCAACATGAACCTTAACCCGAACCCTAAACCCGAACCCGCACCCTAACATGAACTCTAACATGAACTCTAACATGAACTCTAACATGAACCCTAACATGAACTCTAACCCAGACTTTAACCTAAACCCTGACCTGAACTTTAACCCGAACCCTACCCTTCACCAGCCTGATCAGTTGTTGTAATTCAAATACTGTTCCCCGCTTGTTAAAAGCCTTGTGTGCTGTTGTAGTTAAGCTCCACTCAGCAGCCAAAGACACCACACCATCCCTGCACACAGCGGCTGCAGCTCAACGCTCTCACTTAAGATGCTTTGCCAATGAATGATGAAGTGTTCTGAATGGGTCCAGTGAATGTAAATGAACTTTAAAAACACAGAGGAGAACTTCATTGATAAACACCTGATGATGTCAAAGGGTTGTGAGTGTTTCGAGCTAAAAGACAAACTAACAAGTAAAGAATTCACCGCAGAACAGCAGTCATGGCTTTTATTGCTGTTTTTACGTTAAGATAGGAGGTCAAATATGATACATCTTACTTTTTTTTTTTTACACTCTCCAATAAATGTAAAGTTTAAGAGGACGTTCAGCTTCAGAACAAAGACCAGGCATAAATGCAACAGTAAATTACGTTTTAAGTACAGGATTGTTTTATATTTCCGCTGTGTCTAAAGCACTTGTTTC
This sequence comes from Rhinogobius similis, assembly GCA_019453435.1. Classification (NCBI taxonomy): domain Eukaryota; kingdom Metazoa; phylum Chordata; class Actinopteri; order Gobiiformes; family Gobiidae; genus Rhinogobius; species Rhinogobius similis. The sequence continues at coordinate 34,446,577 of CM033626.1, forward strand.
CTGTCGTCAAACGGCTCTATTAAATCCCCTCTCCTGTGTTATCTGCCAGAGGTTACTCACTCCTAAAACAATATGTCTTTATGACCCAGCCCTCCATCGTAAAGGTTTAGGGGAGCGGAGAAATGAAGCGATTTTACTCTTACGATATTAGTAAAGAACTTAAAGGTGTTCAAGGGAGACCGCAGGAGCACGGACATAAAACTAAATGTGCTCAAAAAGTGCTTTAGAAACTGGCGTTAAACTTTGACGGCGGTGGCAGAGGTGTTATAATTGTCTATGTTTTACAGTGAGCTCTTAAAACATATGGCTGTTTTATGTCATCAGATTAAAACTCATATGAAGCACTACAAGCCGTGTGCTACTCTGCAAAAATGAATTTCTAGGTGAGTTAAAATGTCTTGATTTTAGGATATTAATCTGAATTTCAGACGTTCGTGACTTTTTAGGATCAGTCGAGATTATTTATGTGATCTAGAACTAGATTATTTGACTTGTTTCAAACCGTTTCTGACTTGTTTCAACACATTATTTCCTATTTCAGTCCAAATTATCTTCCTGCACAGCAAAAAATGTAAATCTGTAAAGTTTAAAATGGCTTGAATTGATCATTTTTATCTGGATTTGAGAAGTTTTGACTCAGTGAGATTTAATTGCTGATGTGATGCAGGATATTTCACTGTTTTCAAAGTATTTCTGGCTGATAATGATAATAATTTTGCAAAGAAAGAATATACATTTGTCAGTGGTAAGTAAAATGATCTTAACCCAGTGACAGATAATTTGGATTGAAATAAGAAATAATGTGTTGAAACAAGTCAGAAACGGTTTGAAGCAAGTCAAATAATCTAGTTCCATCAAATAAAAAGTCTTAACTCATCTTAACTCATCTTAACGAGTCAAAATGTCTGACATTCAGATTAATATCCTAAAATCAATATGTTTTAACTCCTCTAGAAATTCATTTTTTGCAGTGTACATTCAAGGAAACAAAGCTGAGGTGAGAGAACACTGTCTGTTGTTTGAATCAAGTTTATCAAGTGCATGTTGTTATTGGGTCCTTAGATAAAACATTTAATCCCCTTTCCATATGAATCATTCAGTGTCGAAGCGTTTGATGCAGGTCTAAGACGTTGTTGGCAACAGCAACATTTTTTATTTTATCTTATTCTTAATCTTATGCATGCCTCTTTTATTCACCTCATTCTGCCCCGCCCACTTTTGCCGTTTTTTGCACTTTTGTTGTAAACGCACTTCCATTTGACGAGAACTCCGTTAAAGCTAATGACGAACGAGGGAAAAGTCTCTCCGCTAAAATGTTACATAAAGTAGATTGATTTGTGTAAAATGTTTAATGAACACGAGCAACAACAAGTCACAACACAACGATTTCCTGGTCAGTCTGAAAACGTCTTTTTAGTCCAAGTAGAACTTATTTTCTGTTGAGCTCGTTTGCTTCATGTAAACTAATACAACAGAAACAAGACGGCGGCGCGTACGGCAACTTCAGGAATAAGGTGAATATATTTGATTATATTTTATTCATTGTTTTATGTTGCACCTTACGCCGAAGCAAGTTCCTGTGTTTGTGAATTTTGATCACTGACAACGGCCATAAAACGATTCTGATTCTGATTTCGGTCAGTCCCAGGGCAGATCTTTTTATTACAGGTGCACTTTATAACTTTTCTGGTGCAGGGTTCACCACTTTTTCTATTTGGAGTCAACTTTTTTTAGATAGATAAATAGATACACACCTTATTGATCCCAAAGGAAATTCAGATTCAGCTGCAGAAGTGTTTTCACTGTGCTTCTCTTCTTCTTCCATTTAATGGCCGCTAGTCTTCCTGGGGTTCTCCTTAAAAATTGCCATTAAAGCCGTCAAGTAAACAATGCGTTTTCAAAAGTATCAAGAACATATCGTCATAATAGGAGTAACGGTTGTATAAGCATCAATGAAAGAAGAAAAAGACGAAAATTGAAACTAGAAACGGCAACAGCTGAAGGCCTTGCGGATATATTTTGGCAGAAGATCTGAAAAAATATTAAAAACTTTGGAAGAAACTCTAAAATCGTCTAAGGCTAAGAACAACCTGAAAAAACAAAACAAAAAAACAAGCAAAAGACCCAAAAAATAATACCTCAACTAAAAAGCTGACAGATCTGAACAAAACAAAACTGCAAACCTGAAAAAGTCTGGCCAATACCAAAAATAATACCAACAACACCACCAAGCAAACCTGAAATTACCTAAAACCATGAAAACCAGTGCGTAGTTCAACAAATTTTAAAACTTTGAAATTACAATGAACATTTGTGTTACTTAGTTCATGTGATCATCTGCAGTAATTGTAACGTCTTCTTGAGTTTATGCTCAAAGACAAATGCACGTGCCGAGCTTTGGAGCTGATTCCAATGAAATATGGCTCTATAAAATACAGTTAACTTTAGATCATTCATCTTTGAGCGAGGGAGTTTGAGACTTTAGTCGAGGGAGTTTGCGTCTCAAAGGTCTCGGTGCAGCTTTATCAGGAGGATTTGTCAGGTGGAGTCAGCAGAACGTGTGTCAGGGAAGTTTGAGGAGAGTAATAAATAAGATTATTATTGCCAGTTACAGATTATTGCCATTGTCAGTGAACAAATTCACAAAGGAGGAACTTGCTTTGGCGTAAGGTGCAACATAAAACAATGAATAAAACAGTTGCAAAATATATGCAAGAAGGCAAAATGTACAATTGCAAATTAAAACTAAAATTCATTCATATTTTCTTATAGCAATAATGTGTTTCAAGATGTTTGTGAATTGGTCTGGGAGTTTCTTAAATAAACAAACAGGATACGGCGGTCTATAAATGATAAATGAGTTATTGTTAGGCGCAATGAAACCCTAGGGTGTATATTCCAGCGACGGTAAATGAAAACTAACAATAATAAAGGAATTAGCTGGGTTAAACTAATCATAAACAAGATGATGTGAACTCTGGAGGCACACCGGGAGAGCCCTCCGCCTCGCACTCGCTCTGCCGTTCCAGTCGACGATGGTTTCCTCCAATTATTTCCCCTTGAAGGTCTTCCGCTGGTGTGAAGCGTCAGAGGTCCGTAGCGAGCCCCTTGCAGCGTCTCCATGGTTACAAAAAAAACACCTGACATTAACAATCTTACCTGTAATTTACTTGATTACTTGGACCACTTTGAGATGTGATTGTTGACTTTGATTTGACTGAGATCTGGGAGAATTTTTAACTTTTCCCTTCAGTTTTTTCCGCAGTGAAACCCATTCTTCAGACGACGCGCGTTAGATTTTGTCCTTTTCATACAATTTCGCCCATTCTTACAATCCCTCCTCCGCGCGGCTCTAACCACACTTCCCGCTGGCTCCTTCTTACTTTTCCATTATATTCTGATCCCATTGCTTTATGTTACGCAGCCGCCTGAAGCACCCCCACTCGGCTACATAACAGAAATCCATTTGACGAGAACGCAGCACGTAACCCAGCGATTATCCTTTCACCATTATGGAAACGAGGGCTTTCAGTTTTGCACACAGATTTTAGTGCAGTTTGGGAAAAATATGCTACAGGGTATAGTCTTTGTCTAGGTTTGGACTTGCTGGTGGTGGCGTTTAAAGTAGTTACAATTGTTTGGATAAAGAAAATTGTGCAGTTCTTTACAGATAGCAAAGCATTTGTTTGCACACGTACAGTACAAAATGTTGGGACTAAACCTGGAACAGAACCCGGACTAGAACAGGACCAAAGCAAATCTACCACAGACATTCATAGACGGGAAATTGCTGGCTCTCTACAGTCGCTACGATAGAGACAGTGTGCCGTCCATAGAACTATAATTAAAACTGGACGATGAATCCAAAATGGCGCCCTGTTCCTCCCTGTGGCGTGTGCACATTGGCGCATGACCTCAAAAAAGTTCTTTACTTCCGCGTTACTTCCTGATATGGAGGCTGCCATCTTTGCTTTAGGGGCACCACGTGACGACAATCCCCCATGATGCTTTGAGTGACGTGAACGACCAGCAGCTGCATGTTTTTGTGTTAACGTTAGCTTGTGTGATTGTAATTGTGTTCTTCATGTTAGACACACGTGAAAGAGTCTGAAATTAAATAAAATACAACTTACAGGTGTCTCTAGTCGAGCCTTTTCCACGTCCTTCTGTTTACATCGTCCGACGCTCGTTCACGTGACTCGCACATGTTTGCGGTGACGTCACTTCATATAAAAACAGTAATTTCTGTGATTTTAGAAACGGTAGAAAATAACATGGGGTGCACGGTGGCAGAGCGGCTAGAGCGTCTGCCTCCCAATAAGGAGATCGTAGGTTCGAATCCCAGACCACCCCAACATCGTGGTATTGAATTCCGAACCACCTTAACATCACACGATCTCTCTGGGTGGAGTCTGCATGTTCTCCCCGTGTTACCGTGGGTTCTCCCCGGGTTCTCCGGCTTCCTCCCACCGTCCAAAGACATGACTGTGTAGGTTAATTGACAACTCTAAATTGTCCATAGTGTGTGAATGTGAGAGTGAATGGTTGTCTGTCCTTGTCTCTGTCTCTGTGTTAGCCCTGCGACGAGTTGGCCACTGTCCAGGGTGTACCCCGCCTAAGGCCCAAAGTCACTGGGATAGGCTCCAGTCACCCGCGACCCCTAACGGGAATAAGCGGTAGAAAATGAATGAATGAATGAAAAAAAAGAAAATAACATTTCCTTCTATTTTATTTAAATACTGATAATAATTAAGTACTATCTGCAATTATAATGTGCAATTTTAGAAAAAGGCTGGGCCCAAAAGGCTACAATACCTGACACGGCCACTAATCAATCTGGGACACGGACAGAGGGGGCGTGCCTTATCCAATTCATTTAATACATCCATGGCGCCGCCATGTTTGTCCGGTGAAAGTGATGACCCAAATTAATTAAACATAAAGGCAAATGTTGCAATTTCATGGATAAAAAAAGCAATATAATAAGCAATCCCTGCATAATAAATGGCAAAAAGGGCGTTGCCATGAGCGCTGCCATCTTGTTTCCATTGTATTCGTTTACACGGGGCAGACAAGCTCAACAGAAAGTTCTACACGGACTAAAAAGCAGTTTTCTGTGATCGATGGGTTGGTAACAGCTGACACTTTCTGGATTATTGATCATTTGCATTTTTTGCGGGGTCACACTAACGGCAGGAGTCCTTCAAATCGTTCCGGACTAGCCGCGTTGCTAAGTGGTCGATAGCATGAACATCGAACGCAGCATCAACTTATTTATGTCTGTGAAGTCTACACCAGGATTTAACCAGAATCAAACTCGTGTCAAAACTCGTCGGTTTAAACTTTACTCGAGTTTTATGCCTTTGTTCTCCTTTTTCTTTGTTTCTTTCGGTTTCTGAACACACATATTCAGTCACGCGTTTCAGTTACACGCTTTTTTTTGCTATCAAGGGCACAATGTGAAGGATTTTTGACGATTTAAATGACAGGATGCTTTGTTGTGAATTGTTGATTGCCATGGCAACTGTATTTTTCATCACTTGGATAGATTTATGTTCTCTGTAGGTAAAATGAAAAATAGGTATTTGAGTGCAGACGCAAAGCTCATTACTTTCTCCGTGTCAAGTGACTCGTTTGGCATTTGGGCGGGAAAAAAGTCAACTAAACTCCTGTAATAAATATCAAATTCTTCTGACAGTCACATATTTATGGACAAGTATTAATCGTACACATTTTGAAGTGCGATACATGGCTACAGAAATGCTGCTGAAACAAGAGCGCTGAAGCAGGAAAATTCCCCCCAAACTATTCTAAATATGCAAAACGGTAAAAAACATGGGCGGCAAGAAATAAACAGCAGAATTAAATACTTTTGTTGTAATTTAAGTGTCATAAAAGTTACTTATTTCACTCTTTACATTTAAAATATGATTGTACTACAGAAAAAAATGTTCCGCAAATTGCAAAGAAAATGTATAAATATTATTCTGGTTAGTTTATTCATAATTACGGTTATATTATTATGTTAATACAGCTCTCCTTCAGTCGTGTTGTGTCTTGATAATTACAAAATCGACTCATCGTTCAGTAAATAATTGATGGAACAATATATTTTGGGGTTCAGTATTTATTGTCAAGATTTTTGTTTTGTTTATGTGGTACAGCACAATTATAGCTATAGATGTTTGAATAAATACTGTAATTTATGTGTGGTTCATTATCTTTTCATGACAATTTATCTGCTGCAACTAATGTTTTTTGTACATTTAGAAAAGGGTTTACTGGGATCATTCTTCTTGTGTTAGTCTCTGGCACCAGCAGGAGGCCGGTCCATGTTTAGTCCTGACTCTGGCACCAGCGGGAGGCCGGTCCATGTTTAGTCCTGACTGTGGCACCAGCGGGAGGCCGGTCCATGTTTAGTCCTGACTCTGGCACCAGCGGGAGGCCGGTCCATGTTTAGTCCTGACTCTGGCACCAGCAGGAGGCCGATCCATGTTTAGTCCTGACTCTGGCACCAGCAGGAGGCCGGTCCATGTTTAGTCCTGACTCTGGCACCAGCAGGAGCCATGTCCATGTTTAGTCCTGACTCTGGCACCAGCAGGAGGCCGGTCCATGTTTAGTCCTGACTCTGGCACCAGCAGGAGGCCGGTCCATGTTTAGTCCTGACTCTGGGCACCAGCAGGAGGCCGGTCCATGTTTAGTCCTGACTCTGGCACCAGCAGGAGGCCGGTCCGTGTTTAGTCCTGACTCTGGCACCAGCAGGAGGCCGGTCCGTGTTTAGTCCTGACTCTGGCACCAGCAGGAGGCCGGTCCATGTTTAGCCCTGACTCTGGGCACCAGCAGGAGGCCGGTCCATGTTTAATCTTGACTCTGGCACCAGCAGGAGGCCAGTCCATGTTTAGTCCTGACTCTGGCACCAGCAGGAGGCCGGTCCATGTTTAGTCCTGACTCTGGCACCAGCAGGAGGCCGTCCATGTTTAGTCCTGACTCTGGGCACCAGCAGGAGGGCGGTCCAGGTTTAATCCTGACTCTGGCACTAGCAGGAGGCCAGTCCGTGTTTAGTCCTGACTCTGGCACCAGTAGGAGGCCGGTCCATGTTTAGTCCTGACTCTGGCACCAGCAGGAGGCCGGTCCATGTTTAGTCCTGACTCAGGCACCAGCAGGAGGTCGCTCCATGTTTTGTCCTGACTCTGGCACCAGCAGGAGGCCGGTCCATGTTTAGTCCTGACTCTGGGCACCAGCAGGAGGCCGGTCCATGTTTAATCTTGACTCTGGCACCAGCAGGAGGCCGGTCCATGTTTAGTCCTGACTCTGGGCACCAGCAGGAGGGCAGTCCATGTTTAGCCCTGACTCTGGCACCAGCAGGAGGCCGGTTCATGTTTAGTCCTGACTCTGGCACCAGCAGGAGGCCGGTCCATGTTTAGTCCTGACTCTGGCACCAGCAGGAGGCCGGTCCGTGTTTAGCCCTGACTCTGGGCACCAGCAGGAGGCCGGTCCATGTTTAATCTTGACTCTGGCACCAGCAGGAGGCCGGTCCATGTTTAGTCCTGACTCTGGCACCAGCAGGAGGCCGGTCCATGTTTAGTCCTGACTCTGGCACCAGCAGGAGGCCGGTCCATGTTTAATCTTGACTCTGGCACCAGCAGGAGGCCGGTCCACGTTTAGCCCTGACTCTGGGCACCAGCAGGAGGCCGGTCCATGTTTAATCTTGACTCTGGCACCAGCAGGAGGCCGGTCCATGTTTAGTCCTGACTCTGGCACCAGCAGGAGGCCGGTCCATGTTTAGTCCTGACTCTGGCACCAGCAGGAGGCCGGTCCATGTTTAGTCCTGACTCTGGGCACCAGCAGGAGGCCGGTCCGTGTTTAGCCCTGACTCTGGGCACCAGCAGGAGGCCGGTCCATGTTTAATCTTGACTCTGGCACCAGCAGGAGGCCGGTCCATGTTTAGTCCTGACTCTGGCACCAGCAGGAGGCCGGTCCATGTTTAGTCCTGACTCTGGCACCAGCAGGAGGCCGGTCCATGTTTAATCTTGACTCTGGCACCAGCAGGAGGCCGGTCCACGTTTAGCCCTGACTCTGGGCACCAGCAGGAGGCCGGTCCATGTTTAATCTTGACTCTGGCACCAGCAGGAGGCCGGTCCATGTTTAGTCCTGACTCTGGCACCAGCAGGAGGCCGGTCCATGTTTAGTCCTGACTCTGGCACCAGCAGGAGGCCGTCCATGTTTAGTCCTGACTCTGGGCACCAGCAGGAGGGCGGTCCAGGTTTAGTCCTGACTCTGGCACTAGCAGGAGGCCAGTCCGTGTTTAGTCCTGACTCTGGCACCAGTAGGAGGCCGGTCCATGTTTAGTCCTGACTCTGGCACCAGCAGGAGGCCGGTCCATGTTTAGTCCTGACTCAGGCACCAGCAGGAGGTCGCTCCATGTTTAGTCCTGACTCTGGCACCAGCAGGAGGCCGGTCCATGTTTAGTCCTGACTCTGGGCACCAGCAGGAGGGCGGTCCAGGTTTAGTCCTGACTCTGGCACCAGCAGGAGGCCGGTCCATGTTTAGTCCTGACTCTGGGCACCAGCAGGAGGGCGGTCCATGTTTAGCCCTGACTCTGGCACCAGCAGGAGGCCGGTCCATGTTTAGTCCTGACTCTGGGCACCAGCAGGAGGGCGGTCCATGTTTAGCCCTGACTCTGGCACCAGCAGGAGGCCGGTTCATGTTTAGTCCTGACTCTGGCACCAGCAGGAGGCCGGTCCATGTTTAGTCCTGACTCTGGCACCAGCAGGAGGCCGGTCTATGTTTAGTCCTGACTCTGGCACCAGCAGGAGGCCCCTCCATGTTTAGCCCTGACTCTGGCACCTGCAGGAGGCCGGTCCGTGTTTAGTCCTGACTCTAGGCACCAGCAGGAGGCCTGTCCATGTTTAATCCTGACTGTGGGCACCAGCAGGAGGCCGGTCCATGTGGATAAGTCTCTCCAAGTCTGGTTTAGACACTATACCTTTGATTTTGGCGATGTTTTTTAGATGATAAAAGGGTGTCGATGTTATTGATTTGATGTGGCCGTCAAAGTTCAATTCTGAGTCCATTTATTAACCCCAGCACACGACTTACACACTGATAACACGCAACTTTATTATTGTTTAAAATGAAAAAAAAAGAAGCTCCACAAAGGTCTCAAAACATTGCAGGCATGTCCTCTTCTTTATTTAAAAAGTGTCTCTTGCTGGACGTTCAGACAGCACTAAAACTGACATAAATAGTGCCGTACGTAGGAAAGTGAACATCTGAACGCAGCCAAATAAGCAGTAAAAAAGCGTAATTGCATTTTTCTCACTATCACATTCTCAGATGGAAGGCTTGCTGCTGTCGTTTCGAAAGATCAAGAACTCCTCCAACTTCAGAGCACCTTGTTTATTTGATTTCTGATGTTGCTGTGTTGCGCCGGTCGATATCCACGTGGTTTTACAAGTGTCGGACTAAATATGATAGATTTGCTGATAATTTGAAGGCGATGCAGACTTCTTAATCCTCGCCGCTCCTCTTTGGTCGTCTCCCTGCGGCTGCGTCTCCTCTGTGTCCCTGAATTAAACATGGCTCCCCGTATCGCGGTGGTCCACTGCACAGGCCGGTCGATAGGCTTTTAATCCCTGTTCCCGCTCTGCTCTTATCCCCGTTCTGCTGTCGGAGTCTGCGGCTAAACACACCGTGCCTCTGGGCTCAGCGTCCTTCAGACTGGACGCAAAACAGCACAGTGTCTATGGACAGTAGAGGACTAATTATTTCGTTAATGCACAATAATGTTACAAGAAAGAAGTTTTGCACACTTCAGATGACCACAAGAGAGGATCTATTTATTTTAGTGTACATGTAATTATAGTAGTAAAGAAAAAGCCCTGGTGAAACAAAAACAAAAGACAACTGTAGTGTAGATACTTAGATCATTTTTGAATACAAGTAACGGAAAATAAAACCTTACAGCATTAAATGAACGAACCATCTGACCCTTCTCACCTGGACATGGACTATTTGAGCCACTCCCCTCGGGGGGGAGGCTACGGTCCATCCGGACCAGAACCTCCCGCCACAAGAACAGTTTCTTTCCCTCTGCCGTTGGACTCATGAAAACTCTGTAACACCTTCCACTTTAACCATATATTATATAAGAACAATCTATTTGCATTGCCACATTTGCACATCTGCCAACTGTACATTCTGTATATAGTCTTAGTCTATCTATCTTAGTCTATTTTATTCTTATTTTTATTCATGCCTCTTTTATATTTTTTATTATATTTTATTCATTGCTTTATGTTGCATGTTACGCCGAAGCAAGTTCCTATGTTTGTGAATTTTTGATCACTGACAATGGCAATAAACCGTTTCTGATTCTGATCCATAACAGTACAGTCGCGAGTCTATCACTGTCACACCCTCTCATTATCTCTGTAGCGGGTTTAGTTTAAATACTAATGGCCGCCAGTCCCGTGACAATTAACTTCCGGGTCACGGAGGAAAAATATACGAATAATACAATAAAACAGTGAATAATTAATATTAGCCGGAATAAATATTGTTCTATTCACCTTATTCCGGAAGTTGCCGTACGCGCTGCCGTCTTGTTTCCGTTGTACTTTACATGGAGCAGAGGAGCTCAACAGAAAATAAGTTCTACATGGACTAAAAAGACGTTTTCAGACTGACCAGGAAATCGTTGCGTTGTGACTTGTTGTTGCTCGTGTTCATTAAACATTTTACACAAATCAATCTACTTTATGTAACATTTTAGCGGCGAGACTTTTCCCTCGTTCATCATTAGCTTTAACGGAGTTCTCGTGCGTATCTGGCAAAAAACGGCAAAAGTGGGCGGGGCAGAATAAGGTGAATACAGTGAATCAATACAAACAAAGTCAAGAGTGATTTACAATAAATAGTGTTTAAAAAGAATGTGCAGGCAACAGAAGCGTTGATTTTAAAATGAACGTGTTTTTAGGCTCTTTTTACACACTACAGCCTTTGTATATGAACGAATGAATGAGTTTGAACGGGGGAGACAATAAAAACGGACAAAACAACAGTGACAACGAAGAAAACATTAGACAACGAAGTACACGTCATGCAGTTCAGTGAAACAATGGCGTCAAAGCATTTTCTCGTGTACGTCTGAAAAGGGAGCAGGAGGAAGTAAAAAATGTATTAAACCCCAACCTTTTCAAAAATACAATAAAACAAAATGAGTTCAAATATATTATGTATAATGTGTGTTTCTCAATTGTAAACTTAAAGTGCGTATGACAGGTTTTTATGACTTTGAAGGATGGGTCAAATGCAGCTTTCTACACAGGGACAACAAAGGCTTATCTAAGATGTTAAATCCCGCCTAGATTTTCTTTGTTAAATATTCATTCATTCATTCACTTTCTACCGCTTGTTCCTGTTCCTGGGGTCACGGGTGACTGGAGCCTATCCCAGTGACTTTGGGCCTTAGGCGGGGTACACCCTGGACAGTGGTCACTCGTCACAGGGTTAACATAGAGAGACAGACAAGGACAGACAACCATTCACTCTCACATTCATTCACTCGGGGCAATTTAGAGCCAAGTAACCTACACAGTCACGTCATTGGATGGTGGGAGGAGCCGGAGAACCCAGAGCCACGGGGAGGGCATACAGACTCCACCCAGAGAGATCGTGTGATGTTGGGGTGGTCCAGGATTCGAACCCACAATCTCCTTATTGGAAGGCAGGAGCTCTAGCCTAGGGGTGTCCAAACTTTTTCCACCAAGGGCCACATACTGAAATTTAGACCAAGCGGAGGGCCACAATTAAATCGTGAAACGTTCAAAAAAGTTGCATTCATTTGATTTTTAAAGCACCACCACATCTACATTCAGTCTCAGTGCTTTAATATCAGGTCTGTCTCGCACCAAAATGTTAGTTATTTAGGTTATAATAGTAGAAAATTTTAAATTTGCTGTAAAAAGTATGTCTTAGGACAATGTGGGCCAATTCACCAGGAAGCTTGAGGGCCAAGAAAAATTGGTCTGCGGGCCGCTTTTGGACCCCGGGCCTTAGTTTGGACATGCCTGCTCTAGCCGCTCTGTCACCGTGCACTCCTTTTTGTTAAATATATTAAAGAATAAAGTTAGTTTGTGGCAGGGACTGATTGTTAGTTTCCTTTTATCAGATGGTGTAAAAACATGAAACAAAAAAGTAATAAGGCCCACAGACTCTTATGAAGTTAAAGGTGCACTATATAACTTTAAAAATGTACTAGTTTGAGTTTAGATTCATGGCGTGCCCCTGACTCTTCTGCGGGCCCACATTCGGTCCGGTCCTGGGTGCAGAGTCATAATGAGCACGTGTTGTTCGCGTGTGCATTTGCTCTGAGCGATGATTGACAGCTGCTCAGTGCAGGGTACAGTCACTGCTGCTGTCATTTCCTCTCAGAATATCTTACTCTCAAATCAGGGGCCAAATATATGACATTATTTCACAGGGTAAGCGTTGATAAGTACTTGCACTCCTGCTTACTCCTTTTGAGCTTTTGTTTTACATAGACTTTCCATCTGCTGAAATATGTTTATATGAATCTTCTTAAGGTGAGACACTACAGGTGAATAGGAAAAAAATTTTTTTTTAAAGATATCAATGTGAAACTTTTTACTCACATAAATGTAAGAAAATAAATATACTACAAGTTTTTCATTGTGTCTTGTTTTCATGTAGAAATAAAGCATTTAATGTGTAAAAAATGGCCAAAAATACCCATATTTGGGACATAAAAACTGAAAAATGGACAGAACCAGGTTTAAATTTCTCGGTTAATTTTGTAACATATTAGTTTACAGAGGAGATTTTCGATTTCTTATTTAGTTTTAGGTAAACTAGAAATTGTAAACTGAAAATTGTCCTAAAAATTCAAATTTCACCTTATTCTTTAACTTAAAACGTCAATAAATCAGTTTTAGACTTAGATATTAAAAAAATCCTTCAGTAATTTTCATCAAAATCTTGTAAAGCTTGTTGTGTGTAGGAGCTTCTTTAAGGCTGATCTTTATGTCTCGAGGGAGAAAAATGCATTTTAAGAAAAGTCACAATGTCCCTGAGAAATCTATGGATGAAGTGGATTCAATGGAAGAATAAAACAGATTGGATAAGTTTGTTGTTTCCACATGAAAGCCGATAAATTGAGAGAAGAAATTGACCAAAAAAACAAAAAAAAAGAAGAGAAAAATTAGTTTTGCCTGTAGTGTCTTAAAAAATTAACTAAACTGAACTGGACATTAGAGGAGGAGGCGGTACATGAACGATGCTGATGCACAGAGCAAGGAGAGGGGAGAATGAGAGCCTCAGATGCCCTCCCTCAAAGCTGAAGAAAGGCACGAGGCAGAGGATTGTGCGGGTCAGATACACAGGTATGTCTAAAAACACACGATTCTCCATCAAACTGTGCTTTTTCTGCCTCGTTTACTCATTAAAACACATCGAATACGTCTTCATTCATGTTTCATCACAAAACTGCAGAGGGAAAGAGATGGACTGCGGGAGAGAGAAAGGAGTGACAAAAGAGAGAGAGAAAAGGAGGAGAGGTCAGACAGCAGCCAGGGAACCTCTGCCCTTCCCAACCTGATTACCAATTACCGCTGTGCAACGCTCTGGGGTCTGGAGCCAGCATTCACCCCATCTTAATGAAAGAGGAGTCTGAACCGGCAACGGCCCGCACTAAAGACAAACACAGCCCTCAGAACGAATACAGATTTGTCCTAATATGTTGTGGAGAGAAATCACATTCAGACTTTAAATATGCACTGCAAAAACAATTTCTAGATGAGTTAAAATGTCTTGATTTTAGGATATTAATCTGAATTTCAGACGTTTTGACTCGTTAAGATCAGTGGAGACGATTTATTTGATGGAACTAGATTATTTGACTTGTTTCAAACAGTTTCTGACTTGTTTCAACACATTATTTCCTATTTCAGTCCAAATTATCTTCCTGCACAGCAAAAATGTAAATGTGTAAAGTTTAAAATGGCTTGAATTTATCATTTTTATCTGGATTTGAGAAGTTTTGACTGAGATTTAATTGCTGATGTGATGCAGGATATTTCACTGTTTTCAAAGTATTTCTGGCTGATGATGATCTGATTTTGCTTAAAATAAGAAAATACATTTGTCAGTGGTAAATCAAATGATCTTAACCCACTGACAGATAATTTGGATTGAAATAAGAAATAATGTGTTGAAACAAGTCAGAAACGGTTTGAAACAAGTAAAATTATCTAGTTCCATCAAATAAAAAGTCTTAACTCATCCTAACGAGTCACAACGTCTGAAATTCAGATTAATATCCTAAAATCACGTTTTAACTCATCTAGAAATTCAATTTTTGCAGTGTGGACAATAGTTAGTGAACCTGAAGTCTAAATGAGAGGTTTTTGTGTTTTTTCTTTGTTATGTCTTGGTTTGATGATGTAGTAGGGATGGGACAATAAACAATAATATCGTTTATCGTGATAAAAAGGGAAGACAATAATCGTTTGTGCTACATTTTGTTTAATCATGATAATCGCCATTTTGTCACCAGAATGTGCAGAAAAAAGCAACTTACCCTTTATGTTCTCATCTAGATCGTTTTTTTTTTCACTTATAATAAAGTACAACTATGTCAGAAGTTATTAATAATGAATGAGTAATGTCTTTCTATGTCATATTTTCAAAGTGTCAGCAATTGAAATAACAATCGTGATATTATCGTTAATCGCAATTATTTTAACCATGATAATCGTGACATAAAATTTAAATATCATCCCATGCCCATGATGTAGCACCTGTCGTAAACCTTTATGATAGTTTTATGTTTATGTTTTATTTCATAAGGGACAGGACATAAAACAGGCACAAACACACACATATGACCACAAGGTGAGATACAATACAATAAAAAAAACATACTAAACACACAAACTATAGACACAACAGACTTTAAATATGGACGATGTTTAGTGAACTTGAAGTCTAAATGACAGGTTGTTTTTTCTACGTTATGTCTTGGTTTGTTGGTGTTTATGATATAGTTTATGGTTTATGATAGTTTTATGTTTATGTTTTATTTGATATGGGACAGTGCACATTAATGAACATGTGTTAGTACAACATGTAAATGCGCCAGAATTAGACATAGAGGCTCATTTTCATCTGTCGTACCTTTGACCGGTCGATGAAAACGTCAGGACATAAAACCGGCACAAAACACTCAGTCCACGCACACGACCACAAGGTGAGACACAATACAATAAAAAGGAACACACTAAAAGCACAAACTGTAGACACAACATCATTTGAAGAAGACACATCACACACACAGGGTTATTTAACGTCATGTTCATGTGTTTGATTGTCCAGAAGCATCACCTTCGTGTATTCAATTTATTTTTTAATTATTTATTTCTTTATTTGTTTGGGACAGTGCGTGTTAATGAATGATGCTGTAAACACGCCGAATTGTAGCTCTGGGCTCATTTCCATCTGTTGTCCCACATTCACTCTCACAAACACACTCTCATTCACGCACCACAATACTATTACATGTTTTTCGCACTACACAGACACGGGGAGAACATGCAAACTCCACACAGAAAGGCTGCCCGGGACTCAAACCCAGGACCTTCTTGCTGTGACGTGAGAGTGCAAACTGCTGTGTTATACTGTGTCGGAAATATGATCGTATTTCACCTGTTTTATCCTCACTTCATTGGCTCCCAGTGCATTTTAGAGTAGATTTGAAGATTCTTTTGTTTAATTATAAATGTTAGAATGGCCTTGCCCCTCGTACCTCTCTGATCTGATCCACCCCTATGCCCCGCCCTCTCAAGCCCTCAGGTCAGCAGATCAGCTGCAGCTTGTTGTCCCAAAAACAAAACGCAAGCTTCGTGGGGACCGCGCTTTTTCAGTTGCTGCTCCGCGACTGTGGAATCAGCTGCCTTTAGAGATTAGGCTCAGTCTCGGTCTGTTTTTAAATCACTTCTAAAAACGCACCTTTTCCCTTTTAATACTATGTGATTTTGTTTGTTTTGTGTACGGCACTTTGGCCAAATGTAAAAAGTTTTTAAAGTGCCTTATAAATAAAGTTGGTATGGTATGGTATGGTATGGTATGGTATGGTATACTGTGTCGCCAATCCAAAAATGCAAAAACTGAATTTCTAGATGAGTTAAAATGTCTTGATTGTAGGATATTAATCTGAATTTCAGACGTTTTGACTCATTAAGATCAGAGGAGACGATTTTTTGGTGGAACTAGATTATTTGACTTGTTTCAAACCGTTTCTGACTTGTTTCAACACATTATTTCTTACTTCAATCCAAATTATCTAAAATGTAAATCTATTCAAGCTTAAAATGGCTTGAATTGATCATTTTTATCTGGATTTGAGTAGTTTTTACTTACAGTATTTAACTGGTTTCAAGGACTGAATTTTGCTTAAAATAAGAAATTAAATGTGTAGAGTAAGTAAAATGATCTTAACCCACTGACAGATCATTTGGATTGATGTCAGAAATAATGTGTTGAATCAAGTCACAAACAGTTTGAAATAATCTAGTTCCGTCAAATAAATCGTCTCCACTGATCTTAACGAGTCAAAACGTCTGAAATTCAGATTAATATCCTGAACTCAAGACATTTTAACTCATCTTGAAATTCACTTTTGCAGTGCACATCTTTATCATGTTTCTCCATTGCACACGTAAGCCGCTATCTCCTCAACTTTCTATCGTACACTCTTGTAAACACTTCCTGGAAACACTATAAAAGCTCGTGGATGGATCAGTATGACTCATTCACGTAATTCATCCCAAAACAGTGTGTGTCTGTGGGCCTGGCCTCTCTGATTTAGCCCTAATGAGACGTCCCTGGGCTGGAGGAGCGACTGTGAAAAAACACCGCTCCGCAATCAGCCTCAAAAAGTGCCTGTTCACAACCTGTAATTTTGACGTAATTATTGTGGCCAGAGAGCGTCGGTATTGGTGCCAAAGGGGGCTGAGGACACTGCAGACCCGCTCGCATTGATTTGTACCTTTTGTAATGTGCCGGAGCGACCTGTTACATCCGGTAATAATGGTTTTCTTAACGGAAGACAATGCGGGAGGCGGGGAAAGGGCGCGCGATGATTCAAAATGACACACCGGTCCAAAAATGTATACGCCTTTTACACAAGACTCGTTTTGTCGCTATAGAATTTGTATTGATTGTTGATTTTGTTGTTTGGTTTGAATGCTGTTGTTGTGTAAGTGATCAATGAGAATTCTGTGATAAAATGACATCAGGGCGGAGCAACAGTTGCCTAAATCCAGACAGAAATCCTTTGTAAGTCTGATCACTTCCTCTGCTTTGTCAGATCTGTGAAAAGGTTTAAAACTCTTTGTCTGACCATTTAAATCATGATTCATCTTGTTTTAAAATTTATTTATTGATATCTGACAGTCAAAATGGGATCCCAGTTGAGTAAAGATCGTCACAAGGATTTTTGTGAAGAAAATGTCATTTTAATAAATAAAACTGAAAGTGGAAAGCGACGGGATTAAATGGAAGGATGAGTGACAGCGTCTGATGGCATCAAGAAACAGAATAAATAAATGATGCTGAAAAAGAATTCTGTCCAAAAAGACAGTGCAAACAAGACAAATAAATGAAATAAAAAGGCACATTTACACATTTAGCAGTGACTTTTAACAACGCTTTGACCCCTCGTAAATGTACTTGATGGGTTGTACCAGCTGACACTCTCTGGATTATTCATAACTTGAGTGTTTGCAGGCTAATGCTAACGGCTGTAGGGAATATTGCGTAGTGAGTGATAGCATCAGTACAGAACGGCGTGTCTGCTTATTTAATGTCTATGGATGAACAACTGTAAACAATGGATGAGTTAAAATGTCTTGATTTCAAGATATTAATCTTAATTTCAGACGTTTTGAGCATTTAAGATTTGGTAAAGGACACATATTACTTTATGCTACAGTGACTTCTTTGAGCTTTTTTAAGCATGTTCTAACAATGTCTCTTAAAGTGATAACGTAACTAAATTGTGTGAGTTCTAGGCGCCATCTACTGGCTGCATACACTCAGTAAGTATCAGGGCAGACAGCCGAGAAACTTTTAGTTTAGTAATGGAGTGCACATTTAACTTTTTCTTTCTTCTTAATTTAAGGTACTCAAGAGCATGTTTAAAGGCTAATAACATGAAAAATGCATCATATTTTTTCTTTAGGACTATGTAATTGTTTGATGGAACTAGATTATTTTGCTTGCTTCAAAGTGTTTTTGACTTATTTCAATACATTATCTCCTCATTGCTGTTCACAAGTTGTCCCACTGTCTAGTGCTGTTTCAGATGCCGGCTATACTTGCCCCAGAGATGACTACAGATATCTGACCTGTGGACCTGGACCTCTCTGGCCTGGATGACCCTTTCCCTGTCCTGAGGAGCCGCCCTCTGTCCCTCTCGAGTGTCTCTGGCTCTACAGTCTGTCTCTGCAAATGGACGTGCGTCTGTCCTGGACCGTTTGCAGCCTGTCCGTCCATCCGTGTGGTCTGTCCTTCACTGTGGTTCTCCCTCAGGTTTCTCTTCTACACAGTTTTTATTTTGCAAAAAGGAGCGTCTAAAGACAGGACATGCTCAGGAATATTGGTTTATCTGCTCGTCTTTTATTGATGAATGACTGTTCCGTTGTTTGATTTTCTAACGATTCGCTGCTTAAATCGACTATTTTGTAAAGCTCTGCAAGGCTAGTGCTGTTGTGATTTGGGGCTGTACAAAAATGAATTGAAATTTAATCATTGAATTAGTATTTTGTGACTCAGATTTCAAAGTTACATCACTGTTACTTGAGCACAATGTGTCTCTACCTTCCTCCTCTGCACCCAGGACACATATGGCTGTGTCTTGGTCATTCCCTTCTTGTCTCGTTTCATTATTCTCCCGTGGTTCCTCGCCGCTCCAGACAAAACAAACCCGGGCAGAGTCTCGTCGTCCTTGGATCGCTGTCTCCCATGTCCTCCTCTCCTTCTCTCCCTCTTCCTCTTCCTCTTCCCATCTCCTCCTCACAACACACACCACAGTAAACTCCAGTGGCAAGAGCAGGAGCAACATACAAATCGACAAACCAAGGCCCGGCGCTGGAAAACAACAGGTAAACAAGACAAGGCCGAGGCAACAATGGCACTGTGGGACCCAACTGTGTGATATCAGGATCTGAAAAATAATGTAGTGTGTTATTAGAGAGCTTAAATGGTAAAGAGGTGGTGCCTGGAATTATAAAAGCTCTATATTATGCAGGATTCTGGCTTTTTAGACTAGATTTAGCCTTGGTATTATCAGGTTAAATGTTGTGTTTTAGGAAACTGTTTACCATAGTTTGCATGAAAATATACAAAATGCCACTTGAGCTGTAATTGTTTAGTCGATTAATCGGTCGATGGTATCTTAGTCGACCAACATTTTTATTAGTCGACTAATTATTATTTTATTTGCATTTAACAAATTTATGTGGCAAAACGAGAAGATGTGGAGTGGCTTGGCTGAAGATTTTGGACTAAATCAGTATCTCTAACAAAGAAATACACTGTTAACTTGTGCTTTTCTGTATAAATTGTTATTTTTGCATGAACTTCTGTGCAGTTGTGGTCTTTTGACTGCAGTTTGGGTCAGATCCACGGAGATACTTCATAGTTTAGATATATTTTGCCGCGCCCCCTTTTAGTCAATCAATCAGTCAATGGAGCAGATCTTTAGTCGACCAAGAATTTCTTAAGTCGACTACAGCCCTAAATGCCACCAACTCGTCCAACAATCAGAACTGTGCTTACTGTCATTGTTGATACGCATTTCGATATTACCTTCCATATCATGGGTCTTATCCACACATGTTCTCCAGCTCTTCACACACACTTCCTCCAGCTCTTCACACACTTCCTCCAGCTCTTCACACACTTCCTCCAGCTCTTCACACATCGTCCAGCTCTTCACACACATGTTCTCCAGCTCTTCACACACATCCTCCAGCTCTTCACACGTCCTCCAGCTCTTCACACACATGTTCTCCAGCTCTTCACACACGTCCTCCAGCTCTTCACACACTTCCTCCAGCTCTTCACACACTTCCTCCAGCTCTTCACACACTTCCTCCAGCTCTTCACACACGTCCTCCAGCTCTTCACATGTCCTCCAGCTCTTCACACACTTCCTCCAGCTCTTCACATGTCCTCCAGCTCTTCACACACTTCCTCCAGCTCTTCACATGTCCTCCAGCTCTTCACACACTTCCTCCAGCTCTTCACATGTCCTCCAGCTCTTCACACACTTCCTCCAGCTCTTCACACTTCTTCCAGCTCTTCACACGTCCTCCAGCTCTTCACACACATGTTCTCCAGCTCTTCACACACTTCCTCCAGCTCTTCACATGTCCTCCAGCTCTTCACACACGTCCTCCAGCTCTTCACATGTTCTCCAGCTCTTCACACACATCCTCCAGCTCTTCACACACTTCCTCCAGCTCTTCACACACTTCCTCCAGCTCTTCACACACTTCCTCCAGCTCTTCACACATCGTCCAGCTCTTCACACATGTCCTCCAGCTCTTACACACATGTTCTCCAGCTCTTCACACACGTCCTCCAGCTCTTCACATGTCCTCCAGCTCTTCACACGTCCTCCAGCTCTTCACACACTTCCTGCAGCTTTTCACACATGTCCTCCAGCTCTTCACACACATCCTCCAGCTCTTCACACACTTCCTCCAGCTCTTCACACACTTCCTCCAGCTCTTCACACACATCCTCCAGCTCTTCACACACTTCCTCCAGCTCTTCACACACTTCCTCCAGCTCTTCACACACTTCCTCCAGCTCTTCATACACCTCCTTCAGCCCCTGAGGTGTTCCCAGGCCACAGAGAGACATAGTCCCTCCAGCGTGTCCTTGGTCTTCCCTGGGCCACCTTCTGAGGGAGGCGTCCAGGAGGCAGTGGAACAGATGCTCGAGCCACTTCAGCTGCTCCTCTTGATGTGAAGGAGCAGCGTCTCTGCTCCGAGCTCCTTCCATGTGACTGAGTTTCTCACCCTATCTCTGAGCGAGCACCCATCCACCCTGAAACTCATTTCGACCGCTTGTATCGACCTCTTCCTTTCGGTTATTACCAGAAGTTCACGAACACATGAGAGTAGGAACATGTAGGAACATGGATTCAGCGGTAAATCAAGCGGCTCTGCCTTTCGATTCAGCTCTTTCTTCAGCAGAACAGTCCGATACAGCCACTGCATCACTGCACCGTCAGATCATGCTCCATCCTTCCCTCACTCTGAACCAGACTTTCTACCCGGAGAGGGCAAGCCACCTTTTTCCAGACGAGAACCGTAGCCTTCGGATTTCGAGGTGCTGATCTTCATCCCAGTGGCTTCACACTCGGCTACAAACCGTACCCAGCGCATGCTTTAGGTCCTGGTTTTAAGAAGCCATCAGGACCACTTCATCTGCAAACAGCAGAGATGATCCTGTGGTTCCCAAACCGGACGCCCTCCGGGGCCTTATAAGTTTATAAGATGGTTTTATTGAGTAACAAAATGTATTGGAAGTTCATGCCCATGACTTTAATATCAAAATGTAGTTTCCATGAATAAGTCACTTTCTGAGTTCAGAACATATACCCAAGTGCACTGTGTAGGAGGTTAAGTGTATCACTCTGCTGTTTATAATGAATGATATTTGGACATGTTGCTTGTTGCAAAGAAGTTTGTCATGATAGTTTACTGCATCTTTTCGGTCCAGCCCCACCTTCTCGAAAGTGATGTGTGTGTGAGTGATTGGGCTTGGTTTGAGTTGTAGCTAAACATCACAGAGTAAGGAGTAAATGAAAAATGTACACTTTTTAAGTACTTGGATCACTTTTCAGCAGTTAGGTGTTGTTTTATTACAGTTCAAATAGAATTCCAACTTTTCCAAATTAGGTTTATGTTTCTGTCTTTTTAGTTGCGGTTTTACAAGCCGACACTTCTTTGTGCGGAGCAGCCAAATCCTCTGTGGACTCGAGATGAGACTAATAACATCACAAAAATGCAAACGAGTGTCTCAAACGCTGTAGCTCTGCCTCCACAGCAGCAGCAGCAGGATACACAGCGAAAAGGTCAGGATTGATTCAGAGGCTCATTCAAATCCACCGTGTGATATTAACTCTGCGTCTGTCCTATACTTTCACAATATGGAGGAGGACGAGCACGAGGATGTGTTTGGTATGTGTGGCACGTAATCGGACAGAGCGATGCAACAATGGATGGGCAGATTTTGATGAATCTTGTATTACATTCAAGGCAAAACACGACAGGGAAACTTTTCTCTCCCACTTTTTTGTATTTTTGAGTCCGTCTGTATACAGTAAGCTTTCACCTGAAAAAAAAAAAATCAACTTCAATCGCTAGTTTGAAATTGGGACGCTGTAACTTCAAGGGTTGTTTTCTAAAATGCATTTGCCATTTGCCATTTATAAGCAAGATCTAATTTACTCAAAGACTAAAAAATAATCAAACCTCCTTTCATTTTTTGTATCTAATTTGTCAATAAAATGAAACAAGTAAAAGCAAACCCTATAGCTTGACCAATTTTTCTACTTTATTCCCTTTATTCTTATTTTTACAACACGTTACATGATGAAATTTTTTTTTTTTTCTTGCATTTCTGTAAGTAAACGCCAGAAGAAGTCAAGTTGATTGTCTCTAAATGTATTTTTCCTGTTCACCAAGACGTTTTAGGCTTTTTATGTTTAAGAGCTGCCCTCCCCATCTTCTGCTTCGCAATGCATTGTGTCATTGAGCAAAGCACTTGAAGACTGCAAAATCAAATATCTCCATTTTTAGAAATTGTCAAGAGTAATTTTGTGTTGTTACAAAAAAACATGGTTTATTTATTGATTTCATGACATATTCACCTTATTCCTGAAGTTGCCGTACGCGCCGCCGTCTTGTTTCCGTTGTAGTTTACATGGAGCAGACGAGCTCAACAGAAAATAAGTTCTACATGGACTAAAAAGACGTTTTCAGACTGACCAGGAAATCGTTGCGTTGTTGACTTGTTGTTGCTCGTGTTCATTAAACATTTTACACAAATCAATCTACTTTATGTAACATTTTAGCGGCGAGACTTTTCCCTCGTTCGTCATTAGCTTTAATGGAGTTCTCGTCAAACGGAAGTGCGTTTACACCAAAAGTGCGTATCTGGCAAAAAACTACAAAAGTGGGCGGGGCGGAATAAGGTGAATAAGAAGACATCATCAGTCACATAGAAATAAACATAGTAAACATGTATGAAAAGGAGAAGAAAGAAGAGCAAGCTTATGTTATCTGCCCCCTTTTTCAACTTGTCCTTAACACTGACGGTTTAGAAACACATTATATGATAGAATTCAATTCAATTTCAATTTATTTTTATAATGCCCAAAATCACAACAACAGTTGCCTCGATGGGCCACAGGTAAAGCAGTTCAGATAACTGTCCCAGAATGCCCCTGTCCTTTGACCCTCCTTCGCGGCGAGGAAAAACTACAAAAAACTCGATGGGAAAAAGTAGAAACCTCGGGGAGAACCACAGTGAAGGAGAGATCCTACTCCCACGGACGGACAGGCTGCAGATGAACTAGGACTGACATCCACTTGGACTGTGGAGCCAGGACCACTCAAGAGGGAGGTGGCTTGCATGTAATAACACACAAACATATACAGCCAACAGATATCCACCGTTTTCATCCGTAATACAATAATGCCGAGGGGATTATATCAAGGAGGGGTGAAATTATATTGTGACTGCAGTATTAAAACATTACACAAAGACTAAAGCCACCAATAACTGTTTTTAAAGGTGTTTTTTTTTAAAGTGGCACACAAAAAATGTGATTTGCAATTGTGAAAATTGATAAATGTATTTCACCTCCCACTCAGATGTACAAACGCCTTTCACTGAGGGTCATACAGACACTCGCACAAAGCAGAAGGCCACAAACCACAGAGCAATAAAGTGAATCGTTCAAAATATTGCACTGACATTGACGTTATCATTTTAAACACAAGTCTCAAATGGTAACAAAGACAGTCACAGGAAAAAAAACAGCATAGATGCCAATGTTTTTTAATCCAGAACATCTCTTTCGTGTATTTTTGTCATCTGGACATTGCTGTTATTTGTCGAAACACTGAGCGCTTGGCCCCGCAGCCCCGTGTGACAGTGTTTTTGTGCACATTTCAATGGCGTTTCCAGCTGTGAGAGTTTGAAAGCCATTACAGCTCTTCTCCCGTCAGAGCGTCCGAGGGGCTCCGCGTGCCCCCGAATATATTCAAATGTGACCCCTTTCAGAGAGTGACGGGGGGCAGCTTTTACACGTGGAGGAGTCAGGGCAGCGAGCCGAGCCGAGTGGAGCCGCACAAGAGCGAGAGGAAGAGGGAAATGTGCGGCAGAGAGCGCTTGACTCCATGAACTGTAAAATATAGTAATGACAAGAGAGATTTCAATGGTTCAGATGGAGCGTTATGTAACAAAGTGTTTTAATTTGGTGTTTTTAGTCAAGTGCGTTGTTATTCTGCGTCTGATACGAGCAAATGTGATAATGTTATGTAATGTGGTTTAGTTTAAAGGAAACATGTTCTGCTGCAGTGACTTTTTTGAGCTTTAAACCGTGTTCTAACGATGTTCCGTCATCAAAAACACACCTGAAGTAGCGTTTAGCTGCATTCACGCTGTTTCGAGGAATGTTTATCAGAAAATCCTGCCCCTCTGAGCGTCAAACACACTTCCTACTGAACTTACCGGATATTCTGACGTATTTTCAGATCATCTACGTCACTTATCTGAGAATGTTCTGCTGTCCTTTAATCATCGCCAGACTCACTCTGAGCATTTCTGCCTCTAAACATAAGATAAGATAAGATAAGATAAGAGATCCTTTATTTGTCCCACAATGGGGAAATTCCACTGTTGCAACACACAGTTTAGGACAGGAATGAAAGAAATAGGCGCATGCAATAAAATAGGATAAATAAACATGGTCATAAAAAATACAATATAAAGTATAAAGTGCACACTCTCATTTACAGTAAAAATGGTAACTAAAGTGGCTTAAGTGTATTGTTAAGTGACAAACATGATAACTGCTGCAGCAAATATGTAGAATGACGTCTTTTCAGTGCTAATGTCACTAGATGTATTTAGCATTGTTTAAAGGCTAACAGCAATATGAAAAATGCAGACTATTTTACCTTTAAAGCTGTGGTACCTGACTTTTTTATTGTAAATTTGTGAATTTTGTGTTTTCCATCAAAGAGTGTCTTGTAAAAGCAGCACTTTCTGACAAACATTTGACTCCTGTGCGCTGTCTGAATCTAATGATAAAGTGTTTTGTCTCGAAGTAAGAGCTAAAAGCAGCGCTCTGATTGGCTGCGTTTGAGTGGTCCTCCTCAGTTTCACTTTGTCGTCTGAAGAAAGCTGTTCTAAAGCTGTGCACTGGACCGAAAATGAATGCATGTGAATTTTAATGATGTGCCAAAGGGTTTGTGAGAGTGAGGGGCGAGTTGAATGGATTTAAAATTCTACTTCCAGTTCTGCAGTGTGAAAATCAAGTACTCCAGCTTCAAAAAGGAAATATGCAAAATTTTTATGAGCTTTTAATATTATTACAACAGTGTTTTCTCATCATTAGTTTACTTCAAGTTGTATTCTGATTGATTCATACACATCAGAGTTAATCCTGTATTGTCTTGCAACTGAGGCTCGAGTGCACAGAAATGTTCTGTTTTCACCTACCCCCTATCCCTGCCCACATCCATGTACTCAGTCACAAGTATTTGTAAACAATGAAGTCTGCGATTGACACACGTAGAGTTCTAAAATGCCATGTAGCTCACTGTTCAGAAATAAAAACATGTCAATGACAATGCCACGGTGAAATGTCATTATGAAAAGGCGGGGCTTATCTGTTTTTAGTCAGTTTTTCTACCTGTGGCCCATCGAGGCAACTGTTGTGATTTTGGGCATTATAAAAATACATTGATTTGATTTGATTTGATCGGTTCTGCAGTTTTGAACAGGAAGTCAATGGACCTGAATCTTTTACTAATTTATTTCAGAACAATATTGCAGTTTACAATGAACAAAGTGTAACATGATCTACTTATGTTGTCGTTTTGTCTCCTTTAATGTGAGGCACTGCAGATGAACAGGAAAAAATCTCATTTCAAACTTCTATTTTTTTGCGTTTTAGCAAGGAATTTTTTTTAATAAAAAATCATTTTAAATTTGTCATTGAATATTATACATATTTTGGACTAAATATGAAAAATGGGATGGAGCTAAAGTTAAATTACTTGCTTGATTTTGTTGAAATGAAGACAGATTTTTGATTTCTTATTTCGTCATTCATTATTTTGTCACTGTGTATTTATATATAAAAAAAATTATAATAATTTCTCTTCAAGTTTTGTCCTTTTTTGTTGTTCTTTTTTTGTCCTCACCAATCCTTCTGTATGATTGGTAAAAGTCTTATCAAGTACAAAGTTGGGAAATTGCATTTTGAGAAAATTGTCTTTGAAGTTGCAATGTTCTTTACAAATCTATGGTTGCAAAGAAAATGAAACAATGTACAGTTTGAACAGTTTTTTTGGTTTGTTTTAACACTGTTCAGAGTAAACTGATAAAACTTGTTTTGCCCGCAGTGTCTCGCTAAAATTATTTTGTAAATATAACTGTTTGTGGAAGTAAATGTTTTCAGTTAATGTTTTTCTGTTGACTACTGGTATAAATACATGTTAAATAATTATGAATATAAATTCAGTAAGTTATAAATTAAATCATGAAATTCTGTAAAATGCCTTAATCATTAAAGATGCATTAAGTAACTTTTCTGGTGAAGTGTGCATCTGCTGCTTTCTCCATGGAGATTATTATTACTGTGGAACTTTCCAGGCAAAGCAGAGAAGTTCCACCTTTAATTTTTTACATCTCATAATATCATGACCAAATATTATAAAAACAAAACTGTTGAAAAACTGTGTGCTTTGTTTATTGTTTTATTTAGTTGCTCACTTCCTTCTTCTTCTTCTTCTGTTAATGTAGCAGACTTGACGCATCTATGGCATATTGCTGCCACCTGTTGTTTATTGTTTATATGTCAATTATACTCTATTGAAGAGTCCGGTATTTTTCAGGTATTTTAAGATTTTTTCCATTTTATTCCAAGTGTCTGCATTCAGCAATTGCTTGAGAGAGAAGTTAGTTTGTCCATCTATTCCCAAGTCTCTGTATAGTTGTTTTCTCTGGTGAAGATAGTTGTTACACTGTAGAAGAACATGTCTCACTATCTCCACTTGTCCACACTCACACTTGCCATCGGGGTGTTTCCCAATCAGAGCCAGCCCACTCCTCAACCCAGTATGCCCCAGTCTTAGCCTTGTTGCTCACTTCCTTGTCTCGTTTCAGGTGTGTTTACTTCCTGTTGAGTTTCCCGCCTTTTTGTGGGTCACATGACTTCCTGATCACATGACCTCCAGAGTTTATAAAAAGCCTCTGCTACAGTTTCTCTGGTTGCCCTTTCCACTGTGTGTTTGGTCTGGACAGGTTCAGGCTTTGACATTCATCAACTTTTTACACATTACTTATATTTACTCTCATTTATTTCTTACTAAAATGTTGAACTTTTTATGTTCTGCATCCAGCTTTACGTCTCTGAACAGACCGTGATGAAATTAGGTGAGTTATTTCTGAACTTTCACTGGAAAATCAGCAATAAGAGCCAAACCAACAATGTAACATGAACATTTATGTATCAGAAACATGTCAAGTTGTGAATAAACATCAGTATTAATGATATTCAATACAAGTGACACAATTAGGTGTTGTTTAAATTAAAAGAACTATTACTAACATGATAAAACAATTGTATTTGCAAGTTAACCATTTTGATCTTTTTATAAATGAAACCAATCCACTGCATCCATCCTTCCAAAAGCACAGAAATACAGGTTTATCTATAAAACCATAGACGCGTTTAGTTTGGGGCTGTTCACGTGACCCACTTCGCTCAGCAGCACCTGTCGCCATTTTTAATGAAGGAGCAAACAACAAAAATAATGGGCAACTTCACTCCACTCGTCCAAATCTCTAAAACAGTGGCTCCCAACCTTTTTTGTCTTGAGTCCACCCTAAGCTTCGTCTCACACTCAGAGTACCCCTTAACTTGAGTTTCAGGCAAATACATTGATTTAATAGTCACGTATTGTCAATTATTACTATTATATTTTGTTTTAAATATATGTACACTGCAAATATTGAATTTCTAGATGAGTTAAAATGTCCTGATTTCAGGATATTAATCTGAATTTCCGACGTTTTGACTCGTTAAGATCAGTGGAGACGATTTATTTGATGGAACTAGATTATCTGACTTGTTTCAAACCGTTTCTGACTTGTTTCAACACATTATTTCTTACTTCAATCCAAATTATCTGTCACTGGGTTAAGATCATTTTACACTGACCCACTGACAAATGTATTTTCTTATTTTAAGCAAAATTATCGCAGGATCAGTCAGAAATACTTTGAAACCAGTGAAATATCCTGCATCACATCAGCAATTACATCTCATCGAGTCAAAACTTCTCAAATCCAGATAAAAATGATAAATTCAAGCCATTTTAAGCTTGGATAGATTTACATTTTTTGCTGTGTATGATCCAAGATACTCCAAAATATGCCAAATTTATAACTAATACCACTTTTTTATTCAGTCACTTTTTTATTTATTTAAAACCTGAAAACTATTCTCACGTACCCCTTGTGGTCCCCGTACCTCTGTTTGGGAAACGCTGCCCTAGAATTAAGGCCACAAATGAGGCCAAAAACTATGGAAGCCCGTTTCCGCCAGTGAAAAAAAAATAAAAGCCCCACAGGAAGTCATAATTTCGAGTTTAAAAGTCATAATTTCGTGTTTAAAAGTCATAATTTTGTGTTTAAAAGTCATAATTTTGTGTTTAAAAGTCATAATTTAGTGTTTAAAAGTCGTAATTTCGTGTTTAAAAGTCATAATTTCGTGTTTAAAAGTCATAATTTCGTGTTTAAAAGTCATAATTTCGTGTTTAAAAGTCATAATTTCGAGTTTAAAAGTCATAATTTCGGGTTTAAAAGTCATAATTTCGAGTTTAAAAGTCATAATTTCATGTTTAAAAATCATAATTTCATGTTTAAAAGTCATAATTTTGTGTTTAAAAGTCATAATTTCGAGTTTAAAAGTCATAATTTCGAGTTTAAAAGTCGTACTTCGAGTTTTAAAAGTCGTAATTTCGAGTTTGTGGGGCTTTTATTTTTTTTATTTTTTTATTTTTCACTGGCGGAAACGGTCTTCCATAAAAAAACACCCAACAATAAAATAAACTCCAATGCGACAAAGCTAAGGACGTCTCACCTGGTCACTGCACAGGTCCATATTCCACTCTCCTGAAGTGTTTTAGTTGTCAAAATATTAATTTTTCTCTTTTAAGTGCTCACTCTTGTTGGATGTGGAAGTGCCTTCATTGTAATCATCGTGAGGATTCAGGTTGGTGACTTTAGCACCTGTAGTTGATCGTTTGGCACTGTTTAGTTTGCTACAAATGTCAGTGGAGTAAACACAGAGCAAAAAATGTAAATCTGTAAAGCTTAAAATGGCTTGAATTTATCATTTTTATCTGGATTTGAGAAGTTTTGACTCGATGAGATTTAATTGCTGATGTGATGCAGAAAATTTCACTAATTTCAAAGTATTTCTGACTGATCCTGCGATAATTTTGCTTAAAATAATAAAATACATTTGTCAGTGGTAAGTAAAATGATCTTAACCCAGTGACAGATAATTTGGATTGAAGTAAGAAATAATGTGTTGAAACAAGTCAGAAACGGTTTGAAGCAAGTCAAATAATCTAGTTCCATCTAATAAATCGTCTCGACTGATCTTAACGAGTCAAAACGTCTGAAATTCAGATTAATATCCTGAAATCAAGACATTTTAACTCATCTAGAACTTCATTATTTGCAGTGCAGTTCCAATGTGAAGAAAACGCTGCTGTCAGTGTCTAAAACTGACTGCTATGATACAGAAGAACTGCAGCATTTCAAGTTATTTGTGACTCTCCGCGGGGATATACAGTGGTGGTCAGTCCAACTTTAGGAGCTAAAAGCCTTTTTTTCGCTTTGGTGGCTCTTTTGTCACGCATTAACAAAAAGTTTAACTTCAGACGGGGTCAAGGTGCCTTTATATTTACACTCCATCACAGCGTCAGTTTTACAATCTTCAATTTTCAGTATTTGAGCATCTGGTCCAGTCATGCTGTTCTTTCCTATGGACTGTGGTCTGATGTTTTAGCCTGTGGTGACCAAGACAAGCAAAGCATCAGGTACAAATCTTCCTTTAATTAGTCCAACAAAGTTCATAATGTCGTCTTTAGTTATATCCTCATTTTTTTCTTGTTAAAGACACATGAGCAGGAGATGCGTTCACCCGACATGTTTGGGCTGCTTTACTGCGAGCCTTCGTCAGAGGTTTTTGTCTCCGGCATTGGTGAACACCTCGTGGATAAAACTAAAGAAGACACGATGAACTTTTTTGCACTATTTAAAGGAAGATTTGGACCAGCTGTGACACACCACCAGCTCTCGAGACAAAAACCTCTGAAGAAGGCTCGCAGTGAAGTCAGGTGAATGCATCTCCTGCTCATGTGTCTTTAAGAACAACATTTTGTGGATATAAGCAAAGCGTTACACGAGTTCTAATACCTGGATGTCCGAACCAGAGAATCGTCACACTGCAAAAAATGAATTTCTAGATGAGTTAAAACAACTTGATTTTAAGATATTAATCTGAATTTCAGACGTTTTGACTCGTTAAGATGAGTTAAGACTTTTTATTTGATGGAACTAGATTATTTGACTTGTTTCAAACAGTTTCTGACTTGTTTCAACACATTATTTCTTATTTTAATCCAAATTATCGGTCAGTGGGTTAAGATCATTTGACTGACCCCACTGACAAATGTATTTTCTTATTTTAAGCAAAATTATTAGCATTATCAGCCATAAATACTTTGAAAACAGTGAAATATCCTGCATCACATCAGCAATTAAATCTCACTGAGTCAAAACTTCTCAAATCCAGATAAAAATGATAAATTCAAGCCATTTTAAACTTTACAGATTTACATTTTTTGCTGTGCAGGAAGATAATTTGGATTGAAATAAGAAATAATGTATTGAAACAAGTCAGAAACGGTTTGAAACAAGTGAAATAATCTAGTTCCATCAAATAAATCATAGATTAATATCCTACAACCAAGACATTTTAACTCATCTAGACATTCATTTTTGCCATGCTTCCCTACTGTTTCTCCTTTGCCCGCGGTCACCGAGCCAGTCCTGATACCTGGACGTCCAAACTGCGGCGGCAAAGGGCGTGAAAAAGCCCAACTGTCAGCGATCAAAGGAGAGATTTACTTTAGATCTGGACAAATGCCCCGTGTGTGAGGATCAGGCCAACGCACACGTCTGTTTTAGAGAATATGTACAGTAGACTGCTCTGGTTTGTGATAAAAGATCAAAGATAAGTGGTCCATTAGCCTGATAAGAGGACGTGCAAGAATCAAACTGCGTCGTTTGGGCTCTGATGATAAGTGTGTCGCACGGTGATGTTTAGAGGAAGCCTGTACTTTACTTTTATTCAGCAAATACTTCAAAAGAACATGAGAACTGTATCCACTGAGACGTTAAAGTCAGACTTCTCTGTTCTCGACTTGTGAAGTGTCCAACCGAACTTAGCTTTTATAAGTCCTCTGTCGACTTCCAGCTGAGGCACAGTTTATCTCAGACAGGCCAACGTCCGAAGACAAGTGTTAGAAAACTTTGAACATGATTTCAATTCATCTTAAGGTGAGACACTACAGGCAAAACCCTTTTTTTGGTCAGTTTGCTCTCTCAACACACAGGCTTCCATGTGGAAACAACAAACCTGTCCAATCTGCTCCTAAAGATGTTTTATTCTTCCATTGAATCCACTTCATCCATAGATTTCTCTGGGACATTGTTACTTCAAAGGCCGTTTTCTTAAAATGCATTTTTCTCCCTCGAGACATAAAGATCAGCCTTAAAGAAGATCCTACACCAAACTGTACAATCTTGAACTGAGCAAGATCTTGACGAAACATACAGAAGGATTTGTTGATATTTATTTCTAAAACTTAATTACTAAGTTACCAAGTTTTAAGTTTAAAAAAATGAGGTGAAATTTTAATGTTGAGGGCAATTTTACTCAAGTCTAGTTTACTCAAAAACTCTAAAAGATATCCCATTTCTTTTTTATTATAACTAATATGTGAACAAAAGGAACAGGTTTTTAATTAAATCTTTATTTAACCAGGAAAGTAAACCTGGTTCTGTCCATTTTTCAGATTTAAATGTCCCAAATATGAGCAATTTTGGTCATTTTACACATAAAACGCCTTATTTCTACATGAAAACATGACATGATGAAAAATGTGTAATATACTTTTTTCTTACATTTATGTGAGTAAACTACAGAAGTTTTAAATTAATATCTTCAATATTTTTTTTCCTCTTTACCTTCAGTGTTTCACCTTAAAGCTGCACCTTAAAGCAACTTTTTTTTTTTGTTTGATAATGTGTGAAATTTGTTGTTTTTCCCCTAAAGAGTCTCTTGCAAAAGCAGCAATTTGTGTCAAAAATGAGAGCGCTAACAATAAAGTATCTTAAGAAATATGAGCTGAAAGCAGTGCTCTGATTGGCCGTGCTGGGGGCGGTAGCACAGGTTTCCCTTTGCTGTCTGTTCTGTTCTGTTCTAAAGCCTTGCACACGCCTGAAAATGAATACTTGGGGATATTAACAACGTGAGAAAAAGTTTGTGAGAGCGAGGAACAAGTTGGACATATTTATATTTCCGGTTTTGCTGAGTGAAAATGAGGTACCACGGCTTTAATTAAAAAGATTTCCAGCTGGACGTCTCTCAGATAGTTTGAGGAAGGTTTTGTTGAATGTGTCTACTTTTTGAGCTCTTTTGTCTGAAATAAAGTCTTTTTAATTCATTACAGTATCACGGCGGCAGTGGAGGACTTATCTGAGAGAGAGCGGGAACTACTTTAGCGCTGACTTCTAAAAATACTCTTTATCTACTTCTTAGTGTCAGCGTTCTCAGGAGAGTCACAGGAGGAGGCCGCCCTGGATCTGAACTGTGGGAAAACATCCAACCAGGACGTGTCATTTATGGGTTAGATGTTTGAAAATGTAGATGTCATTGCTTTGTGTAAAATGTTCAGCAAAATTACATCAAACAATCTGGTATTTGTTCAATTACAGATGTTTTTATGGCTCAAAAACAGTCGCCTCTCCACAGATTTGACCTGTAACTCCATGCTTTTCTCAGTTGAAATAGACAAGTTTAATGCCTTTCTAAATTCTAAAATGGAGACAGAAGTGAAAAGGATTTAAGTGTGAGTTCAGCGGATTATCACTAAACATGAAAATCTGTGTGTGTTTACAAATAAATAACTTTCTACTGCACGTGAGAGCCTGGTTTAAAGAAAATTACACATATTTTACATTCATGGTCTGTTTATTCACCTTATTCTGCCCCGCCCACTTTTGCCGTTTTTTGCACTTTTGTTGTAAATGCACTTCCGTTTGACGAGAACTCCGTTAAAGATAATGACGAACGAGGGAAAAGTCTCGCCGCTAAAATGTTACATAAAGTAGATTGATTTGTGTAAAATGTTTAATGAACACGAGCAACAACAAGTCACAACGCAACGATTTCCTGGTCAGTCTGAAAACGGCTTTTTAGTCCATGTAGAACTTATTTTCTGTTGAGCTCGTCTGCTCCATGTGAACTACAACGGAAACAAGACGGCGGCGCGTACGGCAACTTCAGGAATAAAGTGAATAGGAGATTATGATTGTCCTGACATTGTTAAAGGTAAAATCTGGATATATTTTGTTTTGTTTTACTGAACAAATGCTCAGAGAAATGTCGACCACACACTAAGGCTGTCAAAAGTGTCGGATCAGATACTAATGATACTAAATCTGTGGTATCGAAATTACAATTATTTGAGCAAGTATTGATACTGAAAAAATCCCTTTCACAGAACAAAATGTGAACTTTCCTGAACAGTTTTAGAATTATCTTGAGCTTAATCTGAACGTGTTTAAACCACAATGTTTTATAAAGAAAGAACTTTTATTTAGTTTGGAAAATGTCAGTCCATTGATCTAAAACCTTGATCTAAAATTTATAATAATAATAGTCAGTAAATTATTCTTGTGGTATCCAAATTGGTGTTGAGATTGGAATATATTCATAAATATTGAATCCAATTTGAAATTATGCATCGCGGCAACACAACTGCATCCGTTAAAAAAAAAAGTAATATCCACAAATATATCACACACTTTACCACAAGTTATACTTTTTATGAAACGAAATACAATTTTGAGGCTAGAGAAGAGTGTGTTTCCATCTTTTGTAATTAAAAAAGCAAACATTACTAACATTTCTAGTTTTTTGTTTTGAAATTTTACAACAATTCTTGCTCTTATCTGATGTCAGTTAATCATTTTAATACGTTTTCTTCCTGTCACTTCCTTCCAAAGTTTCTAACATTCTCATATGACATTTTTAAACGGTCTGTTATACACCTACAAATTAAAAACACTGAATGTTTTGATCTTGACCTGAATAAAGCCGAGGCCAGAACTAATGATTAAAAAAAAAAAAAAGCTCTGTTGCATTTCTGTTTGAGAGTTTAGTAAATGGAACAAGGCTGGATGAGATTTAAATCCAATCGAATCAAAGCCTTTAAAATAAGATAAAATCCACGATGAAATGATGAATGAAAGAGATCTGAAATTAGGGACTGCATTAGGAAAGTGAGAGAAACATGTGACTGAAGTAAAGACTTTAACATGAACTAGCTCTGTTTTTCACGTTTCAAAACAGTAAAAATCAGGTACAGGGCCTTTAAGGATTGATGGTTAAAGAAAACAAGGAAAACAAGAACAAACTTTGTACTAAAATAAATCAAAATCTCCTATTTTTGGCGTGCAATTATAGGTTTAACAATATTTTTACACAAACGCGGTGTAAATTGGGCATTTTATTTATTTATTTTTGTAACAGGATGAATGAAAGAGGTCTGAAATGTATTTTATTCACTCAGATTTATAGACGAGTTTAAATCAGTTAACTGTAAATGTTTGTTGTCTACTTTGTTGAAAATCACCTTTTTTCATTGTAAGTACATTTTGTAGGCACCATATTTAAATTTGTCTCAAGCCCATAATATTTTCCAACACCATTTTGAACCATTGTGCATGTTCCACAACAATTCTTTTAGTCCCACACGTTCATAGGAAACCGCTTTCATACTTTTTCCCTATATTTAAAGGGCCTATGACAGGTTGAAGTGCTCATTTCACTAAAACACAGTTAAGATAATTATATTCAAGATTGTGCTAAAAAGGAAGCAATTTTTATCCCAGTTTGGCAGTTTTTTAGGCTTCCTGGTTGTAAATCGTGACATCACACTGGGGAATTCTGTAACTGTTGCCTAGAAACCATGTTGTACACCGGGCGAAAACTCCTCAAGTGTCACAGAAATTATTATTTGACAAATAAAAACATATAGGAACACCTTTATTTTGATGAATTAATGGTTAAAGGATATGAAAAATGTGTCTGTTGGTTGTAAATTGTCCCTGGTGAGTCTCCCTAGTGTGGCGTCATCATGTTTTGGAATTCTGCTCCACTTCCTGTAAAGTTCAACATATTTTTTCTTCCCAAACTGACTCTTGATTTGGGTAAAACTATCATTTATATTCACACCAGTCTTTATTCCACCAAATAAAGTCAAAACTAGGAAATCATAAAAACCTGTCACACGCCCTTTAACTTCACGTTTTTGTTGTTTTATTGACTATACACTTTCACATCTCGCTCTTTATTTGCTGCACTAAAGTCTGATTGAAATGACTGTATCTTCTCACGTTTATTTTGAGATTATGTGAAGCGCTTTGTCGCCACGTTTTGAAAAGTGCGACACAAACAAACAATTATATCTTACCGAACTGTAAACGACAGAATAAACCACTTCTACTGTACACCTGGATGACAAACACATCCTTATTTGAAATCTCTTCTCTGCATTTCTCAGAAGAACCTTCCGCTCGTCTGATCCCGTGCGACGTTTTTATTCTCTGGCGTATCAATATTTTGTCACATGATCTTGTTTGTACACGTGGCGCTCTTGTCTGTCTCCGGCCGGGAGCACAGAGCTGTCATTGACTATT
This sequence comes from Rhinogobius similis, assembly GCA_019453435.1. Taxonomy (NCBI): domain Eukaryota; kingdom Metazoa; phylum Chordata; class Actinopteri; order Gobiiformes; family Gobiidae; genus Rhinogobius; species Rhinogobius similis. The sequence continues at coordinate 34,482,976 of CM033626.1, forward strand.
TATTTGCGAGGCCACATTTCAAACACGGTCACTGTTCATGGTGCTGCGCGAGAGAGCGAGCGAGGCCGGCATCAAAGCCGCCTTTCATTTGGACCGGACCAGGACTGGGACCGGACCAGGACCCGGGCTACACTTGGACGTGACACCGAGGGCGATAAATCATTTCTGACTCGACAAACACCTGGACGCATGAATAACCGCCGCAGTTGTGTAAATATATAGTACAAATGTGTATCGTTTGTGTTTGATCATTTAAGTATTGTGTCCTGTTACAAAAATAAATACATAAAATGCCCAATTTACACCGCGTTTGTGTAAAAATATTGTTAAACCTATAATTGCACGCCAAAAATAGAAGATTTTGATTTATTTTAGTACAAATTTTGTTTTTGTTTTCCTTGTTTTCTTAAATCATCAAACCTTAAAGGCCCTGTACCTGATTTTTACTGTTTTGAAACGTGAAAAACAGAACTAGTTCATGTTAAAGTCTTCTTCAGTCACATGTTTCTTTCACTCTTTCACTAATGCAGTCGCAGCATCATAAATATTCACAGAGTTTATAAGCACTTTTCACAAGACTGAAGCCCTGAACGTCACGGTAAAGCTACAAACATTAGCATGCTAACCACGCACCTCCTGCTTTTCTCGTGAGATAAAAAAGCTCTATACATAAATGCAGAGTAAAAGTTGGTATGTTATTTTCACCCAAATAGATGCTTTTACAAAATATCTGTACAGGAGCAACACAGATTTTACTCTACTTCATGAAAAAAAAAAAAAAAAAAAAAAGGAAGCATGGACAGTCCTGTTTTTCCTCTTTCATAGCAGTAAAAATCAGGTACAGGCCCTTTAAACTACGTGCAGCAGGGATCAGTCTTGTTTATAAAATGTGCTCTAAAAGTGGATGGATGGATTTATAAGTTTACGTTCTTGCACAGTCCACCTGCTTCTTTTGAGTAGAAGCGGCTACATTTATTTTGATTTGTTGCATCTATCGACGTCTATGTTTTTTTGTTTTTTTTTTAATGATAAAGAAATACAAATATATATTCACTGAGAAATTCCTCTTTGTTCCTGCCGTCAGTAATGCACCAATTTCCTGGTCAGCCTGAAAACGTCTTTTTAGTCCGTCTAGAACTTATTTTCTGTTGAGCTCGTCTGCCCCGTGTAAACTACAACGGAAACAAGACGAAGACAAGGTGAATAGTTCTTTTAACTCTTACTGTATTCACTTTATTCCGGAAGTTGCCGTGGGCGCCGCCATCTTGTTGTACTTGTTCTACACGGACTAAAAAGACGTTTTCAGACTGACCAGGAAATCGGTGTGTTGTTGACTTGTTGTTGCTCGTGTTCATTAAACATTTTACACAAATCAATCTACTTTATGTAACATTTTAGCGGCGAGACTTTTCCCTCGTTCGTCATTAGCTTTAACGGAGTTCACGTCAAATGGAAGTGCGATTACAACAAAAGTGCAAAAAACGGCAAAAGTGGGCGGGGCAGAATAAGGTCAATACTACTACTGTATTTACTGTATTTACTGTCTGTATGAAGGCTCTCATGTTTTTCTAAATATGACTTAGTTTGGTGGGAGGGCACCTGTGGTAAATATTTACATTTGTGAAGTGTCAGTTTGTGAAGACATTTTGAAAAATAACAGTTAAAAATTACAGGGCGTTCTAAAAAACGACGTGCCGCTGACAATACAGGGACAATCTCAGGAATAATTTAAACCATCGTTAAAAAATAAACAAACAAATAAAGGTGTTATCGGGTATTATTAATTGTCAAATTTTTACAATTGTGTAATTTATATGGATTTTGGCCCTTGTTTTCAAAACGGTTGCTAGGTAACAGTTGTAGAATTACCTCTAACTATGTCACATTTGATGCTCATGTTCAACCAGGAAGTGACATTATAAACTTTACTTACAAAGGGCAGTTTTGTTGTTGTAAAATCTTAAATATCATCATAAATGTGTAGTCTAGCCCTTTCAGATACACTTAAACTAAAGTACAGTTTGCTGCTTGAAAGTAGTGTCTATTTTATTGTAGTAGATCGTTTGAAGTAGAGCTGGGCGATATGACAAAAAAATATTATCATGATCTCCTTGGGGCCAGATCATGATTTCGATTTGATCACGATTCATGTTCACTTTGTTTTTTTCTTTTGCCTTTAATTGAGCTGCACAATTTAGGAGAAATATCTAATTGTGATTTTTCTGATCAGTGCCATTGTGATTAGATTTGCGATTTAGGTTTGAATAATAGAATTCTGTTTTGTTGCTTTTTAATTTTTGTCACGTTCAGTTGTGTTTGTCATAGTCTTTGTCGTTTTTTTGTCACGTTTTTTTCAAGTTTTTGTTGCTCTTGAGTTGTGTTTCTTGTTTATAGGCGAGTTTTTGTTGCTTTTGAGTGCATTCTTATCGCTTTTGGTTGCGCTTTTTTTACTTTTTGTGTTGATTTGTGTAGCCCTTGTCTATAAGAGGTAAATAAAGTCATCTGCTCAGAGGCTTCAGAGGCTAAACAACAGGAGAAAAAGTGTGTTTGAACAGACAGCTGCATTAAAGACAGAAAAACAATGAATCACGACACGACGATTTCACAAAAATAGCAGATTGTCACAGGGACGAGCTCACAATTCGATTTTTATCATCGTATCACTCAGACCTAGTTTGAAGATATATACATTTCCTTACAGTTTTGGCACTGTTATATAGTTGACCAGTGAATGTTTATATTATGCACAGAGACTTATTGAACACATTATCAACCAAAAAAAGTTGAATGGTTGGTCACTGAAGGCTTCTAGATGAAGAATAATTAAAAGTAACTTGTACAATTGATGAAAACCAGAAATTGTTTATTCTTTTTTGACATTTTGATTTTAAAAATGCTCTATCTTTGTTCTAAAAACGTCTTTTCGTGAGGGTTTTAGAGTATACGATTATCAAACAGTTATTTTTTTAAACGTCTCATGTCTTTGAGCTCCCTTTCTGAGCCTTTTTTGTTCCGTAGCCCTTGTTTACATCTGCTGTCATCCATCCTTCACTCTTCATTGTCCGCTCGTGTCTTCTTCAGTGCACTCGCCCCTCCCCTCTCTGTCCTCTGGCTGTGTCTGGCTGCAGTGCTCCTTTCTACCGACGGGGGGCGCGTCTCCCCTTGCTCCCGCCGCTCTCCGCTCTGCCAGACGCGAGCTTCTCCCTTCTCCTCACCCTCTCTTTTACTTCTGTGATGCGGCTTTCTTCCCCTGCTCTGCGCCTCCACAAGGTAAGCGCTTCTCCCCCAAAAATTAAAACCTAACATTTCGCCTCTTTAAATCCCGCGACGTTGCTGACATTTCTCGACTCTTCACCTTCTCCTTTCCCTTCCCAAGTTCGCGTTTGAGTTTTTTTACGGACAAAACGAGCAGCATAAATCCTCCAAAAGAGAAAAAACGCCCCTAATTTACGCAGCGTTTAACCTCTTTGCGTCTTTGGCACGACCTCTAGTTTGGACACTCTCCCTCCTCTCGCGCCTCGACGTGTTTTTTGGACTCTGTTTCAGGTTTTTTTTTTCCTCCTGGAGGGGCATTTTAATTACGCAGCTGAAGACGGGGGACACGCTGGCTTTAAATCAACTTTACCGTCAGCTCCGGGCTCGCTTTTTTTACGCGCACAAAGGGGCATTTAACAACCACACCAGCCTCCTCTTTATACGCCGCTATTAAAACACACTCCACTTTTGCTTTTACGTCTTAATTCTCCTCTTCTGAACCGAGTCTATTCGCAACTCGAGGAAAACAGGGTTGACTTTCATTCGAGGACTTTACCCCGTGCGTAAAAGCCAAGTTATCCAAGCTCTCAAAGGACAAACTTCGTCTCTTTTATATTGCAATTGATTTGGAAACACTCGGTCACACACTGTTCTGTTCTTCCGTGCGTTCACGTCTGTCTGGACCAAAAGCTCAACCTTCATTTTCATTTTTTCAGTGGAATGGCATTGAAAGATTGCCAATTTAGTTCTAAAATTGTCCTTTATCTAGGCGTACTTGCGACACAAACGCAAACAACTTAACTAACGCAGGTTTGGCGTTTTTACACGCGGATAAATCACGAACAATTGGACACAACACACCACATTGTACGAATTGTAACGTCTGCTTATACATTTAAAGTGCAGACGCCGTCCTTTGCTCGGAAAGTCGCTTCAAAGTGCATTTATTTGTGGAATCGCGTCACTGTAGACTCCCTTCCGACCCTCTTGTACCCTTTCATGGACTTTCTATAGACTCCGCACGTCCTAATAATGATTTATGGTCGCGGAATTGAACTGGACAAGCGCTGGCTGTATCTGTGACAAAGCGGTCTGTGCTGGGGAGCTGTCCGTGGTGCTGAACGCGTCCTCTTGGCACGGGGCTTTTACGCGCGGAGCTGTCCATGGTGCCACGCGAGGCTCTGCGTAATCCAGCTGTTTTGAGGACTAAATTTGACTTTTTCCCCTTGAATCTGTGCAATGTGTCGTTCGTCCAGAAGCGGAAATGGTTAAAAAACCGTGCTCAAATGAAACCATTGGAACCTTTATGCCGTATTTGTTGAATGTAGTTTACGTTTTACGAGATTCACGAGGAGTTTAAGCTTTTTTACAAACAATTCTGGAAATGATCAACACGAATGCAGTGATAGTAATGTTATTTTGTGTAAAATGTGAGTGTGCAAAGATGTAGTAAGTCATTACAGGGTCAAAAAAGGCAAGATTGATTTCCGTTTTGTTTCTTATTTGTGCATTTTATAGGATTCATGTGCAATTTAAGCTTTTTTACACACAATTCTGAGTATGTCCAAGAAATATTTCAGTCCTAAACGTTGCAGTGTTAATGCTACTACTCAGAAACATGACTTGCGTGAGCTTAAGTTATTCCAGATTCAGAAAAAGCAAGATCGTTTACCATTTTCTGCCTAATTTGTATGGTTTATAACATGAATAAATAGTAGCTTTCCGTATGTATCTGAGTGGCTTTTTTTCTTCTTTGTAAATGTGGCCTCTTGGATAATACAAAAGACAAATACCTGTACATTTTTCAGCTAATAAGAGGCATTCCTGATTTAAAGCTGTATGACGTTCTTGCTTCACACAGTGACCTCCAAAAATGCACGCTGGAATTCTCTTTAATTTCACGACTCAAACCGAACCTTTCACATACGAGGAATGTATTTAGAAATGTCCAAGGCTGGCTCTTTCTGCCGCTTTTGCACCACGTGATTTTAAAAGTCCGACCTCCGGAACACATAAATTATTCGACGGAGCACAGGACGAAGGCTGATGAAGGAATGTCATTTTACATTAGTGCAGGCAGCCGGGACAGACTGGAGCAGAACGTTTCCTTCTGTAAAGCCGGACAATCCTCAATTCAATTTCAAATGCCATGAAATATTGAGGTTTTGTATGAATTTGTACATTAATATTGCACTTTTCAAGGCGCCCACTGAACATGATTTGTCTGCTCGATCATTTTAAAGACAATTCTACATTTTAACACTCATATTTAAGCAAATAAATGGCAAACATGTTTTCAAATGTATCCACAGCAACGTATAGGTGCAATATTAAAAAGAAGAAAATGTTACAGATGATTAGGTTTTAGAGTATTGTGGAAAAAAAATCAAGTGGGACATCTGAATTCACCTTATACTAAAAAAATAATAATACTTTTTGAGGGTATTATTGCATGTATTGTGGCAAATTGTTGTATAAAATGTATTGCCTCTTCAACCAAATAGTAAATACAGTTGCTGCTTTTATAGTTTTTAGTGTTTTCACAACAAAAAATGAACATATATTGTCGTGACCAAACATCTGACTTGAGACTAACATGTTTTTGAGACGAAAAAACAACTTGTGTGTGTAATAGTTCTGACATATTTATGTAAAATAGGTATCTAGAGCTTTTGAAAAATATATTCCATTCAAAACTTCAAGAAAAAAATAACAAATAATCTACATTTTTGTCCCACATTACTCATATCGTATACAATTCTAAAATCAGTGCTCTCTGTTCTTGTAAACTAAAAATTTCAGAGCAATTTGGATGAGGTATAAATCCACAAATATTAAACATTGTGAAGCATTTGGACTAAAATGATGATTGTTTGTGGAAACTCTAGAGCAAGTCAGTCAAATTTAAGGTCCATCTTGAGGTTTCTGCGTGTGAAAGTAAGATCCAGAAAGTCTGCAATGAACAGAAAGTGTCTGAAACCGGGAGAGAAGGCAGAAAAGAGGAGGGGAAAGGGAAGCGAGAGGGAAAGAGTCTGGGTCTGCCGCGTGAACGGGGGGCTATCCATCACGTCGTGCGCGCTGACAGCTCCGGCTTCACGGACTCCCGAGCAGCGCGAAGTGGGGAGCGATCAAACGCCGAGCAATAAGACGATTTGAGACCCAACTACAGCGTCGTGCACGGGCTTTTATACTGAGTGAGCGGAGGAGACGGAGGGAGGAGGAGGAGGAGGAAAAGGAGGAGGAGGAAGGGACGGAGGGAGGGGAGGAGGACGCGTAAAGAGGGGCGAGTGGGTCTGGTGACGTTTGCGTTGGACACGGTGGAAACGTTTGCTTCGAGAAAGGGGAAACCCAAGGAAAAAAGGATGAGTAATGGGGAATTTGCAGCTAGGGATGTCAAGGTTATTCGGTTAAGCGATAATTGTCAATATTCAAGTCATAATATACGAAGAAGAACTAAAAAAGTAGAATTGTGGGCAGCAATAATGACATTTCTGTTTAATCTGTATTGAAAATGTGTGCAAAAAGCTCAAACTGGACAGTAAAACATCAAAACAACCACATAAACAGTAATAAAACGTTAAAAATAATCATATTAACAGTCAATATAAGTTAAAAAAAACACTAAATTGTACAATAAAACATTAAAACAACCACATAAACAGTAATAAAACGTTAAAAATAATCATATTAACAATCAACATAACATACAAAACACTAAATTGTACAGTGAAACATTTAAAACAACAGCATAAACAATCAACATTGTAGTAAAGTAAGAAGTAAAACATTAAAAACAAACACAAAAACAGTTGACTTAAGTTATAAAACACTTAAGTTGATTGTTTGTGTGGTTGTTTTAAATATTTTACTGTACACTTAAGTAGTAAAACATAGAAAAAAACTGAATTAAGTCACAAAACACCTAAAGGTACAGTAAAACATTTAAAACAACAGCATAAACAATCAACATAGTAAAGTAAGTAGTAAAACATTAAAAACAAACACATAAACAGTTGACTTAAGTTATAAAACACTTAAGTTGATTGTTTATGTGGTTGTTTTAAATGTTTTAACTGTACACTTAAGTAGTAAAACATTGAAAACAGCCACATAAACAACAGAATTAAGTCACAAAACACCTAAATGTACAGTAAAACATTAAAAACAACCACATAAACAATCAACATAAGTTAGAAAACACTACAGTACGCAGTAAAACATGAAAAACAACCGCATAAACAATCAACTTAAGTTAGAAAATACTAAATTGTACAGTGAAACATTAAAACAACCGCATGAACAATTGATAAAAGAAGGCACAAAAATAAATAACTAAACATTGTGAAATAAGCAAGCCAAAAACATCTTTAAAAAAATTTGTAAAGTACTTTTTAATCTGACGGTTTATGCAACAACACAATTACTTTTTCAGTCAGAAGCTTTGATTTCATAAAGAATGGCGAGTTATGGATCAAATAATCGTGAAATAGTGAGAATCGTAAAAGCACAATTGCCAATCGTGTCGTTCCTATATGCGACAGCCGGTCTGGGTTTACGTTTGCGCTGCTTTCTTCTTCTTCTTTTTTTACGCGTGACAAGCGCAGGGCTGCGGCTGAACACAAGTCGAGTCAGATGTTATGGAAATGGATGAGTCAAGTGGTTAGCAATGTGTGAAAATGGCACAGAAGCAGACAGTGTGTAGGACTCACCAGAGAGAAAGAGAGAGAGGCGTGTGAAGAGTGACGTCTGGACATATGCGAGAAACATGCTTCAAAACTAAGGCATCTGTAAAGCGCAGAGTCGTGGGAAGTGTGCGTTTCAGTGGCGTTTTTTAAGGATTCCTCGTCAGCTTTAGCGCGTGTGGAAGAAACACGACGGAGGGCGGTTTTGGGCGGCTTTAACGCGCAATAATTAAGAAAAAACATGGACAATATCAGGGGTTGAAGTCGTGAGAAGTCAAATCTTGCAGCCTTTTCCAAAATAATGCAGTTATTTATGAACAAAGACACAAAAAACAACAAAAAACTAAGAGCAAGACGTGTAATTTTTGCGCAGTTTGATCTTACGAGTCCCAAAATAATCAAATCAGTCAAATCAAAATGCTAAATGACTAAATACTTCTGCTAGTTAAAGAAGAACTTGTTTTCTGCTAAATTGCATGTTTGTTCTGTTCGTCTCATTTGTTTTGTCTTCCCTTTTGGTTGTTGTTATTGTTTTTTCTTATTTGTTGTATGTTTTTATACTCACTGCTTACTAATGTTGTTGTTTAGTCTTTTTGCTATTGTTAATTTTGTTTTGTTTTGTTGCTGTTTGTCTAGATTAAATTTGGATTGGTATATCATGGAGATGTTGAATAAAAAGGAAACAAAAACATAAAAACAGTAAGCTGTTGTAGCTGACAGTTTATTTAATCAATAAAGATGATCTGTAATCTATTTTTGTGGAGAGTATTGACATTCGACAGGTAGCATAATAAAAATATCAATTCTAGTTAAATATGATTATGATTTTAGCAATGCATAGTGTGTCCTTCACGTTTAAGAAAACGTTCCACTTTTCCACTCACTGATGCCACTGTAAAAGCAAGATTTACACAGAAAACATGATCTTATAATTATTATTATTTTTAAAATGTATTAAAATCATGAGATTTTGGGTGTGGGCCTTACATGTAGGGTTGTAAAATGTTGGTGTCTATTGGTATTTCAATGGTGTTTTTGCAGTTTAAGAGCTTAGGAGTGCATTTACACTTGTACATTTGGATTAAACAAAGACTAAACCCAAAACTAAACCAAGGACTAGAACAGGATCAAACCAGTCATAACAAAGAGCGCATTTACATTTATCATGTTTTGGTCCTGTTTTGAGCCCATTTTAGTCTTGATTTAGACTTGTTTTGGTCACGTTTGATCCTTGGTTTTCCCTGGTTTAGTTCAAGCTTTAGTCTCGGTTCTGATGTTCGCTCAATTTAGAACCAAATATTGACAAGAAGTGTGAACGCTCCCCCAGTCTGTCCCTTCACGTCTCACCAAATTCAACACCTTTTCCTTGTTTTTCTTCAATCTGAGGCGCTCACCCTTTTTAAAGAATGCCACCCTTTTACTGATGCCACACAAATCGTATAAAAAGTGAGCTTTACATAGAAAACATGACAATAAATGTTTTCTTGGGTGCACAGGCTTTCAGGGTTGTACATGCTGGCACAGATTCCAGTCTCTCTTTGAGTGTAATGACAATGATAAAAACTGAAAATCATGGTTTATGAGCTCATTTCAACAACTATTGTCTACAATCTGAGACACTCACCTTTTTAGAAAATGTCTCACTTTATGTACAATTCATGTGGCACCAGGATAATATGTGTTTTTCTTTCGGTAAACATGGCATTCAAGACTATCTCTGTGTGTAACAACTGACAAAAAGTACAAATCTCACGACATTTTTGACAGTTTATTTCAACAACTTGTCCTGTATTGTCTTCAATCTGAGACGATCGCCTTTTAAAAAAAAAAAAAACGTCACCTTTGTCTTTCTGATGCCACATGAATTGTAGATAACGTGAGATTTACATGAGAATATCTGTTTTTCTTTCGGTAAACCGGCATTCAAGACTGTTTCTGTGCGTAACGATTGACAAAAACTCCAAATCTCACGGCGTTTTTGCAGTTTATGAGCTCATTTCAACACTTGTCCTGTATTGTCTACAATCTGAGACAGTCACCTTTATAGAAAACGTCTCACTTTATGTATAATTCACGTGGCATCAGAAAGAAAAGGGTGATTTACAGTTTAATATCTGTTTTTCTGTCGGTAAACTGGCATTCAAGACTGTTTCTGTGCGTAACGACTGACAAAAACCACAAACCTGACGGCGTTTTTGCACTTTGAGCTCAAACTTGTCCACGTTTCCCGCACACATTTCCGACTCTCCCCCGTTCACACACGTGCAGTTCTGTCCGCGCCTCGGTCCCGATCATTGTCCTCCGGCAGCACGAGCAGCGCAGGCAGCAGCGGCGCGTTGAGTTGAGCCTCGACGTCAGATGTTGTGCGGCAGAGCGGCGGGAGGAGCTCGGACTCGTCTTTCCGCTCAATCCACGCGCACATTCCACTTTTCGCCAAGACTCACCTGCTCGGAATCTAACTCTCAACCTCCCCCCGTTTCTCCCCTCTCTCTGTGTGTCTTTCAGCCAATGGACGCTTACCATGGATAACCCTCCGCCACCTGCTCCTCCGTCTCCTCTTCTCCGCGCAGCTTTTCCCGAGGCAGACGCGTTCCTCCGCTCGTCGCTGGCGCAGTGAAGCGAACCAAAGAGCGTTCCCGTCATCTGCCGGTGTTTTTCTCTCGTTTTCGGGACCTTTCAACTATGGATACCGTGTGGAACGGGCGCAGCAGCGGTCAGAACATGCCTTGACGCACAAGACGTGGATATTTTATTTCGAAAAAGCGCGACAAAAAGAGTGCGAGATCAAAGCTGTGTGGAGTGTACGACGCCGAGTCAAGCTTTTACGCATCTGGGGAATTTATCCGACACGTAAAGCAACATGAAGATTATTGGCTCCCTTTTGGGTTTTAACGCGAGACTCGGGTGCTTTCCGTGGCTACTCGCGCTGCTGTTGCTCTGTGTGGGATTTTGCAACGGGATGCCGCACGTACTCAGATTCGGTAAGTGCACGTTATTCGTGTTTCGGAGCGGATTTCGAGCTGGAAAAGTTTGTTTTCGAGACGGAGTTGTGCCGGTGTGAGTGCGACGGCTGCGTTTTTGATGCGTGCGTGGCGTTTACGTGGACGGAGGGCGGCGTGCGTGCGTGAACTTGTTGCTTTTTGAGGGAAGAAATGCGTATAATGCTGACAGCGAAGTGATGATGGCGAGAAGTCAGTTATGTTTTGGCCTTTTCCTGTTGTTGTGATGCGATTCTTGACCGGGTTTGTTGTTAGAAGTGAATAAATTAGTCTAATGTTAAAATGAATCGTCTATCATTGCTCAGATCTATTTCTAATCACTTAGTTTGACGTTTTTATTGGTTTTAATTCAATGCGAGCAGATCAGGGCCCAGGTTAACATTTAGAATGCGTTAAAACACATCGAAATTGAGACTAAACCTGAATCTAAACCTGGACTAGATCAGGACTAAGGGTGCGTTCACACTTGCACCAAAACCAGGTCAAATTCAGGACCGAAATAGATTTAAACCTGGAGCTAAACCTTTGACTGGACCAGGATTAAACCAGAACTGGAACAGGACTAAACCACGTCGACACCAGGACTTAACTGGACTCAAACTGGACCAGAGCAGGACCAAACCAAGTCTAAATCTGGACTAAACCGGGCTCAATCCTGCTCCAAATAACGACAAACATGAACGCGACCTGAATTATCGAATTAGTCGTGTGAATATCTAGTCAGTCCTAATTACGGAAGCAATAAATCGGTAATTGCTGATTGGTTGAACTCGTTATAATCGTCGGCACTTGCACATTGTTACATTGTTGACCTCTTGATTGGCAATTTATGTGATTGAATATGTGTTAAATACGCACCAGGACATTAAATTGTTCATTACTTGGACTTCGGTGTTACTTTTAGACAATTAATAAGTCTGTTTATTCATCAGGCTTTAAATGATCTTGATTGAGAGGATGACGCGTACGTTTATTGGAGAAAAGATTACATTTCAAGCTTGTGACTGTCTCATGTCTTTTGTCGATGAATATACTGTGTTAATTGTTATTATTTCTATGGCATATTGAGCTTTGATGTTGAGTGTTTCCCAAAGTATGGTTCATGGTCCACAGTTTTTTTTAAAGGAGACATATCCAAAATTAAACTTTGTGAGATTTTACTCTGGTTACAAAAGTGTTTCGTCGTCATTTTAGTTGTGTTTTCATTGATTCCCGCGTGTTTTTTTTCTGCAACCGAGGCTCAAAAGCTCAGAAAATTCCCGATTTCACCTACCCCCTATCCCCGCCCCCAAACCGAAGACTCCAAGTGACACATACAGAGTTCTAAAATGTTACGTGTCCACTTTTCTGAGATAAAAAAAAAACGTGTATAAATGAAAATCTGCTGCTTGCTGAGGTCAAACGTCACTGCGAAGAGGCGGGGCTTATCAGATCTGCAGTTTTGAGCAGGAAGTCGATGAACTCGTTTCTATTTTTAAGCCGTTTTACATCAATTTAGCAGTTTACAGTGAACAAAATGTAAAATGATGATCCACTTATGTTGTAGTTTGACACTAAATCCTTGAAAAAAAGCATAATATGTCTCCTTTAACAAGTCATTTTGGATCATTGCTTCCATTAAAACGTTGTTGATGTGTTTTTTTTCTTACTCATTTGCAATAAATAATGGCAATTCTCTAAAATATTGTATCTCGTTGTGTAATAAGCTCGTTAAAGTACATATTGTTGCTTTTTTTGAGCCTGTGTTGGTTGTTTTTAAGCTTTAAATAGTAATGACCTTGGTGAGAGAGAGTCAAATAGCAGCATTTATTGTGCATTTATTGTTTATTTGATAGACACAGCAACAACAAACATAGATTAACTTACTTATAATTCATCTCTTAGCGTTTTTACTATAGCTCTTCCTTATTTGCGAGTCCCAAAGAGCGCTTTTAATAGATCAGATTAGAAAAAATTCAACATTTCGTGGGTTTAACAGCAGTAAAAAGCACCAACAAACGCAGTGAATGTGTCAGAAAGACTAAACATAAGCAGAAATGTGACTTAACGCTTTGGTTTTTGTTGACTTTTTATCAAAAACCTGCACCGCTCAAAGAAGAATCTGATCCCATTTGTATAATCGAGTCAATAAATAGCCCTTCCAAACCTATTCCTTCTTCTCTTATGTATATGGTGCATGACTTTCCTGATCTTTTTCCCTCCCACACAGCACTTTACGCTGCTTTTCTCCTTCGATCTCTTCAAGAACTGCCTCTTTTTCAAACCCGCCTCATCAATATTTGAAAAGACACAATGCATATTTCATTCCGCTGTGAGACGCCGCTGTCGATGTGAAGCGGTTCAGGAATATCTGGACAAATCCGGGTACATCTCGAGACGTTTCTTCTTCTTTTGGCGCGACGACGAGGGAACAGGTGTCGGTGGCGAAGGGGCCGTCTCGTCCCTAATGTGCTTTGAACGAGGCCGGCGGCGCAGCATATGATTTTTAATGCGACCGCGAGATTCTGCAGAGAGGTCAAGGCCAACGGCTCGAATCACGCCGAGCAGCTGCTGCCGCCGAAACCGAACGAGGGAAGAAGAGACGTGCGTGCAGACGTCGTGTTCTGCTGTCGACGCGTTTAAAGTGTGGGATTCTTCTTCAGTGTCGCGAGAAGAAGCTGGGTTTGAGGGTTTTGTGTAATGTGGATTCCTTGGATTGTTTTTGATTGATTAAAAAGGAGCAAGAGATGCATTAATCCTCGACGACAGAGCGGCATGTAGAGTTTTTGTCGCTTTTAGGTGTGTCTTTGTCACGTTTTAGTCGATTTAGTCACTTTCAATCACTTTCAGTCACATTTTAGTCAGCTGCAGTCTCGTTTTTGTTACTTGCTGTCTCTTTTTTGTCACTTTTAGTCACGTTTTTGTCACCTGTAATCTCGTTTTTGTCACTTGCTGTCTTGTTTTTGTCACTTTTAGTCACATTTTTGTTGCCTATAGTCTTGTTTTTGTCACTTGTCTTGTTTTTGTCACTTTTAGTCATGTTTTAGTCACTTGTCTTGTTTTTGTCACTTTTAGTCATGCTTTAGTCACTTTTAGTCATGTTTCAGTCACTTGCTGTCTCTTTTCTGTCACTTTTAGTCTTGTTATAGTAACTTTCAGTCATGTTTTAGTCACCTGCAGTCTCGTTTTTGTCACTTGCCATCTTGTTTTTGTCAAATTTAGTCACATTTTAGTCACTTTCAGTCACGTTTTTGTCACTTGCTGTCTAGGTCGAATATAGGTTATCAGTTTTTGCCTAATGTGGACTTCTTAGACTGTTTTTTATTGATAAACAGGAACAGGAAATGCACTAACCCTTGACTATAGAGCTGCTAATCACGTTTTTGTCACTTTTGATTGCATTTTTGTCACTTTTAGTCACATTTTAGTCACTTGAAGTCTCGTTTTTGTCACTTGCCCTCTCTTTTTTGTCACTTTCAGTCACGTTTTAGTCACCCGTAGTCTCATTTTAGTCACTTGCAGTCTCGTTTTTGTAAGAATCTAGGTTTGCAGTTTTTGCATAATTTGGATTTCTTGGATTGTTTTTGATTGATAAACAGGAACAAGAGATGCACTAAACCTCAACTATAAAGCTGCACGTCACGTTTTTGTCGCTTTTAGGTGAGTTTTTGTCAATTTTAGTCGCGTTTTTGTCACTTTTAATTGCATTTTTGTCGCTCTCAGTCACGTTTTATTTACTTTATAGTCACAATTTAGTCACATTCAGTCACGTTTTAGTCACTTGCAGTCTCGTATCTGTAAGAATCTAGGTTTACATATTTTGCATAATGTGGATTTCTTGGATTGTTTTTGATCGATTACAGAAATAAGAGACGTACTAACCCTCGGCGATATAGCTGCACGTCATGTTTTTGTCGCCTCTAGCCAGGTTTTTTGGCAATTTCAGTCACGGGTTGTCATATTTTAGTTGTTTTTAATTGCAGTTTTGTCACTTTTTGTCGCTTTAGTCACATTTTAGTCTCTTTCAGTCACGTTATTGTTATAAATTGCATAAACCAGGAGTAAACCAGGTCTGAAGCACCTCTGGGAAAACCTCTATAATCGTTCAGTTTTTGGAAATGTTCATGTTTTTGTTGAAAATTTGTTATTCACACATTATATTTGTTTCCCTTTTATCAAGATTGTGTATGATTCAGAGTATTTATTTATTTATTTGAGTATAAATCCATTTCCCTGTTCCATTGGGAAGACATCACAAATTGTAAAAGTCGCTCTCTTAAATCTATTTAATGTGTTGGATTATCATTCTTATGAAACCAGCCAATCAGACAAGGTTGTTGTATTTGCATAACTTGTTTTGTTGGGAGCCATCTTCTTTGATTACATTATGCAGAAATATAAATCATTTAATCATCATCATACAATCATTTTGTAAGGGGTGCACGGTGGCAGAGCGGCTAGAGCTTCTGCCTCTCAATAAGGAGATCGGGATCTCTCTGGGTGGAGTCTGCATGTCCTCCCCGTGTTACCGTGGGTTCTCTCCAGGTTCTCCTGCTCCTCCCACCGTCCAAAGACATGACTGTGTAGGTTAATTGACAACTCTAAATTGTCCCTAGTGAATGAATGTGAGAGTGAATGGTTGTCTGTCCTTGTCTCTGTCTCTCTGTGTTAGCCCTGCGACGAGTTGGCCACTGTCCAGGGTGTACCCCGCCTAAGGCCCAAAGTCACTGGGATAGGCTCCAGTCACCCGCGACCCCTAACGGGAATAAGCGGTAGAAAATGAATGAAAAATGAATGAATGAATAAATCATTTACATTGATTAAGCAGAAGGTACAAATGTGAACTGTTATAAGTGACGGTAATGATGTATTTGACAGTCGCACACTACACTGAACTGACTTTTCGAGTTGTACGTGGTTACATTTACTCGTTTTTTAAGGTAATTAACAATTTGAGCGAACAATATTGACACAAATTTACATTTTATTCTCTTAATGATGATATTCAGAGGATATTATGGCAGTCCAGTCAGAAACGTGCTCAAATATAAGAAAAAGTGTTGGTTGAGGTTTAAGCGTTGCACAAAAACTGTAAAGAAATAACTAAAAATGTACAGAAATATCACTTGATACTAATTATTTGAAACATTACGCTACAGTTTGATTTCTTTTTCCTTTTTAATCTGCTTTTGGTGCAGATTTTAGGATTAGTTCTTGATACTTTTGCAAAACAACCTCTGTAATAATGTCCTTTTTTGATACATCTCCCATTTCTATTACCAATGATGACTTATCCGTGTGTTTGAGGTGATTTAAAAACCAGAAAAATTTATAAAATGTACATTATAGTCCACGTTTTCTTTTGTATACACACTGGCTTCTACACGCCCCATTATATCTTCACTCTTTGCCTTTAGTCGTCGTTAAAAAGGCTCTGATTCGATGACACGAGACTGAAAAGCACACGACTGACTGAACTGTTCATGATTACACGGCTTTTATCAGAAATATGTGACAGCGCAGTGACAGGCGACTTCTGGACTGACGAAGGATGCCGTTATAGACGTTAGAAAGTAGGTCATTTGTCAGATTCTGGGCTTAAACTTTTCTGCTGGAGAGAAGCCTGCTTTTCGTAGAATATTTAAAAGTATAAACAAATCAAACACTAATCGATACCAAAAACGAATATATTCAGTAGCGCAAGTGTCGATGATAAAACTAAAATAAAAAAGGATTTCCACGGTGCATTAAAAAGCAGTAAAAGTCATTAAATGGATTTTGGCAAAAGCAAGGCCTTAAAATGCATTAAAATTCAATTCCTACGGGCATTATATCTAAGAATAAATATACATATTCTTAGATATAATGTCTATATATGATTTATATAAATATAAATCAGAAGTGCGTTAACTTTTTATTTAACATTTAAATATATTTTTATTTATTGAATCTAGATGTTAATTGCTGATATCAAATCATCATAAAAAGTTAAAGATTGGCTTCAAAACATACATTTGCTTGGTTTAAATTTCATGTAAATTAGTTTTTTGGAGTAGTTTATTATATTCTGGTCAGTCTTTCCAGTGGACCGGTTACAAGGCTGTAGTTTTGACATAAGAAAGGTATAAATTGGCATTAATTATGGCATTAAAATGGTGAAATATGGTGTTAAAAGCATTCAAGTTTTAAAGTTGTTCAGATCTAGTATAAGAGCACATGGTAAAAAGTACTATTATTGGTAACACTATATATATATATATATATAATAACTCCACTTATTCCTGCCTTAATAAAGCATGAACAAAGACTTAATTCATAATCAACAAATAGTTTATTAAGAATGATTCAGACTTAGTAACTATTTAACAAATATTCCAACCCTAATTTCTAACCTTAACCCTGACCTTAACCTTAATTAAGTAGTTACTAAGCCTGAATCATGTTTAATAAACTATATATTTATTATTAATTAAGTCTTTGTTAATGCTTTATTAAGGCAAAATAAGGTGTAGTTATTATAAAGTGGTACTCTATTATTTTGTGTTGAAAATGTTAGACTTTTACTTTGTATTATTTGGTACAAAAATCAAATATCAAGTCTACATTAACAAAAATGTATATCTTTATTTATTTATATATATTTTGGAGTATCACAATAACTATATTCAGACAATATTCTGTCAATCCAACTGAAATGTGTTAAAACGTGTCTTTAAATGTATTAGTTTAGGTTTAAATATCAGACAAATGTGAAATGTCTGTGAAATAAATTTTAAAAAGTGCAGAAATATCACTTTGTACCTTTTGAGATCTTTAATCAGCTCCTTTTGCAGAATTATCACTATAAACGATACACTCCAAACAACATTCACAATAGGATTTAAATTTCAAAATAATGCACCTTAAATTTGAGTATTGTGAAAATACTGTTGCCACCGGGTTAGATCTGTGGAGAGGCAAGCAGCTCACAGTAAGAATGCATGTTTTTCAGAGTTTAAACTGAATAAACGCACTATACATTTGTTTAATTTCTTACTATTTTAAACGCACCAGAAAAGTTACATAGTGTAGCTTCAAGACTTAAAGGGCCTCTGACAGGTTGAAATACACATTTAACTAAAATGCAGTTAAGATAAATATATTAAAATTTCTACTAAAAGCTTCACAAATTTAACCCCAGTTTAGCTATATTTTAGGTTTTAAATGTTACTTCCTGGTTGTAAAGTATGACATCACACTAGGAAATTACCATAGCAACCAGACTTTACACTGGGCCAAAACTCATCTAATGTCACAGATTTTGGTCATTTGACAAAGAGAAACACATGTGAACACCTTTATTTTTTTGAATCAATGTTTAAAGGGTCAAAAAAGTAGTTTATTTTGTGTAAATTATGCATGACCTTTGTCTCCCCAGTGTGATGTCATCAGTTTGTTTACTTCCTGTAATTGTCGACAGATTTTTCAACTTTTCTCCACAAATAGCGACTTGATTGGTGTAAAACTATAATTTGTATTTACACAAAGTATTAATACACTGAATGAAGTCAAAATTAGAAAATCATAAAAACCCGTCATACGCACTGGGTTTTCATGATTTTCTAATTTTGTCTTTGTGTGATGTATTAATACTTGTTATAAATTAAAATGATAGCTTTACACCAATCAAGTGGCCGTTTGTGGAGAAAAGTTGAAAAATCTGTCTACAATTACAGGAAGTAAACAAACTGATGACATCACACTGGGGAGACAAAGGTTATGCATAATTTACACAAAATAAACTACTTTTTTGGCCCTTTATTCATTAATTCAACAAAAAAGGTGTTCACATCTATTTTTATGTGTAAAAATTTAAAAAATCTGCGACATTAGATGAGTTTTGGCCCAGTTTACAGGTGGTTGCTATGGTAATTTCCTAGTGTGATGTCATCATTTACAACCAGAAGGTGAAATTAAAAACCAAAAAAATTGCTAAACCGGGATAAAATTTGTAAAGTATCTTGGCAAAATGTGAAATATATTTATGTGACATACATCTTAGTGAAATTAGTAGCTCAACCCGGCACTTTAAGTCTAATCCTGAAAGTCGGCGTTTAAAACGAGCTAAAATCAACAAAATCATTCCTTTGTTGGCTTTTATATCAAGAAATCTACCTGTTTTGGAAAGCTCCACGTGCGTTTTGTAAAGTTTGTAAACCTGCGTCGTTCACAAACCCACGACGTCGCTGTGAAAAGCACGGAAGCCCCGATCAATACGTCCCTCCAGGCTCCTGATCTGAACATTTTGACTCTTCTCGGAGCATCCATAAATGCATGTGTGTGTAAACTGGCATTTATTTGAGCGGCGCTGGATTAGTCTGAAGGTCACTCGTAATGGGGCGAAACAGAAAAACTCCACTTGGAAAAACAACTCGCCGAGAGCAGCGTCTGTCGATATCTGAGCACAAACGTTGACATTACATCCTGCAGACTTCAGGCTAATGCGTGGAGCGAAAACGAATGAACGAGAGGGCGCTTTTGGGCGAATGGAAAGGTCTGAAACTTGTACGACGTCGGTGCGTGAAGACGAGCTGTCAGAAAATCCAAATGCAAATGCAGAAAAGTAGAAGTTTGAGGAGTTGCGGAGATACTTTTTCAAGTTTTTCCATGTGTAAAGTTAAAAGTTCTGGGTCTGCACCTGTTTTTCTTCATTGAGATTTGTGCAGAGAATGTTCCAAATGACAAATTACAGGCGAGATCTGTGGAGAGGCGACCTTATTTACAGTAAGAATACATATTTTTCAAGGTCAAAATTCAAGATTTCTTAATTTTCTCCCAAAGGCTACTGACAAAATTAATTAACGCTACTTTTTTTGGACTAAACATGTCTTTAAACGTATTATTTCAGGGTTTAATTATCAAACAAATGTGAAATGTGTGCAAAATTAATCACAAAAGTGCAGAGAAAGTTCCAAATGACAAATCACAGGCGAGATCTGTGGAGAGGCGACCTTATTTACAGTAAGAATACATATTTTTCAAGGTCAAAAGTCAAGATTTCTTAATTTTCTCCCAAAGGCTACTGACAAAATTAATTAACGCTACTTTTTTTAGACTAAACATGTCTTTAAACGTATTATTTCCGGGTTTATTTATAAAACAAATGTGAAATGTGCTTAAAATGAATCACAAAAGTGCAGAGAATGTTCCAAATGACAAATTACAGGCGAGATCTGTGTAGAGGCGACCTTATTTACAGTAAGAATACATGTTTTTCAAGGTCAAAATTCAAGATTTCTTAATTTTCTCCCAAAGGCTACTGACAAAATTAATTAACGCTACTTTTTTTAGACTAAACATGTCTTTAAACGTATTATTTCAGGGTTTAATTATCAAACAAATGTGAAATGTGGGTAGAATTAATCACAAAAGTGCAGAAATATCACCTTTTAGCCTATTGAAAGTCAATTTTTCAGCTCTTTTTGTGTCATTTTTCCTGTTAAAGATGTACTCAAACTGTGCATATCTTCTAAAAAACATTCTTAAAACTAAAATTGACATATTGTTCATCCTTTCTTACTCATAAACATCAGATCAGTTCTCAAACCTTTACACCAAGAAAAGAAAGAAAAGAAAAGAAACTGGCTCTAACAGAACTATTCCAGGTCTAAATTTGGACTCATTTCTAGGAATACACTATTGCCACACTAGTTTTAACTAAGAAATGACCCAAGGAAGAGAAGAAATGTGAATAAAATGTTCTCTAAATGAAGTAAACACCACATCTGACTAGAATAATGTGTGCAGACAAACAGAAGACAGACGTTTTTAATCTCTAGATCACGATTAAAAGACAAATCTGCGGCGTCTCAGTCGTCTGTGTCGCTGCAGGGAATCGCCTCCAAAGATCTTTCATTTCATTTCATTTTCTTTAATGTTTTGAGCTATAAACACACTGCAAGATATTGAATCCAATTAGGGCTGCAACAAGTTGATAGATTAATCGCAACTAAATTAAATGGTTGTCGTTAACTGGTCTAAACACAGACTCCAAAACATTGTATGAGCTGAAAGAAGAGGTTTTATTTTATACAAAGAGCGGGAATTACACAAAAAATACACAGGAAACATGTAAATTGTGTGTTTTCGATTAAAATCCTTGTTCATCTTTAAATATTCTTCGCCAGGAAGTCGTCAAACACCTTCTCTTCGCGCTCTAAACAACTAATCGATTAAGGTGAGACACTGCAGGTGAACAGGAACAAATCAAAGTTTTTCATCATGTAAGGGTGCACGGTGGCAGAGCGGCTAGAGCTTCTGCCTCTCAATAAGGAGATCGTGGGTTCGAATCCCGCACCACCCCAACATCGTGGTTTCGAATTCTGAACCACCCCAACATCACACGATCTCTCTGGGTGGAGTCTGCATGTCCTCCCCGTGTCACCGTGGGTTCTCTCCAGGTTCTCAGGCTCCTCCCACCGTCCAAAGACATGACTGTGTTCAGGTTAATTGAGAACTCTAAATTGCCCCTAGTGAATGAATGTGAGAGTGAATGGTTGTCTGTCCTTGTCTGTCTCTCTGTGTCAGCCCTGCGACGAGTGACCACTGTCCAGGGTGTACCCCGCCTAAGGCCCAAAGTCACTGGGATAGGCTCCAGTCACCCGCGACCCCTAACGGGAATAAGCGGTAGAAAATGAATGAATGAATGTTTTCATGTAGAAATCAAGCATTTTATGTGAAAAAATGGCCAAAAATACACACATTTGGGACATTTAAATCTGAAAAAATGGACAGAACCAGGTTTAAATTTCTTGCTTCATTTTGTACATTTATTAGTTACAAAAAATATACGGAGGGGGATTTGGGATTTCTAATTTAGTTTTTGAGTAAACTAGATTTGACTGAAAATTGTCCTAAAAATTCAAATTTCACCTCTTTTTTTTTTTTTTTAAACTTAAAACTTCAATAAATCTGTTTTAGATATTAAACAATCCTTCTGTCCGTTTCGTCAAAATCTTGCTGAGTTCCAGATTGTACAGTTTGGTGTAGGAGCTTCTTTAAGGCTGATCTTTATGTCTCGAAGGAGAAAAATGCATTTTAAGACGTTACTTTGAAGTTACAATGTCCCAGAGAAATCTATGGATGAAGTGGATTAAATGAAGTAATAAAACATCTTTAGGAGCAGATTGGACAAGTTTGCTGTTTCCACATGAAAGCCGACATGTTGAGAGAGCAAACTGACCAAAAAAAAGAGTTTTTCCTGCAGTGTCACGCCTTAATTGAATGAAGAATCGCTGGACTAATCGATTACCAAAATAATCGTTAGTTTCTGCCCTAAATCAATACTGAGGCACATTTGGCAAAGCAATAACATGTCAACGTGGAAAGAATGTGGCAGAGATCGAACCAGAAAAGTGACACAGAGCACCTTTAAAGAAACTCTTATGTGGTTTTGAGACTGACGTCGCTCTGTAGAAAGTTCAGATTGTAATGTGGTAAAAGAGACACTATAGAACGCACTTTTATTCAGGCCAGACACTGTTTTTGATCACTTTGTTCTCAACTTACGAGCTTTCACCTGGAGACAACGAAAACTGTCACATCTTCACCTAAAGATGTTTTATTATTTCATGTAATCGTCTAAGATCTGTAGATTTCTTCATAACTTCAAATGTTTCTCAAAATGAAGAGCTTTTGAAGTAGCCCCTGCACACACCACACTGCACATTCATGTTCTTGTAATTTACGTAAGAATCTGTTGATATCAGATTATTCTATTCGTTGTAACTTAATCTTAAATCATACAAATTGTAACTCAAAAAAAAAAGAAACTCCAAATTTGTCAAATCTCATCTGTAAATTTATGTTGTTTTGTCTGTTTATGTAAAGCGTCTTTGAGTGTCCAAAAAAGTGCTATACAAGTTTGATGTGTTAGTATTATTATTATTATTATTATTATCATTATTATTATTATGTAAATTGTTTTGTATCTAATTTAAACACAATTCAAACCCTTGTCAATCTTTTATTTATTTGTTTTATTTATACATCCAAAATATGTGCCATTTAGTACATTCTTCCAATGCCGTTAAATCATATTAATAAATGAAAAGATTACACGGTGAATAACCTGTCATACGTTCATGTGAGTTTTTCCTTTTAAACCGCAGTGTCTCGCCTTAAAATAATTGTTTCTTCTCCAAATTGTTGTTGTGATTGAAATGTGTTTACACCAAAATGAAACACATTCTTTTTAGCGCTTTCCTTCTCTCAAACGTCATTAATGCCTCTGGACGTGATCGAAACGTGAACTTTGAACACAATCCTAATTCAAAAATCCCAAATCTAAACGCAATCACGGCCCTAAATCGTAATTAGATTTGACTTTTCACAAAACCGTGCGGCCTCAAATTAAACCATTAGCATTCAGAGACCCTGTTTTTTTGTTTCGCTCGACAATCACATCCGCACTTTCGTTCGAGAAGAGGCCCGAGCTAAGCCTCCATTTTACAAAACCAACCTCGCCTCTTCTGTTTCCATTTCTATGCTAAACCAAATCTCCTTCTCAGCCGCTCTCTTTCCTCCGAGTGTCCGCCCTCCGCACATTACCCGCTCCCTTTAGCTGTTGCTGTGGCGTGCGCCTTTCTGTTCCCCCTCGTTTCTTTTTTTTCTTCCTCTTCTCTCGATCCAAAACACAAGCTAAGCTAAATGTGCCCGGAGTCTGGCGCTGACAGATGGCTCAAAGATGCTGGAAAGTTTGATGGAAAGATCCGTCTGTTCGTTCCCGTCTCCCGAGCTCGGAGCGAGGCAGAGGAGCAGCAGCGGGGGCTTGGCTTTGAGAAAGAAGACGTTTATCCAACAAAAAAACAAACAAAAGAGCAAATCTACCCAGGTACGTATGGAGGAGTCGAGCTGGAAAGCAGATCGTGCACTGCAAAAACTGAACTTCTTGATGAGATAAAACGTCTTGATTTTAGGGTATTAATCTGAATTTCAGACATTTTGACTCGTTAAAATGAGTTAAGACTTTTTATTTGATGGAACTAGATTATTTGACTTGTTTCAAACCGTTTCTGACTTGTTTCAACACATTATTTCTTATTTCAATCCAAATTATCTGTCAGTGGGTTAAGATCATTTTACTTACTCCACTGACAAATGTATTTTCTTATTTTAAGCAAAATTATTAGCATCATCAGCCAGAAATACTTTGAAAACAGTGAAATATTCTGCATCACATCAGCAATTAAATCTCACTGAGTCAAAACTTCTCAAATCCAGATAAAAATGATCAATTCAAGCCATTTTAAACTTTACACATTTACATTTTTTGCTGTGCAGGAAGATAATTTGGACTGAAATAAGAAATAGTGTATTGAAACAAGTCAGAAACGGTTTGAAACAAGTGAAATAATCTAGTTCCATCAAATAAATCATCTCCACTGATTTTAACAAGTCAAAACGTCTGAATTTCAGATTAATATCCTGAAATCAAGACATTTTAACTCATCTAGAAATTCATTTTGCAGTGTGTGGTTTGCAGTATTTCTAGAGCTATAGGACGCTGTGATGCATCAATGTGAGGCTGGACGAGGATTTTTTCCCCTCAGTTTGATTATTCCTGATTTAATTTTGTCTTATGAAACACTACAGACTTTTAATCAGTGACATTTAACACAAAAACAGTCACATTTCTTCCTCCAAAAGTCTGAATTTTGCTCTAAACCACAAGCTTTTAGTGACAGAACTGACTGTGAAACTCTGAATTTAAAAGACTGAAGGTGATCATTGATGATTTGAAATGTGATACAAATAGATTAATGGCGCATGAATATAACCGGGTTGTATTTGTCAGATTTATCTAAAAAACCTTTAGTGTTTATTTGAGGCAACATCAGAATCAGAATCAGTTTATTGCCATTGTCAGTGATCAAAAATTCACAAACAGGAACTTGCTTCACCGTAAGGTGCAACATAAAACAATGAATAAAATATATAAAAGAGGCATGCATAAAATTAAGAATAAAATAGACTAAGATAGACTAAGACTATATACAGAATGTACAGTTGGCTGATAGTGCAAATGTGGCAGTGCAAATAGACAGTTCTTATATAATATATTGTTAAAGGGCCTATGACAGGTTGAAATACACATTTAACTAAAATGCATTTATGATAAATACCTTCAAATTTCTACTAAAATCTGTACCAGTTTTACCCCAGTTTAGCTATTTTTTAGGTTTTAAATTGTACTTCCTGGTTGTAAAGTATGACATCACACTTGGAAATTACCATAGCAACCACACTGTACACTGGCCAAAACTCATCTAAAGTCACAGATTTTGTTCATTTGACAAAGAATAACACACGTGACACCTTTATTTTGTTGAATCAAAGTTAAAAGGTCAAAAAAGTTGTTTATTTTTTGTAAATTATGCATAACCTTTGTCTCCCCAGTGTGATGTCATCAGTTTGTTTACTTCCTGTAATTTTCAACAGATTTTTCAACTTTTCTCCACAAACAGGGGCCTGATTGGTCTGACACTACAATTTATATTTACAAGAGGTATTAATGCACTGAATAAAGTCAAAATTAGAAAATCGTAAAAACCCGTCATACGCACTTTAAAGTGGCAGGTGTTACAAAGTGAAGTACAATGAAGTACAATAAAACATTTTCAAGCATTTTTGGTATTGATACTTTAAATGAATGTCTAGTTTCGATGCTAGTTTTGGTATTGATTAGTTTCCAATTTTCATTACTTTTGATAACTATGTTGTGATTAACCCATTAAACTTCTGGCCTATTTTTCCTAAAACACTTTGGAGTAAAAACAAATGTCTGGACTCTCTGTGAAGCTTATACTGACCTCTGATGTCTGAGAATAAGCGGTAATAACCTCTGCACGGAGGAATATCAGATTTTAAATATATTCCATATTTTCTTTGGTAAATATATCTCAGAGTAAAGCTGCAGTCTGGAGGTAAGGACTGATTTGAACTTGGACAGAGCATATTATCAATGTCTCAGCAGCCGCTTCAACATTAATATCCCAGAGTTAACACAATAGCTACAGTTAATTTGTAAAACATGCAATTAGAAAGCCACAGACACAACATTACAACACATTAAACATTAAATATAGACAGCAGACACATCTGAGACATTACATAGAAAACAGATTATGTGCAGTAAAAATGTTAGAAGTTAAGTGTTCATGGAAAAAAGCATAAGATCAACTATGAGTGCATGACTGGTTTGTTTTCAACACTAGTTTGGACATTTGTTGGGTTTGGATAATTCCTCTTTCAAAGCTGATGCTTATTTCACTAAAATAGATTTAAGGACCAAAAGTCCACGGCAGAATTTATACAAAAGTCAAAAGGCAATTTATATTTAATTTGAGGGTTTAGAGTACAGACTGATGCTGAATCTTCTCAGAATAGTGGATTTGAGTGAAAATAAGAGGGTTTTTTAATGTTTTATGCTCAGCAGTTTGCTTTTATCAGACGGTGAACAGTAAAGATAAGATAAGAGATCCTTTATTTGTCCCACAATGGGGAAATTCCACTGTTGCAACACACAGTTTAGAACAGGAATGAATGAAATAGGCGCATGCAATAAAAAATAAACATGGTAATAAAAATACAATATAAAGTATAAAGTGCACACTCTTATTTACAGTAGGTGGCTGTCTGGGAATAAATAATAAAAATGGCAAATAAAGTGGAATAAATGAAGAGAAAGTCAGAGAGCCCACAGACTCTCATGAGGTTAATCAACTTTTTCATTAAAGAAAAGAGCTGTTGACTCTTTCTGTGATACCTGCTCAAATCAGTGTTTAGTATCAATTAGCGTGTGAGCATCATTTTTGGCAACTCTCTCGTCCTCACTAAACCGACTCTTCACTGAGTCTAATCACCGACAGTGAAACAGCCGCTAAAGAAGCCGTTTTCTCCCTCCGCACTTTAATATCACGCCTAACGTAGACGTAACGCACAGTATTTATCGTCTGAAATGTGTTCTCAGACTCTCCATTGATCGTCTTCCGCAATTGTTCCCTTTTTGCTAACGACCAAGGCCTTCGCAAACCTATCTCCTCCTCGCCGCGTCTGCGATGTGTGACTGATTAGACCACAGAGGAGGAAATTACAATCATCGCGCCGTGATGAGTCCGACGCTCGCACATCTGAAGCTCCGGCTCCACCGCACGAGGGGAGAATGAACGGCTGGTGGCTGATAGTGAATTACACGTACACAGGCGCGATAATGTGGAGGAGAGGCAGGTATGTGGGCGATGAAAGGCTCGCTGTAATCTGTGTGTGAGTACAATCTGAGGATCGCAGGTACGTCGACGTGTTGTGGTTTCATCGCCTTTTCGCCAAGTATTAAAGAATGAGGTGTTTATCGTTTTTAATACAAGTGACAGAGAGCTGCTCTTTATACAATTATTGACTACGCAAGGTGTTTCTTTTGATGAATCTATATGTTTTGACAAGAGCATGACGGAAAGCAACAAAAAGGTGACTAAAATGTGTGAAAAACACAACTAAAAGCCACAAAAAGGTGACTAACAGTGACTAAAATGCGTCAAACGCGACATGAAAACATGAAAATATTGACAAAAAGGTGATTAACAGCAACAAAAAAAGAACTAAACATGACAAAAGGTAACTGTAAGTGACAAGAACGTGACTACAAGTGACAAAAAGGCAACGAACAGCGACCAAAAATGTATGAATACGTGTGTACAACCTGAGGATCGCAGGTACGTCGAGGTGGTTATCGTTTTGAATACAAGTGACAGAGAGCTGCTTTTTATGCAATTATAGACTACGGAAGGTTTTTCTTTTGATGAATCTATATGTTTTGACAAGAGCATGACGGAAAGCGATCAAAAAGGTGACTAACAGTGACTAAAATGCGTGAAAAACACAACTAAAAATGACAAAAAAGTGACTATAAGTGACAAGAATGCAACTAAAAGTGCAAAGAACGCAAATAACAGTGACAAAAAGCAACTATAAGTGACAAGAACCCGACGAAAAGCATCAAAAAGCATGAGCAAGGCTGTCAAAAATGTGGCTAAAAGCGAGAAAAAGTGCCAAAAATATGACAAAAAAGCAACTAATAGTGACCAAAGTGCAACTAAAAGTGGCAAATAAGTGACAAGAACGCAATTAAAAGTGCCAAGATTGTGACTAAATGGCGCCAAATAGGCAACTAACAGATACAAAAATGCAAATAACAGAGACAAAAAAGTGACTATAAATGACAAGAGTGCAGTCAAAAGTGTAAAAAACGTGGCAAAAATTGACAAAAAGGTGATTAACAGCGACAAAAACAGAACTAAACGTGACAAAAGGTAACTGTAAGTGACAAGAACGTGATAAGTGACACAAACGTGGCTAAAAGTGACAAAAAGGCAACTAACAGTGACCAAAAATGTGACAAAGAGGCAACGAACAGCGTCAAAAAATGTACAAATACGTGTGTACAATCTGAGGATCGCAGGTACGTCGACGTGTTGTGGTTTCATCGCCTTTTCGCCAAGTATTAAAGAATGAGGCGGTTATCGTTTTGAATACAAGCTGCTCTTTATACAGACTACGCAAGGTGTTTCTTTTGATGAATCTATATGTTTCGACTAAAAGTGACAAAAAAGCAACTGTATGTGACAAGAACGCGACTAAAAGCGCAAAGAACGCAACTAACAGCAACAAAAAGGTGACCAACAGTGACAAAAAAGCAACTATAAGTGACAAAAACCCGACTTAAAGCATCAAAACTGACTAATGCTGTGAAATTGTGGTTAAAAGCGACAAAAATGTTCCTAAAAGTGATAAAAAAGTGCCAAAAATGTGACAAAGAAGCAACTAACAGTGACCAAAATGCAACTAAAAGTGACAAATAAGCGACTTTAAGTGACAAGAACGCGATTAAAAGCGCCAAAAACGTGACTAATGGTGACAGAAAGGTGATTAACAGTGCCAAAAAGGCAACTAACTGCGACAAAAATGCAAATAACAGAGACAAAAAAGTGACTATAAGTGACAAGAGTGCAGTCAAAAGTCTAAAAAAGGTGGAAAAACTTGACAAAAAGATTAATGGCGACAAAAACAGAACTAAACGTGACAAAAGGTAACTGTAAGTGACTACAAGTGACAAAAAGGCAACTAACAGTGACCAAAAATGTACAAATACGTGTGTACAATCTGAGGATGGCAGGTACGTCGACGTGTTGTGGTTTCATCGCCTTTTCGCGAAGTATTAAACAATGAGGTGGTTATCGTTTTGAATACAAGTGACAGAGAGCTGCTCTTTATACAATTATTGACTACGCAAGGTGTTTCTTTTGATGAATATATATGTTTTGACAAGAGGATGACGGAAAGCGACAAAAAGGTGACTATAAGTGAAAAGAACACAACTAAAAGTGTAAAGAACGCGACAAGCAATGCTGTCGAAAATGTGGCTAAAACCGAGAAAAAGTGCCAAAGTACTAAAAATATGACAAAAAAGAAACTAACAGTGACCAAAATGCAACTAAAAGTGACAAACAAGCGATTTTAAGTGACAAGAACGTGATTAAAAGTGCCAAGAACGTGACTAATGGTGACAGAAAGGTGATTAACAGCGCACTTATAGTTTATCAGCCAAATAAAAGTTGAAATATGGTGACTGAAGGCTTCTAGATAGAGAATATTTATGATTAAAGTGTATTATTATTTTATTTTGAAGTAATAATATCACAGTCTTTGATATAAAAAGTCTTCTGACATGCGTTCTAGAGTCTGTACAGTTCAGTTAACAATTAGTCGATTATCAGTTTTTATAGTCGATTATTTTTTATTGTCGACTAGTCACAATTAGTCGATGAATCTCCCTGGAGAATTGCTAATATTTTTCTTGAGAAAGTGCGTTTACAATAAAAGTGCGTATCTGTGGCCAAAAACGGCAAAAGTGGGCGGGGCAGAATAAGGTGAATAGTCAAACAATTATTTCTGTTGTATATTTTAACCTTTTAAATACTTTATCAGCCAAATAAAAGTTGAAATATGGTGACTGAAGGCTTCTAGATAGAGAATATTTATGAATAAAGCGTATTATTGATGAAAATTTCCACTAATCTATTCTTTTCTATTTTATTTTGAAGTAATAACGTCACAGTCTTTGCTATATAAGGTGTTTTTAAATGCGTTCTAGAGTCTGTATAGTTCAGTTAACAATTTGTTGATTATTACTTTTTATAGTCGATTATTTTTTATTGTCGACTAGTCACAATTAGTTGATGAATCTCTCTGGAGAATTGCTAATATTTTTCTTCAGAAAGCAGTTTTTTTCATGTAATATTGTGTGATTTTCTGCACTCTGCTCATGGTTTTGGCTGCTGCCTTTTGCCAGGTCTCTGTTGCAAACACCATTCCAAATCTCATCGTTTTGAATACAAGCTGCTCTTTATACAGACTACGCAAGGTGTTTCTTTTGATGAATCTATATGTTTTGACAAGAGCATGACGGAAAGCGACAACAAGGTGACTAACAGTGACTAAAATGCATCAAAAACACAACTAAAAGTGACAAAAAAGTGACTATAAGTGACAAGAACCCAACTAAAAGCATCATAACTGACTAATGCTGTCAAAAACGTGGCTAAAAGTTACAAAAAGGCAACTAACAGTGCCAAAAATATGACAAAAAGGCAACGAACAGCGACCAAAATGCAACTAAAAGTGACAAATAAGTGACTTTAAGTGACGAGAACGCAATTAAAAGTGCCAAGACGTGACTAATGATGACAGAAAGGTGATTAACAGTGCCAAGAAGGCAACTAACAGCTACAAAAATCTTAATAACAGAGAAAAAGTGTATAAGTGACAAGAGTGTAGTTAAAAGTATAAAAAATGTGGCAAAAATTGACAAAAAGGTGATTAACAGTGACAAAAACAGAACTAAACATGACAAAAGGTAACTGTAAGTGACAAGAACGTGACTACAAGTGACAAAAAGGCAACGAACAGCGACCAAAAATAAATATTTTTCTTGAGAAAGTCTTTTTTTTTTTCATGTAATAATGTGTGATTTTCTGCCCTCTGTTGATCGTTCTGGCTGCTGCCTTTTGCCAGGTCTCTGTTGCAAACACTATTCTGAATCTCATCGGGAAATCCGGGTTAAATAAAGGCGTAATGATAGCATTTGGGTAAAACAATCGACGCCACCTTTGTCTCCCGCTCACAACAACAACAGCCAGTCAGATTAAAATTGCTATCTTGGCTCAAGGAAAACCCTGATTCACTGTAAATATTTTGCCGGATCACTCACCCCTAATTAAGAGCGGAGCGTTCCTTGCTTTTCGCTCTTAATTCGCCCGTACCTGCTGTTTCCTCCTCCCTCGATGTCTGTTTGTTTGGCTTTCTTTGTCATCTCTCTCTCTCTCCCGGCCACACACCGAGCCCCGTCTCTCTTTCTCTTTCTCTTTCTCTTTCTCTTTCTCCGTCGGCTGTAAACAAGCCTCGGTCTCACATTTCTACACAAAGGTGACACAGACAGCGCGTCCCATGGGCTCGCCGTGTTTACCGAACCCGACACCGCGCCGTTTCAAGCAAACCGCAGCGAATATGTGAGGTTTTTTTTAACGATGATACTCGATGCTCTGTTTATCCGGTGGAAAAAGAGCATATTTCTCTGTTTGGGGGCTGGATTTATGTCGTACTGGGAAAAGATATAATTCTCTGCACTATAAATCGATGCTGGGAACGTTCGATATGTGCAGAATGTTTACTCACAACAAAATAATCGGATTGCAGAAATTCTTGGTCGACTAAAGATCGATTCGTCGACTGAAAGGGTGTTTCATAAAAGCTGTCAAAACTATGAACTATTCCTGTGTATCTGACCCAAACTGCAGTGAATAAAACACAATTGCACTGGAGTTGATGCAAAAAACAACTATTTATACAGAAAAGTGTATTTATATGTCAGTTGTAGGTCTGGGTGATGTATAAAAAAAATTATCATCACGATTTTCTTGGGGCCAAATCATGATTTCGATTTGATCATGATTTGTGTTCACTTTGAGTTTAGTTTAGTTTATTTTTCCAAAAGGGGACAGTGCAATTTCATAAAACACATGAATAAAACATGAGTAAAACAGCCAGAATTAGCCAAAGAGGCCATTTTTCATCTGTAGTCCCCGGCCATGATGTCAAAATGGCAATAAAACGGACAAAAACAGACATGGTTAATAAAACACAACATCAACACAAAATATAATACAATATTTACAAAAATGTATAGTGAGCGGCCAAATAGATTTTAGTGTGTGTTTGTAGAAGTAGAGCTGCCCAATTTAGGAAAAATATCTAATTGTGATTTTTCTGACCAGTGTGATTAAGATTAGATTCGCAATATATGTTTTAATAATAGGATTCTGTTCAAATTCACATTTTAAACACAATTTTGTCGCTTTTAGTAGCGTTTTTTTGTCACGTTCAGTTGTGTTTGTCATATTTAGTCGCGCCTTTGTCGTTTTTAGTCGTGTTTTTGTTGCTTTTGAACGCATTTTTATCGCTTTTGTCGCTTGTTTCGGAGCATGTTTGTACAAATCTAAACTACAGTGTTAGCAGTGTTCATTCAAATTAACGCAAGATGTTTTGTTGTTTATTGAAGAAATTAGCCTCTGTGATTTGCTAAATTCATCCATTCAAAGTGCAATTTTGTGTTGATTTGGTTTAATTGTGCAGCTCTGGCCTTTAAGAGGTAAATAAAGTCGTCTGCTCAGAGGCTTCAGAGGCTAAACAACAGGAGAAAAAGTGTGTTTGAACAGACAGCTGCATTAAAGACACAAACAGTCAATCACGACACAACGGTTTCACAAAAATAGCAGATTGTCACCGGGACCAGCTTACACCGTATCACCAGAGGTTTACTTCGGTTTGAATTGAATAAAGCAAGAACTAATGTTAGGCAAAGATGTGTGACTGTTTTAGGAATCAAACTTTGGAATGAGCTCAGCGATGAATTTAAGTTAATTAACACTCAAATTAACACTACAAAATAAAAAACTCTAAAAAATGAAATGATTAATACATATAAATTATTGTTATAAATTAAAAGATTTATAAGAGAGAGTAGAATCCTAAGTTTAAGATAAAACGGAGTGGATTTTTCTTTTTTTTTTATGTCTGTATTGTTGAGTTTGTATAATATTCAGGATGGGCTTATATAAGACATTTGCTTCAGCCCAGTCCTTTTGGTTGCAAACAGATGGAAATGTATTTTTTTCTCTATTGTATATAATTTTGTTTGGTATATGGACAACCAAATAAACTTATTCATTCATTCATTCATCACCCAGACCTAGTCAGATGTACATAAGTTACTCATGATTCAGTCTGAAATCTTGAGCTAACTCATATATTGTAATTTCCAAATCAGATTGATCGCCAGTGTCAGAAAACAATGACTAAAATAATAGCAAGATGTATATAAGGAGGCATGCATAAAATTAAGAATTAATAAGATACAATAGACTAGAGTATACACAAAATGTTGGCTTGACAAAAATGTGGCTGTGCAAATAGATGGCTCTTTTATGATATGATTGTTAAAGTGGCAGGTTTTATAAAGTGTTCATGAGTCCAACGGCAGAGGGACAGAAACTGTTCTTGTGGCGGGAGGTTCTGCCCGAGGGGGAGGAGCTCAGATAGTCCATGTCCAAGGAACCAGGAAGTAAAACAAAAACATTGATTAACTGGGATAAAATTTGTTAAGTAATTTGGTATAATTTAAAATATATTTATCTAAACTGCATTTTCATGTAATGAGTATTCCAACCTGTCAGAGGGTTTCATTCTTTTATTCTCTTTTTACTTTTTAGCTGATTTTAGCTGACGATTGTTAATTTGGAAGAGGATTTAATGGGATTTTCTAGCTTTAAAGTTATTGTATTCGTTTATTGTGATATTTTCTGTAACTATTCATTTCTTAGTTTTGTCTTTCCCTCTGCCGTTGGACTCATGAACACTTTATAAGACTTGCCACTTTAACAAAATATTATATAAGAACTATCTATTTGCACTACTATCTGTCCAACAGTACATTTCTGTCTATTTTATTTTATTTTATTTTATTTTTTCTTATTTTTTCTTATTCTTAATCTTATGCATGTCTATTTTATACATTTTATTATATTTTATTCATTGTTTTATGTTGCATCTTACGCCGAAGTATGTTTGTGAATTTTGATCACTGACAATGGCAATAAACCAATTCTGATTCTTATTATGACAGGCCCATTTGTACTATAAATAATGGCTTTCTAATCACTTTTTTTCAATGATCCCCTTCAGTTTTTAGCCTGTTTTTCCACAACGCTGGCATCATCCATTTGTTTTATAAAAGAACCACCTGCCTTTTCCAATAAACACCTTCCAACAACTGCCTTTAGTTTCTTCCTCCCTCACAATTCACATTTAAACCCAGAGTTTCACACAGCGCGAGCTATTCCTCTGCGCTCGTGCCTTCTTTTCACATTTACAGCCGGAGAATATTTTCTTCTTAAATAAATAATGAGGCTTGTAATGTGATGTGTGTTTAGAAAACCGTGTGAATTCTGTATCTTTCAAAACAGCGATGGATTAAAACATGGTATTGGAGCCACATCAAAGCTCAGTCAAGCAATTATAGACTGTATTCTGTATCCCGGGCTTATTTTAATACGAATCCGAGCGGCCCGTTAAAGATTCAGCCGGGAATGTTAAAACTATATAAGAGGCCTCGAGGGAGCGAAGGCGGCGAACGCAACGCTGAAATACAAGCTCAAAGACGGAGCGAATCTGCGGGTAAATGATGAGGCTCGCGTGAGGTTCGGGAGTTTGTTTTTCTGCGAGAGGAACGTGGAAAATAGGAAGAGGTGGCGAAAATGAACGTCTTAGAGGAGAAATGTTGACTTTTTGAGCTTCGATGTGAGTGTAAAATGAGCTAAATAATCATGATTGGGAATGTCAAGAGTTGCATCCACCTGAAACATGAATAAAGTCTGACGTGTGGGATCATTTTGGGTTTTCTGAAGATGACGAGGGCGCTGGAAAAGTTGGGAAATTGCAAAACCTGTCCTCGAAAGGTAGCAGCGAAACACGTCTAACATGATCCAGCGTCTTCAGGACAATCATCCGTCACAGTTTGTCCAAATAAAGGCAAAAAAAAGGGCCCAAATCTCAGCTAAAGTGGTCCAGAAATCTTCATGAGGCTCAATGCAAAAGAATAACATGCTATAAACCAGGCATGTCCAAACTAAAAGCGGCCCTCAGACCAATTTTTCTTGGCCCTCAAGCTTCCTGGTGAATTGGCCCACATTATCCTAAGACATACTTTTTACGGCAAATTTCAGATTTTCTACTATTATAACCTAAATAACAAACATTTTGGAGTGAGACAGACCTGACATTAAGGCACTGAGACTGAATGTAGATGTGGTGTCGCTTTAAAAATCAGATAAATGCAGCTTTTTTAACATTTCACTATTGATTTGTGGCCCTCCGCTTGGTCTACATTTCAGTATGTGGCCCTCGATGGAAAAAGTTTGGACACCCCTGCTATAAACTGTTACGGGAGAATTGCTGTTGTGGATTTCTAAAACAAGTTAAACAATAAAAATGCAGAGAGAATGAGTCTGATCAATGAGTTGATTTATTCACTGGTACCAAAGTGAATAGTCGCCTTTCGCTGACATAGTGACCTCTCCCTGGTCGACGGAGGTCCATGACAATCAGAACACATGCTTTTTATACACAAGACACAGGTGGAGACATAGTTATCACAACATGAGGAGACAACATGAAACATCATTGTGAAACAAGAGCAAGGACATATGTGACTATCGATATTTATGAAAAACAACAGCTATCAGTGGTGTTTCCAGTTAAAGCCAGATTTCAGAGTGAAAGGACGTCATGAAAGGATTAGATGCCCGTTCTCTATCTTTGTGACCGGGACTGGGAGCGAACAAAACAGGTGCTAAAGAGATGTTAAAGGGCCTCTGAATATATTTATTATAACTGCATTTTAGTTAAATGTGTGTTTCAACCTGTCAAATTTCTACTAAAATCTGTACCAATTTTACCCCCGTTTAGCTATTTTTTAGGTTTTAAATTTTAGTTCCTTGTTGTAAAGTATGACATCACGCTAGGAAATTACCATAGCAACCAGACTGTACATTTGCCAAAACTCATCTAATGTCACAGATTTTGTTCATTTGATGAAGAGAAACACATGTGAACACCTTTATTTTGTTGAATTATTGTTTAAAGGGTCAAAAAAGTAGTTTATTTTGTGTAAATTATGCATGACCTTTGTCTCCCCAGTGTGATGTCATCAGTTTGTTTACTTTACTGTAATTGTCAACAGATGTTTCAACTTTTCTCCACAAATAGTGACTGGATTGGTGTAAAACTACAATTTATATTTACAAGAGGTATTAATACACTGAATAAAGTCAAAATCAGAAAATCGTAAAAACCCATCATACGCATTTTAAGGTTGAAGTTAACCTTAGCAAGTCAGAATGAGAATGCAAAAGTTATAACTGCGATTACAAAACGCACAACTGATCTAAACTGTGATTCAAAAGTGAAAGTTTGGCGTGCGGCTCGTGAAGAAAAGCTGGATGAACAAAGCCAGTGTGTGACCCGATGTGAGGCACCAGAGCAGAAATATAACCCTATCTGATACTGTTTTATTTCAGTCATTGTCAAGAAGACACATGTTTGTTGTTGTTCACTGGTCACATGGTTAGTATTTTAATGATATTGAACTCTATAATAATGAAAATGAATTGTTTTAAAGGACACATGTTCTGCTACAGTGACTTTTTTGAGTTTTTATCCATGTTATAACAATTTTCCGTCATTAAAAACACACCTGATGTTGCATTTAGCTTCATTCACACTGTTTTGGGGAGTGTTGGTTTGAATATCTTCTCCTTACCGACCGTCATAAACACTTCTTGCTGAACTCCCTCGATTGCGGATGTTTTTTTCAGATAGAATACGTCACTTATCCGAGAATCTTCTGCTGTTTTTAGTCCTTAAATCATCACCAGACTTGCACTGAGTGTTTCTGTCGTCTAAACACGGTAACTGCTCCTGCTAACCTGATGCTAGAGTCTCTTAAAGTGATAATATAACTAAATTGTGTAAGCGTTAGGCGCCATCTACTGGCTGCATGCACTCAGTCAGTGTCAAGGCAGACAGCCGAGAAAGTTGGTAATTTAGAGCATAATAAACAGTTTTTTTGTTTCAAAACACGAGATGGCAAATTTAATGTACTCAAGCATGTTTAAAGGCTAATAACAATATGAATAATGCATAATAGTTTTCCTTTAATTCATTTGAGTACAATTAAAAAGTGTCTGTTTTGTTATAGCACTATCCAAAATTAAATTAAATATTTGGAATAAGTTAAATATTTTTAAGTTGAAGTGTTAATTAAATTTCCGTTTCCTTTCATTACATCTATTATCGTGAATAATTGTTTAAAAAAATCATGTTTTTTTTTCCCCTCACAATAATCGTGTCTCTAAAATTACATATCGTGACATCCCTTATCACGATTATCGGTGAACTGAATATTCTTGACCTTCCAAACCCTGATAAAGTGAGAGTAACGCGACTAAAAGGCAAAACACTCAAGTAACTTCGAGTAAAATATTCCCAGACAGCCACCTACTGTAAATAAGAGTGTGCACTTTATACTTTATGCTTTATATTGTATTTTTATTACCATGTTTAGTAATTATTTATCCTATTTTTATTGCATGCGCCTATTTCATTCATTCCTGGCCTAAACTGTGTGTTGCAACAGTGGAATTTCCCCATTGTGGG
This sequence comes from Rhinogobius similis, assembly GCA_019453435.1. Lineage (NCBI taxonomy): Eukaryota > Metazoa > Chordata > Actinopteri > Gobiiformes > Gobiidae > Rhinogobius > Rhinogobius similis. Next base: position 34,520,753 of record CM033626.1, read on the forward strand.
ACAAATAAAGGATCTCTTATCTTATCTTAAAGTGCCTCTGACAGGTTGAACTACTCATTTCACTAAACTGCAGTCTAGATAAATATATTTTAAATTTGGCTAAAATACTTCACAAATTTATCCCAGTTAAGCCATTTTTTGAGGTTTTTTGTTTTACTTCCTGGTCATAAATGATGACATCACACTAAGAAATTACCATAACAACCACACTGTACTCTGGGCCAAATTCATCTAATGTCAAGGTTTTTTATTTATTTTACAAATAAAAATACACGGGGGAACATTTTTTGTTGAATTAATGTATAAAGGGTCAAAAAAAGTAGTTTATTTTGTGTAAATTATGCACAAACTTAGTCTCCCCAGTGTGATGTCATCAATATGTTTACTTCCTGTAACTTTCTGCAGATTTGTCAACTTTTCTGCACAAACAGATACTTGATTGGTGTCAAACTATCATTTAGATTTACAACAGGTATTAATACACCAAATGAAGACAAAATTAGAAAATCATGAAAACCTGTCATACGCACTTTAAATCATGTAAATAATCAATTCTTCACCAAAAATGGCACCAATGACGGCCCAGAACACACCAGTCCCTTTCAGAGTGGAGTGGTCTGTCTTTGCACGTCGTCTGCGACTGTTTCTGTGGATATTTAGGACAAACCCAATCCCAAACTCCCACACACGAGATAATGGTCCAATTTGGAGCTGCCAGATCAGTGAGTCGCTCGAACCGCACGTCAGACCAGCACTTTTACCCACTGAAGGATTATTTATGTTCGCAAAAAACTAATTAGGAAAGCCCATTATATGAGACAATAAATGACAAACGAAGCGATCTGGAGGGAATTTAATTAACCCCGTGTTCTGAAAATGTTGGACAAATACGACTTTGGTTCAGTGCCGGAGCCAGAATTCAAATTAAAATAAATTACGATAAGGCGAGTCGGTCATAATTTAACAAAACAATGGGCGGACGTCTGGTTTTGGCTTTTCAACGTGACTCATCTGGTGCAGTTTATAAATATAGATTAAATATATTGGAAGCAGCAAACTTGTAAACAATAGACGAGCAGGTGGCGACGTTACAGGTCAGATCTGTGGAAAGAATGCATGTTATTCAACAGATTGTACAGTTTGGTGTAGGATCTACTTTAAGGCTGATCTTTGCGTTTCTGTGGGAGAAAAATGCATTTAAGAAAACAGATTTTGAAGTTCAAATGTCCCAGAGAAATCTATGGATGAAATGGATTCAATGAAATAATAAAACATCTTTAGGAGCAGATTGGATGAGTTTGTTATTTATACATGAAAGTCGATGTGTGAGAGAGAAACTGAGCAAAAAAAAAGAGTTTTGCTTGTAGTGTCTCAACCTAAAATACTAAACTGAACTAAAGAAGAGACTAAACTAAAGTCTAAACGAAACACCAAACTGAAGACAAAACTAAACTGAAGACGGAACTAAACTAAAGACTAAACTAAACTAAACACCAAACTGAACTGAACTGAACTAAACTAAACTAAAAACTAAACTAAAGACTAAACTAAACTAAAGACTAAACTAAAAACTAAACTAAAGACTAAACTAAACTAAAGACTAAACTAAACTAAAGACTAAACTAAACTAAACTAAAGACTAAACTAAACTAAAGACTACACTAAAAACTAAACTTAACTGAATTTAACTAAAAATTAAACTAAAGACTAAACTAAATACTAAACTAAAAACTAAACTAAAGACTAAAATAAACTAAAGACTACACTAAAAACTAAACTAAACTTAACTAAAGACTACACTAAAAACTAAACTAAACTTAACTAAAGACTAAACTAAAAACTAAACTAAACTTAACTAAACACTAAACTAAAAACTAAAAAGACTAAAGACTAAAATAAACTAAAGACTGCACTAAAAACTAAACTCGACTGAATTTAACTAAAAATTAAACTAAAGACTAAACTAAATACTAAACTAAAAACTAAACTAAATTTAACTAAAAACTAAACTAAAGACTAAAGACTAAAACAAACTAAAGACTGCACTAAAAATTTAACTTGACTGAATTTAACTAAAAACTAAAGACTAAACTAAAGACTAAACAAATCTGGACTAAACTAAACTGGACTAAACTAAAGTGAATGGAAATGACACACGTTGAATGCTGGTCTCATGGTCTGTTTGTCTTGTGTGGTCAGATCACCAACAGAGAAGTTTAAAAGTCTGACATCGGTAAATCCTTCATCAGAGCTGAACGACTCTGTGCTGAGATGTTCATTAGAGTCTCACGTCTGAAGTTCAAGAGCGCTGCCATTTTCAAACACAAACAACTAACAGAAGAATCCATGCATTTAGAGCGCGTTTGTGGACGTCTGAACCACAGGGTGAGCAGGATTTATTCATGGAAAGACCGACGGGAACAGGACACGCTTTTACAGAGAACATTACGGCCTAAATAATTGCAGCTCATGGTATATTTTTCCCGTCTGTTCCAGCGTTTGTTAAATATATCCGTCTGCAAATTGACTGCAAAGGCGATTTATTTTTCTTTTTTTTTCTCACTGTCTTATAATGAAAGTTGGTTCATTCTGTGCTGTTTTCCTGTACGAGGCTTGACAAAAGTATCGGAAATCAGATTAATTTCAGCAAATGTATCTATCTGAACAGAACAGAACAGAAAGATCTTGTCTAAGGTTATGTTCCACAGATGGCGTTCATGTTTTAAAGCAGTGTTTCCCAACCAGGGGTACGGGGACCCCAGGGGGTAAGTGAGGAATTACCAGGGGACACTTGGAATGGTTTCAGGGTTTAAATGAAGATTAAATGTACTTTTATCTGTAACAATTAGTAGCTAGTTGTGAATTTAGCATCTCTTTGGAGTATCTTGGACCATAAATATAATTAAAACCATACATATAATTGAAATAAATGACTATATTCAACTAGTAAACCCATTGCAGGAGTTGCCTGACTCATAATGAAGGGTACATCTTATTTTGCCTCAATAAAGGATTAACAAAGACTTAAAGTACGTGTGACAGGTTTTTATGATTTTCTAGTTTTGACTTTATTTGGTGGAATAAAACCTGTTGTGAATATAAATGATAGTTTTACACCAATCACGCGTCAGTTTGTGAAGAAAAGTTGAAAAATATGTTGAAATTTACAGGAAGTAGAGCAGAGTTCCAACACATGATGACGTCACACTAGGGAGACACTCCAGGGATAATTTATAATCAAGAAACACATACATCTGATCCTTTAAACATTAATTCATCAAAATAAAGGCGTTCCTATGTGTTTTTATTTGTCAAATAATCATTTCTTTGACATTTGAGGAGTTTTCGCCCAGTGTAAAACATGGTTTCTAGGCAACAGTTACAGAATTCCCCAGTGTGATGTCATGATTACAACCAGGAAATCAAAATGTTACAGTATTGCACAAACTGGGATGAATGACACATGTTTTGTTTATAGCAGAATCTTAAATATTGCAATTATCTATAACTGAATGACACATGTTACAGTATTGCACATGATTATAACCTGTCAGAGGCCCATGTTACAGGGGTATTCGAGACAAAAAGACTGGTGAATGACACAGTTAGAGTGTGCACATGATTATAACAGGTGAATGACACATGTTACAGTATTGCACATGATTATAACAGGTGAATGACACATGTTAGTATTAAAATCATGATTATGAAAACAAACATTCAGAACAATCCTTGACAAAGGGTTGTTAAAGGGCCTCTGACAGGTTGAACTACTCATTTCACTAAAATACAGTTTAGATAAATATATTTCAAAATGAAATTCACAGTATTACATGATTATAACAGGTGAATGACACATGTTACAGTATTGCACATGCAATAAAAATAGGATAAATGTTACAGTATGTGCACATGATTAACATGGTAATGACACATGTTACAGTATTGCACATGATTATAAGGTATAAAGTGACACATGTTACAGTATTGCACATGATTATAGGTGGCTGTTACAGTATTGCAATATTATAAAATGGTAAATGACACATGTTACAGTAAGTTGCACATGATTATATACAGGTGAATGACACATGTTACAGTATTGCACATGATAAAAGGGTATTAATGACACATGTTAAATTATATTGCACATGATTATAATGGTGAATGACACATGTTACAGTATTGCACATGATTATAGCGGGTGAATGACACATGTTACAGTATTGCACATGATTATCACAGGTGAATGACACATGTTACAGTATTGCACATGGTTATAACAGGTGACTGACACATGTTACAGTATTGCACATGATTATAGCGGGTGACTGACACATGTTACAGTATTGCACATGATTATAACAGGTGACTGACACATGTTACAGTATTGCACATGATTATCACAGGTGAATGACACATGTTACAGTATTGCACATGATTATAGCAGGTGAATGACACATGTTACAGTATTGCACATGATTATAGCGGGTGAATGACACATGTTACAGTATTGCACATGATTATAGCAGGTGAATGACACATGTTACAGTATTGCACATGATTATAACAGGTGAATGACACATGTTACAGTATTGCACATGATTATAGCGGGTGACTGACACATGTTACAGTATTGCACATGATTATAACAGGTGAATGACACATGTTACAGTATTGCACATGATTATAGCGGGTGACTGACACATGTTACAGTATTGCACATGATTATCACAGGTGAATGACACATGTTACAGTATTGCACATGATTATAGCGGGTGACTGACACATGTTACAGTATTGCACATGATTATAGCGGGTGACTGACACATGTTCAGGGCTAACAGTGTTCATTGTAAAGTCTGACAGCAGCAGGAAGCAAAGACCTTGTTAAACAGTTACTAATCCTGAATCATTCTTAATAAACTATTTGCTGATTATGAATTAAGTCTTTGTTCATGCTTTATTAAGGCATGAATACGTGGAGTTATTATAAAGTGTTACCCAGGAGGTTTATTTGCTCTCTTCCTTATTATTTCTATACATTTCCTGAAGTATTACCCAAACTTTCCTCTTCAAACTCCGACCATTCACGCTTCTCTGCTCCCTGTTTGTTCCACTCCGGTCTGACCTCCGCGGAGCCCTCGTATCTGCTGCGAAAGTATGAATCCTCGGCTCATTGTCCTCCCTCATGCTCCTCCTTTCATCCCTTCCCGCGCGCTCTTCCTCTCTTAATCTCCTTTTGCTTTTCTCTGCTCTCTCTTCCCGTCTTTCCCGCTCATTTTCTCCTCTCTCTTTCCCTCTTTTCACCTTCTCTCAGTCCTCTTTTCCCTCTCTCTTCCTCCCTCTTTTCCCTCTCAGCTCCACAGTAAAACCCTCGCATTGAAACGCTGGATTTTCCGGTGGGTTGTTTACCGCCTTTACATCTTCCTCCCTCTTGAATTAGCTCCAGCTGAATTAGAAGAAGTGGAAGGAGTCAAGGTTATAGAAAAAGCAAGCGCCGAAGCAGTCGCGGTTTCAATTAAAAACACGGCGTTTGCTCCGCGTTTGACCCCAATCACAGGAAAACCGTCTCATTTGATGAAACGAGCGCGGTGGGTTCTTCAAAAGGATGCCACCTAAGAAAGAGGAAGTCAATTTCTGCACTTGTCTGCGCTTTTAGAGGTGAAAAAGACTTTTGATATCGCGGTTATTAATAGACGCTCAAGTTCAAGCGTCAGTGAATACGGAGAGCATATTTCCCTTACAAATCAGCCCCGAAAGGTTGTTAATTTAGTCCTATTTTTCGGAAATTAAGACTCAATTGTGACTTAAACAGGAAATACAACAGGACTAGAACTAGAACAGGACTGAACCAGGTCTAAATCAGGACTAAATAGAGACCAAAGTGTGAAATATCTGTACGTTTGATTAGATTTTGTGACATTTGACGAAATATTAGTCACTTGCCGACCAAAATAAGTGGTTTAATGTCCACTAATGGCATTGCAGTCGTGTCTTTGGGCAAAACACTTCAGAAATAATGCTTTTGTGAGTGTTTTTACTGTGATTGATGAGGGTTTTTGATGAAGCTGGTGCAGAATGTGAGCCATGTTTGCATTAGATCCAGGGCAGCTGTGGCTACATAGAAAGTAATACACACTAATACAATATTTTTTACAGATACGAGCAAGAAACAGCATTTTATACACTTTAATTTGGCTTTATCGCAGAGAAAAAACAAAAAAAACACAGAACATAATGCAGAGAGTGAGCAGGCAAAAGACGTCCAAAGAAGCTGCGGCTAAATGTCCATTTTCAAATTTAAAAAGTTATTATTTCCATTTGTCTAATGTCTGTCCAGTCCAGTCTTTGATTGTTGGTGCAGTTGCGTCGTCCTTCTTTTCATGACGGCCTTCTTCCCTGCAGCCAGAAGTATGTTACAAAGGTATCCATCTATTGCGTCCATGGCAGGAGTTTTGAGGCCCACAGTACATAGCTTGGAAATCAGGTGGGATGCTGTAAACCAGGGGTGTCCAAACCTTTTCCATCGAGGGCCACATATTGAAATGTAGACCAAGCGGAGGGCCACAAATCAATCGCGAAACGTTAAAAAAAGCTGCATTTATCTGATGTTTTAAGCACCACCACATCTACATTCAGTCTCATTGCCTTAATATCAGGTTGGTGTATTGCACCAAAATGTTAGTTATTTAGGTTAGAATTGTAGAAAATCTGAAATGTGCTGTAAATAGTACTTATCAGGACAATGTGGGCCAGTTCACCAGGAAGCCTAAGGGCCAAGAAAAATTGGTCTGAGGGCCGCATTTGGCCCCCGGGCCTGAGTTTGGACATGCCTGCTGTAAACGGTTTACAGTGTTCTATGAGGTTAAGTGAGGATACTATCACTTCCGGGTCCATCCTTTTCGATATAATGGCAGTTTTGTATTTTAAACCATTCCAGGGTTTTGAACGAAGCCATTTTAATAGCACAAAAACAATCTGTGAAGTCTGATCTTCCTTTAGAGATCGTTTTTAGATATAAAGTATCATTCAAAATTTTAAAAATGCTAAACAAAACAAACATACCAGCTGATATTATTTAGTGTGAAGTAGTTCCAGTTTCCTAACATGTTTTTAACTCATCAAGAAGCTCAAACAAACTGTGTTTCTGCTGATTTTGTCGATGGAACATTTGGACCAGTGATGTCACACTTGCACTGTACTATTTATTCTTGTAAATCAGGGACTGCAGATGGAAACTAGCTATTTAGCTCTAATCTGGTGCGGAACATTTTTATGAGCTTAATGTCTCTGTACATTGTCCCTTCAAATAAAGACTAAACTAACTAAAACTAAACTAACCAACACTTAACAATCCCATTGACCTCGGTCCAATATTTCTGAGCAGCAGGACAGTCCCAAAAACACATGGTAACGGTGGGCCACTTGGCAACCACAGTTTTTCCAGCAGGTAGCATTTTCCTCGTGAATAGTGGGCACTTTGACAAAAACGTGACACAGAATTCTTTCAAAACATGATTTTTTGTTTTTGTTTTCATGATCTATGTTCTTCTTCTTCATCTGTCAACACAAAATTACCTTCTCTTTCCCTCTTAATTGTGATATATTTAGTAGAATGGCTGTCCAGAGCACTTTTAGGGCTGTAGTCGACTAAAGAAATTCTTGGTCGACTAAAACGGTTTGTTGCAAAAATAAATCTAAACTATGAAGTCTGTCCATGTCTCTGACCCAAACTGCACTCAAAAGAACAAACTGCACTGGAATTCAAGCTAAAACTACTATTTATGCAGAAAAGTATTAATAAACAGTGTAATTATGTGTTAGATGTATTTAAGTTTGATTGAACTCATGATTCTCTCCAAAAAGTCACTCGAACCTTCTCATTTCTCATGATTTGCCAATGGAACAAGCAATTTTTTTCCTTCTGATTTCAAGCGCAGTAGCTTTTTTTCTTTTACTCAATTCTCCTGTTTTTCTTATTTTCATTTCATTTATTTATTTATTTGAGCAACATACAAGTTCTGCCACATTTACTGCTGTGGTGCGTTCATGCTCAAAAAGGAGTAGAAGAAGTGTGAACTTATAAACTCCTGCCCCTCATTTCATTTCATCAAGTGTTGACAGCCTTGATACGACGACGTTAATATTTGACATCAATCCTGAGCATTACATGACAATATGTATAATGACAATATACATGAACATGTTTTACAATCATAGTATCGTAGATCAGTGTTTCCCAACCAAGGGTACAGGGACCCCAAGGGGTACTTGAGAAATTACCAGGGGGTACTTGGAATGGTTTTAGGTTTTAAATGAAGATGAAATGTACTTTTATCTGTAAAAATGTGTGATAAGTTGTATTTTTAGCATCTCGTACCATAAATATAATTAAAACAATGCATACAATAGTAATAACTGACTATTTTCAACTAGTAAACCCATTTATTTGCCTGAAACTCAAATTAAGGGGTACTCGGAGTGTGAAACTAAACTTTGGGGGTACTCAAGACAAAAAAGGTTGGGAACCACTATCATAGATGATCTCCTAAATGTAGCTGTAGCTTTGGCTGTATTTGATTATTTAATAGTTTGCCTGTTTTTCACAAAAAAAATTAATAACAATATTGTGATTAGTTATTTAACCATATCAGATTAAAATATTTTTTACTTTTACTCAACCTTCTTCTGCATATTTTTTAAATAAGTTATATTTGTACCACTTTTTGAAGCAGTTTATACTTGGGCAGTTCTTTGTTTCCTCATTTAAACTGTTCCATAGATCGACTCCGCATCTTGAGACGCACATTTTTTTGGTTGCTGTGCGGTAAAATAATTTCTTGAATTTGAACTGATTCCTTAGATTATAATTTCCTTCTCTGTCACTGAACATGATTTGAATATTTTCTGGTAGTTGTTTATGTCTGGCTTTATAAACAGTTAGTGTTATTTTAAGTAAAGCAAGACGTTTTATGCTTGTTCCGTCCTCAAATCAAGATAAAAAATGCTTCATTCAACCACTTACGCATTTATTATCTATCTATTATCTAGATAAAATAATCGTCGACGAATAAAAATGTTGGATTACAGCCCTAGTACCTTTTGATTTTTGCTTTAATAAAAAAAACAATCAGAGGGTTGTTGTCGTCAGTGACGCTTGACAACGTTATATTTCATTTTCTGCTCATTAAAACCTTCTTCTTCCTCTTGATGTCGCATATTTTTCACTCCAGCCTTTTAGCCGTTTGCGTTTTTTCTTTCTCTCAATGAACGTGGACAAATATAGAACCGAGCCAAATGCCGAGTCTCACTTTTCGCGCTGGAATCCGTGCAGCTTCACCAAACCGATCGCGCTGAGCTCAGCCGTTTACATCTTTAGCCTCAAATTTTCTGCTGTTCCACCTCGAGTGCCGCCGCGTTCATTAGCTATTCCTTCTGTGCAAAGAAAGTCACCTCCACTCAGCACTTTTCGCGTCGGAAAGTGCAAATAAAGGTCCCTCCGACGTATGAATGCGGACCACAGCAAACAATTAGCGGCTCATGCGTTGGCCGGAGCGGTTTATCATGTGAGAACAGGAGAACACAGTGGGGTTTTATGTGCGGCAGCCAAAGCTCGGGGTTTTCAGATGTTGGAATGCAGTGACAGCAGAGCGATTCATACGTCGCAGTCGGCAATAAATATTAATATTGTACATGATGCAAGGCTTGTCAACTGTTGGAACATGCTGCAGGGTTTGGAAACATATTTCGGGTCGATGTTTTGGGACTTTCTGAGTCTGACTTTGGGCGAAAGTCGGTGTGGGTTTTGCAGACGTGAGTAGAGTGAGGACGAAACCTGTGCTCGAAGTTGTGGAAATAGAGGTCTAAACAATTACTCAAGTAGCAGTCAAAAGTATGTGGTGAAACTGCTACTGAACTAAATGCATTTATAAATCTAAGTTAATGTAATTGGAAGGACAAAATGTTAAGTAATGCACAAAATCTAGTGTAAAGTAATAAGAAAATCATATCTGAAGGAGCGGCACAAGAAATGTTTAGGAGTCTCATTTATAAAACCTGTGTCTGTATAAAAATGTTATAGACGTGACTTTTTCAGTTTTGTTTGTGATCTATAAAATGACAACTTTTCATAGAAATAATAAGCGGTCCAGTCCAAAAACCCAGAACTCACAAATATGGGCTTTCAGAGACGAGACAGAAGGCAATCTGTGCTCAGAGAGATGAGAAATGCGCGTGTTTTTGGAGGTTTGTGTTAGGGCTGTATATATATATATATATCAATATATCGAACAAATATTGTTTTTGCAATTGTTATTAGCTCGATATGCGAATCGCAAAGATGTGCAATAATTTCTAATGTTTAAATGCATTAATCTTGCGTTTCTTGTGTGGCCAAGCTTGTTTTTGACCAATCAGACTCAAATGTTCACCCACAAAAGCTCCGTTTTGTTAAGTACAGAAACAGCAAGTGAATGTTTCAGAGTTTTTTGTTAAAGATCTTGGTTCAAAATCCTCATAACCTTTTTTTTACTATTTCATACAAACATACATAAAGGTTGTATATATATATTTTTTTTTTGGCTTGCAGAGTAATGGACAAAGCAACTACACTCCAAAGGTTTCAAATGTGTGTGTATTTGTACCTAAGCTACCATATTTTAAAGTAAGAGTTAAGTACTTACTTGTTATCCTTAATGCCTGGTAAAGAACAGAAAACTATGCAGATGAGGAAAAAATATTGCAAGGATACCGTTTTTGCAACATTTGACACCCATATCGCACTAATTTCCAATATCGTGCAGCCCTAGTTTGTGTTTAAGAAAGGAGCAGATACAGCAGTGACACGAGCTCTACTCAAAAAAGTACAATTACTCCATCTACTCCATCACAGTTACCTAATTTGATTGGTATGTTTTTTGTGTCTTGTCGTCTTTTAATTATGGATCGGACCACCTTTGGGCCTGAAACGAATAATAAAAATTAAAGTCAGTGCTTGTAATCTGTCACTTTCCGTCGTTTGTTACGTTCGTCTCAACTTTAAAAAAATCGGCTTCCATTATCATTTGGTGTCTTTCAGTGCGGTTGCTCTCTGTTTCGGTTGCTTGGTCCCGGCCCGGCCTGGGTTTGATCCCTGGCTCTGCGCGGGGGCCATGTGGCGAAGCATGTTGGGCCTGTGGTCAGTGGGACGGTGCCAGTGGTTAACATAATCATCCAGTCACTGAACAAGGCTCTGGACACGGCGCCGGTCACTGGTGTCTCTGCGGGGACGAAGAGGGGGACGTCAGGTGACAAACACAGGCCGTTACACCTAAAAGCTCGCCGAAAATCAAAGACGTACAGCGCTGGCCTGAAGCAAACTCAAATTTACTGACAGAGCGGGGCAGGGAAGACATTTTTAATCTGTTGAACTGCAGCCAACGTCAGAAATGACCAGCAGACAAGATGTAGCCCTGTTTTTACATCAGATAACACCAAAATTGACTAACAATTACGTAGATATTGACAAAATTTAATATTTCTATTGATTTTCATGCATTACCGTGATAACGATATTCAGATATTTTGACAATGCATCTGTAATATGCTAAAATGTGCCTGTGAATGTCTTCTTAAGGTTTAAGTATAACGAAATAACGTGAATGGACCATAAAATGAACCACAAAAGTGCAGAAATATCACTTTAGATCAGGGGTGTCCAAACTTTTTCCATCGAGGGCCACATATTGAAATGTAGACCAAGCGGAGGGCCACAAATCAATCATAAAACGTTAAAAAAAGCTGCATTTATCTGATGTTTAAAGCACCACCACATCTACATTCAGTCTCAATGCCTTAATATCAGGTCTGTATTGCACCAAAATGTTAGTTATTTAGGTTGGAATTGTAGAAAATCTGAAATGTGATGTAAATAGTACTTATCAGGACAATGTGGGCCAGTTCACCAGGACGTCTAAGGGCCAAGAAAAATTGGTCTGAGGGCTGCATTTGGCCCCCGGGCCTGAGTTTGGACATGCCTGATTTAGACTCTTGTTTGTGATGAACCGTTTTTGTTATTTGTTAGTTCTGGTTATAGATGATTCACTTGATATTCAAATGTTGCACTATTATAGTTGGTTATTATAATAGTATTTTTTCTTTATATCTCCCTCCTCTTCACGCTAATATGAATATTTATTTGTAACAATTTTCGGTCACACTTTATGATGTCCTACACTTATTCTTGCTACTGATTCAGGCTTAGTACTTCACTAATACTCTAACCCAGGGGTGTCCAAACTTTTTCCATCGAGGGCCACATACTGAAATTTAGACCAAGCGGAGGGCCACAATTAAATCGTGAAATGTTTAAAAAAGCTGCATTTATCTGATGTTTTAAGCACCACCACATCTACATTCAGTCTCATTGCCTTAATATCAGGTCTGTCAGGTCGTTTCAAAATGTTAGTTATTTAGGTTATAACAGTAGAAAATCTGAAATGTGCTGTAAAAAGTATGTCGTAGGACAATGTGGGCCAATTCACCAGGAAGCTCGAGGGCCAAGAAAAATTGGTCTGCGGGCCGCTTTTGGCCCCCGAGCCTTAGTTTGGACGTGCCTGCTCTAACCTTAACCGAGTTCTTTCTAAGCCTGAATCATGCTTAAAGGGCCTATGACAGGTTGAAATACACATTTAACTAAAATGCAGTTAAGATGAATATAGTCACATTTCTACTAAAATCTGTACACATTTTACCCCCGTTTAGCTATTTTTTAGATTTTAAATTTTACTTCCTGGTTGTAAAGTATGACATCACACTAGGAAATTACCATAGCAACCAGACTGTACATTGGTCAAAACTCATGTAGTGTCACAGATTTTGTTCATTTGACAAAGAAAAATACACATGAACACCTTTATTTTGTTGAATCAAAGTTTAAAGGGTCAAAAAAGTAGTTTATTTTGTGTAAATTATGCATAACCTTTGTCTCCCCAGTGTGATGTCATCGATTTGTTTACTTCCTGCAATTGTCAACACACTTTTCAACTTTTCTCCACAAAGGGTGACCTGACTGGTGTGAAACTACAGTTTATATTTAAAAGAGGTATTAATACACTGAATAAAGTCAAAATTACAAAATTGTAAAAACCCGTCATACGCACTTTAATACACTCTTTGTTCATTAGTAATTCAGTCTTTGCTCATACTTTATTAAGGTGTAGTTCACTCTATTGTCGTACGGTTGCAACGATTAACTGAACTGAATAATTGTATTTTGATCATCTTCATCGCCGCAGGAAACTGTTGTCGTGTCTTTAGGCAAGGCACTTCACCCACATTGCGCAGTATGGACGTGGTGTGTGTGAACGGTTGGTCTGATGGTGCAGATTGTAAGCCTCGCTTCTGTCAGTCTGTCCCAGGGCAGCTGTGGCCACAACTGTAGTTTAACCATCGAGTGTGGAGTGAATGAATGTAACGTGAAGAGTCTGTGAGCGTCCAGAAAAGCACGACGTAATATGATGCATTATTAATAATATTCACTATGATACAGACCTTAAAACACGTGCTTTTTATAACAAAGATAGCAGCATCATTAAATCAAAATGTCAAAAAAAAGAATAAACCATTACACCAGTAACACACGTAATTATATTTAGAAGTCTTCCGTCACGATTGTCAATTTTATTTGGTTAATAGCGTGTTTTATTTTCTATTTTATGGTTTTAAGAGTTCACTTGGGTTTGATTTTACTGGTTTTACAAGCAGTAAAATCAAATTGAGTTGTTCTTATATATTTCGTTTTGCCGTCTTATGTTTATGTGTATGTATGAGCACTTTGGAAACAGTTCTGTTTGTAAAATGTGCTGCACAAATAAAGTGGGTTTGGATCAAAAGTCTCAGCGTACAATAGAAATAACTGTTTGACAAGTCGACCACTAAAATAATCGTAAAATAATCGTGCAAAGTGGATTGCTCAAAGGCTGGCAACATCCCTTACTAATAGCAGCTATCCAACCTTCAGTTTGTGGGCAAATGACGCGACCAATTGAGCCATTTTTTCCTCTTTTTGTAAAATTAAAATATTTAGTTCCCTTTAGAGCCTTTTTATTAATCCATGTGCATAAGCAGTGAAGTCTCCAGGCTACAGTCGAATCAAAACTGCCCGAGCCTCGTTCTGTCTTCCACTTTTCACAGAATTTCAGACGCAATTATGTTTCTATGGAGACCAAATACCTCAGCACCTCGTTAGCTTTTAATTAACTCTTTTCTATACAAGCCACACGTAGCTTTCCTCTTCTGTTGTCTGGACTTCCGTATTGTTGAGCAGACGCTGTGTTCCCTGAGTTCAGTTCTGCGGCGTGGGCTAATTGAGAGCGTGGAAAAGTGGACATTTGTTGCTGTTGTTGCTGTGGCGACCTGCTGTAGAGCTCGGCGGCGCCCCCTGTGGTGTCTCCTCTCTGTGCTTCCTGCCCTCAGCCCTGAGTGGCACAAATCCAGCGACAGGACGCAGACTCTGCCAGAGAGTGAGGAGGCATTGTGCTGCAACAACACTTCATAATAACTACAGTTTAAAGAGCCTTTGTAAAGCATAAACAAAGAGTTAAAGGACACTATTAGAGCTGCAGGATTGTTCGAAATCGTAATTCGAATTAGTAAATCGCAAAGGCTACTATTTTTGAAGTGCAATATCTTCCTCGATAGTTTAGATGTGTTAAAACATGTTCTGAAACACACGCACAACACACTAAACGAGTCAAAAACGTTACTTAAAGTGAAAGAACGTGACTTACAGTGTCAAAAGCATGACTTGGTGACAAAATCGCAACTTAAAATGACAAAAACGCGACTTAAAGTGACAAAAACCTTGTTTAAAATGTCATAAAGCGGACCTAAAGTGACAAAAATTTGACCTAAAGTGACAAAAATGTGACTTTAATCATTAAAATTGTGACTTAAAGTGTCGAAAACGTGACTTAAAGTGACAAAAACCCAACTAAAAAGTGTGGCTCAAATAGAGAGGACCTCGTAAACAGGATTAATGAAACAAAATTCAGCTCCAGATTAGGGCCGGGTGATTTGGCCAAAAATGATTATGACGATTTTCTTTGGGCCAGTTCATGATTTTGATTTTATGGCGTTTCGTGTTCATTTCACAGAGCAGCACGATTTCGGAAAAATATCTCATTGTGATTTTTTTTTGACAGCGTCCCAGATAGAATGGAGTACGCATGACATGTGGTTGAAGCTGGGAGGGGGAGGATATTCTGATAAACATTCCTCAAAACAGCGTGAATGCAACAGAATAGTACTTCAGGTGTGTTTTTGATGACGGGACATTGTTAGAACAGGGTTACAAGCTCAAAAAAGTCACTGTAGCAGAATATGTGTCCTTTAAGTTCTAAGTAAGTGACGTGTATATCGTCTGTCCCTAACAGAGTAATCTCTCCCTGCACGACGCATCCAACACATTCAGACTATAAGCGCTTTATACTCAGAGATAACACATCATGAAGACACAACATACAATTATCACATAATAGTCAAAACATAAACACATTACACCAAGACAAGGAGGAAGATTAGATAATGATTAGATGACATTTATCTATATAAGTGATTTCGGGTCAAATGGGCTCCGGCCAGGCGGAACAAACACAAGATACGACTATGTTAAAGTTTAAGTTAACCGTAGCAATTTAGAATGAGTGAAACCCCAATATCTGCCATTACACAGCAAAAGTGGGCGGGGCAGAGTAAGGTCAATAAAACTCACAAAACCTTCAAGACTGGTGTCGTCTATGCCAGAGGTTCCCAAACGTTTCTGCCCAGGACCCCCAAATTAGCCACGCAATTGACTCGGGACCCCCAAAGCGAAATGAAAATGACAGTAGCAATAATTTTAAGTGTCAAAGCCTGTTAATTCAGGTTTAATATCGGTTATTTGAATAGTTTATTGTCTTATTAGACCCTATTTCACTAAAAGATACTGTTTAAAATAAAAAAAAATAAAGCAAATACAATGTCATATTAATTAAAATGAGATCTTGAAATCATCTCGCGACCCCCAGCTCACCCCTCGCGACCCCCCACTTTGGGAACCACTGGTCTATGCAACCTGCGTGAAAGTTCAGGGGTTACAGATGCAAAGCAAACAGGTGCAAAATGGATCATACGTGTCCTTTAATGAGCCAAATTAACCTCAGTAACGTCTAACACAGGAGCCTTTAATACTTCAGTGACACGTTTGAATTGGAGTAGTGTCTTTTAGTCCATCTATAATCGGACCATTATCCAGTGCAATGGAACCTGCCTGGCGCCTGTGGCCACGTTAACTCGTCCGGAAATAAGCTTTTCACAGAACGACCTCCGTCTCTCTATCATCCTTCATTCAGAGCAGCTCAACCATGTGATGTGTCACCGAGTCTCTGTGCGCCCGCGGTCACAGCACTGTCTTCCCCTTCACTTACTCTCACGCTTTATACGGATCTCACAAAGGAGCGTGTCTCCATGGGCCCCTTTAAACAGATGTAGCGAGCGCGGGGCATGTTTTTATTACGACAATGGACGCAAATGACCCGCAGATACGCAAATTGGCCATAAGAACACGGCCGCTGACAGGTGAAGTGAATAACACAGGTTCTCATACGTGTCAGGCAGCAAAAGGCTAGTGTTAAAATACAGTTTATAGAGTTTGGTGGAAGATTTAAAATGTCTACACTTATCGAATCATTGAGGGGGAAAAAAGAACTAGTAATAGCCTTAAAGGGCCTGCACCAGATATTTATTTACTGTAGTTAAGATAAATTCTCTTTACTTTACACATTGTTTGATAGAAGCAACTTCTTGGAATAACCGTAGAAAGGGTTTCAGGGGTTGTCATGACGCTGTTTGAAGATCGAGACGTTTCGACTTTTATCCAAAAGTCATTGTCAATCAGAGAGCTGGTATGGGAACTCAGGCTTATATGCTACTCTAAGTAGTGAGAGTCCTGCCCCCAGGGAGGAGTCACTGAACGCCTACCTACGTTTGGAAAATTGTTTATTTGTCACCTGGAACTCGATAATTGGTCTGCCTTTGTTAGGTTAATAGTTGGCCCTGCCCAGTTTCACCTGTGGTTAAGATCTATTATTGTCTTAGATCTATTGTTCTATTGAGAGTTGGCTGTTGCTCCCTCCTCACTGCTGATGACCTCATTAGCCTTTGACTGCTCTATAGATTTGGACCAGGGTGTTAGGATGCTGTCATAAATCTTAGCCAAATTAAATTTTAAGCCCCCATTCCTGTTTAGAGACGGATTCTCTCTTTTGACAAAAATAGCCTCCATAACTCATCTTTCAAACCAGTTCTTCTCTCTGCTCAGTATCTTCACCTCACTGTCCTCAAACGAGTAGTTTGTAGCTTTTAGGTGCAGATGGACTGCACTTTGCGGTCCCGTGGCGGTAGATCTTCTGTGTTAGTACAGCCTTTCTTAGAATAACGTTGGGTTTGTAAAGTATAATCCGTGCTTATTATAAACGCACTTTGTTAGGAAAGAACTCGTGCAGAAGTGTTTGCCAGGGTCACCTCTTTTCAGCCAATCAGGCACATCGTACACTATGAATCATGGGTAAATAACTGCTAGACACTATCCCAGACATTCTGTCATAGTGCAGTTTCAAAAGTGCTATAGTGCAATATTGAGTGAAAGCAAGGACTATGTGGGCGGTGCTAACGGTTCAAACAAAAACATGTTCCTGTCTCACGGTTCAAAATGGGGTACAGGCCCTTTAAAGTCTATATGACAAATTCTAATGTTTGTCTAATCATGACTTAGTTTGGTGGGAGGGCACGTGTGGTTAATATTTATCCTAGTTTTCAGTCGTTTTCAGGGCGCCCAGGAAATCGGTGCGTTGTTGACTTGTTTCTCGTGTTCATTAAACATTTTACACAAATCAATCTACTTTATGTACACTTAGTAGTGTTTTTGTTACATTTAGTAGTGTTTTTGTCACATTTAGAAGCATTTTTGTCATTTTAAGTAGCCTTTTTTGTCACATATAGTAGTGTTTTTGTCACATATAGTAGTGTTTTTGTCACATTTAGTAGTGTGTTTGTCACATTTAGTAGTGTGTTTGTAACATTTAGTAGCATTTTTGTCATTTTAAGTAGCATTTTTGTCAAATTTAGTTGCGTTTTTGTCCTCTTTAAACGCCGCATTGCCCTCCGCGCCCGGCCCTCAGACCCTCGTGTCGGCGCCGCTCTTTCACACAAATAAGAAGTGGACGTCCTCAGCTCAAAGGGCGCTTCCACTGACGCTATTGTCGCTAATTTCCGCCCCGACATTCTTCTCTTTTGTTGTTCCACGCCCAAAGCTTTATTCTCGTCCCAGCTGCCTCCACAAAGAAGAGGAAAGTGAAATATTTTTACATAAATGACTTGATTCGCCCGCGCCGCTGCCAGTCGGAATTATCAGCTCGCTCAAATTGAGTTTAGCACCGGTGGCTTTGTGAGCGTTTGTCTGCGTGTCGTCCTGGCCCTCAGCCAACTCACCGCGCGGCTAAATATATTGAAATCAGGGCTAAGCTGCTTAAAATATTCGCATTTCACTTGTAGTTTATAGAAATATCTCAAGCTGGCGAAAAAGCCTTACATGGGTACATTTTAATTTTTGAGCCGGTGAGCTGCAGCAAAGCACACTGGGAAAAAAAGGCTGTCTTCAAAGTGCACTGTGTGACTCGACTGTGATACCTGCTTGTCGCCATGGAGATGCTGTTGTATTATCTGGATGTTGATGTAATCCATTACTATTCCAGTATGTTACCAGCTTTATCAACACAACCTTCCTGAATTATTAAGTAAAGTTAATATGAAGTGATATAAGAATAAAGATATAATTAAGAATAAAATATCAAAAACAGTCGGTATACTTTATAAAACTAAATTTGTCTTAAGACATGTTTGCATGTATTATACTCCCCTCGTGCTTCCTTATCTGACCTACTGCTTAGAAATTTGGGGAAATGCTTGTAAAACATACTTCCATCCTATAATTACACTACAAAAAAGGGCAATAAGAATAATTAATAAAGCTGGATTGCGTGACCAGACAAACAAACTTTTTATAAAATCAAATACATCGAAATTTATGGACATAGTTAAGAACGTTGGAAATGTTGTTTCGTGTTGTGAGAAAGGACGTTCCCATAGGCATTTAATCTTTCTTTACATTAAGAAATAGTCGTATTAACTCTGGAATGATCTCAGTGATGAATTTAAGTAAAAAAAACAAAACAAACAAACTCTAAAACATGAAATGATTAATACTTAATTAATAAAGTGTTGTTGTAAACACTAGGAGATAGAAGGAATTCTAAGTCTAGAATACAGATAAATGTCAGTGGATTTTCTGTCTGAGATGTTGAGTTGTCATTTGTGTCATATTCAGGGGGGGCTCATATAAACATAATTTTATTTTCTCAACTAAATAAACAAATTCATTTGTTCATATAAAAAAATATATATAAGTCTTATTAGCTTTTTTTTTTCTTAAATTCTTACAATTATAATTTTTTTGTATCTTATTATGTGACCTAAATAATCATGACTACAAATCAACCAAATTATCTTGACATCCCTGTTTTTTCACTAGCGTTATATATTCCAAATCTAAAAAGTATTAGTTGATACTAAAACTAGGTACTCATTTGAACGAATATCACGAAAAAAGAAAAGAAGAAAATGTTTCATTATTAGTTTGGTATTGTAATTGGTGTTGAGAATCGAGTGTTATCTTTTAGAGTTAGGGTAAATTAACTCTATTATCAGATTTTTTTAAATGAATGAAAATATAGACTGCAACCATTAATCAACAAACTGTAACCAAATCGTCAACTATTAAAAAAAAGTTTTAAAAAAAAGTTTTAAAAAAAACAACAAAGTTATCCGGTCTATAGACTGTAAAACACACACAAAAAGTTACAAAAAAATGATATTGAGAAACAAAAAAATAATATTACACTTTTATATGGTTTGAAAAGTCAGTCTACAAAAGAAATACTTGTTTGACTGTTCGTACTATTATACTAAAAATATCACAAATAAAAACCTATCTATTACAAACTGAATGACGCTAAATAATAAAACATATTAACAAATGTATGTATTTATTAACCTTTATTTAAGCAGGTCAAAACCCACTGAGATCGACAGCTCTTTTTCAAGAATGACGTGGGAAATGAGCACAAACTCCTGAAGAGCACACTCTGAATTCAGTCATTTGAGCTTTTATTTTGAAGTTTTCACCCTGTAGTGACTGTATTTCTGTAGCGCTGGCTGCTCGGTGCTTCCCGGTCGGAGCCTGGTCTGCTCACATTCATGATTCCAGTAAATGAAGACGTTTGCAGGAGCTCTTGGCGTTAGAAGGTGAAGCTCAGACTGGACTCAAAGGCGGTGTTTGTGCAGAACACTGATACGGAGCTGCAGGCTGCTGTGGTGAGGCCGAGCAGCACGGGCGCTCCAGTTTAATAATCCAGAGTACACACGTTTTAATAAACCGCCGTCTATATTTACACTTAAAACGCATCGGGTGGATTTGAACTCTCCAGTGTCAGTGGAATGTTGTAGAATCTGTCTGTTTTTCACAACATTTCACACATAATCTTGCTGCTTAAATTGGGACACAAAACGTTTAGAAGTGTTTTAGTCCCATTTAGTGGGACTTTAAGTAGCGTTTTTGTCATTTTAAGTAGCCTTTTTGTCACATATAGTAGTGTTTTTGTCACATTTAGAAGCATTTTCATCATTTTAAGTAGCCTTTTTGTCACATTTAGTAACGTTTTTGTCACATTTAGAAGCATTTTTGTCATGTTAAGTAGCCTTTTGTCACATATAGTAGTGTTTTTGTCACATTTAGTAGTGTTCTTGTCACATTTAGTAACATTTTTGTCATTTTAAGTAGCATTTTTGTCAAATTTAGTAACATTTTTGTCATTTTAAGTAGCATTTTGTGCCTTTTCGTAGCGTTTTTGTCACATTGAGTAGCATTTTTATCATTTTCATTAGCATTTTTGTCACATTTAGTAACATTTTTGTTATTTTAATAAGTAGCCTTTTTGTCACTATTAGTAGTTTTTTGTCACATTTATTTGCATTTTTGTAATTTTAAGTAGCCTTTTTGTCACTTTTTGTTGTATTTTTATCACTTTTAGTAGCCTTTTTGTTGCTTGCAGTCGCAGTTTTGTTGCTTGTAGTTGCCTTTTTGTTGCTTCTGGTCACCATTTTGTCAGTTTTGGTCACCTTTTAGTCATTTTTAGCTACCTTTTTGTCTCTTTGTTGCTTTAAGGCACGTTTTTGACGTTCTTAGACGTGTTTTTTGTCGCCTGTTATTGCTTTAGTTGTATTGCTTGTGCAAACCAGTGCCATTATCAGTATCGGTTCAGTAACTGTCTGCACACTGACTCTCCTGAGCTGGAGGCTGGACCAACTCACAGTAGTTCACAATGTGTTAATAGGAGTGTGCCACATAAATAATTATTCAGTGTGTGTCATATAAACAACGTTCTAGTATCTGAAGTGTTATGTCAGTATAATAAAGGCCTTGTGATGATAAAAGCTGCTGGTCTGTATAATGTGCTCGTGCTGCCAGAGGGGGCGCTGCCTTCTCTTCTCCTTTTGTCTGCGTTTGTGTTTGTGTTTGTGAAGAACAGAGTGATCCAGGAGCACAGCTGTATGTCTGAGATTAAAGGCCTGGATGAAGGCACAGAGTGAAGTCAGTGCAGGTGAATCTAAACAATCACACAGCAGTGATTGTACTTTCAGTATTCAGCAGCAGAAAAGGATCAGGTGGACGGAGCTGGAGCGCTGCCACGTCTTGTGAAAGCACCTTGATTCTGCTCACAGTCAATATTTCAACCATTTAAAAGTTCATTTTTGTGGGAATATGAAATCCAAATATAGACATTTCTGGCTGATGATTGTCTAAGACGGGGATTTTCAACCTTTTGCCACGGCACACCAGCTTTTACACCCTTTGGTAAACAAAACCTGATATACTGTGGAATGGGGTCTGTCTGTCTGTCTGTCTGTCTGTCTGTCCTTTCTTTCTTTCTTTCTTTCTTTCTTTCTTTCTTTCTTTCTTTCTTTCTTTCTTTCTAAGGTGAGACACTACAGGCAAAACTCACTTTTTTGTTTCATGATCAGTTTGCTCTCTCAATATCAGCTTTCATGTGGAAACAACACACTCCAGTCTCCTTTTTAAGATGTTTTATTCTTCCATTGAATCCACTTCATCCATACATTTCTCTGGGACATTGGAAATTCAAAGTCTTTTTCTTAAAATGCATTTTTCTCCCTCGGGACATAAAGATCCCGACTTAAAGTAGCTCCTACACCAAACTATACAATCGTGGACTCAAGAAGATTTTGACGAAGTTTAAAGTAAAAAAAAAAAAGGCAAAATTAGTATTATTATGACAAATTTCAGTCCAATCTAGTTTGTTTAAAAACTGTGTCCAAAATCAGCCAACATTTTTTAACCTGGTTCTGTCCATTTTTGAGATTTAAATGTCCCAAATATGTGTAATTTTTAGCCATTTTTACACATGAACCTCATTTCTACATGAAAACATGACATGATGAAAAAGTTGTAATACATTTTGTTTTCTTACATTTATGTGAGTAAACCACAGGAGAAGTTTCAAATGAATATCTTTATATTTAAAGGTCCCATATTCTGCTATTTTGCCCTTTACACAGTCTATTCTAAGGGCTTTGTTGATACATTTTTGCGTTGTGCAACATCCATAACATAACAGTTTAGAAAAAACACCCATTTCTTGGACTGGCCCCCCTCCTTGCAAAAGCAAACGGCTCACTCTGAGATCTGACCCCCCCGAACAGAGAGAAGGCTGCCTCCCCCGCCCAACCCGCGCGCCTCCCCCGCCCAACCTGCGACGAAGCCTAGAGTGGAGATGGTGCATGCGCCGTGTGCTCCGGTAAACAGCGATACACAAACACTGAATAAACATTTTATCCGTCCTGACGGTGCGTCGTGCTGAGTCCTACGTCCTGGATCTGACCTGGAGTTTGACGTGCTCCAGGGCCTCGACGACGGACGTTGCCGTTTGGTAAATTACAAGCTAACTCTTCTATCTGTCGTATCCATCGTGTAATTACTGTGTAGCATTAGCATTAGCTGTTTTTATTCTTGTGGCTGCGCGCTTCCTGGAGGCGTGGCTTAAACACCGCGTCATCCTGGTGAAGCGCGTCATCCTTATGAGGAGCCCCCGTCTGCTGCTCAGCCGAGGGGGACGGAAAAGACAGTTCTCTAGTGAAAACATGTGGGAATCAATCAAAAAACCACTTTGGGCACAACATACGAGGCCCAAATAGCACTGTAGGAAGGTTAAAACCTCTGAAAAGTCGATTTTGCATGATATGGGACCTTTAATATTTATTCACCTGCAGTGTCACTCCTTAAGGCCAACATTTCACTTTTCAAACATTTCATTTTTTCCCATGTACCCGTGCCTTGTACGTGTTGCTGAATCGATCATTTGACTTTGAACACATGCACCTACACTCACCCACTGCTCGGCCAGAGGGGGCGCTCCTCCCTCCCTCTGCCTCCCCCCTCTCCCTCCCCCTCTGTGTTGGCGTGGGGGGGCACAGGTGTTCGGGGAGCGCTCCTGTGTATATTGTGAGTAAAAGCCCCTGATTGAGAATGGCAGCGCGGCCTCCTCCAGTCAATAACTCATTTGGAAAGGGTTATGAATTAGAATGATCTTGCTGAAGGGAAGGTACACTCCGGCTCCCACAACCTGGAATTATAATCCCCGTGCAAAATCGATGCGGGGGGAAGAAAAAAAGACGTTCCATAGGGATGCGCACGTCTCCCCCTCCCGTTTTTTCCTACCTTTATCTGCCAATCGGGTGAATTTCTGCTGATAAGCCATAAATCCAATTACCTAAAATGTCAAATTAGAATGTGAGAGCGTTTAGTTTGGCCGGGGAACGTGCCTGGATGCTTCCCCTGCTCCCCTGGGTGCAGATTATATGTCAATAATGTCTTGTGTGCCAGCGAGCTTCTTTCATTAGCTTGTATTTAGATTGAAGTGTCATCTATTTTACAAGAGCTGCTGCTGCGGTGGCGGCTGTAAGTGGTGCAGGAGTGGTGTCTGTTGTGATGGAGAGCCGAGCTGCTTTAAGACATGTTCAATAACTCCACAGATTATATCGCGGCGTCGGGAAGAACCACAACAATGAGTGTAATTTTGATGTAGTTTAAAAATGGACGGGAAAGGAGAATTATTAAAGGCGCTGAACTTGAAATTTGCTGTCTTAAAAAGGTGACAAACAGCACATTTAAACAATATAAATGTATTGTTCACTTTTCTAATTCCTAACTATTTACTGCAAGGAATTTCTAAGCACTTTTTTAAAAACAACTTTCAGAAGCCAGAGCGAGTTGTTTTCCTGTTTGCAAAGGTTAAAAACACACATTTTTACCCTAAGTGCTGCTTTTGTAATATACCTGTACTAAGGCAAATATATTCCGTCATGGCAGAATTTTTTTTCCAGAAAATGAAGTATTTCTCCCTGAAAAGTATTGCAATTCCACATGTTTTGATATACACATTTATTTCCTTTGTGTGTACTGTTCCAAAAGCCGCCCATTTTAGGAGTTTTGTGTGAAATTATCTCAATTTAGCTTGTTTCCCCTCTGTATTTTATGTTATTCCAATGCACACAGAGGAAATAAAGACGTGGACAGCAAAACATATCACATCTCAAGACTTTTCAGGGAGAATTTCAGGGGTAGCAACACTTACCAACACTTTTGTTCATGTATTTAAGAGCTATATATTTATACTGAGGCAATAAATATTAACAATCAATGCATTTTTTTTTTTACATTAAAAACATTTGGTACAGCCCCTTTAATGTAACTTAAAGGCAACACTTCAGGAGTCACTCAAAACAATAAGAATTAGAAATGATGTTGAGGGTTAAACATTCTTCAAGGGCACACGCTTTTTTCTTTGCAAGCAAAAACAAGACCAGAAAAAGAAAAAGATAACAGCATCTTAAAGGCACTGTACCTGTTTTTTGACATGTGAAAAACAGAACCAGTTCATCTTGACAATAAAGTAAAATATGTTTTCCCCAGCACAGATATATTTAAAAAGCATCATTTATCTACGATGTAAAATACAATAATAAATGTGTTTAAAGCAGCTCTGGTGTCACTCACATGTGTCTGAGGCTTTTACTTTGACAAAACCACCTGGATTTTTCATATTTTGTGACATTCTGAGGTTAATCCCAGTTTCTCCAGTGAAATCCCATTATGTTGCACGTCTCGTTTGCCTCCATTGTAGGATTTATAATGTTTTTGTTTGCAAACTTTTAAAGGGTCTATAATACATAGTTTCCTAGCACTGTAAAAATAGTTGTTTTTGCATGAATTCCTCTGCAGTTGTGTTCTTTTGAGCGCAGTTTGGCTCAGATACATAGAAATTCTTCATAATTTTGATATATTTTTGCCACACCCCCTTTTAGTCGATTAATCAGTCGATAGGGCAGGTCTTTAGTCGACCAAGAATTCCTTTAAAGTGCGTATGACGGGTTTTTATGATTTTCTAATTTTGACTTTATTCAGTGTATTAATACCTCTTATAAATATAAATTGTAGTTTTACACCAACCAGGTCACTGTTTGTGGAGAAAAGTTGAAAAATCTGTTGACAATTACAGGAAGTGAACACCCTGATGACATCACACTGTGGAGACAAAGGTTATGCAAAATTTACACAAAATAAGCAACCTTTTTGAGATTTCAAACAATGATTCAACAAAATAAAGTCGTGCACATGTGTTTCTCTTTGTCAAATGAACAAAATCTGTGACGTTAGATGAGTTTTGGCCAGTGTGCCGTGTGGTTGCTATGGTAATTTCCTAGTGTGATGTCATACTTTACAACCAGGAAGTAAAATTAAAAACCTAAAAAAATAGCTAAACTGGGGTAGAATCATGGATGTATTAAAAGAACTGGATAAGACACGCCCCCTCTGTCGATGTCCCAGATTGATTAGTGGCCGTGCGAGGTACTGCAGCCTCTTGGAACCAGCCTTTTTCTAAAATTGCTCATTATAATTGCAGACAGCACTGAATTATTATCAGTATTTAAATAAAATAGAAGGAAATGTTCTTTTCTACCGTTTCTAAAATCACTGAAATTACCGTTTTTATATGAAGTGGGGGATTGTCGTCACGTGGTGCCCCTGAAGCAAAGATGGCAGCCTCCATATCAGGAAGTAAAGCAAAGATGGCAGCCTCCATATCAGGAAGTAAATGTGGAAGTAAGAAACTTTTTTGGGGTCATGCGCCAATGAGCACAGACCACAGGGATAAACAGGGCGGCCATTTTGAATTCATCTTCCAGTTTTTATTATAGTTCTATGGGTAGAATTTGTGAAGATTCTAGCAGAAATTGAAATATATTTATCTGAACTGCATTTTAGTGAAATGAGTAGTTCAACCTGTCAGGCGCACTTTAATCGACTACGACCCTAATTCACAGCTGGTATTTTCCGTTGACAATGTTGTACCCCAAACATAAACTGTCAACCACACGATGCACTGGTCCCTCATCAGACCCTTTCACCAACAATTTGTCAATGACGCCACATTAAAAAAAAACCCTCTCCGAGTTCACTGCCTGCACGAGAGTCTTATCTTTGCTTCATTTTCGCTTTTTACACCGATTTAGCCGAGTGGAAATATCCCATTGTTAATCCTGCCTTTAAAGCTCTCCATACTCCTCTCAGCTCAGGGCTACACTCTTGTACGATGTCAAACCTGTTGGGACTGAGCAGTAAATCTCCATTAAGGTGGAAATGATTCATAGTTTAGTGTTTAATGAGAGGCTGACTCAAAATAGTAGTTATATGAAAATGAGAAAGAGTGAACTATGAAAGAGGAGAGTCGCGGTGAGTCATTCGTGGGTCACTGCGTACTGAATGAGATTTTAATGGTAATAATTGTCAGTCGTTGAGCCATAAATGTGTTCTAGTAAAGGCAATTCATGTGTAATTTTGTATTTTCCTTTAAGATCTTAAGACTGAATCCATTACATTTCAATAACACGCGAAATGTGCAGTTTTTGAAATAATTGTCATCTAATTTAGCAATCGAATAATAGTCAGCTGGTCCATGCATCGGCTTCAAAACATGCCATGAGCTGAGGAAATGTGTTTTATGGCACAAGTTAAAGTGCTCCTGACAGGTTGGACTCCTCATTTGACAAAAATGCAGTTAAGATAAATATATTTCAAATTTTGTTTGTTATGGTTTAGTAATTTTTTTGTTTTTTCGGTTTACTTCCTGGTTGTAAATGATGACATCACACTAGGAAATTACCTAGCAACCATCCTGTACACGGGGCCAAACTCATTCAATGTCACAGATTTTTTAATTTTACAAATAAAAATCCATGCGAATGCCTTTGTTTTGTTGAATCAATGTTTAAAGGATCAAAAAAAGTTGTTTGTAAATTATGCATAACCTTTGTCTCCCTAGTGTGATGTCATCAGTGCGTTTACTTCCTGTAATTTTCAACATATTTTTCAACTTTTCTCCACTAATGGCTGCTTGATTGGTGTAAAACTAAAATGTATATGAACAACTGGTATTAATGCACCAAATAAAGTCAAAATTAGAAAATCATGAAAACCTGTCATACGCACTTTAAGCTGCAGGTACATGTAAAAGATGATGACAATGATCTGGATGAACTGATCCTCTTCTGCCTGGAGGAACTGCTTCTGCTCTGCTCTAGATCACGGGTTCCCAACTTTTCTGGCCAGGACCCCAAAATAGCCATACAACCAACTCGGGACCCCCAAAGGGAAATGAAAAATAATTCTAAGTGTCAAATCAGGTTTAATGTTGGTTATTTGAATAGTTTATTGTCTTATTAGACCCTATTTCACTAAATGATACTGTATTTAATTAGAAAAATAGAGCAAATACAGTCTCATGTTTCTTCATATTAGATCTTGAAATCATCTCGCGACCCCCAGCTCACCCCTGACTCCCACTTTGAGAACCACTGCTCTAGATGAACTGTTGGTTGTCTGCCTGGAGGATCTCTCTGTGCTGGATGGACTGTCTAGAGGAGCCATGTCTAGAGGAACTCTCCCACACTAGATGAGCCACCTTCCTTCCTCTTGAGTGGTTCAGTGGATGCGCCGGTCCTGGTCCATCTGAGGTCTGTCCGTCTGTGGGAGTAGGATCTCTCCTTCACTGGTTTCTACTTTTCCCCACAGGGTTTTTGTAGTTTTTCTTTGCTGAAAAGGAGGGTCAAGGACAGGGAGCGCTCTAGGACATTTATCCACTTCTAAATTCTATTGAACATTGTTTAATTGAACTGCTTTCTACCTGTGGCCCATCGAGGCAACTGTTCTTGTGATTTTAGGCACTACAAAAATACATTGAATTGAATAATTTCAGTTCACAGCATGCGCTCTGGGACATTTATCCATTTGCTAAATTCTCTTGCACGTTCTTCATTTCTCTCTCCTCCTCCTCTTCGAGTGCGGACGTGTCTTCTCTCTGCTCCTGCTCTGTTTTTTTGCTACTTGCTTTGTCTCGTCAATTTTTTCCAACTTTTTTTACCTTTTCAACTCGGATTATCTGCCCGCCAACTGATCTCTGAAAATGAATGTGATCGACTGGTCTCTGAGCGCTTTGGATAAGATTTTCTCCCAACGAAAAGCCTCCCCCCCCGGAGAGGCACGCTGCCCCGACGGAACAGACATGGCTGGATTCCTACGGGATAATTGGTATAACACCTGGCAGATCCTATGCATCGAGCCCTTGCAGGTCGAAGATGTAGAAGATCTATTTATATTTGGATTTATGATAGCGGGCTTTCTATTATTGGGACTTGGAATCGCCTTTGTCTATCGGAATATTTTTCAGACAGGAGAATTCGTCCAAAACCTGTCTGAGAACAACAAAAGAAAGTTTGTGGAACTGAGTGAAAGGGTGTTAAGACTTGAGCAAAGACTGGACCACGGACTGGCACAGCTCCTGGATCTGGATCGTAACATCTTATCTCGGACCACGGAGGTGCTGAAAGCCGTTGGACAATTAGAGAGAGACGGTTAAAGATGGACTAACTCAATGAAACAACGAATCGCTACTCGGAAAGACCAGAAATGATTGGTTTATTGATCTGTACAAATTCCTGATCAACAAATGTATTAAAATATATTTTTCTGCCCTCCCTCCCTTGGTTTTCCTCTTATCCGGACCTTGAGATGCAGCTGGCTGGAAGAACCCGAGTCAGACCGACCTTGCAACATAAACATGAGATAACATTTGCACACACCGCCCGCGCTCTCCCCTCTATCTTCTTGTTTGTGACCCTGCCCTATATCCACTGAAAAAATTCCATCACGTGACCACGTGTACCGTATTCCCAATATCTGTTGTATATTGTGTATTAATGTTTGCTCTACTGTTCATTTCTAAACAGCTACTTGCATCTTTTGATTACTTAACATGGATTACTTACAGAATGCAGCTACCTGCTTTGTCTTGCTTATGTATTGTCTATAAATGTAATTGTATATGTTCTGTTGTAACGGCAACTGTAGTTTCAACGGTTTGTAAAGCGCTTTGGGTGCCTATTAGGCGGAAAAGCGCTCTATAAATAAAAATTCTTCTTCTTCTTCTTCTTTAAACTGTGGCCCATAGAAGCAATATTGTTGTGATTTTGGGCGCTATAAAAATAAATGGAATTGAATTGAAATTTCATGAACAGTCTAGTTTGTATAGCTCTAATCCTTCAGTTATTTAGTCGAAGTCGGTCGAAGGAATCATAGTTGACCAATATTTTTCTCAGTCGATTAATCATTTTATTTGATTACAATTATATATCTAACAATAATGAGAAAATATGGAAAGAGCTAAACATTTTGGAGTCTAACATAGAAATACTTGGTTTCCTATTACTTTTGTGTAAAAATAGTTGTTTTAGCATGAACTCCTGTGCTGGTCTTTTGAGTGCAGTCTGGGTCAAATACAGGGAGGTACTTTATAGTTTTGGTGTATTGTTACATCCACTTTTAGTCGATTAATCGGTCAATCGGACAAGTCTTTAGTCGACCAAGAATTTCTTCAGAATCTGTTTATTGCCATTGTCGGCGATCAAAATTCACAAACAGAGGAACTTGCTTCGGCGTAAGATGCAACATAAAACGAATAAATGAATACAATATTAGCAAAATATATAAAAAGAGGCATGCATAAGGTTAAGAAAAAAATAAAATAAACATAATAGACTAAGACTATATTCAGAAATGTAGTCTTTAGTCGATTACAGCCCTAATATTTTGTCCATAAATGTTCTGCACTTGGTCCACAAATGGAGCTTTATCTGGTAAAGTTTAGACAAATGTAAGAATATTCAATTAGCAAAATGATCGTTAACTGCAGCCCGAAAACAGAGATTCTTGCTCTGAGTGGGACTTTCTTGTTAAAAAAATGAAGTCCGTGGCCATAATGTTTTGCTTGAATACAATAATGAAAGATGTTTCCTATTCTCTGTAGCTTTGGTCGACATTATTGCTTGTCGTGAATGATTAGAACGTATTAATAAAAATGGCAGGGCTTTGTTTACCGTTTGGTCTCAGTTACACGCTTTAATGTCCAAAAGCTATTGTTATACACACCGTAATAATGAGTCCACCAAGAAAAATGCAGCGGAGAAAATGTCCAGGAGGCAATTTGCGGCTGACACATACATGATTATGCAAAACTCCACGCGGCGTTGTGTTATTAATGAGATGCCCGGGTTTGTGGCGCATTAGTTGCACCTCGTAGACTAATAATTACCCAAATGCTGGCTGTTTTCTCATTCTGCAGGTCCACCGCGGCGTAAAGGGCTGCTCCTGGAGTCCTGTTCAAAGACTTCCAGGATGAAAGTTAGTTTGGTCCGCACGAGTGACGAGAACGCTTTCGCTCGCTTGATAGAGACGTGTTCTTTAATTAGAAAGTTTAGGGTTTAATCCCTGCAACCGTTCAGTGAAAATGTAGTTGTGGCCTTAGTATTTTATGTGTTAGTGTTGATTAAGGCACACGTGATAAAATATTGAGTTTTTGACGCTTTTAACTGTTAAATAATATTGTTTCCAGAGTTGTGTTCACTTGTCTCATTAATCCTGTTTACGAGGTTCTATTCTTCTGAGCCTCCGAAAACACACAAAACACTCAAAATTTGACAGATTTGTGACATTATAGATAGAAATCCTGAGGTCTTTTATGGTTTTTAAGTCTATAAATTATCCCCTGACTCGCTCGGAGTATTTCTGCTGTTAAATCACATTCTTTAACTGCATTCACATGTCGGGGCAAAGAGTAAATTGTGGTACTGGCCCTTAATAGCAACCCTTAAAAGATGATTTATATCATAACAGGCACGTTAATATATTAATAGGAACAAATCAATTATTTCAACATATTTATTTGAACTATACACAACCTCCAAAATGTGTCATGTGCTGTGCTCAGATGAAGCAATTCACCTAAAATGACACAAGAAACATGTAAAGTTAAGCGTTTTTTATCGAAAAAACCTTTTTACTCTTTGAAGATGAGGTCAAGCTGCATTTTTTTTTTAGCCTCCTCTCAGTTAAATATTGTTAAAACTCATATTTGCCTAACAACTCATCAAATTATCAAGCAATTCAACCAAAATAGACATTTGTTGCAGCCCTGGACCATAATTAATTTACAGAAATGTCCAAGCATCATATTTATCAGCAGGAATAAGATTTTTTTTTTAACAGAAAAGTGTCAGTACCAGCAGCAGAATCAGGTGCAGAATGTATCGCTCACGTAATGCAGCCCCAGCATCCTAAATATGCACGGTCTTTGAGCCCAGAGTCAGTTTGTGTAAAGCAAACAGAGCACTTCCTGCTTCCCGTAGAATAAAATGCTGAATAAAATACTGAATAAAATACTGTAGATGCAGAGAAAGTGCTGTGGTCTTATTTTTACTCAAATTGGTGCTTTTACAATAAATCTGTTCTGGGGAAAACAGATTTGACTTAATTACATGCACACATCGGGTACATGAACTAGTTTTCTATTTATACAGTCTGTGCTCTGCCAAGGCCATTGTTCCGGCTTGATTCGTGTGTGAAATTCTGTGTTGTTTGACTTTTGGGGCTCACAAATAGTTGCATTTTGCAGAGTTTCTGTTGAAAGAGACTCTGCTTTGGCCAGAGTCTTTAACCGTGTGCGAACAAACCCGCTGGGGGAAAAAACTAAACAAGAAACAAAGTAAATTCAGTTATTGTTTCTGAATGATTGCTGTGTGTTCAGTTCTGAGAAAGAGTCCGAGAACTAATGATAAATGTTCAAACTAATAAGACCGCCCCTGTTCAGAGGAATGTTTGAATCTAGTGATCAAACTAAACCTAAAGCTGCAAAAAATGTGTCAAAACGATACAAAAAAAAATGTAAAATGTAAAAGAAAATAGGGCTGAGTGATTTAAGGCGAGACGCTGCAGGTGAATAGGAAAAAATCTTAAATTTAAAGATATCAATTGTAAACTTCTCCTGTAGTTTACTCACATAAATGTAAGAAAAAAATATATTACGTTTTTCATCGTGTCATGTTTTCATGTAGAAATAAAGCATCGTATGTGAAAAAACTGCCAAAAATACATATATTTGGGACATTTAAATCTGAAAAATGGACAAAACCAAGTTTACATTTCTTGGTTCATTTTGTATACAGTGATCCCTCGCTCTATCGCGTTTCATCTTTCACGGCTTCGCTGCTTCACGGATTTTTTTTACAGTGCGGATATTTTTACAGTTCGGATATTTTTACAGTGCATCCACTGAACTTCAGCGCACGCACAAGAACGGGACCCTTTGACGAGTCGTTCGTTGCAGTTCTCAAATATAATCGAAGGTGGCATATCCGTTTATAAAAATCTTCTTGCTCAGAAAAAGAAAGAGCGCCAACAACTGCCCATAACAATGTTCTTCTCTCGGAGAAAGACTCCGAGACTGCGCCTTCAGTAGAAACAGAGGCTACAGCGGAGCGGAGTCAGGACCAAGAGGCACAGACTGTGAAATACACCAGTGACAATGTTTCCAACCCTGTATTACTATATTAAAATGATTGTTTTAAACACATTTTGGGCTTTAAAACAGGTTTTGATTTTTGGTTTCATTCCATAGTTCAGTATTGCATTGTAAAATAATAAAAAAATAAAGCTGTGACTACTTCACGGATTTCACTTTTCGCGTGTTATTTTTGGAACGCAACTCCCGCGATAAACGAGGGATCACTGTATATTAGTTACAGAAAAATTTACAGAGGATATTTGGATATCTTATTCAGTTTTTAAGTAGATTTGCCTGAAAATTGTCCTAAAAATTCAAATTTCAACTTATTTTTTAGACTTAAAACTTAAATAAATCAGGCTTAGAATTAGATATCAAAAAATCCCTCGGTACGTTTAGTCAAAATCTTGTTGAGTCCCAGACTGTAACGTTTGGTGTTTGTAGGATCTACTTTACGGCTGATCTTTATGTCCCTAGAGGAGAAAAATGTCCCAGAGAAATCTATGGATGAAGTGGATTCAATGGAAGGATAAAACATTTTTAAGAGCAGATTGGGCAAGTTTGTTGTTTCCACATGAAAGTCTGTGTTGAGAGAGCAAACTGACCAAAAAAAAAAAAAAAAAAATTAGTTTAGCCTGTAGTGTCTCGCCTTAAGAAGAACAAGCTTTGTGAGTAGAAACTCAGTACAGAAATATTATACATGACGCAATAATAAAGTCACTGTAGCTACTTAAAGACAGTAAGACCTGCTTTTGTCTTGAAGCTTAACCACTAACTTTTCCTGGAGTTTGGTTCACACAGAGGAGAGCGAGCTGCTTTCCAGAGATGCTGACGGAGGAGATTGTGGAGCTCCAGGCGTTTCGAACAAGTGTCGCAGTGACAGGATTTAAGGCTGGAGGCTGCGGGTGGCTTTCTAATCTGCACTTTTGAAACTTAAAAACAATAGGAGTGACTTTCAGCAGCTGTGGCTCCGGGTCACACGGGTCCAGCCGGGTTTTATCACTGAGGACTGTCACATGACCCAAAAAAAGGTCATACGCTCAAACAGGGCTGTAGTACTTTAGCCGTTTAGCCGGTCAATGGTATCTCAGTCGACCAAGATTTTTAGGTAACACTTTAGAATAACTCCCCTTATTCCTGGCTTAGTAAATCATGAATAAAGACTTAATTAATAGTGAACAAAGAATTTATTAATACTCCAACCTAACCCTAACCTTAATTAAGTAGTTACTAATCCTGAATCATGCTTAATAAACTATTTGTTCAGTATGAAATAAGGCTTTGTTCATGCTTTACTGAGGCAGGAATAAGGGGAGTTATTCTAAAGTGTTACCGACTATTATTATAAAATTATTAAAAAACAAGACGATATGAAGTGAGTTTGCTGTGGATTTTAGAGTCTTAAGCGCTTTGGGTGCCTATTAGGTGGAAAAGCGCTCTATAAATAAAAATTCTTCTTCTTCTTCTTCTTCTTCTTCTTCTTCTTCTTCTTCTTCTTCTTCTTCTTCTTCTTCTTCTTCTTCTTCTTCTTCTTCTTCTTCTTCTTCTTCTTCTTCTTCTTCTTCTTCTTCTTCTTCTTCTTCTTCTTCTTCTTCTTCTTCTTCTTCTTCTTCTTCTTCTTCTTCTTCTTCTTCTTCTTCTTCTTCTTCTTCTTCTTCTTCTTCTTCTTCTTCTTCTTCTTCTTCTTCTTCTTCTTCTTCTTCTTCTTCAGTTTCAGTCAGATACATAGAAATACTTTACAGTTTTGATATATATTTGCCACACCCCCTTTTGGTCGATTAATCGGTCGATAGTGCAGGTCTTTAGTCGACTAAAAAAATCGTACTCAGCGCTACACTTAAAACACCCTACTTTTTCATTTAACTGTTGTATTTCGAAGTCCATTGAATTTTAAAATAATTCTTCCACTATTGAACATTTTCTCTTTGGTGTTTGTCTTTGTCACATTTCTTTGCCCCTTTAATGCATAATTTATCTCGTCAAAACCTGTGAACGATCAAAGAGAAATCAGATTACGCACATCCGATGTAAATGTTTGATATCTCAGTAATCGTAGAACTCCAGATAGAATGTTTGTTATGGAGATTTTATTGCTTTATTGGCGTGTTCCGCATTGAAATCCTGCATTCTCGCTGCAGTAACGTCACCATGGAGACGAGCAGGGGCCGCAGCCTCCACCAGAAAAGCTACACAGTGCACCTTTACGTCGCTAAAGCAAGCACAAGGAACAATTATTCGTGGAGCGCAGTTCGTACAAATGTTATTCAGTGTGCTTTACATTCATTAAAACACATCAAATCACAAGACAATAACAAACACATAAATAATTAAAATCATATGTCACACATTTGCAGAGAAAGTATTTATATTTTACTAAAATACGCTACTTGTTTTTTTGAACTGCTATGTATTGACTAATTGTGACTCGTCGACTATAAAAAATAATTATAGTATAGGATAATTGCAACAGCTATATGGACTGTAGATATTTAAGGCAATTCAAAGTACTTTACACAACAGAATAACATTGCATTAAAATCACAAAACATCTTAAGACACAAAATAATCAAAAAAAATACATTAAATGAGAAGAGTGCAAAAAGGCCTTTTATAATAAAGCCAGTCTACTTTATTTTATTTTATTTTATCTTATTCTTAATCTTATGCATGCCTATTTTATATGTTTTATTATATTTTATTCATTGTTTTATGTTGCAGTTTCAAGTTCCTCTGAATTTTTATCACTGATAATGGCAATAAACCGATTCTGATATGGAGGCAGTATTAAATCAAAATGTCAAAAAACGTACAACAATATCAGATTTTTTCCATTAATACACTTTATTTGCAAATATTATCAATCTAAAGTTCTGCTGTCACCATAATCCAACCTTTATTTCATCGATAATGCATTTAAAAAGCCTCAATCTACCATAAAAAACAATAATTTAACCCATCGTCTACAAAAGTGATTTGTCATTTCCGGCTCTAATTCATCTCACGATCCGATCATAACGCCTGATCTTCTCACATCATCGCTCGTGCTTTCCAGGAGCTCCGACATGGCGTCCCGGTGCTTGAAAGTGATCTTATTAAGCAAAGGGGAGTCAAAGCGCTCGGTCCTCGCCTGGTCTGGTCCTGACCCGCCTCACTCGCGGGACCCCGCTCCATCAGCTCACTGTAGCCGCTGATTGCCTCTCTGTTTTGCCGGAGTTTGGTGCGAGTGTGTTTGCGATGTTCTTCAAGCGTGCAGCTTTGATTTCCCAAGACGTGCCGGTCAGGCCTCATCGCTTCCAGACAGCAATCTCTACTTAAAGCCCAAAGAGAAATGGCTCCGGAGGTGGAGAGAAGGAGGGAGGAGAGAGGAGGAGGGAGAGAGACAGTCGAGGTAGAAAGAAGAGAAAGAAGGAGGCTAATCCAGAGCGATTATAGAGATAAATAATTACCTAATAAAGAAGACACTTGGACAATACCAGGACTGTGTTGAGACTAAACCAGTGCACGCGAAGAAAATACCAATTCTAAACCAGGATTCTAAACCAGGATCAAATAAACGAGGTCTTAAGCAGGATTTTGAAGAAACCAGGACTTAAAACCAGGTCTAAAACACAACAGTAAGAGGATGAACCAGGTCTAAACCAGGATTGAACTTGTGCTAAACCAGTATTACATGAAGGTCTTAACAAGGACTTTGAAGAAACCAGGACTTAAACCAGGTCCAAAACGCAACAATAAGTGAATGAACCAGGTCTAAAACAGGATTTTACTTTGCTGAACCAGGAATAAACCAGGTCATGTGATTGGACTAATTTATAACCCAACATTGGAGAAACCAGGACTAAAAACCAGGTCTGAACCAGGTCTAAACTAGGATTGAACTTGTGCTAAACCAGGACTAAACCTTGTCTAAACCTGGTCTAAAACAGGACATTAGCTGAATGAACCAGGTCTAAACCAGGATTTAACTTGTGCTAAACCAGTATTAAATAAAGATCTTAACAAGGATTTTGAAGAAAGCAGGACTAAACCAGGTCTAAAACAGGACAATAAGGAAATGAACCAGGTCTAAACCAGGATTGAACTTAAACCAGGAATAAACCAGGTCATGTAGTTGGACTAATTTATAACCCAACAACGGAGAAACCGGGACTAAAAACCAGGTCTAGTACAGGACAATACCAGAATGAACCAGGTCTAAACCAGGATTTAACCTGTGCTAAACCAGTATTAAGTAACTAAGGTCTTAACAAGGACTTTGTAGAAACCAGGACTTAAACCAGGTCTAAAACAGAACAATAAGTAAATGAACCAGGTCTAAACCAGGACTGAACTTGTGCTAAACCAGGACTAAGCCAGGTCATGTGATTGGACTAATTTATAACCCAACATCGGAGAAACCGGGACTAAAACCCAGGTCTAAAACAGGACGATACCAGAATGAACCAGGTCTAAACCAGGATTTAACTTGTGCTAAACCAGGACTAAATAAATAAGATCTTAACAAGGACTTTGAAGAAACCAGGACTAAACCAGGTCTAAAACAGGAGAATAAGGAAATTAACCAGGTCTAAACCAGGATTTAAGTTCTGCTAAACCAGGACTAAGTCGGGTCATGTGATTAGACTAATTTATAACCCAACATCGGAGAAACCAGGACTAAAAACCAGGTCTAAACCAGGATTTAACTTGTGCTAAACCAGTATTAAATAAAGATCTTAACAAGGACTTTGAAGAAACCAGGACTAAAACCAGGTCTAAACCAGGATTTATCATGTCCTTAACGAGTACTAAATAGGTTCGGACTAATTGATTATCCAACATGGAAGAAACCAGGACTTAAACCTGGTCTAAAGCAGTAAACTAGCCAGGACTTCACTCGGGTTTAAAGATATGCAAATCTCACTGTACAATATCATCCCAACATTCATTTCACGGTACATTATTTATTGCTACGTTGCAGAGAGGCTAACCGGATTGAAGAAATTGTACTTTTTTTGTTTTATATGCCTTGATAAGCCTTTGCTGCAAATCATATCATAAAAACTTGAAATATAAAAATGCTCAGTACAAGTATTTCCTCATGTTTTCTGCACTGAAACAGAAATGATCCATGTTGTTTCGTCTGATGCTGCAGAAGAAACAATACTTTTAAACAAAGAAGAAGAACTTATGATTTGAAATACAGTGATCCCTCGCTATATCGCGCTTCATCTTTCACGGCTTCGCTGCTTCACGGATTTTTTTTACAGTGCGGATATTTTTACAGTGCATTGTGCTCTGAATCCTGATTGGCTCAGGGGCTTTACTGTTGTCTAGAAATAAAATATTGACGCTGTAATGTATTGGTTTTTCACTTGTCAACAGTTTTCGTTTCTGTACTTTCTGCCAACTTTACGTTTGCATTTTTTTCTGTGTGACAAAACCCACAATGTCGAAGAAACGCTCTGCGCCGACAACGTAGAAACAGACGCTGCAGCGGAGCGGAGTCAGGACCAAGAGGCACAGACTGTGAAATAAGCCAGTGACAATGTTTACAACCTTGTATTACTATATTAAAATTATTGTTTTAAACAAATTTTGGGCTTTAAAACAGGTTTTGATTTTTGGTTTCATTCCATAGTTCAGTATTGCATTGTAAAATAATAAAACTACTACTTCACGGATTTCACTTTTCGCGTGTTATTTTTGGAACGCAACTCCCGCGATAAACGAGGGATCACTGTACTGTGACAGCCCACGATATTATTGTGAGACTTTTGACAATAAAAGTCCTGGTCCTGGTCAGTTGTCCTGGTCTGGTCTTGATTTAGTTCTTGGATCAGTCCCGGTTTTAGGGCTGGGCGAAATGGAACAAAATATTATCACGATTTTCTTGGGGCCAGATCATGATTTCAATGATTTCACAATTCGTGTTCGCTTTGTGTTACCTACAATACAGCGGCACAATTTAGGAAAAATGTCGAATTGTGATTTTTTTTTTTGACCAGTGCAACTGTGATTAGAGTTGCAATTTATGTTTTAATAATAGGATTTGATTCAAATTCAAATTTTAAACACATTTTTGTTGCTTTTTAGTCGTGTTTTTGTCACGTTCAGTTGTGTTTGCCATATTTAAACATGTCTTTGTCACTTTTAGTCGCACCTTTGTCGTTTTTAGTCACGTTTTGGTGCATTGAGTTGCGTTTTTTGTTTGTAGGCGGGTTCTTGTCGCTTTTGAACACATTTTTATCACTTATGCCGCTTGTTTCAGAACAAGTTTGTACAAACTACAGTGTTAGCAGTTTTTATTAGAACAATAGCAAAACATTTTGTTGTTTGTGGAAGAAATTATTGCACTGCAGCTGCATTAAAGAGACAAACAGTAAATCACGATGCCACAATTTCACAAAAATAGCAGATTGTCACAGGGACCAGCTCATGATTCCATTTTCATCACTGTATCACCCAGTTTACACCACATTTGCTGATTTGCTGTGTGTGAGTGCACCTTTGTATTGTCCTCTTTTAGTCCTGGTTTAGTTCTTGTCTCGTCCAGATTTAGTTCAGGGTTTAAAGTCCTATTAAACCAGGTCTAAATCATGATATACACATTGCAATCAAGGACTTTACCGGGTTTAAGGAGGTCCAGATCGATGGAAGGTCAGCTGCGTGAGTGATATTTACACAAATCATCGAGATATATTAGAGAAGTGAGCGAAGAGGATAAATAAAGGATGCAGAGTTTGAATTAAAGATGAGAGTAAACTGTGCTGGTGAAAGGGACCACTCACGGCTCATGTGCAGCGCGTCAGTGGAGTCTGTGGGGCCAAAGGATCGAGGAATTACACATTTGAAGTGGCAGCACCGTAGGACTCGCACATCACGGCAAGGAAGTCATGGGTTCGACTCCTGGACCTTTAGTTTGCATCAGAAGAATCAAAATCTTTATAAATAGCTACACAATTTATTGCTTTTAGTTCAGCATTGAAGAAGAAGAGGCCCTAACGCTAACACTAAAGCAGAACTAAGTAACATTTTGACCTTATTAAACATCTTTGTAAGTCCGTGTGGTGGTTGCAAATGTATTTTCGGGGCTTTTGAAACCCTCGCCATCGCCCCCTGCTGTCTCTAAGCGGAAAACCAGCTGCGACTTTCCGGACAACAACGTGAACTCTCCTGAGAAACACTGGCTCTGTTTTTTATATTTGGCGACACTAAATGTTTTTGTATGTGACTGTACTTGCTTATTTCAATAAAAAGGAAGGGGAAAGGAAGAAAAAGCTTTTAGCGTAATTTTACTGGGAGTGTACATTCACAAGAGACCTGCAGGGGGAGCTCTGTTACTGAGTTCTGCTTTAAAGTTTTTATTATTTTCTAAGTTTTACTTTATTTAATGGAATAATACTTGTTGTCAATATAAATTATAGTTTTAAACCAATCAGGGATGTTTGTTTCACTACGATGAACTATTTAATCTTTAATCTTTATTTATGCTATATTAAAGTTCATTTAGTAAGTAACATAATAGGCTTTAGTTGGAATTGTTTTCTTGCTGGCAACAATACTAATTTTCCATTACTTTAATATTTATTTCATATCACAACCGCCAAAAGTTGGAAGATAATGACCACATTAAGATCATCATGTTGTAACAGATCATTCTGAAAGGGAACTGTTAACCCGGATAAACTTGATTCAGAGCTTATATTTATGCACAAAATTAACTTAACGATCATTTGTAACATTTTACTCCTTTCTTGTTTGTCCAGACTGTCCCACTCCAGACCCAGATCCCTTCTTTGCGTATTGTGTGACCTCCTTTTATGTAGAAGGTCTTCCTAATGATTATCAGTGATTGAGTGCATTATTTGAAGTAAATTATAGATTATTATGCAGATTGGATTTTAACATCGCCGTCTGCATATTTTGGCAAGTCCTCGCCCTCATAAATTCTATTACTCGCCCATTATCCGCGCTGCCAAAGGAGACGGAGCGTCTGAAGTCGACTGGCCAAACACTGATTGGACAGAAGCGCATGAACCGTGATGTTATTCAGAGATTTATGGCACTTGTATAATAATGTATAATTTCAATTTGCCGGCCATTTTATTGTTCAATACCAAAAAAGAAAAAGAAAAAAATCTCACTTATAGCTCACTTTATGGACTTACTGGACAATGTTGTGGAGTTTATTCTTAGAAAAAGCAAACAAAAATGATTGTTTTAGGTCATTACCATCAAAGTTAACAGCTTTACATTTTAAGTCAGACTTTACTCAGCTCTGAAAGCATTTATCATCAGTTTAAATACATAATTTTGTACAGACTTTGTGCAAGTATTTATCCAGAGAATGGTTCATATTTCAAGAGTACATTTTATTGAACAAATCTCAAAAATTAGGTTTGTCCCAAGTACGGTTACTATCTGTGGTTTTCAGAATGAAGAAAAATGGCAATTGACGATTTAAGACAAATTATTATAGTTTTTGGATGGTGAAAAGTACTCAAAATGTCAAAAAACTCAAAATTAGCTGGAAGTTGAAACCCAGAATAGCAGCTTCAGCACAGATTAAAACATGGTGCCAAATCAGGAGTTTACAGAACCCTTTGGCAAGACACGTCAGCCGCATTTTGTCATGTATATTTTTTTTCTAATCTATTTGTCTTTTTCTCAAATTTAGATTTAGATTATTGACACCCAATAAAAGTGCAACCCTTTAATTCTAATAACAAAATTTAACTAAACCTGAACTACAGTAAACTGAACTAAGCCTGAACTGAACCAAACCTGAGCTAAAATAAACTAAACCTGAACTAAAACCTGAACTAAAATAAACT
Source organism: Rhinogobius similis (assembly GCA_019453435.1). Classification (NCBI taxonomy): domain Eukaryota; kingdom Metazoa; phylum Chordata; class Actinopteri; order Gobiiformes; family Gobiidae; genus Rhinogobius; species Rhinogobius similis. The sequence goes on from CM033626.1 coordinate 34,562,676, forward strand.
AAACCTGAACTAAAACCTGAACTAAAATAAACTAAACCTGAACTAAAACCTGAACTAAAATAAACTAAACCTGAACTAAAACCTGAACTAAAATAAACTAAACCTGAACTAAAATAAACTAAACCTGAACTAAAATAAACTAAACCTGAACTAAAATAAACAAAACCTGTATAAAACTGAACTAAAACCTGATCTAAACCTGATCTAAACCTGATCTAAACCTGAATTTAAATGAATTTAAATACAGTATAGATTAAACAAAAAGCACTCACTATTGCTGCCTACTTTTTTAGTCCTTTGATTAAACTGTGCCCTGAATAATCTCACTGTTTATCTCCATATCCCACAAAACAATCCGTCGACCTTCAAACCTAAACATAAAAACACCAAGTCATTTCCAGGTGGCACTACATCACCACAACCCTCACACATTTATCCTCATTTCTCCCACTCAAACTGCATTTTAATTCCGTCTCCGAGCCCTGAAAGCTTCCCTCCGCACACACAGCCCGAGGAGTGCATGTCGGCGTACACTCTGCCTGGCTAATGGTGTCGGTGTGGCTCGTCTCTCGGCGTCGGTGAGATCCGCACATGCTCGGCGCACTTCAAAAGGCCTCCCCGCCGCAGCGTCAGAGAGACAGGCAGCGGAGATGTACTCGGCTCCTCCGCGGCTCCCCCCGACTTCAAAGGGCCAGCGTCAGTGCCAGTATCTCGGGGAGAGCATTACAATATCCTGCCCGCCGCCTGCATGTGCTCCGACAAGGCTTGTTATACGGTCAGCCGGGCCCACTCTCCGCCTCGCACGCTCCCCTCCTCCGTCTGCAGAACCGAGCGGGCTTTTGGAGTGTCGTATGTGCAGGGGATGATCGCGAATGTTGTGTTTTTTAGTTAAAGGTGCTGTAGCTGATCTGCGGCTCGACCATTAATGCGTCACACTAGGACCGGGCGATACGGTGATAAAAATCGAATGGTGAGCTCGTCCCTGTGACAATCGCGGCCACTGTTTCTCCTGTTGTTTAGCCTCTGAAGCCACTGAGCAGATGACTTTATTTACCTCTTAAAGGCCAGAGCTGCACATGTGAAACATCCTAAAACAAGCGACAAAAGCGCGACCAAAATTGACAGAAATGCGTTCAAAAGCGACAACAACGCACCAACGATCAGCAAACGCGACTCAATGCACCAAAACATGACTAAAAGCGACAAAAACACAACTAAAAACGACAGAGACATGAGTAAATATGACAAACACAATTGATCGTGACAAAAATTGTGAATTTGAACAGAATCCTATTATTAAAACATAAATCACAATCTAATCACAACCACAAAAGTCTTCCATCTGATAGAAATGTTCTGGTTTTAAAATGAAAACACTTTCTTTTAAATTATGCATAACCTTTGGATGGAAAGAGTCTCCCCAGTGTGATGTCATCAGTTTATTACTTCCTGTAGTTTTAAACTGATTTTTCAACTTTTCTCCACAAACCGTGACTTGATTGGTGTAAGACAATATTTTTTTTATGTACAATACGTATTAATACACCAAATGAAACCAAAATTAGAAAATTGTTAAAACCTGTTATACGCACTTTAATAGCCACATCGCAATCATTTCTAATATCAGCAGCTCTAATAAATGATCAAGAGGATTTTTTCCTTCATATTGACCGATTTTGTGAAATTACCTGCACAAATGCACATCTGCTGATCATGTGGTCGCAGAGATTCCAAATATTATTGGATATTTGTTGTAATCAAGGTGCTTTTTATGTTTATGAGCGATATGCTTTTACTGGAGAGAGGACTCGAGGAAAAGTAACGGGGATAAATAAACAAAGTCATAGTCTAAACACTGCTGAAGTGAGTTGATGGCTGCATGAACACTGTGGAACACAAATACACAACAGTAAATACAGCTCTGAGGGGCTGGAAGTGCACCCTCCACATGCTTTATTTAACGAGCGAAAGTCTAAGTGAGGTACATTTTTAAAAAGTGAATCCCGCCCTGAAAATGTACACGTTAACTAAAGGTTGTAATGCCATATCGACTAAGAGTGAAGATCAATGAAACATATATATTTTTGATTAAAATAAGACCTTATTGCTCTGTATTGTTGTGGGACAAAATGTCTCTATTCACCTTATTCCTGAAGTTGCCGTACGCGCCGCCGTCTTGTTTCTGTTGTAGTTTACATGGAGAAGACGAGCTCAACAGAAAATAAGTTCTACTCGGACTAAAAAGACGTTTTCAGACGCCCAGGAAATCGGTGCGTTGTGTTGCTCGTGTTCATTAAACATTTTACAATGAACCTACTTTATGTAACATGGCTCCACAGTCCAAGTGGATGTCAGTCCTAGTTCATCTGCAGCCTGTCCGTCCGTGGGAGTAGGATCTCTCCTTCACTGTGGTTCTCCCCGAGGTTTCTACTTTTTCCCATGGGGTTTTTTGTAGTTTTTCCTCGCCGCGAAGGAGGGTCAAAGGACAGGGGCATTCTGGGACAGTTATCTGAACTGCTTTTACCTGTGGCCCATCGAGGCAACTGTTGTTGTGATTTTGGGCACTATCAAAATAAATTGATTTGATTTGATTTAATTTTAGCGGTGAGACTTTTCCCTCGTTCGTCATTAGCTTTAACAGAGTTCTCGTCAAGCGGAAGTTTACAACAAAAGTGCAAAAAACGGCAAAAGTGGGCGGGGCAGAATAAGGTGAATATGTTTTTGTGTGAAGATCTGAATAGTCACCTGAAGGTTACAGGTTTTATGTCTGAGAAATGGGAACACTGTCTCTTGCCTGATCGAATGATGTTTGAGACAAAACCTCGGCCTTCATCTTATTTATGTCTGATGTGTCCATTTCTGGGGTATTTAAGCTTGTGTTTTATTATTTCCCGGGCTCCTTTTTTTCCTTTTTTTCTTTTGCTTTTTAGAATCGGAGAGGGAGAGATCATTTTTGTCAGGGCCAGACCATATTTTACTGTGCACATGTAAAATAAAACTGATCATTCGAAATGGACAGAGCTTCTTCTCATTACTTTATTTCTACGCTTTATGCTCAAATCAGACAACGGTTTAATCTAACCCTAACGTTACAAGTTAAAGCAGATTAAATGTACTTCTTTGTCCAAGTTTCATTGTTAATTGTTGAGAACTTTACACATGTTGCAGTGTCTGTATATAATAAGTATAATTACCGCAATCACAAGTTTCTCACATCTACTAAGTAATTGTTCGTCTTCATTGAAAACACTTCTCTTTCTTCACAGAGACGGCAGTGTGGGGCTTTCTTTCTTTCTTTCTTTCTTTCTTTCTTTCTTCTCCCATGCAGTAGTTTCTCTCGTGCACCTTTACTTAATAAAGTGCCCTCAGGCCTGTTCCTGGTTCCCCTCAGGCCTGTTCCTGGTCCCCCTCAGGCCTGTTCCTGGTCCCACTCAGGCCTGTTCCTGGTCCCCCTCAGGCCTGTTCCTGGTCCCACTCAGGCCTGTTCCTGGTTCCCCTCAGGCCTGTTCCTGGTCCCTCTCAGGCCTGTTCCTGGTCCCCCTCAGGCGTGTTCCTGGTCCCCCTCAGGCCTGTTCCTGGTCCCCCTCAGGCCTGTTCCTGGTCGCCCTCAGGCCTGTTCCTGGTCCCCCTCAGGCCTGTTCCTGGTCCCCCTCAGGCCTGTTCCTGGTCCCCCTCAGGCCTGTTCCTGGTCCCTGTGCCCTCGGGCCTGTTCCTGGTCCCCCTTGGGCCTGTTCCTGGTCCCCCTCGGGCCTGTTCCTGGTCCCCCTCGGGCCTGTTCCTGGTCCCCCTCGGACCTGTTCCTGGTCCCCCTCAGGCCTGTTCCTGGTCCCCCTCAGGCCTGTTCCTGGTTCCCCTCAGGCCTGTTCCTGGTCCCTGTGCGCTCAGGCCTGTTCCTGGTCCCCCTCAGGCCTGTTCCTGGTCCCCCTCAGGCCTGTTCCTGGTCCCCCTCAGGCCTGTTCCTGGTCCCTGTGCGCTCAGGCCTGTTCCTGGTCCCTGTGCGCTCAGGCCTGTTCCTGGTCCCTGTGCGCTCAGGCCTGTTCCTGGTCCCCCTCAGGCCTGTTCCTGGTCCCCCTCAGGCCTGTTCCTGGTCCCTGTGCGCTCAGGCCTGTTCCTGGTCCCCCTCAGGCCTGTTCCTGGTCCCCCTCAGGCGTGTTCCTGGTCCCCCTCAGGCGTGTTCCTGGTCCCCCTCAGGCGTGTTCCTGGTCCCCCTCAGGCATGTTCCTGGTCCCCCTCAGGCCTGTTCCTGGTCCCCCTCAGGCGTGTTCCTGGTCCCCCTCAGGCGTGTTCCTGGTCCCCCTCAGGCCTGTTCCTGGTCCCCCTCAGGCTTGTTCCTGGTCCCCCTCAGGCCTGTTCCTGGTCTCCCTCAGGCCTGTTCCTGGTCCCCCTCAGGCCTGTTCCTGGTCCCCCTCAGGCCTGTTCCTGGTCCCCCTCAGGCCTGTTCCTGGTCCCTGTGCGCTCAGGCCTGTTCCTGGTCCCCTCAGGCGTGTTCCTGGTCCCCTCAGGCGTGTTCCTGGTCCCCCTCAGGCATGTTCCTGGTCCCCTCAGGCCTGTTCCTGGTCCCCCTCAGGCGCGTTCCTGGTCCCCCTCAGGCGTGTTCCTGGTCCCCCTCAGGCCTGTTCCTGGTCCCCCTCAGGCTTGTTCCTGGTCCCCCTCAGGCCTGTTCCTGGTCCCCCTCAGGCCTGTTCCTGGTCCCCCTCAGGCCTGTTCCTGGTCCCCCTCAGGCCTGTTCCTGGTCCCCCTCAGGCCTGTTCCTGGTCCCTGTGCACTCAGGCCTGTTCCTGGTCCCCCTCAGGCCTGTCCCTGGTCCCCCTCAGGCCTGTTCCGGTCAGCTGAGCCCTTCCTCTTCGTGAGCCGCACATATTTGTGAGCCTTCCAAACAAACGCTATTCACGGGAGGATTGGCAATTTTAAGTATATATCCAATGATTTGACTCCGGGAGAGGTTGTTCAACAGTAAAGTATATGGAAAGGCTGCGATTGAACAAGCCGCAGGGCCGTGCTCCGGTGAGGTTACAATTAGCCTAATTGAAAAAGCTGGACATGGATTGAAACTGGCAGTCTAATTAATGGAGTCTTTTACAAGGCGCCATAGAAGGCTCTGGTCAGGGCGGTGTTCTCGCACACACAAACGGCCCTGAGTGTGTTCTGAGCAAATAGATGTTCATTTGTGCGGTTTGTTCGAAAATGAAGCTTAAACGAGAAAAATCAACACGTTTAAAAGTGCAGGATTAAGATTTTTAGAGGCTCGTTGATTCAGATTTTTAACCGATACCTCTGCAGAGACTAAAAAAACAAAAATAACGTCTTACAAAACTGATGCAAATGCGTTGTTTGACTGTCATTTATCCTTGAACTAACTACAGAACAACTTTGTACAAATAAAAGCTTGAATGAATGATGTTAAATAGAACTAGTGTAAGATACATAATGAAAGTTCTATTATTTTGGGTTGAAAATGACGTTCTATTGTTTTTTTAATGATCATTATATGTGTAGAGAATCAAGCCTTTTCCTTCTAAAGTTTGGCATTTTTGTATTGTGTGCACTGTCCCGAATTAAAATTATAAACAGTATAAACAGAATGGAAAAGCTGATCCAAAAAAAACAACAAAAAAACAAACTTGTAAACTTGTAATTTGTCTTGGCTGCAGCCGACTAATGACATTTAAACTTTTAGGATCTCACCCAAAAACTACAATAGATTCATAAACAGCAGATTCGGAAGTAAAAAGACAAATCAAACTGTTGCTCCCAAAACTCAAAGTTAACTCCATGCTTTCTTCTTTCCAGATAAAATCCTTACACTTCTAGCAAAAAATCTGGTAAACAAGACTCCATTGACCGATTAATCGATTAAACGACTAAAGGATTACCAAAAATACTGCAGTATTCATCGCTGTCATTGTCACCTACCCATAAAATCAAGATAAAAACAATGTACCGCAAGACATTTTTAACTTTTAGAAGTGTTTTTGTTGTGTTTTAGGGATGATAAGGCAAAAAATTATCATGATTTTCTTGGGGCCAGATCATGATTTCGATTTTATCACGATTCATGTTTACTTTGTATTTTTCTCTTGTCTTCAATAGAGCTGCACCATTTAGGAAAAATATCTAATTATGGTTTTCCTGACCAGTGCGATTAAGATTAGATTTGCGATTTATGTTTTAATAATAGGATTCTGTTCACATTCACATTTTAAACACAACTTAGCCGTTATGTCGCTTTTAGTCACGTTCTGGTGCATTGAGTCGTGTTTGTTGTTTGTGGGTGTGTTGTTGTCACTTTTGAAAGCATTTTTATCGCTTTTAGCCTTAAGTTAAGACATAGACCTATAATTAAACCTGGAAGATGAATTCAAAATGGCGTCCTGTTTATCCCTATGTGCTCAGTGGTGCATGACGCCAAAAATGTGTTTTTCTTCCACTTTTCTTCCTCCTGAGAGGCTGCCATCTTTGCTTTAGGGGCACCACTTGACCACAATCCCCCATGATGCTTTGAGCGACGGGAGTGACCGCGCAGCTGCACATTTTTGGGTGAACTTTTGCTTGTGTGATTGTAATTAGATCAAATGTGAAAGCGTCTGAAACGAATAAAATACAACTTTGTACAGCTATCGTCATTCTAACCATGTCCACGTGATTCTGTTTGTATCGTCCGGCGTGTTCGTTCATGTGGCTCGTACACGCGGCTCACACATCTTTACTGCGACAACACTTAATTCGGGGCAGAATACGGTGAATAGGTGACCCTGCATGGCTAATTCTGGTGCATTTTCATGTTGCACTAGCACATTTTCATTAAGGTGCACTGTCCCATATGCGATAAAATAAACCTAAACATTTATATCAATCAGGCGCCGAGATGATGAATAATGGCGCCACTTTCTGAAGCTATCGGTTCCTGCTAGACCATAGAACTATAATAAAACCTGGAAGATGAATCCAAAATGGCCGTCCTGTTTATCCCTATGGAGTGAGCTCATTGGCGCATGACCCCAAAAAAATTTCTTACTTCCGCATTTACTTCCTGATACGGCGGCTGACATCTTTGTTTTACTTCCTGAAACGGAGGCTGCCATCTTTGCTTTAGGGCGCCACGTGACGACAATGATGCTTTGAGCGACGTGAGCGACCACGTAGCTTACTAGTTTTTGTGTTAACGTTAGCTTGTGTGATTATAATTGTGTTCTTCATATTAGACACACGTGAAAGCGTCTGAAATGAAATAAAATACAACTTACAGGTGTCTCTAGTCGAGCCTTTTCCACGAGCTTCTGTTTGTATCGTCCGACGCTCGTTCACGTGACTCTCACATGTTTACCGTGACGTCACTTCATATAAAAACGGTAATTTCGGTGATTTTAGAAACGGTAGAAAAGAACATTTCCTTCTATTTTATTTAAATACCGATAATAATTCAGTCCTGTCTGTGATTATAATGTGCAATTATAGAAAAAGGCTGGTTCCAAGAGGCTGCAGTACCTCGCACGGCCACAAATCAATCTGGAACCACAGACAGAGGGGGCGTGTCTTATCCAGTTCATTTAATACATCCATGTGCTAGACACGTGATCTGTGCGCCACCAGCGGCCATCTTGGTTCCTCCTGATGTGAAAAAAATCTGCATAAACCATTCAAGTATCTTCAGTGTCAGCTGTGGTGTGGACATTTATACGACATAAAAATACATTGTACAAAAGAACAGCTGCTTTTTAAAACAAGAGTTTGGTTTTGTTGTAGCGAGTTGTGTAAAAAAAATACCAATTAATGATTAGCATTGGTGATTAGCATTCAGGTGAAACATACTGTACTCCAGGAAATCTTATCGTTGAAACGTGGCTTGTAAGTGTCTGAAACCCGTGTTTGGAAATAGTGCTGGGCTAAATATGTATTACCTTTTTATGTGATTTTGAGCTTTTAGTGCTTACTTTGATGAAGGTCTTTCCCAGTTAAAAGTCATGGAAAAGCTCAAAAGCCTCAATAAGTGCGCTGACTGCTCTGCGAGACGTTTGTTGACAAAAAACGACACCTTTCACACAACATTTGTGAACCATTTTTGTGTTCACAGAAAGTAGAAAGATTTAAGATGAGACACTTCAAGTGAATAGGAAAAAATCTTAAATTTAAAGATATCAATTTGAAACTTCTCCTGTGGTTTACTCTCATAAATGTCAGAAAAAATATATTACAAGTTTTCAACATGTCATGTTTTGATGGAGAAGTAAGGCATTTTATGTACAAACATTGCCAAAAATGAGCATATTTTGGACAACTCTTGGTTAATTTTGTGCACATATTAGTTACAAAAAAATTTATTGAGGGGATTTTGGATTTCTTATTTAGTTTTTAAGTTTTTAAGATTGGACTGAAATTTGTCCTAAAAATTCAAAATTTGCCAAATATTTTTGACTTAAAACTTCAATAAATCAGTTTTAGAATTAGATATCAATAAATCCGTCTGTACGTTTCGTCAAAATCTTGTTGAGTCCGAGATTGTAGAGTTTGGGGATCTACTTCAAGGCTAATTTTTATGTCCTTCGGGGAGAAAAATGAATTTTAAGAAAACGGCCTTTGAAGTTACAATGTCACAGAGAAATCTATAGATGAAGTGGATTAAATGGAAGAATAAAACATTTTTGGATCAGATTGAACACGTTTGTTGTTTCCACATGAAAGCCGAAATGCTGAGAGACCAAACTGACCAAAAAACAAAACAAACGTGTCTCGACTTAACACCTGTCGCTTCCTGTAGAAACAACAAGTTGCCGACCTGCCGCAGTTAAATTCTATCATCGATATGTGACGTGCAGCGGCAAGAACCGACTGAACCTAAACACAGACACAATCTAACATTACGTCTCGCCAACGTGCAGCCCGTCTGGCAGATGGGATTAAAAACAGACTTAAGGACACGTGTTACAGATGCGTTGTGCGCTGGATCGCTCAGGGGAGTCTGGTGCTCATTCTGAGGTGAGAATAGCCGTCGCCGCTCCGCCGAGAGACAGACGGAGTGCTGTCAGGCGTCCCGTACGCGAGGGGTGTGAGACGGACCCATCGCGCACAAACACACCCCGCAAACACAGCGCCGGGGGGTCACGAGTGGTCATACAGAGGTCGGGCGGAGAGGTTTTGCGTTTTTAGTCCCGAGAAAAGGTGATGAAACACTCCTGATGAGCCCCGGACCCAGAGGACGGAGCGGAGATTGGAGAGAGTCCCAGCACGACGAGCGCCGACATAAATAGAAACAGGAGCAACAAGAGAATGGAGAGTGGAGCTGATGATGGATGCAGGTATTAGAATCTAAGACGTGCTCAGTGCAGCGGTTAGTCGACGAAAATGTGGTGTGGCACTGGTGAAAGAGCTCAAAACTGGAACGTATCTACAAGCTCAAGGGAATTCATGAAAAAAACAACTATTTATATGAAAAGTAACACTAAATAACACATTTAGTTGTAAAAAGGCTGAATACATTTCTCCTTTATGCTGTGATCCATATAAACCTTTAACATCCATGAAGTGATTTGTCGACTAAGACCTACTGCCCTGCCTGGTACTGATTCAAATGTTTTATCCCATTTATTTTAACGATGCAGTAAAATAAAAACATATATTTTGACGTTTTTAAACCGCTGACTTAAATCGAGTATTAAAACTTCCAGCATACCAATTTTCAAACTACAATAAAAATAAAAACAAAATTGTAGTTGAAATTCATTTGTAAAACCAAATCTCTCAGTCTGGAACATATGTTTTTTTTCTCTCTGATACCGTCTTCTACACGGCTGCATTTCAACCTTTACTTGTATTTAAGGCGAGACACTACAAGTGAACAGGAAAAAATCTTAAATTTAAAGATATCAATTGTAAACTTCTCCTGTAGTTTACTCACATATAACAAAAAACAGTTATTCATCATGTAAAGTTTTCATATAGAAATGAGGCTTTTTATGTGTAAAAACAGCCAAAATTACACATATTTGGGACATTTAAATCTGAAACATGGACAGAGGCAGGTTTAAATTTGATAGTTCATTTTTACACATTTTAGTTACAGTTATAAGTGTTTGAGTTAATTAGAACTGACTAAAAATTGCCTCATTTTTTAACTTCAAATTTGAATAAATAAGTTTTGGATTTAAATATATATATTTAAAAAATCCTTCTGTGCTTTTTGTCAAAATCTTGTTTCCACATGAAAGCCGATATTTTGAGAGAGCAAACTGACTAATTATTTGACTAGTCGAAAAAATAATTGCTTTATCATACCACTGCAGACTGTTTTCGGCGTCATCATCCCACTACATTTCAGAACTATGTATTTGTGCCTCCTGCTATGGACACAATAGATGGATACTTTTGGAGCATACTTCGGGCTGAAGGGATAAAAATAGATGACAAAAACCAAGCCAACGATGAAGCCCTGACCTGACATAACAGACATTAGAAGAACGGAGGAAATGACATTCAAACTTTATTTAAAAATGGACAAATCTGACGTTTTTTTTGAACGGTGAGAGCCTTCATTTGGTTTGTCTTTAGTTGTTTTTTCCCGTGTCTTTCACTGGTCATGGTTTGTCCTTTGTGTTGTTCTGTATTTTTGTTTGTTTATAATGTCCTACTAGTAATAATCGTAAGTCATTAGTTGTAGTCGCACAAAGCAAAGGATAAATTGTAAGACTTATACAATTTTTCCCCCCCTTTTTTTCCCCTTTTTTTTAATCTGTTGTTGCAAATTAATTCTTTTAAAAATGTATTTGTTTTCTCTTCATGCCATTTACTTTTGTTAGCACCCTTTCATAAAAAACAAACAAAACAAAGACAGTTCCAACTGATTACATACATTACCATTATTGGCAGGAACAAAAGGGACAGGAAGTCGACACAAATCATACAAACCAACTGCGATAGCATCTTCAATCAATCTTTCCATTGGCAGTGTTTACAATATTCTCTTACGGTTTACATTTCTTTGACTTAATTGCTTTCCTTATTTACTTTGTGCGTCATTGTTTTCTCTATTTCTATTAATAAACATTAGTGCAACATTTCGAGTCATAATTTAACCAAAGCTTGACTCTATTTACTGCACACATGTGTTTTTGCAGCTCTGATAAAGATCAAAAGAAAAACTGTCCAGGAAAGGTCCAACTTTGTCCTATTTATGTTTTTATTGTGGTATCTATTGACCCCTTGAAGGTTTCTGAACAAAAACATTCTAATTTCCCGAATGGAGGCAAAAGTGAAATGGAACATGGTGTGATTTCAATGGGGAAACTGAGATTAAAGGGCCTATGACAGGTTGAAGTTTTCATTTTACTAAAACACAGTTAAGATAATTATATTCAAGATTCTGCTAAAAACAAAGCTAGTTTTATCCCAGTTTGACAGTTTTTTAGGTTTAAATTTTTACTTCTTCTTTTTCTTCTAAATTATGACATCACTCCATGGAATTCTGTAACCGTTGCCTAGAAACCATGTCGTACGCTGGGTGAAAACTCCTCTAATGTCACAGAAATTATTAATTGACAAATAAAAACATATAGAAACATCTTTATTTTGATGAATTCATGTTTAAAGGATCAGAATCAGAAAAGGATTATAAATTGTCCCTGGTGTGTCTCCCTAGTGTGATGTCATCATGTTTTGGAACTTTGCTCTACTTCCTGTAAATTTCAACACATTTTTCATACTTTTCATCACAAACTGACGCCTGATTGGTGTAAAACTATCATTTATATTCATAACAGGTTTTATTCCACCAAATAAAGTCAAAACTAGAAAATCATAAAAACCTGTCACACGCACTTTAACTTCAGAATGTCACAAAATATGAAAAATCTAGATGCTTTTGGGAAATGGAAACCACTCAGACACACGTGAGTGATTTAAAGACATTTACAATTGTATTTGACATTATTTGTTTATGTTATAGACCCTTTAAAGCAGGCATGTCCAAACTAAAGCCTGGGGGCCAAATGCGGCCCTCAGACCAATTTTTCTTGGCCCTCACTCTTCCTGGTGAATTGGCCCACACTGTCCTGATAAGTACTATTTACAGCACATTTCAGATTTTCTACTATTCCAACCTAAATAACTAACATTTTGGTGCAATACAGACCTGATATTAAGACAATGAGACTGAATGTAGATGTGGTGGTGCTTAAAACATCAAATAAATGCAGCTTTTTTGAATGTTTCATGACTGATTTGTGGCCCCCCACTCGGTCTATATTTCAATATGTGTCCCTTGATGGAAAAAGTTTGGACACCCCTGCTTTAAAGTGTCATCAAAATGCCGGAACTGGAGGCAAAATGAAGTTATCTGTACATTTTTCGACAATCTGCTCACATTAGATCTAAATTCTACTGGTTTTAAATGTTTGTGTTCAGAAAAAGCAACACATTTGAATTTACAGGGTCGAAAGGTCGGTTAGTTTGCTTTTCTATAACGAACGACAACAAAATACAATTTTCTAGCCTTGAAATTATATTTAACTTCAAGAGAATCAAATCTATGGTATAATGTCTAATCTATTATGAGGAAATACCCAGATTTGGAGGTTTTACTGGATAAATACAGGCATAATTGTTGAACCCACAATAGTTTTGTGTATTTGTGAAGCTCAAATACTATTTTAAAGCTAGAAAATAGTACATTATCCTCCCGCCGTAATAGAAAAGCCCTCTATCTGGCATTTGACGTAGCATTTTAAGGATCTATACTTGTTTAGCAAAGTTAAATGGATGGACAGAAATCATTACGTCTTCTGCAACATATGGACATCAGTTTTTGCTGTTGGTTACATCATTTTTATGCTGTTCCTGTTCCCGCAAAAGGTGGTGCGTTCGCAGCAGCCGTTTTAACCTCGTCACCCGCTGCATGAGCTTAAATCTGCCGTCTCTGGGACGAGGTCGAGCTGACTGTTCCATCCTCTTCTCGGCGCGAGCTCATAACACTTTGACCTTGCTTATGTAAATAAAGGTGAAATCAGACGCCGCGAGTGCCAGATCCTCGGGCGATTTAGGGGTAAAACGGGGACTCGCAAACTTTGATGACATTTAAGTTTAACGCTGAACCGTGTGCCGTCGTGTCTTTCATGAAACATTTTGTCGATATAAAGTCCCCCGCTGCATGAACATGAAACGGCCTTGTGTTTTACTGTTGTATTCCCCGTTCCTGGCTGTTTTTTAACCACCTTAAACCACAAACATTCCGCTTTTCACAGTCCCAGTTTTGTTGCAACACACGGCGCACAAATGCTTAAGATCTTTTGTAGAACTTTCTGCCTCTATGGTTTCCCTGCTCCTACTTGTTTAAATAAACCTCCAGAGGCTAAAGTGCAGATTCTGGTGCAAAAGCTTGACGCGACCGTGTCGGATGAATTCTTGCAACGTTTGTGAGTCGCAGTCTTTTGAGGATCCATCTGGACGCTCTCCCGCTGGTGGGCTGAACCGGCCGCTGTGTGCCGGACCAATCAGAGCACAGCGTCGTGGTAAATGGACGAACCTAAACAAACGTGACGAGAAGTGTTTTGTGCATTTGAGGACGGGGAAGAAGTCTGTGCTTTTCTCTCAATGGATTTAAAGTGCGTATGACGGGTTTTTACAATTGTCTCATTTTGACTTTATTCAGCGCATTAATACCTCTTGTGAATATAAATTGTAGTTTCAGACCAATCAGGTCGCTGTTTGTGGAGAAAAGTTGAAAAATCTGTTGAAAATTACAGGAAGTAAACAAACTGATGACATCACACTGAGGAGACAAAGGTCAGGCATAATTTACACAAAATAAACTACTTTTTTGACCCTTTTAACATTAATTCAACAAAACAAAGGTGTTCACATGTGTTTTTCTTCGTCAAATAAGCAAAATCTGTGACATTAGATGAGTTTTGGCCAGTGTACTGTGTGGTTGCTATGGTAATTTCCAAGTGTGATGTCATACTTTACAACCAGGAGTAAAATTTAAAACCTAAAAAACAGCTAAACTGGGGTTAAATTGGTACAGATTTTAGTAGAAAGAGGGAAAAGTCTCGCCGCTAAAATGTTACATAAAGTAGATTGATTTGTGTAAAATGTTTAATGAACACGAGCAACAACAAGTCACAACGCAACGATTTCATGAGGCCTGAAAACATCTTTTTAGTCCATGTAGAACTTATTTTCTGTTGAGCTCGTCTGCTCCATGTAAACTACAACAGAAACAAGACGGCGGCGCATACGGCAACTTCCGGAATGAGGTGAATAGCATAACACAATAGTCCTAAAAGTGACACAACAGCAGCAAAAATGGAAAATAAATGCCTTGGCGAACTTGGTCCATGGAGGTTACAAAGGGTTAAACTGAACCGGAATGACTTATTTTTGCTTCTAAAATGCTTTCGGATGTGACGATTATGATTCTTTTAGTCATCCTTAATGACATTTCTATCACCGACGTGCAGTTTTGACTGCGCGCTCTCGATGTTTGAACCCGGGACTTAAAACGGACAGATATGCAGAAAAGAGATGGTTATTAAACGAAAGAACCGTCAGCAAAATCACTGACCTTCTTTTATTCCCGCTCTTCTCTGTTCTAATCCCGGGAGACGCCGAGTGGATTTTTATGTCACGGTTTTGCTGCGGACGGTTGATCTTGGGACAAAGCAGCGGCTGATATAGTTTTCTAGAAAGAAGACACATTTGCAAGAACAGAGAAAGTAAAAGCAAAGCATAATGAAGATGTATCAGCGCCAAGATCTGTATTTTTTACTCTTTTTTTTTTTTTACAAGGACAATGAAACGAAAAGGGTCACATTCAAGAACATCATTTTGTTTATACTATTTTACTATTTGGAAATGTTAATTTGTAAACTTGACATCAATTTGTAGGCCTTGTCTGACTATAATGACTGAATTTTATCGATTAATTTGTGTATTTTGTATCTTGTTTTTCCTTAAATTATGGACCAGATAATCTTTGTCTTCAAAAAAGTAATACAGCTAGATTTGAAGCTTAAAATAAAATCCATACTGGACCTTCCCTACGATACGCAATGTCAAAAAGAATGTCACAAAATGAAACATTTCCGTTTTAATGTCCAATATTTTGCATTATATTCTGGCTTTTTTCAACACATTTGTACATTAATTTATTCATTCATTCATTTTCTACCGCTTATTCATTTGTACATCTTTCTCTTTATTTTTCATTGATTACAAACATGAAAGTATGTGTTTGATGGTGTTATCTTATTAATCCTTGTAATAAATCAGAATTAATCAGAAAAATGCTCTGTTCCTGTTTGAGAATAGAAGGAACTGGAACGTGGAAAGTCAATATTTTAGGTTCTTATTTTTTTCTAAGTATGACGTCGTTTGGTGGAAAAGCACTTGTGGTAAATATTTGCCATAGTTTTACATCCGTGAAGTTGTAGTTTGTGAAGAAAGTTTGAAAAATAAAAGTTTTTACAGGAAGTAGTGGGTCCCTCTGTGATGTCATCAATAAGCGACGTATCACTGAAAATACAGAGACAATTTACAGCAACATTTGTCTGACAGTTTAAACCATCATTCAGCAAAATAAAGTTGTAATCTGGTATTATTAATTGTCCATTCTTAACTATTGTGTAATTTCTATGGATTTTGGCCATTGTTTACAGTCTGGTTGCTAGGTAACAGTTGTAGAATCACCTCTATCTATGTCATATTTGCTGCAGTACATTTATAAACTTTACAAAAACTGTCAAACTTGGGCAAAAATGTTTAGTCAAATCTTAAATATAATCATGTTCGTTACGTTTTAGTGAAATGTGTCGTTGAACTTGTCATTTAAGTGAACTGACTTGGACTTCATCGTCTCGTGTGAGTGTGAACTGAACCGTCACAGATCATCGTCGTCATCGTCGTCATCATCGCCTGAAGCACAAACATCCACAGGAGACTGAAGTTTATCTTGACTTTAATTCCACCTTTCGATCTCTTTCTCTTCCTCTCTCGCTCTCTCCCTCCTGTCTTAATTGTCTCCTCTCCTCTGTATTACCTTTCTCTCTTTTACCATCAACACTCTTTCCTTTCTTTCCTTCTTGTTTCTCTCTTTTCTTCTAGTTTCACTCTCTCTCCTCTCTTTCCTTCTTGTTTCTCTCTCTCCTCGTTCTCCTTCTGTTTTCTCTCTCCTTCTTATTTCTCTCCTCTCTGTCCTTCTTGTTCCTTTGTCCTTTCTCTTTTTGTTATTTCTCTCTCTCTCCTTTTTGTTTCTCTCCTCTCTCTCCTTATTGTACCTCTCTTTTTGTTGTTTCTCTCTCTCCTTGTTCTCCTTCCCGTTGCTCTCTCATCTCTTTCCTTTTTTTCTCTCTCTCCTTGTTTTGCTCTCTCCTCTCTATTGTCTCCTCATTCTCCTTCTTGTTCCTCTCTCTCTCCTCTTTCTGCGTTTTGTCTTTCTCTCTCTCTCCTTGTTCTCCTTTTCTCCCTTCTTGTTTCACTCTCTCTCTCTCCTCGTTCTCCTTCTTGTTTATCTCTCTCCTTGTTCTACCCCTTGTTTATCTTTCTCTCCTCATTCTCCTTCTTGTTTCTCTCTCTGCTCATTCTCCTTCTTGCTCCTCTCTCTCCCTTCCTGTTTATTTCTCTCCTCTCTATCCTTCTTGTTTCTCTCTTTCCTCTTTTTCCTTCTTCTCTCTCTTTCTCTCTTCCCTCTTTCTCTCTTGCTCTACTTCCTGTCACCTTTCTTCTTTCCTCCTCTTTCTTTCTCTCATCTCCTTCCTCTATTTCTCTTTCTCAATATCTCACCCTGCCTCTCTTTCTTCCCTTTCTATTTTTCTATCTCTCTCTCCTCTCCATGTCTCTTCTTTTCTCCCACTCCCCCGTTTGTCTCTTTCTTCCGCCTTTTTTCTCTCCATCTTCCCTCTTTTTCCTTTCTGTCTCAGACCTTTTCCATCTCTTCCTCTCTCTCCTCGTTCTCCGTCTTGTCTTTCTCTCTCTCTCCTTGTTCTCCTTTTAGTTTCTCTCTCTTCTTGCTTCACTCACCCTTCCTGTTTCTCTTTCTCCTCTCTATTCTCTCTCTCTCCTTGTTCTCCTTTTTGTTTCTCTCTCTTCTTGCTTCATTCTCCCTTTCTGTTTCTCTTTCTCCTCTCTCTTCTCTCTCTCTCTCCTTGTTCTCCTTCTTGTTTCTCTCTCTCTCCTTGTTCTACCCCTTGTTTATCTTTCTCTCCTCATTCTCCTTCTTGTTTCTCTCTCTGCTCGTTCTCCATCTTGCTCCTCTCTCTCGCCTCTCTCCTTTCCTGTTTATTTCTCTCCTCTCTATCCTTCTTGTTTCTCTCTTCACTCTTTTTCCTTCTTCTCTCGCTTTCTCTCTTCCCTCTTTCTCTCTTGCTCTACTTCCTGTCACCTTCTTTCCTCCTCTGTCGTTCCATCTCCTTCCTCTATTTCTCTTTCTCAATATCTCACCCTGTCTCTCTTTCTTCCCTTTCTGTTTTTCTTTCTCTCTCTCCTCTCCATGTCTCTTCTTTTCTCCCACTCCCCCGTTCGTCTCTTTCTTCAGCCTTTTTTCTCTCCATCTTCCCTCTTTTTCCTTTCCGTCTCAAACCTTTTCCACCTCTTCCTCTCTCTCCTCTGTATCTCCCTGTCACTCCCCTTTTCCCTCCCTTCCTCCCCCTCTCTCCCGCTCTCTCGCTGTGATCCCCGCGTCAGTCTTTTGGACAAACACTCGACCGGCGTGTCCAGCAGAGGCCACACGATCGATGGCAAACGGCCACAGCTAAATCAAATTACTTCTGCGCCGTTTGTGTCCGAGGAGCAGAAAGACACAGGAAAAACATACAAAACACCGCCGTTATTTTCAGGGTCAGCGAACGTCTCACGGAGGCTTTTTCACGCTGCAGATGGACACGAGGCCTTCATGAACAGTAAAACGTGACATTTAGACAAATAAATGTGCTGTTTTGGGCTCAGATGGATTGTTTGGACTGAGAATTACAGCTATTGTTTGTTTGCTGTGTTGAATATTGATTGAATTTTGATTTTCTGTGTCGATCAGAGGTTAGGATTCCCCCAGATATTGTTATTGGTCAGATATTGAACATTTAGCAGATTTTTGGCATCGATATCTTTTCTCCAATCTGTCCACAGCATCAGATTTGTCTTTTTAAACAGAAGAATGTGTGAAAATGCAAATAGAAGCAGAGTTAGGCCAAAAGTATGTCTGTCTGTCTGTCTACGCAATCAGATTAATGCATTTTGATATTATCCATCCATCCATTATCCATTACAGCAGTGTTTCCCAACCAGGGGTACGTGAGCTATTAACAGGGGGTACTTGGAATGGTTTCAGGCTTTAAAAGAAGATGAAAAGTGCTTTAATCTGAATAAAAAAGTGTACAATTAGAATATTTTTGATGTATTGTGGACCATAAATGTGATTAAAACTAAAAATATAACAGTGATAATTACAATATGCAAATAATAAACCCATATATTTGTCTGAAATAGTGTTACATCCGTGAAGTTGTAGTTTGTGAAGAAATTTTGAAAAATAAAAGTTTACAGGAAGTAGTGGGTCCCTCTGTGATGTCATCAATATGCGACGTACCACTGAAAATACAGAAACAATTTACAGCAACATTTGTCTCACAGTTTAAACCATCATTCAGCAAAATAAAGTTGTAATCTGGTATTATTTATTGTCAGTTCTTAACTATTGTGTAATTTATATGGATTTTAGCCATTGTTTTTAAAATGGTTGCTAGGTAACAGTTGTAGAATGACCTCTATCTATGTCATATTTGCTGCAGTATGTTTGAGTGCTGTTTGAGTCGGATACATGGAAACACTTTATAGTTCTTTAATATATTTTTGCCACACCCCCTTTTAGTCGATTAATTGGTCGATAGGACAGGTCTTTAGTCGACCACAGCCCTCAAATCAAGGCTGATTTATACTCAATAAGAAAAAAAAAAACATCAATAAAATTAGCCTTTTTCAGTGTTTTTTTAGCTCAGTGTTATTGCGATATCTTTAGCTTGTTGCAGTAACGACTATTGCCTCAGCTTTTATTGTGATATCGATTCTTTTGTGATATATAGTGCAGCTCTTACACACAGTACACCTTTAAGATAAAAAAAATTGCATCAGAAAAGCCTAAGGGGACAGTTTCAGTCCAGGGTTCGACAGTGTTTAAGGGGACAGTTTCAGTCCAGGGTTCGACAGTGTTTAAGGGGACAGTTTCAGTCCAGGGTTCGACAGTGTTTAAGGAGACAGTTTCAGTCCAGGGTTCGACAGTGTTTAAGGGGACAGTTTCAGTCCAGGGTTCGGCAGTGTTTAAGGGGACAGTTTCAGTCCAGGGTTCGGCAGTGTTTAAGGGGACAGTTTCAGTCCAGGGTTCGACAGTGTTTAAGGGGACAGTTTCAGTCCAGGGTTCGACGGTGTTTAAGGGGACAGTTTCAGTCCAGGGTTCGACGGTGTTTAAGGGGACAGTTTCAGTCCAGGGTTCGACGGTGTTTAAGGGGACAGTTTCAGTCCAGGGTTCGACGGTGTTTAAGGGGACAGTTTCAGTCCAGGGTTCGACGGTGTTTAAGGGGACAGTTTCAGTCCAGGGTTCGACGGTGTTTAAGGGGACAGTTTCAGTCCAGGGTTCGACGGTGTTTAAGGGGACAGTTTCAGTCCAGGGTTCGACGGTGTTTAAGGGGACAGTTTCAGTCCCGGGTTCGACGGTGTTTAAGGGGACAGTTTCAGTCCAGGGTTCGACGGTGTTTAAGGGGACAGTTTCAGTCCAGGGTTCGACGGTGTTTAAGGGGACAGTTTCAGTCCAGGGTTCGACGGTGTTTAAGGGGACAGTTTCAGTCCAGGGTTCGACAGTGTTTAAGGGGACAGTTTCAGTCCAGGGTTCGACAGTGTTTAAGGGGACAGTTTCAGTCCAGGGCTCGACAGTGTTTAAGGGGACAGTTTCACTCCAGGGTTCGACAGTGTTTAAGGGGACAGTTTCAGTCCAGGGTTCGACAGTGTTTAAGGGGACAGTTTCAGTCCAGGGCTCGACAGTGTTTAAGGGGACAGTTTCAGTCCAGGGCTCGACAGTGTTTAAGGGGACAGTTTCAGTCCAGGGCTCGACAGTGTTTAAGGGGACAGTTTCAGTCCAGGGTTCGACAGTGTTTAAGGGGACAGTTTCAGTCCAGGGTTCGACAGTGTTTAAGGGGACTGTCTCAGGTCCAGGGCTGCCGTCCCGGGCGCTCTGATCCCAGACCACGTTGCCATCGCGTTTCTCTGTGTCGAAACCTCATAAAACCATCCGACTCTCGGTGAAAAAATATCCGGTGGAGCTGGATTCTTTGTGGCCTTGAAGCAAAGAGAGGCTGGAAAAGGTCACGAGCAGCTTAAGTTTGTGTGAAATCGAGTCAACAGTGTCCAGACTGTGAGGCGAGCGAGCCGAAATGAAAAGAGCCATTTCAAAAGGAGATTCGGAGAGATAAATTATAGACGAGGGCTCACTAGAGAGCTAAATATTTACTCAACCAAATGTCAGAATATTTGCAAAAAAGAAAAGATTAATGGCTGAAAATAAGATCCAAATAGTAGTAGTTAGGGAAATTCACACGAAGAACAAAAATAAGTGTGATTTTAAAAAGAACTGACTCGATGTTGTACGCTTTTCATTCATTCGAGAAGCTCAGGTTGGTGGTTTGATGCCAGTTCTGAGCAGGACAACAGTTACTGCCGTTGTTTTTGAGCAAAACACTTGTCTAAATCAGTGGTTCTGTTTTCACGCCTTGTAAACATGTTTGGCACTCATAATCTCACTAGATCGCACTCATCATAAACAGTGGATATTAAGTCTAAAGGTGTCCAAACTGTCCCAGGGGCCAAATATGACCCTCACACATATTTTTGTTGACTCTAAAGGCTCTTTCTCACCAGTCCGACCTCCCCACACCCGTCAGTGAGTCAGGGCAATAACTTTTCTCTCCTCGTCTCCTCCCGTGTCCTCGAGCTTCCTCTGTGTAAAGGCTTTTTCCCACTGCAGCGGCGAATCTGTAACGACGACGCAGTACCTTTCTACAAAAGCAGGCGGTGCACGTGGTTAAAACTGTTGTAAACAAACTAGTTAAAAAATAAATAAATAAATAAAGTCTTGCATGGATCACATACGTGGAGTAAATGGACTGGATTATTATAGCTTTGGACAAAAGGAGGAGGAGCTTATGTTTGGATTTACACGAGCTGAAATAAAGTAAATAAAATACATAAAAATGGTCACAGATAAAATGGTAAAAAAGGTTTCAGAGGTACTCCTCTGTACTCCTCTGTGCTCCTCTGACATCCTCTGTGCCCCTCTGTACTCCTCTGTACTCCTCTGTGCCCCTCTGTGCTCCTCCTCTGTACTCCTCTTTACTCCTCTGTACTCCTCTTTACTCCTCTGTGCTCCTCTGTACTCCTCTGTACTCCTCTGTGCTCCTCTGACATCCTCTGTGCCCCTCTGTACTCCTCTGTACTCCTCTTTACTCCTCTGTGCTCCTCTGTACTCCTCTGTACTCCTCTTTACTCCTCTGTGCTCCTCTGTACTCCTCTGTACTCCTCTGTGCTCCTCTGACATCCTCTGTGCCCCTCTGTACTCCTCTGCACTCCTCTTTACTCCTCTGTGCTCCTCTGTACTCCTCTGTACTCCTCTTTACTCCTCTGTGCTCCTCTGTACTCCTCTGTACTCCTCTGTGCTCCTCTGACATCCTCCGTGCTCCTCTGTGCTCCTCTGTCCTCCCCTGTACTCCTCTGTCCTCCTCTGTACTCCTCTGTGCTCCTCTGACATCCTCTGTACTCCTCTTCTGTCCTCCTCTGTGCTCCTCTGTACTCCTTTGTCCTCCTCTGCACCCCTCTCTGCTCCTCTGTGCCCCTCTGTGCTCCTCCTCTGTACTCCTCTTTACTCCTCTGTACTTCTCTGTACTCCTCTGTGCTCCTCTGTACTCCTCTGTACTCCTCTGTACTCCTCTGTACTCCTCCTTGCTCCTCTG
This sequence comes from Rhinogobius similis, assembly GCA_019453435.1. Lineage (NCBI taxonomy): Eukaryota > Metazoa > Chordata > Actinopteri > Gobiiformes > Gobiidae > Rhinogobius > Rhinogobius similis. The sequence continues at coordinate 34,584,647 of CM033626.1, forward strand.
TACTCCTCTGTACTCCTCCTTGCTCCTCTGTACTCCTCTGTACTCCTCTGTGCTCCTCTGACATCCTCCGTGCTCCTCTGTACTCCTCTGTCCTCCCCTGTACTCCTCTGTCCTCCTCTGTACTCCTCTGTGCTCCTCTGTACTCCTCTGTACTCCTCTTCTGTCCTCCTCTGTGCTCCTCTGTACTCCTCTGTCCTCCTCTGTACTCCTTTGTCCTCCTCTGCACCCCTCTCTGCTCCTCTGTCCCCCTCTGTGCTCCTCTGCGCCCCTCTCTGCTCCTCTGACATCCTCTTTACTCCTCTGTGCCCCTCTGTTCTCCTCTGTGCCCCTCTGTACTCCTCTTTGCCCCTCTGTGCTCCTCTGTTCTCCTCTGTGCTCCTCTGTACTCCTCTGTTCTCCTCTGTTCTCCTCTGTACTCCTCTGTGCTCCTTTGTTCTCCTCTGTTCTCCTCTGTACTCCTCTGTTCTCCTCTGTTCTCCTCTGTACTCCTCTGTTCTCCTCTGTGCTCCTCTGTACTCCTCTGTTCTCCTCTGTACTCCTCTGTGCTCCTCTGTTCTCCTCTATACTCCTCTGTTCTCCTCTGTACTCCTCTATGCTCCTCTGTACTCCTCTGTTCTCCTCTGTTCTCCTCTGTGCTCCTCTGTACTCCTCTGTTCTCCTCTGTTCTCCTCTGTGCTCCTCTTTACTCCTCTGTGCCCCTCTGTGCTCCTCTGTTCTCCTCTGTGCCCCTCTGTACTCCTCTGTACTCCTCTTTGCCCCTCTGTGCTCCTCTGTTCTCCTCTGTGCTCCTCTGTTCTCCTCTGTACTCCTCTGTGCTCCTCTGTTCTCCTCTGTTCTCCTCTGTTCTCCTCTGTGCTCCTCTGTTCTCCTCTGTGCTCCTCTGTACTCCTCTGTTCTCCTCTGTGCTCCTCTGTTCTCCTCTGTTCTCCTCTGTGCTCCTCTGTACTCCTCTGTGCCCCTCTGTACTCCTCTGTGCCCCTCTGTACTCCTCTGTGCTCCTCTGTACTCCTCTGTGCCCCTCTGTGCTCCTCTGTACTCCTCTGTGCCCCTCTGTACTCCTCTGTACTCCTCTGTGCCCCTCTGTACTCCTCTGTGCCCCTCTGTACTCCTCTGTACTCCTCTTTGCCCCTCTGTGCTCCTCTGTTCTCCTCTGTGCTCCTCTGTACTCCTCTGTTCTCCTCTGTACTCCTCTGTGCTCCTCTGTTCTCCTCTGTTCTCCTCTGTGCTCCTCTGTTCTCCTCTGTGCTCCTCTGTACTCCTCTGTTCTCCTCTGTGCTCCTCTGTACTCCTCTGTTCTCCTCTGTGCTCCTCTGTACTCCTCTGTGCCCCTCTGTACTCCTCTGTTCTCCTCTGTGCCCCTCTGTACTCCTCTGTGCTCCTCTGTACTCCTCTGTGCCCCTCTGTACTCCTCTGTTCTCCTCTGTACTCCTCTGTACTCCTCTGTACTCCTCTGTGCTCCTCTCTACTCCTCTGTGCTCCTCTGTACTCCTCTGTGCTCCTCTCTACTCCTCTGTGCTCCTCTGTGCTCCTCTGTACTCCTCCTCTGTGCTCCTCTGTACTCCTCTGTACTCCTCCTCTGTGCTCCTCTTCACTCCTCTGTACCCCTCTGTACTCCTCTGTGCTCCTCTGTACTCCTCTGTGCCCCTCTGTGCTCCTCTGTGCCCCTCTGTGCTCCTCTGTACTCCTCTGTGCCCCTCTGTGCTCCTCTCTACTCCTCTGTGCTCCTCTGTACTCCTCTGTACTCCTCTGTTCTCCTCTGTACTCCTCTGTTCTCCTCTGTGCCCCTCTGTACTCCTCCTCTGTGCTCCTCCGTGCTCCTCTTTTGGTCTGATCATCTCTCCAGTGTAAAAGCGCCTTTAGGACTCTGATATGGTCCAAACCAGTGGTCCCCAACCCCCGGGCCGCGGACCGGTACCGGGCCGTGGATCAATTTGGACCGGGCCGCACAACAAATAATTAATTTATTGTCAGAGTCTGAGCGATCATTTATTTTGAAAAAGGACCGGATTCTCTAGTCTAGGATACATAAGAGCTTAGATTCTTGGCCAGAACCCGACCTGCAATTCGGGCCGGGTTCGGGTCCACGTTTTCCGCTCTTCTGTCGGGCTGAGTTGGGCGGCCAAGGGGGCAGAGGCGCACACGTGCGTAACATGCGCTCCACGCGAAAGAGCGCGTGAGCAGCCAGTGCTGTATTGTTTTCCTCCTCATCCTCGAATAAAGTGGTTAAAATATGTGACGTGAGAAAAGATGTTAATGAAAGCGCGGCTGCTGCACGAGCGGAGGAGAGAAAAAGAGAGAAAGAGCAGCAGAGGAGGAGCAGGAGGAGAGAGAGAGAGACGAAAGGAGTGAAGGAGAGAGCTCATGTGGGCCGGCGTCAGCGGAGGAACAGGCGCGTCTGGGACAGAAGGCGTCCCGTTGGTGCAGGTAGAACACTAAACACTTGAAGCCCTGTCAGGCACTTATTCTGCCAATAAAACTCTGCACGAACTCAGTTTACGTAACTCCGGTTCTACACGTGCGCGGACCCAGGTCGGGTTCGGACAGTATCCGCGCGTCCCGGTCGGGTTCGGACAGTATCCGCCCGGTCCCGGTCGGTTCGACAGTATCCGCTAGCGTCCCGGGTCCCGAGTCATTTGCTGCAAGATTCGACCCGAACCCGACCCGGGACCGCGCGGATACTGTCCGAACCGACCCGGGTTGCAGCAAATGACTCGGGCTCGGACAGTACGTGTGCGGGCTTGGCGGGTCGGGCTTGAATTTTTGGGGCCGATCGATGGTTACATCTCGGTCATTTGAGCTAAAATTTAACCCACAAGCAACAAAATGAGTCAGAAACAAGACAATACCAGGAATCCTGCGTGAATCCTACGTGAATCCTACGGCTCTAATGAGGCAATGAAGCCTTCAAAGCTGCTTTGCCACTTAGAGACCAAGCACCCTGGATTAAAAGACAAGCCCCTGGACTATTTTGAAAGAAAAATAACAGGTACACAGTGGAATCACATTTATTATGACAAACGCCCCCTCCCCTACCGGGCCGCAGTAAAATTGTCAAGCGTTGACCGGTCCGCGGTGATAAAAAGGTTGGGGACCACTAGTCCAAACGATCAAAGGTGGTGCTTTTTCTAGTATTTCTACCATTGAAACCCCGGTAACGTTGCATGCAATACAGACCTCAAATGAATCATGCACCAAGGCTTAAGGCCAATTCATACTTCATAAGAAGTACGAACTTTGTTCGTGCGCCTCAGGCTGTAAGAACAAAATGACGTCATTTTGTTCTTACAGCCTCTGTTCGGCTGTTCTCGCAGCCTGTTCTTGGCACATCAGCTGAGCAGAACTTTGTTCGGCAGAGCTGTGCGTCAACTAGGCTCTGATTGGCCAGTTTTTCAAAAGGGGCGGGGTAAATTTCTTTGGGCGCATGTTGGAGAAATAGTGTTATCCTAAAGACAAGGTGGTCAAACCGACGGGCTGACATCCGGAAGTACGAAAGGTGCCTCTCCTCATCTATCTCCCGTATTTGTTGAACGAGCAGACTGTATTCGCCCTGTACGACCCGCGTTGTATTTAGCGGCCGAACATGCCATCTTCACTCATTTCGTTCTGTCTCATCGGCCAGCGCATGTAAAAGCAGGTCGTCATCCTCTTCATCTTCAAACATCATCCTCTCTTCTTTCTCCTCCTCTCTCATCCACTCAAAAACTACATCTGCCGTTGCTAAAACGATATCAACTGAGCTGTCAGCGACGGGGTGGTAATCTCAGCGTGGAAACAGTTGTTGGGGATCACGGGGGCGGGGTCTGAATGAGTTCGGCTGCGGCGCTTGAGCTGAAGTATGAATGCCAGAGCCGAAACGAACTTTGTTCTTGTTCTTACAGCCTGAGGCTTCTTATGAAGTATGAATTGGCCTTTACAGTGGCTCTGTCAAAGCTGTGTAAAATGCACCTTTCTGAATGACTCACTGGATCGTCCTTGGCCCTCTGCTTTGAATAAGTTCCGATACGGTGAAAAAGAAATGAAAAAAAAGACACCCCTCATGCAAACCAAGTCTTAGTCATGACGTGGGAAGGTCTAAATATAGGAAAAACGCAAACATTAGCATGAAACTGGTTCTAAATTTAACAAACACCGACTGCGCAGCGCCACAGAGACATTGCTGTGCCTGAAATATTCCACACTATGGCATTAAATGTAGACTGTATGTGCACAAGCAGGTCAGCTACAGGTCAGTTCTGCGGGGAGACGAACCCGATCATGGTTAGAGTGCGTGTTTTATGAAATATTTTTGAAGGAAAAAAACAAACAACCGAGAAAAGAAAATCGCAGGAAAGTTACGCAGCGCACCTTTAAATCTGGCCGCAGTAATGGCATCTGGATTATTAATATTCTTATCAGCATTTTAGCTCAAGCACAGGTTCTCTTTGTGAAATACGCCCCATAATGACAGCCCTAGTTCCACTCGCTCCCTATTTTTACTGTAAGCGCCATTATACCCATTTGGAGGCAGTGGGTCAAGCGCTAATTTGTGCCGCGCAGCTCGTAATGTTCCCGGGCCTCGATTATGGGCAGGGAGGAGGGCGGCCATTTTAATAGAACATGTAACGGTTATTATGGAAGAGGTGAGGAGGAGAAATCAGAGGAAATAACACAATTAGCGGCAGGCCATACAAGCGCCCTGACGCGAGGGAGCAGGCTTTTATAGGCTGTTCGACATCGCCATTCAAATCTTAACACGCAATTCAAGCCTCTGCTGCACTCTGTGGGTTTATTCTGCAAGATTGTCACTGCACGCTCACTTTTATCAGTGGATTAAAGGGGACACATCATGCAAAATTGACTTTAATGAGCTTTTATCCATGTCGTCGTTCATATATGTCAGATAATAGCCACTAGGGGTGTGCTAAAATATCAAAATATTACATTTGTTGATACAGTATTGATATTGTGGACTGCTGTATCAACATATCGCCATGAGTGATTACATTTTTGTATAATTTACTGCTTTACTTTGCGACAGCTCTACAATTTTGTTGCCTGTTAAAAGAAACATTGGTAACACTTTAGATTAAGGTTCCTTAGTAAACTATTTATAATGCATTAATAAGCACGTTTTATGTGTTTATGAGCACTTATAAGGCATTTACAAGCATTTATTAGCGTGGTAATTGAAAATAATGTAATGTGCAGCTCATTGATGCTCTGTACATGTGGTTTATTCACTCAAACATGGATTATAAACATGTATAAGGCGTTATAAGTGCATAAACAAACTATTAGTGCTTATTAACATCTTATAAATAGTTAACTAAGGAACCTTAATCTAAAGCGTTACCGAAACATTTGACATTTTCAGTGTTTTGGTGATAAAAATGACAGTATTTTCTTTTACGTTTGTAAAGGTCATGGTTTAACAAAGAGAAAACGTTGTTAAAATGTATTTGGTTCTCAAAAAGTAGTGCTATATCGTAGAATAATCGCATTTATCGCAATATTGTTCTAATATTGTGTTTCGAGAAGTGTTTTGTATCGGGCCCTGTGATTCTCAGCCTTAATAGCCAAGTTTTTATTATCCCTGGTCTCTCAGATGATGAATGAATGAATGAATGAATTTGTACAATATGGAGAAAAGAAAAATATACAGAGAGCTCAGGATAGAACATCAAAAAACAGCTGTTACCATGGAAATCCGCCATGTTTGCTGTTGGTGAGCTAAACTTACATAGAAAAACATTAGTCAAAATAATTTGAAGAAGAGCTGATAACCTGCTGGGTCTCTTTTGGTAAATACATTTATCAATATATAGTGTTAGAATACTTTTGAAATAACGTTTAAAGTTTAGTATTTAATTTAGTATACATTGATTTAACGTTGGGCTAACTGAAAATTCTGTTATGTGTGATGACAAACCAACTATGACAAAAATAAATGTCATCAAGTTACATTTCATGCTCTTGAATTCTCACTCAGCCAAAGGGAGTGGTAGGAAGTAAACACTCCGCACCCCGTAAACAGAATTAAATCAAACTCCCCAATTCTAGCCTCTTACACAGAAGAAGAATACAAGAAGAATATCACTAATAGACTTTACTAACTTCTTTAATCTGGTATTAACCACACTCCATTACCACCTGTCCTATGCAAGTCGGTTGGTTCACTTTGGGGCGTCTCCGGTCGCTTCTGTTTATGGTGGACTGTGTTTCCATGCAGAGGTGAAAAAAGTCTCAAAAAATGAAATCAAAATGGTAAAGCAAGGCAAATTTATTTGTAGAGCACAATTCGTACACAACGCAATTCAAAGTGCTTTACGCATCAGGAAAGAATTGCATTAAATAAAACTGCACTTGAATAATACTTTTTCTTCATACGGCCGATCTCAGCGATTCACAAAAAGATGTTTAGTTCTGTCACGTTTGCGGCGAGACGATGCTAAAGCTAAAGCAAACAAGAGACAACTTCTGGTTTATCCTCAGCGAGTGATGCTAACATGCGCTAGCCTTGTTTTGCTAAAGTTGGTCGGCTCAACTGATGAAGACATAATCGCTAGAAATGCGGAAGTCACAAGATCAAGTGACCATTAAATAAAATTGTATTGTGACAAATGAGGCTGCGTTTTAGTTGCATTTTCAACACACACAGTATACTTTATCAATGAACAATGTGATAAAAACTCTATAGAACATAATTCATGGGAGGTGCCATGTTTGACTCTCCTCTGCTTTTTCATTCTCTGTGTGAATTGAGAGATAACTGGTGAAAAGGCCCGAATCATGTGATCCCAGCGCAAGTGACACGAGCGCTAAAGGATCAAGAGGAAACGAGGGGGGAGAAAAGAGTTTATGTCATGGCGTTTTGCTCAGAGCATTCGCCGACTCCATTTCTCCAAAGTGTTCTTCCTGTCTTTGCCTCCTGCAGCTTCTGAAACTCACGGAAACGCGCTCACAAAACCAGCGCTCGGGGAATAGACGCTGGTTTCAGAGGAGAAAAAAGGGAGACGGGAAGAGAAGAGCAGCGTTTAGTGACTTTTAACATGAAACGGCACAACAAGAACAAGATCCAGAGCTCAGAATGTCGAGGAAAACATTAGCAGATGTTAATATTTGAGATGATTAAAAAGTGGTGATGTTGCTGTTATCTTTGCTGTAACCCCAAACCATTTAATCCAATAGGTATAGCTAACTGTAAAGCTAACTAACTATAAAGCTAACTAACTATAAAGTTAGCTAACTATAAAGCTAACTAACTATAAAATCAACTAACTGTAAAGCTAATTAACTATAAAGTGAACCAACTATAAATTTAACTAACTATAAAGCTAGCTAACTATAAAGCTAACTAACTATAAAATCAACTAACTGTAAAGCTAACTAACTACAAAGTATACCAACTATAAATTTAACTAACTATAAAGCTAATCAACTATAAAGCTAACTAACTTTAAAAGTAACTATAAAACTAACTAATTGTAAAGCAAACTATACTATACAGTATATCTAACTAACTATATAACTAAATATATATCTATTTTTGGTATTTGTACATTTTTAAGCCTCAACAGTGGAATTAGCATTAGCACTGAGATACAAACATGTCTCTTTATAAACACACAAGTGTCCTTTGGTGAAGTATTCTGATTTGTAAAGTCAGAAACATCCACAAGAACTCGCTGTTCACTGCCTGATCTTATGTATTTATTTTATCTTTTTGGCAAAAAACCCATTGAGAAAGAATTAGACAGACAGTACTGACGCTAACACTGAGCTAACGCTGAGCTAGCCAGGTGCACAGAGCCTTTTATGGCTTTGTGCACTTTGTGTGGCTTTGTCTTTCATTTCAAATTTAATTAAATGAAAATGCCTTTCATATTGAATATATTTAAAACTAAACTTATTTCCACGATTCACACAACAGATTTCAGCAGTTAGATAATTGTATAATTTGTGAACGGATCCGCAGATCTGACTTATAACATGGACCGTATTGTGCTGCTACTTACTTTGTCTAGACGTTTAATGCCATACTGTGGAACATTCCAGGCAATTAATAACATCTTCATGCAGACGAGCAGATGGCAGACCCTCCACCAGAAAAGAACATGCTCCTTTAACCTTCTAAATGCCAATGAGATTTCAAATGACCTAATCAAACAGCTCATGTTTTACTTTCTCCTGGTGCGCCTGCTTAGAAACCTATTATGTTAAAAGGGAAACACAATCTTTAGGCGAACACGCTCCATCTGACCACAGCTTAAGGGCTTTAGATGTTTACATAAACCAGCACCTGCTCCCGTCTCCTACGCCACATAACGGCTGACGGCACTTGATTCTCTCCGTCGATTTGCTCCTAATAACTTCTCAAATCACCTTCCCTTTCCAAAGCGTATCCGGCGATTGCTCGGCTTCTCCTGCGCTTCGAGAACTGTAACGATATCACGGACGGTTAGACGACTCCCGCTGTAAAAAGACGTTGTAAATTTGCGCGGAAATTAGCTCGAAGGCTAGGAGTTTTGTGTTGTGTTGGCTGGGGAATGTTTGAACGTCCATATGTCAGGGCTGCGGGCGCCTGGGCTGTTGCGCGGATACAGCCTGATTAGCATAGCGCCACTAGCTCGGGGATGTTAGCCTAGCGCTCGGTTAAAGCTAATGAAGAATAATGCGCTCGTGAATACAGAGGGATGAGCGCGCCATCTGCTCCACCTGAAACGAAACACAAACATCCTTTTGCGAATCTGCTACAAAACTAATCTTTGGATCAAAACCAGCCAACCTTGAGGCTTTTCTTTGGTTGGTGTTTTGTTTTGAATCGCTGCCCGCTTCCTTTTTGCGGGAGAGAAAGAGGAACGCGGAGCCAAAATACATTTCATGCTTCACCCCTAATACAGATTGGAGCCGAGGGAGACGGGATTGTTCCACTCGACCCAGGACTAATTAAAAATTAAAGCACGCTAAATTAGGTAAATGAGGTGGGCAGAATTGAATGAAACGCGCATTAATAGATCAATCACTGTCGTCGTCCTGGTTCAGGGCCCGGTCTGACGTGGACGTTATGGGGTCGAGCGCGTGAGGATTCACCAGAGCACGACAAAAGAGGGGTATTTGTTTGTTTTTGTTTGACATGTTAGCTTTATTATGTGAATGCACTCTGTAAAAATTAATTTCTGGACGTTAAAATGCCTCGAATTCATCATATTTGTCTTCATTTCTGACATTTTGATTAGGTGTTTTACTCATTTCCAAACCATTTCTGACTTGTTTCAATACATTATTTCTAACTTCAAGCGAAATTATGTGACAATTGATGTAAATAATTTAACTTACCCGACTGACACATTTAATTTTCTTATTTTAGCTGAAATTATCGTGAGGTCAGTCAGAAATACCTTGAAACCAGTGAAATATTCTGCATTATTTGAGGAATTTTACCTCACTGAGTGAAAATGACTCAAATCCTGATAAAAAAATTATGAATTCAAGTCATTTTAAATTATTCTAGATATAAAGATTTTTGCAGATCATTATTTTACCTCTTGTTCATCGTAAACCACAATGTTCTAATCTCTGATCTAAAACTTCCAAACGTCTAATGCATTTCACTGTAGCAAACGGCAGATACAATTTACTCTGTTTATTATCATTATTTATACAAAAAGGATAACATTTTTGAATAGAGAAGAAGAAGAAGAAGAAGAATAATTTTTATTTATAGAGCGCTTTTCCGCCTAATAGGCACCCAAAGCGCTAGAGATGTCAAAAGTGTTGAAAATCAGACACTAATTGATTGAAACTAGTCTCAAAACTAGATACTCATTTCCATATCCATACAAAAAAACAAAAATAAAAAAAAAACATACAGGACAAAATTAGATCTTTGGAGAACAGTTTTAGAATGATCATTATCAGATGTAATATCAGACCACAATGTTTAATAAAGTGCTATTGTTTATTGCTGAAAATGCCACTCTATTGACTGAAAAGAGCACTTGTAATTATCCGTGTGGTGTTGAAATCAATAGTGGAATCAAGTATATTTCTTAGTCGTGTATCGAGTTAGAATTTCAGTATCATGACAACACTAGGTATAAACAATCTTGACATGTTTTTCAGGTAATGTAGTATAATCTCATGGTGTAATTGTTAAAACTATTATATATGACTGTCTTATTAGAGGAAACAAGTTAATATTAGAAGAAGACAGAATGAACTTTCCAAATACATTATACATGATGGGATTATGTCGATGAACAGATCAAGTTCAAATCAGTGCATCTTGACTTCATTAAAACAAGACTGGCTTTTTTACACCGTGGTACCAAAATCTCTAAGTATACAACACATACACATAAATGTTTGTTTTTCTTTGTTTCTTTCATAGAGATTTTATTTTGGAATCTTTTTAAATTTGCGTACAACATGACAATGTCGTTGATGACAGAATCAGAACAATTGTCCTGAATAAATAAATCACCTTTTCAGCTGCAGATTCAGCCTCTAAGCTGCAGTCACAGGTTAACTGTTTAACACAGCAATTTATGTTTGAAAGTATCATGATTAGGGCTGAAGTCGACTAAAGACCTGCTCCATCGACCGATTAGTCAACTAAAAGGGGGTGTGGCAAAAATCTAACAAAAAATGTAAAGTATCTCTGTTTATCTGACCCAAACTGCACTCAAAAGACCACAACTGCACAGACGTTCATGCAAAAATAACAATTTATACAAAACAGTACAAGTAAACAGTGGATTTATATGTTAGATTTATGTAACATAGATCAAATCATGATTTACTCCAAAATCGTCAGCTGACCCACTCCACATCTTCTCGTTTTGGGTGTTTTTGCCACATTAATTTGTTAAATCTACATAAAATAATTAGTCGACTACTAAAATGTTGGTCGACTAAGATGCCATCGACCAATTAATCGACTAAACGAGTAAAGGATCACAGCCCTAATCATGATACACATCTCTGCACCGATAACTGTATTTCCAAGAAGTCCATCATAATATATTGAGTACAATCCTACATCACTATTTATATCTTACACATTTTTTGTCCCAGATTAAGGCCAGAAGAGTGGGGAAGATCATTCAGCAACTACTTTTTGAAGATTTCTTTGAACGAGTCGGTCCTCACAGTGTATTTTACCGCAGCGACACGGCCCGGACACCGCACAGTCCCCGACCTCCGCTCCTTTAAGAGGCTCCTGTTGAAAGAGCAAAGGGCCCATCATTCTTCCTCACAGCCGCCGGTGGGTTAGGCTCGCGGGCGCTACTCCCAGTATTTATGCACTCCCCCTCTGTAGCAATATGACACGCTGCTGCTGCCGCGGCTCCAACGCACTTTCAGTTTGAGCTCCAAGACATTCATTACATATTTTACACCGCAGCGAAAAGTCATAATTTGTGGTCAATTTGCAGCAGCTTTCAGGCCCAAATTGTAAGAAAGAAATCAAACGACAACAGTGGCACGTTTGGTTGAACGGTTGCCCGGGGATAAATGGAAAGAAAGAAGATGATAAAAGCTTGAACAACGTATTTATCGTGAGATAGGAGTGCATTTTGACTGTCTGAGAAGAAGATTTGGCGAAGGAACAAGCACAAAATGTCTTGCTTTACTTAAAGTGCCTCTGACAGGTTGAAGTATTTATTTTACTAAAACACATTTTTAAGATCATTATATTTATGATTCTGCTAAAGAATTCACTATTTTTTAACCCAGTTTGGCCATTTTTTAGCTTACATCTTTTACTTCCTGGTTATAAATGATGACGTCACTCTAGGACATTCTGTTACAGTTACCTAGCAACCATGTCGTACACTGGGCCAAGACTCCTCTAATAATAATAATAATAAATAAATAAATATAGCAACTCTTTTATCGTGTTAAATCAATGTTTAAAGGATCAGAAAATGTTGCCTTTTAGTTGTGAATTGTCCCTCGTGTGTCTCCCTAGTGTGATGTCATCATTTTGTGGAACTCTGCTCTTCTTCCTGTTAATTTCAACATATTTTTCAGCTTTTCTTCACACTAACACTAACTAACTGACTCTTGATTGGTGTAAAACTATCATATACAACAGGTTTTATTCCACCAAATAAAGTAAAAACAAAAAATTCATAAAACCTGTCATATGCACTTTAATGTTAGACTACATGCAAAACTTTATTTTTCTTGCTCCTAAAGATGTTTCATTTAATCCACTTCATCCATAGATTTCTCTGGGACATTGTAACTTCAAAAGCCGTTTTCTGAAAATGCATATTTCTTCTGTTGGGGACCACTTAAAGTAGCTCCTATACACACACAAAATTTGACAATTTTGTATGAAACACGATTTTGACAGAACGTGCTGAAGGATATGTTGATATCTAATTCTAAGCCTGCTTTATTAAAGTGTAATGTCTGAAAAATGAGGCAAAATTTGAATTTTTAGGACAATTTTCTGTCAGATCAGCCCCCTCTGGAAATGTTTTGGAAACTAATGTGTGTACAAAATGAACCAAGAAATGTGAACCTGGTTTTGTCCACTTTTTTTCAGATTTAAAGTTTCCAAATATGTGCAATTTTTACACATGAAATGCCTAATTTCTAAATAAAAATGCTATATGATTTTCTTACATTTATGAGACTAAACTACAGGAGAAGTTTCAAAATTGTATCCTTTACTTTATGTCCTCTTCACCTGTAGTGTCTCACCTTAAAATAACAAAAAGACCAGTTCAGATAAGATAAATATGACTTAATTCAAGCTGTGTGGATGTGGTGAGGCCGATGGCGCTGATGGCAGCCATGCTTTTGTGAGTTCACCCGAGGGCAGCTATGTCTAAATATAATAAACCATCACTAAATGTGGAAAGTGAATGAATAATGGTGCACTTAAGTACTCTGAGAACCTGGTCAAGCTCGTAAAGCACAGTCACAATCCAAGCCGTCATTATTAATGGCAGCTCGGGTTATATTCCCCACAGTACAGTATAATACAGGCTTTTCCATTGCGGTATTTTTCTGCTTTTTCATATTTTTTAAATGTATTTATCTTTGCAGTTGAAATGTTCCTTTAATTCATTCATGTGTTTAATAAAGGTGCTGTACCTCATTTTTAACTGTTTTGAAACATAAAAAACAGCATCATTAGGTTGCTCACAGTCTCTGCATCCTAAATATTCACCGCTATGAGTTTATAACATAGAACTATAATAAAACCTGGAAGATGAATCCAAAATGGCACCCTGTTTATCCCTATGGAGTGAGCTCATTGGCGCATGACCCTAAAAAAATGTATTACTTCCACATTTACTTCCTGATACGGAGGCTGCCATCTTTGCTTTAGGGCGTCACGTGACCACAATCCCCCATGATGCTTTGAACGACGAGAACGACCAGCAGCTTAAGTTTTTGTGTTAACGTTAGCTTGTGTGATTGTAATTGTGTTCTTCATGTTAGACACACGTGAAAGCGTCTGAAATGAAAGAAAATACAACTTACAGGTGTCTCTAGTCGAGCCTTTTCCACGAGCTTCTGTTTGTATCGTCCGACGCTCGTTCACGTGACTCGCACATGTTTGCGGTGACGTCACTTCATATAAAAATGGTAATTTCTGTGATTTTAGAAACGGTAGAAAAGAACATTTCCTTCTATCTTATTTAAATGCCGATAATAATTCAGTACTGTCTGTAATTATAATGTGCAATTTTAGAAAAAGGCTGGTTCCCAGAGGCTGCAGTACCTCACACGGCCACTAATCAATCTGGGACCACAGACAGAGAGGGCGTGTCTTATCCAGTTCATTTAATACATCCATGGTTTATAAGCACTTTTCTGACTCTGAGCATCATGGGTAAAGCTAACAAACATTAGCATGCTAACGACGCACTTCCTGCTTTTCGTAGAACAAAACGCTTTGTAAATAAATGACAGTGCTGTGTCTCATTTCACCCAGATACATGCTTTTACAATATATTTGCTTTGGACAAACACAGATTTTACTTTATTACATGCAAAAAATCAGGAAGTGAACTGTTTTTCACGTTTCATAAGAATCAAAATCAGGTACAGACTCTTTACCCTTCAGTTATGAGATCAAAACCTCTTTTTATGGGTGACCTGGGGCAAAGTGAATAAAAAGTAGCAGAAATTCACAGAACAATTAAAACAGATATTTAAGACAGGAACTATCGAAAAGCACAAACAATTTTGATAAGATTATTGCTCTTTGATTTTTCAAATTGAGTGAAAAGTAAAACAATATCAAACAACTTACAGCAGACATGTCCAAACTCAGCCCAAATGCGGCCCTCAGACCAATTTTTCTTGGCCCTCAGCCTTCCTGGTGAACTGGCCCACACCGTCCTGATAAGTACTATTTACAGCACATTTCAGATTTTCTACAATTCCAACCTAAATAACTAATATTTTGGTGCAATACAGACCTGATATTAAGGCAATGAGACTCTGAATGTAGATGTGGTGGTGCTTAAAACATCAGATAAATGCAGCTTTTTTAACATTTTGTGATTGATTTGTGGCCCTCCTCTTGGTCTATATTTTAATATAAAAAAGTTTGGACACCCCTGGCTTACAGTTTGTGTCCCCAAATCAGTCCTCGAGGAACCGACTAGCCATAAATGTCACGTGACCCATTATATTAAAGGACGTATTGTGCTAAATCTACTTTTTAATACTTTACTTTTAACCATGTTATATTGTTGTTCCTCATCAAAAACAGTGCTTCATTCATGCTTGTTTCATTAATCCTGTTTATGAGGTTGTCTTGTTTGATAGCTAAACAAATCACTCCGTTTGAACTTTCCCGTATTGCTGCATCACAGGTAAAAAAAACACAGTCTTGTCCTGCACAGTTTTTAAATCTAAAAAACAACTCTGGACTCGTTCTGTGGTCAAATTGTGCTCACAACAAACATAAGGCGCTATTAGCATAACTGTCACGTTGCCTAAGAGCTTAATTTATTTATTTTTTCCAGAAAAGCTCGCTCAAATGACTAAATAACTCCTTATACAAACTACACCTCGGTTTCTAGTGTCTTTTCCAAATGCAGACATTAATAAATTTTTAAAATGAGAAATAATTAGTGCCAAGGTGAACAAAAGTTTAGATTTAAAAATAAATTAAATCCACAAGAATCTAACGTAAATCTACTTCGACAGACTGCTGTCTTTCCACGCACACTTCTGAAATAGCTGGCTAATTTACGCACGAGGCTTCCGAGAGGGACTTGAAAATGCGTAAACAGCTGCACAAATCTCTGCGTAGCGACATTATTTTTGGACCTCGACGATTGCACCATTTGTTTTTATGTTTTAACAAATAACCCCAGTGATGAGATACAAGAAAAACAAAACAATTTATCCTCAACATGATGAAACAGTCTTTGCAATCGTTCCTTATTGTGTCAGAAAAATAAACCATCGAAACCACTGTAGGTGCTAGCGTCCCACTTCGCATGCAGAACCCGCACGTTTGATGTCAAGCCCAGGCCACATTTTTATTCACCAGATTGTTTGCGCCGTGTAATCCCCCGGTGCCTCATAATGGATTTGTTTAGTTATATTCTGTTTTGCTTATTACTTTGCCGTCTAATTCGCCCGCACACATTTGAACAATTACACTTAGTTTTGTGCTAAATTGTTTACTATAATGGTCTGGATTTGCCGCCTCTGCCTTAAGCAAAGTTGAAGCTGAGATTTATTTGAAAAAGATCAATTGTGAGGAGAGAGTTTCTGTGAAAAATGTTGGATTGTGATTTTACTGACTGCGATTGATGTTTTGAGAATTGATGAAAAGACTGAAATAAGAATTGACAAACTATCACACGTTTTTGTCACATTATTGTCGCTTTTAGTCGCATTTTTGTCACCATTTGTTACATTTTTGTCTTTTAGTAGCTATTTTTTCACTTAAAGTAGCATTTTTGTCAGCTTTAGTGGCATTTTTGTCCCTTATAGTCACATTTTGTCACGTATAGTTGTGATTTTGTCCCTTTTAGTACCAAGTTTGTCCCTTTTAGTAGCAATGTTGTCATTTTAAGTAGCGTTTGTCACCTTCAATTGCATTTTTTGTCACTTTTAGTAGTTTTTTTGTCACTTATAGCCACGTTTTTTATCACTGGTAGTCATGTATTTGTCACTTTTAGTTGAGTTTTTTCATTTACTTTTGTTACTGTTGCGTTTAGACGTGTTTAGTCACTAGTCATTATGTTTTTGTCGCTTTTAGATGCATTTTTGTAACGTTTTTGTCGCTTTTTGTTGCATTGTTATTGTTTGTTCTGGAACACAACTGCAGGAACACAACTACAGGATTTGCAGTTTGTATACAGAATTAAACTGCATATTTTGTTGATTGTGGAGGAAGTTACTGCACTTAAAAAATGGCAGACTTTGCTAGCTAATTTGCTAATTGCGTCCATCCAAATTGCAATTTTGATTCGGTCAAGATCAATTGCGAGAAGGGAGTTTGAGCGTTTGTTATAGCTGCACGATTTGTGATTTTACTACAGTGTTGCGATTGCGATTAGATTTAATAATAGGATCAAAGTGTTCAAAGTGCAGATATGCAACACAAGCATAAGAATTGACAAAAAGACTCAAATATGAACAGTCAAACGAATAAAAGAATCACATGTTTCGGGATGTTTTTGTCGCTTTCAGTGGCGTTTTTGTCACTTTCAACAGCTTTTTATCTTTGAAGTTGCGTTTTTGTCACTTTAAAAACAATAACACGAGTAAGCGACAAAAACGCTACTAAATTTTTTCACATTTAGTAGCATTTTTGTCACTTATAGTTGAGTTTTTGTCTGTTATAGTTGAGTTATTGTCACTTACTAATGCTATTGTTGCATTTAGTCACAGTTTTTGTTGTTTTTAGTAATGTTAAACTGTAGTCAAGTTTTTGCTGCTTTTAGATGTGTTTTTCGGCGCTTTAATTGCACTTTTTTCATTTTTAGTTGCGTTTTTGATGCTTTAGTCTCGTTTTTGTTATTAGTAGTTGCGTCTCAGACGAGTTAGTCGCCCTATTGACGCTTTTTCTCTTTTTTGCGCTTGTGATTTCGATTAGATTTCGATTAATTGTGCAGCCCTAGCCTTTGTCTGATATATTAACTAAACAAAACACCTTCATTCTAAAAGCTGTTACCGTTCCATACATTAGCCCCAATGTATTTTAGCATTTGTTTTGTTTATTTTTGTTATTTTCATATATTTGGATGTTTTGCCAGTAAAAGTGATGCGTATCCATGAAGAAAGAACGGTTTAATATTCTGGGGCAGCTGTACAGCATAAACCAGCGTGTAAATGTTATAATCTGGGAGCGTTCTCGCAGTTTTCTGGTAAATGTTGTGGTTGCCGTCATCTTCCTCAGATGTGTGGATCCAATTAAACTGCTGTGGACATGAGAAATGAGCAAAAACCCGATCGATGGCGTATTGAGTGCAGATTCTGCCGGCTCTATTTTGGTGGAGCTCCGTATAAAAGGCAGATACACTGTGTGAGTTAAAGGGGAGGCTGGTACACTGTGTGAGTTAAAGGGGAGGTCGGTTTGGGGCAGTGAGGGGGCGGATATTGATGCCTCGGCCTGTTGTTGTTGTTTAGTGCGGACATTAGTGAAAAGTGGAATTAAACCAGGACTTCTGCTACTAAACTGTCATTATAATTACTATATCGACTTATCAATCAATAAATCATAGAAGGTGCAATCATTTTCAGTGGTCAATATTTATCATGGGTACTTTTTCTTTGTACTAGGATGGGCTTTCTGTTATTTTTCTGTACTGCGATAAACTCTGAGCTGTAGAAATAACTTGAATGACTCATTATAGATGCAAACGATTCACTAAAGTGTTTTTTTCTACAGCTCATGTTTACAGCAACATTGTAAAAAGCGCTTTTTTATCTGGCTGTTTATGCCACAATAGCTTTAGCTTTATACATCAGTAATTTTGATTTCATAAAGCTGGTCACATACTGGAGCAGGGATGCCCAAAGTATGGCCCACGGGCTAAACCTAGCCCTCCAGGACGTCTAATTCGGCCCTCGAAGGGGTGCTGAGATTTGTTACGATTATGTACAGGATTCAGTTATGTTCTAAAAAAGACTGTCAGCAGATGTAAAAGAGACCAAATCAAGTCTATTCCCCCAAACAAGACAATTTAATCCACACGTCTTTGCAAATTAACATGCCATACTAAATTGGTTGGTTCTTGGGACATTAAAGGGCGTGTGACAGATTTTTATGATTTTCTAATTTTGACTTTGTTCAGTGTATTAATACCTCTCGTAAATATCTATTATAGTTTTGCACCAATTAGGCAGCTGTTTGTGGAGAAAAGTTGAAAAATATGTTGTAAATGACAGGAAGTAAACAAACTGATGACATCACACTGGGGAGAGTGGAAAAGACTGGAAAGAAACTACTTTTTTGACCCTTTAAACATTAATTCAACAAAATAAATGTAATAATGTATTTTTCTTTGTCAAATGAAAAAATCTGTGACATTAGAGGAGTTTTGGCCCAGTGTATAGTATGGTTGCTATGGTAATTTCCTAGCGTGATGTCACCATTTACAACCAGGAAGTATAATTAAAAACTTACAAAAATAGCTGAACTGGGGTAAAATTTGTAAAGATCTGAGCAGAATTTGAAATATATTTACTTTAACTGCACCACCTCCCTCTTGAGTGGTTCTGGCTCCACAGTCCAAGTGGATGTCAGTCCTAGTTCATCTGCAGCCTGTCCGTCCGTGGGAGTAGGATCTCTCCTTCACTGTGGTTCTCCCCGAGGTTTCTACTTTTTCCCATGGGGTTTTTTGTAGTTTTTCCTCGCCGCGAAGGAGGGTCAAAGGACAGGGGCATTCTGGGACAGTTATCTGAACTGCTTTTACCTGTGGCCCATCGAAGCAACTGTTGTTGTGATTTTGGGCATTATAAAAATAAATTGATTTGATTTGATTTTAGTGAAATGAGTCGTCCAACCTGTCAGAGGCACTTTAATCCGTAGGTAGAAGGTAAACATTTTGACCCGCCAAAGAAAAAGGAATTGTGAAAAGGAAAGGAAAAGGAAAGGAATTGTGCTTTGTTTGACCATGTGAATGAAAGTGAATGAAGGAGTTCAGTGTGGTTTGGTCCTAGTCTTAATAATTGGAATAATTATGCAACTCTGATGTTTTTTTCCAACATTTTTCAACATTTATACGTGTATTTTAGAGTTCTATTCTCATTGTCGAAACGTCTCGATCTTCAAACGGCGTCCGGATGACAACCTCTGAAACCTATTCTACGATGTTCTATTCTCATTATTAAACTAAATATTGACATAACGCCTGCTTGTGTTTTCCGAGAACTTCATTCTGTTTCTGATTGCCGCGCCGCTGCACATATTGGATTGTCTTACTCCAGTCTTCTTCCTGTCGCGCTCTCTTTATGGTCCTGAGCGTCCGCGGCTGACTGCGGGTTACGAGACGTGTGGAGGCGGCCCATTAAAGCCCCGTACATACACACTGCCCCCCTCTTCTCTCTGCGTCTGAATAACAGCGAGGCTAACAGCACATAACCGCTCTCCACTCATCACAGGCACTTAGCCGCGACAAATATATCAACATCTTTACAGCCTCCCCGCGCCTGTAAAATCTGCACATCAGGAAATAGTCTTAGTTCAATTTGATGCTATCACGAGGCGACGACAAACACTGACAAACACAAGAGCCGGGAATGAAATGTCTGACACTGGCAATCAGCGGAGGGAAAAGGTGATACGTTTAGCATGATTTCAAAATTAGACGACGTTCTCATGTGATGCTAGCATGAATAAACTTAAAGTGGGGTACGATTTAATGTTTTGAAAATTCTGCCGGCCTCATAACTGTCTGTTTATTTTGCCTCATTCTCGCCAAACTGCTGCGTCTGTGTCATTGGCTTCATTATTGGCCAATCAGATCTGTGAAAAGGCGTCTATATAGTATCATACCATAAAGGAAATGATTGATGATGAGTGCAGCCGACTCTCTGCTCCTGGTGCAGACGGCTCCTCTGATGGTGCTTCTTTAACTGGTGCATCTGTACTTAACCTCATGTATCTTAGAGCGTGTATGTATGTCTATGTGTCTCTGTGAGGGGGTTTGGTTGTGTGGGTTGGGTGGTTGGGAGGGAAATGGAATATTTTGAATGCACTGTAAAGCCCTTTGTGTTACATTTTATGTATGAAAAGCTCTTTATAAATAAAGCTGGAGTTGATTTGATAAAGTGGTACCCAAAATGCTTCTTTTTATGGAAGAAAAATCATCTGCTTATAAATTTAGCAGTCTTCTTGAAAGTCTTCTGACCATTTTTTTCCCAACCCACTCATGCCACACGACCACCACTTTGTATTGGTGGCTATGCATATGTTTATTTCATTCTAATATATATTTTCCCATTTAGGGTACGGTTAGGGTTAGGTTTAGGGACAGTTAATTTGGTTAAGGTTAGGGTTAGGTCTGGGAATTAGGGTTAGAGTAATATTTAAATAGTTACTACGTCTGGGGCATTCTTAAAGGCCCTGTACCTGATTTTGACTGTTCTGAAATGTGAAAAACAGAACTTGTTGATGTTAAACTCTTTGCATCAGTCACATGCATCGCTCTCTTTCCTAATGCAGTCCCAGCATCATAAATATTCACCTCCATGAGTTTATAAGTACTTTTCATGAGCTTTTCAAGACCGTCACGGATAAAGCTAACAAACATTAGCATGCTAACGGTGCACTTCCTGCTTCTCTCATAGAATAAAACACTATAAATAGATGCAGAGAAAATATTGTGGTCTCATTTTCACCTGAATAGATGCTTTTACAATATATCTGTGCTGGGGAAACACAGATTTGACTTTATTACATGCAAAAAATAACAAATTCAGTTTTTCCTGTTTCTCGACAGTAAAAATCAGGCACAGCCCCTTTAATAAACTATTTTTCTCTATGAATTAAAGTGCGTATGACGGGTTTTTATGATTTTCTAATTTTGACTTCATTTAGTGTATTAATACCTTGTGTAAATACAAATTATAGTTTTACACCAATCAAGTCGCTATTTGTGGAGAAAAGTTGAAAAATCTGTTGACAATTACAAGAAGTAAACAAACTGATGACATCACACTGGGGAGACAAAGATTATGCATAATTTACACAAAATAAACAACTTTTTGACCCTTTTAAACTTTGATTCAACAAAATAAAGGTGTTCATGTGTTTTTCTTTGTCAAATGAACAAAATCTGTGACATTAGATGAGTTTTGGCCAGTGTACAGTGTGGTTGCTATGGTAATTTCCTAGCGTGATGTCATACTTTACAACCAGGAATGAAATTTAAAACCTAAAAAAACAGCTAAACTGGGGTTAAATTTGTAAAGATTTTAGTAGAAATTTGAATATATTTATCTTACCTGCATTTTAGTTAAATGTGTATTTCAACCTGTCATAGGCCCTTTAAGTCTTCTGTATTCATGCTTTATTAAGACAGGAATAAGTGTAGTTATTTTAAAGTATTATCACATGTTGTAGAGAACGTTCCATTCCCTA
Organism: Rhinogobius similis; assembly: GCA_019453435.1. NCBI lineage: Eukaryota > Metazoa > Chordata > Actinopteri > Gobiiformes > Gobiidae > Rhinogobius > Rhinogobius similis. The sequence goes on from CM033626.1 coordinate 34,606,206, forward strand.
AACGACTACGATCCTATTAAATAATTGCAATAAAGTTCACTACAACTACTTCTACACCCGTTTATATTGCAAGATCTTTTTCATGCTTTTATAGTCTTTGCAACTCACACTTTTCTAAACGGTGAATATAACTTCTTCATTAACAAAGCGTGGTTGTGTTGTATTCCCCGTTGTGGCTCTTTTTAATTCAAGAAGTTGGCTGACTCCACCACGCATTTGCACACTGCTCTTATTCCTTCAAGCGAAATCCTCTCCGCGGCTCGCTAATTAATGCAAGAGCACATTTCCTCTGCCAAACCCTGATGTCAACGCTGCACAGGCCGGCGCAGTCCACGGGCACAGAGAGACAATTTACTTTTGGCCAGTCGGCTCCTCCTGGCTCCAAAAGCACTAACCAATGTCTTATTTTATGAGATTCAAATAATGGTGAGCCGAGGGAAGAGTGTTAAATTTGGTGCTAAGTTGAAAATGATGGATTGAAATGATGGTGTTTACGAATAGTGCCAGAAGTTTAGCAGGAAAGTTCGGAAAAGGGCACAGATGAATTCTCGATATACAGCTTTTGGGGCGATTTTTGTTGCTGCAGCTGTTTGCATATTTTCAACTTTTCTATTGTTTGTTTGTTGGTTATCCCTAAGGACAGGACTATGACATTAAACCTATCTATCTGGCACATATTGTTAATTTTGTTTCCAAAGTTATGGCTAAATATCTGCTGAGGCTGGTTTATGGTTCATTGAGTTTATCCAAATGAACCGTTGATTAAAATGTAAAAGTTTTTCTTAAATGTTGCTCATGTGAAGCCAAAAGGGCTATTGTCGACTGTGAAGTTCCCCATCTAAAAAAACATAAAAAATACCCTCACAGTTAGTTCACTCACAAATTTCCAGCGATAAAACAATTTGTCGATTAAAAACAGATTCTTGGTAGACTGGGACAGCATTAATCGATTTGTTGTGTAACCATTGAACGCCAAGAGACATTTTAAAACATCATCTTAATTTTGGTCTTCTCTGGTCCCTCTCTGGTTCTCTTTCCTCCTCCCTAGTCCCTCTTTGCTCCTCTTTGGTCCCTCTTTGCAACTCTTTGGTCCTCTCTTGTCCCTCCTTGCTCCTCTCTACTCCTCTCTGGTCCCTCTTTGCTCTCCTCTTGTCCCTCTTTGCTCCTCTCTTGTCCCTCTTTGCTCCTCAATTGGTCCCTCTTTGCTCCTCTCTTGTCTCTCTTTGCTCCTCTTTGCTCCTCTCTTGTCTTTGTTCCTGTCTGGTCCCTCCTTGCTCCTCTTTGCTCCTCTCTGATCCCTCTTTGCTCATCTCTTGTCCCTCTCTGGTCCCTCTTTGCTCCTCTCTTGTCCCTCTCTGGTCCCTCTATGCTCCTCTCTGGTCCCTCTTTGCTCCTCTCTGGTCCCTCTGGTCCTGCCTGGTCCTCTCTGGTCCCTCTTTGCTCCTCTATGCTCCTCTCTGGTCCCTCTCTACTCCTCTCTGCTCCTCTTTGGTCCTCTTTGCTCATACCTGGTCCTCTCTGGTCCCTCTCTGGTCCCTCTATGCTCCTCTCTGGTCCCTCTTTGCTCCTCTCTGGTCCTGCCTGGTCCTCTCTGGTCCCTCTTTGCTCCTCTTTGCTCCTCTCTGGTCCCTCTTTGCTCCTCTCTGCTCCTCTTTGATCCTCTTTGCTCGTCCCTGGTCCTCTCTGGTCCCTCTTTGCTCCTCTCTGGTCCCTCTCTACTCCTCTCTGCTCCTCTTTGGTCCTCTTTGCTCATCCCTGGTCCTCTCTGGTCCCTCTTTGCTCCTCTCTGGTCCCTCTTTGCTCCTCTCTGCTCCTCTTTGGTCCTCTTTGCTCATCCCTGGTCCTCTCTGGTCCCTCTTTGCTCCTCTCTGGTCCCCCTTTGCTCCTCTCTTTTCCCTCTTTGCTCATCCCTGGTCCTCTCTGGTCCCTCTTTGCTCCTCTCTGGTCCCTCTTTGCTCCTCTCTGCTACTCTTTGGTCCTCTGTGATCGTCTATGGTCCTCTCTGGTCCCTCTTTGCTCCTCTCTGGTCCCTCTTTGCTCCTCTCTGCTCCTCTTTGGTCCTCTTTGCTCATCCCTGGTCCTCTCTGGTCCCTCTTTGCTCCTCTCTGGTCCCCCTTTGCTCCTCTCTTTTCCCTCTTTGCTCATCCCTGGTCCTCTCTGGTCCCTCTTTGCTCCTCTCTGGTCCCTCTTTGCTCCTCTCTGCTCCTCTTTGGTCCTCTTTGCTCGTCCCTGGTCCTCTCTGGTCCCTCTTTGCTCCTCTCTTGTCCCTCTTTGCACCTCTCTTGCTCCTCTCTTGCCCCTCTTTGCTCCTCTCTGCTCCTCTCTTGTCCCTCTTTGCTCGTCCCTGGTCCTCTCTTGCCCCTCTTTGCTCCTCTCTGCTCCTCTCTTGTCCCTCTTTGCACCTCTCTTGCTCCTCTCTTGCCCCTCTTTGCTCCTCTCTGCTCCTCTCTTGCCCCTCTTTGCTCGTCCCTGGTCCTCTCTGGTCCCTCTTTGGCTCCTCTCTGCTCCTCTCTTACCCCTCTTTGCCCCTCTCTGCTCCTCTTTACTCCTCTCTGCTCCTCTCGCTGGTGTGTGTGTGTTTGGAGCCTTTTATAAGCGGCGTCCCGTTCTGTATTAAGTGCCACTTATTCAGATGAGTTGTGCTCGGGGCTGAATCACCTGTTTTCACAACACGACGGGCGCTAAGTGCTGCAGCGGAGGACTCTGCCAAAACAACACCTCCCCTCTAACTCCCTCCATCCATCCCCCTTTTCATTCTGCCTCTCTCCTCGCGTGCTCTACATGCCTCGATTTCCCCTTCCATACTCTTTTCTCTCCATCTCTTTATCCTACTTCTTTCTCCTCCTCTCCTCCTTTTTCAATCCCTCGCTCTCTCTAGTTCTCTCTCTACTCTGCTCACTTTTATTCTTTCTGTGTCTCCTCTCTCCCTCCACAGCCTCTCTCTGCCCCCTATTATTCCTCCTTCTTTTATACCTCCCTCTCTACACCCCTTTCTCTCACTCTGCCTCACTTTATCGCTTTCTTTATCTCCTTTCTTTCTCTCTGCATCCCTCTATACCTCTGTCTCTCTCTCTCCCACCTCTTTCTCCCTCTTTTTCTTCATCCATTTCTCATCTTCTCCATCTCCTCTATCTTTTTCCCTCCCTCTTCTCTCCCCCTCTCCTCATGCCCTGACTGTCTCCCTTATCCTCTATCTCTCTCTTTCTTTCTCTCTCCCCATTCTCTCTCTCTACCTATTCCTCCCACATCTCTCTCCCTTCATTTTTATCTTTCTCCCTCTCTCCTCCATTCTCTCTCCTTCTCTTCTCACTCACTCACTTTCTGTCTTTTCCAGTCCCCCTCTCTCTTTTCGGTCTGTATCTGTATCTCTTTTCTGTTTTCTCCCCTTTCCTTCTCCCCCTCTCTCCCCATTTCTCTTCATCCTTTCTCTCCATAATTTTCTCTCACCTCCTTCCCCCTTTCCTCTTTCTCACCTCTCTTTACTCTTCACATCATCTCCCCTCTTTCTATTATACTTCCTTTCTTTTTCTCCCAGCCCTCTCCCCCTTTTCCCATCCCCTCCTCTCTCTTTCTCCCCCTCTCTCCCTATTTCTCTTCATTCTCTCTCCACGCTTTTCTCTCATCTCCCCACCTTCCTCCTACCCCCTTTCTGACCCCTCTTTATTCTTCAGTACATTCTCTCCCCTCATTGTATCTTTCTCTCTTTCTCTCTCATACTTCTTTCCCCCTCGCTTTCTCTCTGCACTTTTCTCTCTTCTTCTTTCTCTCTTTCACAACTTAATTCTCCACATTCTCTCCCCTTCTCTCCATCACTCTCTCCTTTTCCCACTTTCTCCTTTACTCCCTCCTCCCCTCTCTCTCCCCTTCTCCTCATGCCCTGACTGTCTCCCTTATCTTCTATCTCTTTCTTTCTCTCTCCCCATTCTCTCTCTCTTCCTATTCCTCCCACATCTCTCTCCCTTCATTTTTATCTTTCTCCCTCTCTCCTCCATTCTCTCTCCTTCTCTTCTCACTCACTCACTTTCTGTCTTTTTGGTCTGTACCTGTCTCTCTTTTCTGTTTTCTCCTCTTTTACTATCCTTTCCTCTCTCCTTCTCCCCCTCTCTCCCTATTTCTCTTCATCCTTTCTCTCCACACTTTTCTCTCACCTCCTTCCCCCTTTCCTCTTTCTCACCTCTCTTTATTCTTCACATCATCTCCCCTCTTTCTATTATACTTCCTCTCTTTTTCTCCCAGCCCTCTCCCCCTTTTCCCATCCTCTCCTCTCTCTTTCTCCCCCTCTCTCCCTATTTCTCTTCATCCATGCATTCCTCTCACCTCCCTACCTACCTCCCTCCCCCTTTCCTCTTTCTCACCTCTTTATTCTTCACATCATCTCCCCTCTTTCTATTATTCTTCCTCTCTTTTTCTCTCAGTCTTCACCCCTTTTTTCCATCCTTTCCTCTCTCTTTCTCCCCCTCTCTCCCTATTTCTCTCTACACTTTTCTCTCACCTCCCTCCCTCTTTCCTCTTTCTCACCTCTCTTTATTCTTCACATCATCTCGCCTCTTTCTATTATTCTTCCTCTCTTTTTCTCTCAGTCTTCACCCTTTTTTTCCATCCTTTCCTCTCTCTTTCTCCCCCTCTCTCCCTATTTCTCTTCACGCTTTTCTCTCATCTCCCAACCTTCCTCCCCCCCCCTTTCTGACCCCTCTTTATTCTTTATTACATTCTCTCCCCTCGTTGTATTACTCTTCCTCTCTCATACTTCTTTCCCCCTGCACTTTTCTCTCTTCTTCTTTCTCTCTTCTTCTTCATTCTCCACATTCTCTCCCCTTCTCTCCATCACTTTCTCCTTCTCTCCCTCCTCCTCCCCTCTCTCCCCCCCTCTCCATTAGCCCCTGATTCATGATGCAGATGGGCTGTGATCTGAGTGGCCATCAAACAGCGTTTTAGCATTTGGCTGCGAGTGTTTGTGCATATTCATCAGGCGTGAAACATGGTCGGCGCTCACAGCGAGAGGGTCCCGGCGTCTCTGGAGCCAAAAGTCCATCGCCGAACTCTTCTCACGCACCTACAAACTTCCAGCCGCCGCTAATCCTCTCCTAATGCTCCCGCGCGTTTGTTAAAACACGTTCGCGGCTCCATTAGCGCTCAGACATCTGGATATTATTGTGTCAAATGAAGTCTGGTCGTTAGACGTGATTGTTCATCTGTGAGGCGATGTTCAACTTAATGTTTCCCAAGTCGTGTTTTTTCGAATTACGATAAGTGACATTTGCACTGTGTTTTCGTACTGTTTTGTTTTGTCATAATTTGTTTTTCTTGCCTGAGTTTAATGGCGTTCGCACTTAATTTCTATCTGCGCGTTTGTTTGTGGAGCTGAATTTCTCTAGTGGGAGATTAATAGTCTTCAGTATTTTATATCTAAAACAATATTTCCACAGCCCAGCATTGAGTCACCCACTGTCCAGGGTGTACCCCGCCTTAGGCCCAAAGTCACAGGGATAAACTCCAGACACCTGCGATCTCTAACAGGAACAAGTGGTAGAAAATTTTAAAATTGATGAATATTCCCACATGTATTGACCTTATTCCGGAAGTTGCCGTACGCGCCGCCGTCTTGTTTCCGTTGCAGTTCACATGGAGCAGACGAGCTCAACAGAAAATAAGTTCTACATGGACTAAAAAGACGTTTTCAGACTGACCAGGAAATCGTTGCGTTGTTGACTTGTTGTTGCTCATGTTCATTAAACATTTTACACAAATCAATCTACTTTATGTAACATTTTAGCGGCGAGACTTTTCCCTCGTTCGTCATTAGCTTTAACGGAGTTCTTGTCAAACGGAAGTGTGTTTACAACAAAAGTGGGCGGGGCAGAATAAGGTGAATAAGAGTAGGGCCTGTCACAATAACACATTTGAAGTGCGATAAATTGCAGAAAAATATCACGATAAATAATATTGAACATTGAAACTACGTTATGTGGATGTCAAATTAACACTTATACAGAAAAACACTAATAAATACTTTTGTAAATGCATAAGTATGCTAAAAAATATGAGTTACAATAAATAAATAACAGAATAAAACACTTAAGTACTTGTTTTGTGTCTATAATTAGTCAAAGAAGTTACTTATTCGACCCTGTTGTGGATTTTCTTTACACGTTATCAGAAATAAAGTAATGAGAAGAAGCTCTGTCTATTTCAAATGAGCAATTTTATTTTACATGTGCACAGTAAAATATGGTCTGTCCCTGACAAAAAAGATCTCTCCCTCTCCAATTCCAAAAAGCAAAAAAAAGCCTGAACAATAATAAAACACAGGCTTAAATACCCCAGAAATGGAGACATCAGACATAAATAAAATGAAGATGAAGGCCGAGGTTTTGTCTCAAACGTCAGGCGATCAGGCAAGAGACAGTGTTCCCATTTCTCAAACATAAAAACCTGTAACTTTCAGGTGACTATTCAAATCTTCACACTTAATAAAACATATAGAGACATGACATTTTGTGCCACAACAACCCTCAACTGCTCGAATCTGATCACACAACAAAAATACCAAAACTTTTCTCCCTAGTGCAAAGAAAATGTAGACATGAGTTCCAAAAATATTGTCCCAGCCATAATTTATTGAACGATAAGTAATAATTATTGTCACAGGCCTGTTTATACTTGGAGACTATTGATAGCCGTCTAAAACTATTATGAAAGTCATTTGAGCAAGTATTGACAAAATTGGACTCTTCCTTTTGAATTATTCATATAAGACTGCAGGCCCATTCTTTGATTTATTTTATTTATATATTTTATCATGTCTACCATATATAGATTTTACAGTGTGTTGTTATTTGTTGCTGTGCCATAAGGTAACAGCACAGCACTTTAGGCAGTGATGGCTGTTTTGTGAATGTGCTTTATAAATAAACTTGACCTTGACCTACATTATAATAAGAGAACCTTTATCCGTCCCACTGTGAGGAAAGTCCAGTTTTTCACAGCACGAATCAAGAACAGCAGGGAAATAAAACACGCAATAAGAGAAAACAAGATAAACTTCAACACACTGTGCAGTTAGAGCAAAACTAAAGATAAGATAAAAACTCTATATATCCAAAGTATCCTAAACTAGAAACTCATCTGAGCAAGTATCGATATTAAAAATGACATAAACAGGACAAAATGTGACCTTTCCTGAACAGTTTTGAAATGATCCTGAGCTTCATCAATGTCAAAGCTGATGGAAAGTTTTATATCCAAAGCACATTTACAACTTTAAAACCCCAAAGTGCAATAAAACGCATTAAGCTACACATAAAAGACGATCAGTTACAACACGAAATGTTAGTAAAATAATGGCTCAGTTTACGCCGAAAGCCTGTGAGACACGGTACATTTCCAAAGTGCTGCAGTGACTCAGCAGATCTAATGTTCCAGATCATGGGCCCCGCCACAGAAGACGTCTCTGCTTTTAAGTTTGACCTGAGCTGAAGCTGAGAGGACCGTGTGGTTTGAACAGGAACATGTGAGACATCAACTCCAACAAATGCCAGGGAGCCAGGGCATTCAGAGACTTAAAAACCATCAGCAACATTTTATATCGGATTCTCTGAATAACTGGAAGCCAGGACGCGACCACAGGTTTGATAAAGAAAGTATTATTTTGTGTTTAAAATCATACTACGCTTTTAAAGGACAAATATTCTGCTCCAGTGACTTTTAACCAAGTTCTAACAATGTTCCATCATCAAAAACATACCTTGAGTTGCGTTCAGTTGCATTCACGCTGTTTTGAGGAATGTTTATTAGAAAATCCTCCCCCCTCTGAGCGTCAAACACACTTCCTGCTGAACTCCCTCGATCAGTGACAGTTTTTTGTCCTTAAATCATCGCCAGACTCGTTCTGAGCTTTTCTGCAGTCTAAACACTCTAACTGTTACTGCTAACCGTATCATAGTGAAATAAACATAACTAGGGCCGTAGTCGACAAAAGACCTGCCTGATCGTCCAATTAATCGACTTAAAGGGGATGTGGCAAATATATACATCAAAACTATGAAGTATTTCCATGTGTCTGACCCAAACTGCGCTCAGAAAACTACAACTGCAGAGGAATTCATGCAAAAACAACTATTTTTACAGATAAATACATGGAAACTGTATGTATATGTTGGACTCCAAAATATTCAGCAAACTCACTCCATATCTTCTTGTTTTTGCCGTTTAAATCCTTTAAATCAATATAAAATAATTAGTCTACTAATAAAAATGTTGATCGACTAAGACACTAAAGGTATACAGCCCTAAACATAACTAAATTGTGTATAGCACTAGGCGCCATCTACTGGCTGGATGCTCTCAGCAGAGAAATCCTTTAATTTAGTCAATAATAAACATATTTCTCTTTGAAAACATGATATGGCAAATGTACGGTCCTCAAGAGCATGTTTAAAGGCTAATAACAATATGAAAAATGCATAATATTTTTCCTCTAACACAAAATAATTCTGTTCCTTGAGTTTAAAATAATAGTGTGATTTATCAACGGCGTGGTATTGAAGTCAAATTAGACATTTTTACAGAATAGAATCGACCTTTTCTTCAGGAATCCAGTTAAACTCCATGAACAGTGTGAGCCGACGTGTCTTTGACCCTGTCCCCTGTAGACCGGCCTCTCAGCTTTGACCCCTGACCCCCGTGCCCCCCTCACCTGCCCTGGGTTGGCTGTATCTTAGCCCCGCCCCTTCCCCCTCCTCTCCCTGGGGGGTCTTGTTGTGGTTCACGCAGCATATGTCCGGCTTGTTCAGTGTCTGCAGGAAGTTGGTCCCAGGCCAGAGAAAAGGAGAAGCTGAGGACCAACAGGCATTTACCGACCGCAGGACCACAGAGTTGTTGTTTTCAGTCGCTGGGACGGCACAGCTAATCGAAAATGAATCGAAATCGCAATTTGAATGGACGCAATTAGCAAATCACAAAGGCTATAGTGAAATAATTTCCTCCACAAACAATGAAATATTAAATTTTTTCTATATTATAAACTGCTAAACCTGTACTTTAAACATTTTCTGAAACAAGAGACAAAAACGCAAACGACAAAAACAGGATTATAAGCAATGAAAAGGCAACTAAAAGTGACAAAAAATGCAACTAAAAATAACAAAAAAAACGTAATTAAATGCCGCAAAAAGAGAGTGAGGGAAAAAATGCTGTTACAAGTGACAAAAATGTAACTAAATGTGTCAGAAGCGCTGCTTAAAATGAACGTGACAAAAAGCAACAAAAATGGTCCAAAACATTTGATTTAGTCAATTCTTCTGGTTGGGTTTACATTTTTTTTTTTACAAAATCCCATTGTTAAAGCATAAATCATTACAAATTACAATCGCAATCGCTGGTAAAAAAATATTAGATATGTTTCCCAAATTGTGCAGCTCTAGTTCTAGCAGCATTAAAAGTGCACTTTTTATTCAATTGTACAAACAAAACTCCAGACAACACTCAAAAGAAACATTGAGCTTCTTTTAATGTGTTTTAAATGTCTACTATTTTATGTTTAATCAACACAATCCATCAGTTAATCAATCAAGCTTTATTTCAAACAAAAAAGTCCAGATTCAACATTTAAAATCGACAAAAGACAAAACAACACACAACATAGATCTTTATAATTGTAATGTTTTGTTAATCTACTTACACAAGAAACATTTTTTGAGTGCTACTCAGTGTTCCACTTTTGCCCAAACTTTCACACATTTCTCACAATTATATTTGACTCCACCAGGTCACCTTACAGGTCAGATCCGTGGAGAGGCGAGACGTAAGAATACTTGTTTTTGGAATTAAATGAATGCAAAATAGATAAGTTTAAAGCCAGAAAAGTTAAATCGTTCACTTGTAAATCGCTCAAAACAAAACAATTGCCGCGTGGATTAAACGCAGAACCATTGGAATGTTCCGTAATACACCGCTGAAAGTTACTCCTGAGACGCTGTGCAGAAAGTGTTGCGTTTTCCTCCTTTGTGTTGAGTGCACTTTATAAAGACGGACAGCGCTTTTAAGGCCTTCAGACTGTAACAATAAACGACCCACACTCCGGTCAAATCAACAGGAAAACATCGACTCCAAACAAAAACAACTTCTCCAAGCTACAGTTTTTACCTTTATTTATTTTTCCGGATTCATTCGTTCTTCCACTTGGGGTTTTCTTTGCTCCAACATTGCTGCAAAAGAAAATGTAGTAATATAGAGAGCTGTAAATTGGTAGAAGGCGTCATTACAGCAGGGAAAAAACAGCGATAATGAATGCTAATGAGCCTGAAATGTAGCTTTAAGGTTTATCTTTGTCATTAAATAAAGCCGTAAATAACGATGCACCTTAAAAGATCAAACATTAGTGGCTCGAGTGGCTTTAAAAGAGAATAAACTAAGGCCCGGGGGCCAAATGCGGCCCTCAGACCAATTTTTCTTGGCCCTCAGGCTTCCTGGTGAATTGGCCCACATTGTCCTGATAAGTACTTTTTACAGCAAATTTCACATTTTCTACAATCCTAACCTAAATAACTAACATTTTGGTGCAGCACAGACCTGATATTAAGACACTGAGACTGAATGTAGATGTGGTGGCGCTTAAAACATCAGATAAACACAGTTTTTTTAACGTTTCACGATTGATTTGTGGCCCTCCTATTGGTCTGTATTTCAATATGTGGCCCTCGATGGAAAAAGTTTGGACACCTCTGGCATAGATTGTGCTCTAAATCTGAAAAATCTGGACAAATCAGTCCATTACGCAGAACAGAGTTTGTGACGTCATCTCTAAAAATAACGGTGGATCTGCCGTCACCACCGAGACGAGTAAACGATGTTCTGAACTCTTTGTACTCTGGAACCTGGTTTCAAAAAGTGTCAGTTCCAGAGCCTGAAACGCCGTGTGGATGACGCACGCTTCAGATAAAATATTTTTGATTCATCTGAGTTCTGCTCCGTGTGGACGGGACCTAAAAATAAAGTAAGATCATCTTTGTGCGGCGATGTCTGACGTCATGTACCATTTCTACGCAGATGATGCAATACTTTACAGCTGCTCAACAGCACTAGAACAGGCATTAAGTATTTACACTTAGCCTTTGACAAAGGGCTAAAGTTAGTTCTAAATTCAGGCAAAACAAAAGCTGTGATCTTCTCACATGGACGTGCAGTACAAGACAACGTCCCCCAGATCAGGACCTCTCAAGGAAATCCCTTAGTGTTTGTATCCAATTTTAAAGACCTTGGCTTTTTACTGGACCGAGAGCACTCTTTTAAAGCCCACCTTCAAAATCTAGTTAAAAATTGGAAAATAAAAGTGGGTTTTTACTGTGGTAATAAAGCTTGTTTTTGGCTCCCAGCACACAAACGTCTGGTGTGGCCACTTTAATGCCTCTATTGGACTACGGCGATACGCTCTACATAAATGCAACAGAAAAACATCTGACACCCTTGGACACTGTATGACGGAGCTTTGAGGTTTGTAACGGGCTGTGACAGGCTCCTCTGGGCCAGGGCGGGGTGGCCTTCTCTGGGTGCAGGAGGTTCACACATTGGATGTTGTTAAAGTGTCATGTAAAGGTGCTCTCCCTGTGTGCCCTTGTGCAGAGAGCCGAGGGTCATTGCACCCTCAGTTTGTCTGTCCCTCGTGTAAGAACTGACTGGAAAAAGAGGGCTTTGTTCTATGCTGCGCCCACAGCCTGGAAATCCCTCCAAGTGGAGGTTACGTGAACTGGTCTCAGTCAGGCGTTTTTGCACAAATTTGAAAAACAAAGAGTGAATCCTTCAAAAATTGTCAGCGCCTTTGAATGTAGAGTTTGTCTTAATGTCTTAAAATTCTCTTAAAATGTAAATACGTTTTTGCAATTTGTGTTGCTGTTATGTTTTTTTTTATTCACTTTTCCTCAGGTCAACCTTGAAAAGGAGATTTCGATGTCAGTGGGTTCTTACCTGGTTAAATAAAGGTTAATAAATAGTTATTGTACAAATTTAACATTTTTTTTTCACTTTTCTTTTGTTGCTATACAACATATCGACTTTCATGTGGAAACAACATTCTGCTCCTAAAATGTTTTATTTCTTCATTTAATCCACTTCATCCATAGATTTCTCTGGGACATTGTAAATTCAAAGACACTTAAAATACATTTTTCTCCCTCGAGACATAAAGATCAGCCTTAAAGTAGATCCTACACCAAACTGTACAATCTGGACTCAACAAGATTTAGACAAAACGAACAGAAGGATTTTTTCAATATCTAATTATTACTACTTATTTATTTAAGTTTTAAGTAAAAAAAAAAAGGAAATTTTGCCTCTTTTTTTTTAGAATTTTTAGAGACAAATTTCAGTCTAATCTAAAAACTAAAGAAATCCAGTAAAATTAGTAAATAATATGTGTACAAAATGAACCAAGGAATTTAGCCCTGGTTCTGTCCATTTTTCAGATTTAAATGTCCCAAATATGTGTATTTTTGGCCCAGTTTTACACATAAAATGCCTTATTTCAGCATGAAAACATGACATGATGACAAACCTTTAATCTATTTTTTTTCTAATTTTGAAATTTCAGATTTTTTTCCTATTCCCCTGCAGTGTCTCGCCTTAAATAAGACAGAGACAGTAGTATCTTTTGCCAATTAGACGCACCAGAGAGTGTGCCGTGTTGAACTCTGTCCTCTCTTTGTCCCGATGGTTTACTTTGGCAAAGCGTTCTGTAGCGAAGCCGGTGCCAAATCGGACTCTAAATGAAGCCGTTCGCCTTTGCCAACCGTTTTGTAAAACCTGCCCTGTTTCTTTTGAAAGTTTGTATCTTTCCCGGCCAAAATCGCAGCTCGACATTTCAATTTCCAAGTTGTAAATGAAGAAAAAGAGTGGATAAAGTTGAAATGATATCTGATGGTCCGTGCGCGTCGGGTAATTGGCTTGATGAGCAGGTGTCGTGGTGTCGGATCTCTCGGGTTTGAGGTCAACAGAAGTGGGACGGGAAGCAAAGAGTGCGACGCTAATTGAAAATCCTAGTTTAGATCCGGGACCTTGTTAACCTGCTCTGAAAGGGAGAGGATACAAGGAGGATTGTGCATTTGAGCAGCACAGCAACAAGCAACAAGCAATAAGCATGTGATAATACAAGTGAACAAACTAGAACATGACTCTGTGCTGCATGTTTGAGTGGATTACGAGTAGAAATTTGACGTTTGAACAATTGAATGATCTATAAATTAATGTTAAAGGATTCTTAATGAGCCAAACCGAGTACTATTATTAACCCTTAGTTAATTTGGACTTAACTCAGTGAGTGTATTCAGTAAAAGTGAATTTATCAGCTCTGCCTCGTAGTTTGTCTTTGTTCTATGTTCTTTAAAGGAAAAATATTATGCCAAATTGACTTTATTATCCCTTTTTGCCATGTTTTAACATTGTTCCGTCATCAGAAACATACCTGGAGTAGCATTCAGCTTGATTCATGATGACGCTGCTTTGAAAATCTTCTTTCTCCAACATTGTGTTCTGAGCTCCTTCCATGTGTCACTTATCAGAGAATCTTTCGTTGTTTTAAATCCTTAAATCATCACCAGACTCACTCTGAACATTTCTTCCGTCTAATCACGATAACCACAACTTCGTCAGATCCACTGCATACTGCAATGCATTGTGGGTATATATTTAAATGGTAAATGGTCACACATTTATGTAGCGCTTTTCCACCTTCGAGGCACTCAAAGCGCTTTACATCAAGGAAACATTCACCCATTCACTCACACATTCACACACCAGAGTACGCAGTCACTGGGGAGAGGCGGGTTAAGTGTCTTGTCCAAGGACACAACGGCAGTATTCACCTGCGGGAGCAATTGCACCACCAACCTGTGAGTCAGTGGATCTGACCGCTCAACCGAGGCTGTTTTTATGTCAGGAGCAGAGATTCGAACCGCTGAACTTTGGATCAGAAGACAATCTCTCCACCAACTGAGCTACTGCCCCATTTACATGTGTGTAATTGCCTCTACAGCCACTAGATGGAGCCACAGCTAAGTCAAAATGGCATCTCCCAACGCAGTGATAAAGTTATATTTTTCTTTAATTTTAGTTCTAAAACATGTCAAACTGAAGTCACTCAAGAGCAGGTTTAAAGGCTAAAAACAAATTTTTAAAAAGCATAATATTTTTCCTTTAAAACACAGCTCAACAATCACAAAAGCAGAGCAGAAAAATGAGAAACATGTCTAAACATGTTCATTTTAACATAAAAACTGATCATATTTTTCACTAAATCATCAAAATGCGACGTTTTGTGAGCCGATATTGCAGGCCTAGTATAATGCAGTGGTTCCCAAAGTGGGGGTGAGCTGGGGGTCGCGAGATGATTTCAAGATCTCATTTTAATTAATATGACATTGTATTTGCTCTATTTTTTATTTTAAAACAGTATCTTTTAATGAAATAGGGTCTAATAAGACAATAAACTATTCAAATAACCAATATTAAACCTGAATTAACAGGCTTTGACACTTAAAATTATTGCTACTGTCATTTTCATTTCGCTTTGGGGGTCCCGAGTCAATTGCGTGGCTAATTTGGGGGTCCCAGCCAGAAAGGTTTGGGAACCCCTGGTATAATGCACTTACAGAGGCGCAATATTTGACACCAATTTCAGTTCAACGATCATGATAAAACCCTTACAATGGAATTTTTAACAGAAAATAGTTCATTAATATTACCATGTGATCTAACACTTGCTCGGTTAGAGAACAAGTCTTTTCATACTGTTTAGGAAAAGTTCAAGGTTTTTTGTGAGTATCTTCCGTATCAATTTTAGTATCTTTTTTTTAATTGTTTTACATTTTTTTCCGACAACTCTAACTTTCTACACTTTCAAGACATTATTTCCCTATAATTAAACCCGCTCCACCTGCTTCCCTCGTCACATTTATCCACAACCTGCTCCAGAACCAAACTCATTACAGACGTTTCAAAGTCCCGTGTTGTTCCTAAACCGCCCACACACTCTGACGCTCCGCTTTCCCGCGCTCGTCGCCCTAAGTGCAGATTTGGATTTGTCTCATTAATGTTTTGTTCCACGCGCTCTCTCCCTGCGGCGTCTGCGCGGGAATAGAAAACACGATGGCTAATAAAATGCTCAAGCTTGTAATTACTTCCTGAGTTATTATAAGCGGCTAATGGTGCTGACTGCGCGGCCCCGGGCTCAAAACAAGGAAGTCACACCGCAGGTTCAGCCACATGTGTTTATGCTAATGCTAAAGCAGCTGTTTTTAAATGCAGCGCCGGAGAGACAGGGAAGACTGCAGGAAATCAGAACAAGCTAAGTGGCTGGTCTGCCGCAGGGTTTCACAAACTTTTCGGCCTCAAAATAAACGGGAACAGTTTGGTTTGCACTGTACCGAATGGATTTCTAGTGTCAAAACATTTAAAAGCTGGTTTGATTGCGTTTATTTGAGAAGTTTTTTGTGTTATTTGACCTGATCTCACGGAAAATATATTGTTTTCGATGGACGCTTTGGGACACAATGTATAATAATAATAATACATTTTATTTATAAGCGCCTTTCCAAACACCCAAGGACACTGTACATGACAAGAAATAAAAACAACAGAACAAAACCCACAAACAGATCTGGATGATGGTGTTGGAGTGACTGAGTTCTGTGGTGTAGGATTGTCTGAACAGGTGAGTTTTCAGTCTGGATTTGAAAAGTGGAAGGGTGTCTATGTTGTGGATAATCTTTGTGCAAGTGTGATGAAGTGATGATGAATGGAGGCCTTTCACAATAATAACTACTAGATCAACAACGTTCGATAAATGAGAGATGGAACAATGTCATTTTCTGGGCCAAAGTTCACATATTTTGCTATGTTTTTTGTTGCGTAGTCCCTTGATTTGCAACCAGTGCGCAAAAAAAATATCAAATTTGAGTTAACCGGTTCGGAAATGTGGATGTAAATAACTACTTTACCTTTTTGGAGTGCCCTGAGCAACTTCTGCACCAAGACAGAACGCAAAACCACCACTAATGCCAAATTTAAAGCACCAAACAGTAACACAAACATGATTTGGCTCATTATATGCCATATTTTATTGACTAAATGGTCTGATATGGTCATGTTTTTGTAGGTGGTGCGCCGTGGTGTCTTTTAAACCCAAAAAGGGTGCCGCAACTAGGAAAAGGTTGAAAAACACTGGCACTGTCGAGCCTCGGGACATTTATGCTTGTGTTGTGCAACATTCATCCCATAATACTGATTAAAACAGCATCTCTTGAATCAGCGCACTTCCACGAAAAAAAACAACAACCATTTTCAACAGTGTTGCCATTATTGCTATTTTGTTTTTTTAATCAATATTCTGCATTTAATATTCTACATTTCAACTATATTTATGTTTAGGCATCATCCCGCTTTAAGGTCTTTGTTTCCACAGCACAAAGTAGTTTCATTATTATCTTTATTGTGATATTGTTGACTATATTGTACTGAACATTTGTTGTCGTAACAGACAAAGGGAAAAGAGATGTGGACTTTTCTACAACGAAGCCTGAGAATCAAAAGACTGAGCAACATTTTGGACCTGGTTGCAATAAATATGAATTAAAGGCTGATGAAATATTTCAAATATGTGAGGTTCTGATAGAAAACCTTTTTAACGTTAAAGTTTAAACTGCCAAAGGGGCCGTAGTAATCCTTCTGATATGGGAAATTTCAGTTGAAAGAAATATGTTAATCCTTCCCTGAACTCTGAGTTGCTATATTTTCTCACAGCTTGATATAAAACGCATTTTGTGTTTTGATGATAATTATTGAAGACAAGGCCCAAGTTGTTTATTTCTCTTCTTCTTCTTCTTCTTCTTCTTCAACATCATTAGAGAACGTCTCAAACCCTATTTTTGACTTTACGTTTTGAAAGAACACAGCGGCGTTACGGCCCCTGCGTCGCGTCACAAACTCGTCGTCGATTATTTTAGCTTTGTCTATTTTTAATCTCGTCCCACATCTGTCGAGCTGCTCTGCCGAGGCCTCTGTCACAAAAAGACGCTCTGCTCCGGTTCTGTCGGCGCCGCCTGATCAGGTCAAACAGGACGCCGCTAAAAATAATCACACCATAATTTCTTAGATGTGAAACGCTTTGAAAAGTTGTGAAAATTACAAGTTTCGGTCACGTCACCAGAGTTATTGGCTGAGGCTGCACTGGAGTGTTTGCCTGGAGTCAGTTGTATTTGCTCGGAATCATTTAAAAGACTCCCCTGCTCCAAACTCCCTGCTACCAAAACCATTTCAGATTTCTATTCAGACCCTTAGTTAATACACCAGTGCTTACAAACGTCCCTGCAAAAGTAACCAGTATTAGACAATGTAATACCGCGGGTGTGGGCAGGGGGCGCCAGCTTAAACTTTGCCAATAGAGCACCAAAAGACCTCCCAATCCACTCTCTGTTTAAAATTATATCTCAATATTGTGGATCTGATTCGGTTACTCTGCCCTCTGTTGGACCTTGAGCCAAACTCTGACAGAACCGTGCAATCAGATGTATTTATTCCAGTTGGAGGCGCTTGTCGCTCATCATCTTTTAGAACAAAATCAAACTTTTTTTCACTTCAGATTATGTGCTTCGCTCATTCATTGCACAGAAATCTGCCATGTTTTTCAGTCCCTTGTGATATTTTTTTCCTTTTCAGCATTTTCATTGATAATAATGTTGAATTATGTTTTGCAAAGAGGGATGGAAAAAAAAATGTACTTTTTAAAATGGCGCTTATGGACGGGCCATGTGTGTCTGATTGGCTAATCCACCTGTCAATCATGTCCATCTGAACACGGTGTCAGTGGATCCCAACTCTCTCTCCTGCTCTCTTTACCTTTTTTTTCTTTCTCTCTCCCTCCTTCTTTCCCCTCTCTCTCTCTCTCTCCCACCTGTCCCGCTCTGCCCTGCCTCTCTCTCTCTTTCCCCTCTCTCTTTTTCCCACCTGTCCCGCTCTGCCCCTCCTCTCCCTGGGGATCGCTCTGTACTGAGCCTGAGGGTCCTGCTCCACATGTGGACGTCCATGCCACGTTTCCTCCTCCCTCTCCTCCCCCTCCTCCCCCCTCGGAGCTGAAGTGTGACTCGTTCCTGGGTGCTTTACCTCCTCCGGCGCTGTAATGCTCACACCGGGCCTGATGTGGGGCGGGTTCTGACACACAGCGGCGTGAGGGGTTTTCTAAATCTGTGAGGAACGTTGAGACTTTTGGGGCCAATCTTTTATTTTTCCAGATGATTTAAAGATTACAGCAGCAGCCACTAAGCCTAGATACTTGATAGAACGATGTATTTTGGGAATCAATCGTGTGTCTTTTCTTTGCCATCGTGGGGAAAATAGTGTCCCTTTTTTGTTTTTATGATAACATTTGACTTTTACAGTTCATTATCTATTTACCTCCTGCACCTCGTTGTGTTTTAACAATTGCGTACATTTTAAAAAGAGTTCACGAGGATTATTTTACTGCAATACTGTCGTTAATTGAGATATTTTTCTGTAATTATATATCACACTTCCAAATGTGTTATCGTTTCAAGCCTTTAAAGGACACAACCCTGAGAGAGCGCCATAATATCAATGTTTAGATAACCTCAGAGTCTATTTTGACACATTTATCACCAAAACTAAGACAAAAGATTGGATATTTATGCAGAAACAAACACAATTTCCCAGTATTTCCAATAAAACGTGTCAATTAAACTGTCTTTCTTTTACTTTTTCTGTTTTAAATGTGCCCTGTAGAATTGGCAAAAAGACTGAATGAACTGACAAACTAATAATATAATCACATGTTTTTCAGAACATGTTTGTAGAGGCTGAGCAGTTTTATGCAGAATGAAACAGGATAGTTTGTGTTTGGAGCAGATGATTGTCTAATTGCGACGATTCAAGTTGTGATTATGATTTAATTGCAGTTAAACTTTCAGCCCTTCTTCCCTTCTGCTTCTGGTTCTAGACTAAAGGTGCACATCACTTTTACTGGTAACACTTTAGATTAAGGTTCCTTAGTTAACTATTTATCAGATGTTAATAAGCACTAATAGTTTATTTATGCACTTATAACGCCTCATACATGTTTATAATCCATTAACCAAAGCATGTTTGAGTAAATAAACCACATGTACAGAGCATTAATGATCTGCATATTACATTATTTTCAATTATCACTCTAATAAATGCTCGTAAATGTCTTATAAGTGCTCATAAACACATAACAAGTGCTTATTAATGCATTATAAATAGTTTACTAAGGAACCTTAATCTAAAGCAATCTAAAGGGGTGTCCAAACTTTTTCCATCGAGGGCCACATATTGAAATATAGACCAAGCGGAGGGCCACAAATCAATCGTGAAACGTTAAAAAAAGCTGCATTTATCTGATGTTTTAATTACCACCACATCTACATTCAGTCTCAATATCTTAATATCAGGTCTGCGTTGCACCTAAATGTTAGTTTTCTAGGTTAGAATTGTAGAAAATTTAAAATTTGCTGTGAAAAGTAGCTTTCAGGACAGTGTGTGCCATTTCACCAGGAAGACTAAGGGCCAAGAAAAATTGGTCTGAGGGCCGCATTTGGCCTTAGTTTGGACATGCCTGATCTAAAGCGTTACCCTTTTACTACATCAAAAGACTAAACCAGGACTTAATCTGAAACCGAACCTGGTGCTCAACAAGGACTAGAACAGAACCAAACCATGTCCACATCAGGATTTAAAGGGGCTCAATATAGGACCAAAAAACGACAATTGTGAACACACCCTTGGTCTATAATTCTATAATTCTGCATTATGATTTATGCTACGGTCAGTCTGAGCTGGTGTGGATTGCTGTCTGTTACAATAACAAACATTTAAGTGTATTTTTAATTCTTTTTTATCAGCGTTATTTTAGTAAACACTGTATTAGACAGAGAGGGTGAGGGGTTTAAAGCAGTGATTCTTAACCATAGGGCCGGGGCCCGAAGTAGGGCCACGAGCACCTCCTAAAGGGCCGCACAATCACTAAAATATAATACATTTAATATGAGATTGGGCCTCGAGTTACTTTAGACAGAAAAAGTCGGGCCTCAAGGTAAAAAAGGTTAAGAACCCCTGGTTAAAAAGGATACATCATAGCGACTTTTTTGAGCTTTTAATCATTTCTAACAGGGTTCCGTCATCAAAAACACACCTGGAGTTGCATTTCGCTGCATTCATGCTGTTTTGAGGAATGTTTATTAGAAAATCCTTTCCCTCAGAGCATCAAAATCACTTCCTGTTGAACTCCCTCGACATTTCTTCTGATTTTAGACATCACTTATCTAAGAATCTTCTGCCGTTTTAAGTCCTTAAATCATTAACAGAGCATTTCTGCCTCTAAACACGATCACTGTAACTGCGTGATCGCTCAGCACACCAACAGCACATCAAACCATTGTATTTATACACACGTGTAATTACCTCTGCAGCCAGTAGATGGAGCCACAGCTAAGTTACTCTGGCATCTCCCAAGGCAGTGATAAAGTTGTATTGTTCTTTGTAAAAAACATTGTATTTTTAGTTCTAAAACATGAATGTCAAAGTAAAGATACTCAAGAGCAGGTTTAAAGGCCAGTAACAACACAGATAATGCATAATATCTGTCTTTTAAGAGAATACACTTCAGTTTATTTGTATTTTAGCAGGCTTGTTAGTCCTTTTTTCTTCAAGTCGATGTTGTTGTGAATTAAAGTCTTGAATAAAAACATGGCATTATACCTTAGTGCAATGGTTTTCTTGTAATTATGTGATAAGGAGCAGCAAGTCTCCTCATCTTTAGATTCCCAGGAACTGTAGTTTTATGCAAGGCAGAGCACAACTGTCCACAAACTAATTCAAAATGCTTTACAGAACACGAAAAGCCCTATTAAAATCACAACACACACAGATTAAACATAAACAATCAATATAAAATGCACTGTAATAGATCAGAGAGCAGATAAAACCCTTTCAGACATTTGCACAGCTGAACAGAACTGTTTTGAGCCCGGATTTGAATAATTGTCAGAGCAGAACGGGTTTGTTTTGGTTGCTCCTCAGAGTCAGATGCACCTCAGGCCAATTTAAAGCTTTGGTTTATGAGCGCACTTGTTTTCATTGTAACCGACTTTACTTAATTGTCTTCGTTGCCGCGTCAATTAAACTGTGTACTGTTTTCTTTTGTGATCTCTGTGCTCTCAACAAAGACTAATTGAATATGATTGTGATCCTAAAATGAGATATGTTTCGATGAAATAAATGCTAAAGAAAGAACGTTTGTTGTAGTTTTTTAATCAGTTCTATTCTAGGCTTTTTAAAGAGTTGCAGTTTTTGTTTTAATAATGGGATTTTTGTTCAAAGTTCACATTTTAAGCAAAACAAGGAGAATTGAGAAAAAGACTGAAATATGAGCTGTCAAACTAATACGAGTGAAGCATTTGGGAACATTTTTTTCGCTTTTGTCACAATTTTGGCGTTTTTTTGCTGTGTTTGTATCGCTTTAGTCACATTTTGTCGCTTTGAGTTGCGTTTTTGTTGCTTTTTGTTGCGTTTTTGTCGCTTTTTGTTGCGTTTTTGCTGCTTTGAGTTGTGTTTTTCTTGCTTTGAGTTATGTTTTGTCTTTTTTAGTTGTATTTTTGTCGCTGTCAGTTGCATTTGTGTTGCTTTTAGTCACGTTTTTGTCGCTTTTATTCATAATTTTGATGCTTTTAGTCAGAATTTTGATGCTTTTAGTCATGATTTTGATGCTTTTAGTCATGCTTTTGATGCTTTTAGTCATGATTTTGATGCTTTTAGTCATGATTTTGATGCTTTTATTCATGCTTTTGATGCTTTTAGTCATGATTTTGATGCTTTTAGTCATGATCTTAATCCTTTTAGTCAGAATTTTGATGCTTTTAGTCATGATCTTGATGCTTTTAGTCATGATTTTGATGCTTTTAGTCATGATTTTGATGCTTTTAGTCATGATCTTGATGCTTTTAGTCAGGATTTTGATGCTTTTAGTCATGATTTTGATGCTTTTTACAGACGTGTTTTTGCTTTTAGAGGCGTTTGTTGCTTTCGCTGCTTTAAGTCGTGTTTCTGCCGCTTGTTTCACAACATGTTTTGTCCATCTATTTCAAATCTAAACTTCTGGGTTTGCAGTTTATGTGCAGAATAAAGCAGGATATGTTGTTGTTTGTGGACAAAATTATTGCACCTTAAATATTGCAGCCTTTGCGATTTCCTAATTGCATCCATTCAAATTGCAATTTTGATTCGATTTGGATTAACTATGCAGCCCTAATTGCAATATTATCCATTTTTTGTTTATATTCATATTAGATTTGCACGTACAAGAAAAAACATGTGCAGATTTAGGCACTACACTTTTAAAAATGACAGCGCAAACCATCTGAATCAATCTCCAACCTCTATTGGATAAGTAATCACCATCCATTTTCCGTCTCTTGAATCCGTCGTCTTCGAGCGGCGGCGGTGGTGAAGGTGCCGTGTTGTCACCTGCCTCTGTCTGCGTGAGGCGTAGGAGGCGATGGTCGGACTCACACGTGGGCGTAGGAGAAGTCGAGGGCCTGTGCTGGTGATGAGTGGGTTGAACTCCGGCAGGTTTCACTGTTCTTTTGTCTTTGTGGAGGTAGAAGCGCCGTTTGCACAAAGGGCTTCTGTCGGGGGCCACTGGCTGTTCAATAACCGGGTGGAGAAGTTAACGCGTTTACTGAGAGTCGATGCAGTAAATAGACCATGTTATAAATGCTGGCAGATGATGTTGTGGACAGGTAAGACGTTGTAGGAAATCAATATTTTGCTGCAATATTTGGCTGGAGTATTCTTCAAACGTATTGATCTGCATTGCATTTATGAAAGTACAGGATGTTTTAAAGACTATTATAAAATGCAACACGTGAATAACTAAAGCCACATTTCGACTGGTCTTGATAATGGGATTTTTGTTCAAAGTTCACATTTTAAGCAAAACAAGGAGAATTGACAAGACTAAAATATGAGCTGTCAAACTAATAAGAGCGTTTGGGAACATTTTTGTCACAATTTGGGTGTTTTTTGCTGTGTTTGTGTCACTTAAGTCACATTTTGTCGCTTTGAGTTGCGTCTGTGTCGCTTTGAAAGTTGCGTTTTTGTCGCTTTGAGTTGTGTTTTTCTTGCTTTAAGTTACGTTTTGTCTCTTTTAGTTGTATTTTCGTCGCTTTCAGTTGCATTTGTGTTGTTTTTAGTCACGTTTTTGTCGCTTTTATTCATGATCTTGATGTTTTAAAGACTATTATAAAATGCAACAGGTGAATAACTAAAGCCACGTTTCGACTGGTCTTGATAATGGGATTTTTGTTCAAAGTTCACATTTTAAGCAAAACAAGGACAATTGACAAGACTGAAATATGAGCTGTCAAACTAATAAGAGCGTTTGGGAACATTTTTGTTGCTTTTGTCACAATTTGGGCGTTTTTTGCTGTGTTTGTGTCACTTTAGTCACATTTTGTCGCTTTGAGTTGCGTTTTTGTCGCTTTGAGTTGTGTTTTTGTCGCTTTGAGTTGTGTTTTTCTTGCTTTTAGTTACGTTTTGTCTTTTTTTAGTTGTATTTTTGTCGCTTTCAGTTGCGTTTGTGTTGCTTTTAGTCACGTTTTTGTCGCTTTTATTCATGATCTATGATGCTTTTAGTCATGATGTTTTAAAGACTATTATAAAATGCAACAGGTCGACTGGTCTTGATAATGGGATTTTTGTTCAAAGTTCACATTTTAAGCGAAACAAGGAGAATTGACAATACTGAAATATGAGCTGTCAAACTAATAAGAACGTTTGGGAACATTTGTCGCTTTTGTCACAATTTGGGTGTTTTTTGCTGTGTTTGTGTCACTTTAGTCACATTTTGTCGCTTTGAAAGTTGCGTTTTTGTTGCTTTAAGTTTTGTCTCTTTTAGTTGTATTTTCGTCGCTTTCAGTTGCGTTTGTGTTGCTTTTAGTCACGTTTTTGTCGCTTTTATTCATGATCTTGATGCTTTTAGTCATGATGTTTTAAAGACTATTATAAAATGCAACAGGTGAATAACTAAAGCCACGTTCCGACTGGTCTTGGGGTCCCAGATCAGTTCACGTTAGAACACTTTGAGGCAGTTGTTTTGGTGGCTGGATGCTTCTTCGTGTTCAGGTAGAGCTCTGTTACATGAGCAGCTGACGTCACCCAAACATGACCAGTGTTTTCTTTCTAAATAAAACCTAAATCATACCAGAAGCATACGATTTAATCAGATGTCGATCTCAGCAGTTCCCAAAAGACGTTGAGTCAGGTTTGTGTCGCTGTGAGACGTGGCTAAAGCTAAAGTAAACAGGAAACTACTTCCTGTTTAGTGTTAGCTTTTCTGCAGTCGTTTCACTTTTCTTCAAAGCCTTTACGCTGTGTTTCAATGTGTCTTTATGTAGTGCTTTATAGGTTTGGATAATATTACATGAATGATGCACTGGAAATATATTTAGTGTCTTGATGAAAGTGATGAAACAGGACACAGCTGATGTGCTCTGAAACTGACAAGAATAGGCTCCTCCCCTCTGAAGCCAGGACTGTCCTGAAAAAGAGATTCTGAATCTCCGTGGGACTTTTCTGGTGAAATAAAGGACAGTAAAACCTCCAGTATAAGTTAGTATCAGTGGAAATACTAGGCCTGTCATCGACTAAAGAAACTCTTGGTTCGACCAGTTAATCGACTAAAAGGGGTGTGGCAAAACTATGAAGTATCTCTCTGTATTTGACCCAAAATGCACTCAAAAAAAACACAACTGCACAAGAGTTCATGCTAAAAATAAAAAAATAAATGTATACACAAATGTACTAGGAAACAGTGTATTTATATTTAAATAAGATTAAACTCATTATTCACTCCAAATCTTTTGCTAAATCACTCCATATCTTCACTTTTTCGCTGTTTTTGTCATATGCATCCTTTTAATCGAAATAAAATAGTTAGTCAACCAAAAAAACGCTGGTCGACTATAGCACAATCAACCGATTAATCGACTAAACAACTAAAGGTTTACAGCCCTAGGAAATACAGCGGTTTATCACAAGATCAAGTCAGTGTTTGGTCAGAAACGATCATTTTTAAATGGATGCTTTTCCAAGTCTAATTTTCTCTTATTAGACGGCACTCTTTTCAATTTTCTTTCGCTCTAATCTTCTCTTTTATCCAGTCATCTCGCTCAAAAATGTCTTGGGAGTCAAAGTGAGGCAGAAGCTTGACCTTTCACTGTCCACTTTCACTTAATGGAGCTGGAGCGGTTCTCAAAGACGGCGGAGACACTTTTGGACGTCTCAATCTGCTCCGAAGTGAACCGGTGGAAACATGGCTTCACCGAGGCACTGCACATATATAATGATTGTGAAAATTGTTATTGAACGATAATGAGGGTCAGGACATTGTGGTGTAACGTCACACGATCCACACACGGAGCCCGTTCAGCTAATTACACGATTCAGGTTGAGGTATAGTCCACATAATAGCAACTAATGTGGCCTAATTATGTTAAATACAGTGTTTTTCTCTGATAATTATCCACTAAACCCTGCAGAGGTCTGAGCCACTTACAGAGCATAAGAACAAGCACAAAAAAGGATTCACCCTAAGAAATGTATTTTCTTATAACAAAGTATACCTCTCTGTAAAGATTGTGGTGGATATTTATTGCAGGATGGCTCAGGGTCAACACCATTCACGATTTATATGAAGATAATATTATATGCTCATTTAGTGAGTTACAAGAAAAATTTAACCTGCCAAACAATAACTTCTTCAGATATTTGCAAATTAGAAATTTTCTAAACTCAACCCCACGATATAAACATGGTTTAGGGCCCCACTGTTTAGAAAAAATGCTTTTTCAAATTAGTTTACTGAATACTAAGAAGATCTCATATATTTATAGTCAGTTGATCATGTTAAATGGTGTAACTACCCAGAGCAAGAGATCTTGGGAACATGATCTTGACATTCGAATAACAAATGAACAATGGTCTACAATTATGCTCAGTTAAAAAAAAATATGCTGTAGCTATAAATCACAAGAAATTCAATTCAAGATATAAATTAGACATAAATAGACATAAATTACAAACTACTCCTTACCAATGTAGCAAGTATGATAAGAACTGTTCATCTGTCTGTAAACAATGCACACATCAAGTGGGTACCTATGTCCATTTAATGTGGGCGTGTCCAAAGACAAAGTGGTACTGGGCAGAAGTATGTGATATTATTTCTAAAATTGTAAATCAATCTGTAAAGCCCTGTCTTCTCCAATGCATCCTGGGATTACCAACTAGAGATCCAAAATTAAGACATTACACATAATTATTATCATTATTGTTATACTGTGCAAGATTAACAATTGAACAGCACTGGTTGGATGACACTGAACCACAGATTCATGATTGGCTCAATAACATTTTTCAACTGTTTCCGATGGAAAGATTAACTTATATTTTGAAAGGGAATGTCAATGTGTTTTTTCAAATATGGAACCCAGTGCTCAGGTATATTATATAAAACCAGTGAGGATCCCGGAGTGAGTGTATGAGACATAGACCTATAATAAAACCTGGAAGATGAATCCAAAATGGCCCCCTGTTTATCCCTATGGAGTGAGCTCATTGGCGCATGACCCCAAAAAAATTTCTTACTTCCGCATTTACTTCCTGATACGGCGGCTGACATCTTTGTTTTACTTCCTGAAACGATGGCTGCCATCTTTGTTTTACTTCCTGAAACGGAGGCTGCCATCTTTGCTTTAGGGCGCCACGTGACCACAATCCCCACTTCATATAAAAACGGTAATGTCAGTGATTTTAGAAACGGTAGAAAAGAACATTTCCTTCTATTTTATTTAAATACCGATAATAATTCAGTACTGTCTGCAATTATAATGAGCAATTTTAGAAAGAGGCTGCAGTACCTCGCACAGCCACTAATCAATCTGGGACCACAGACAGAGGGGGCGTACCTTATCCAGTTCATTTAATACATCCATGGTATGAGTGTGTGAGCTTTTTGGTGGGTGAAAGGGTCTGATTGTGAAGGTTAACTGTTCATGGCTGAATGTTGAGAATGCATGTGGGGGATGGGGTTAATATGTGCTCATCTCTGTACATTTAATTTGTGTTACTTAAGTCTTGATACTCCAAAAATATGTACAGTGAGCAGTAACACAGTGGAGTTATGATTTAAATGGAAAACTAAATAAAATGATAAGAAGAAGAGGATGGCTCGGTGTGTCCCAAAATACTGAATAAAACAGGGATATGGGTGAACAAAATGTCAATATTGCTAGAAAAAAAATTGATTTCAAATATCTATGTATTACTTGTCTTTTTAAATATAGGTTTTTAGCTCTTGTGTTTGAAGATGAAATATTAATGTCTTACCATTTATTGCAAAAGGTCATGAGGGACCAGGTGTATCGTTGGATCTGAACATGTTTAAACCAAACTCTGCGTTTTTTCCTCTTGCAGTTCTTAAAGTCGTTACAGATCAACCAATCGCGGCATTTGAGACGTGTAAATGTAAAATGTGCTTCTCGTTGCTCTTGCGCATCGCTCCTTCATCAAAAACACACCCTTTAATAGAGCGGCGTGATTTAGGAAAACTTCTGACCGGTGCGATTGCGATTAGATTTGCAATTTATGTTTTAATAATAAGATTCAGTTCGAATTCACATTTTAAACACAATTTTGTTGCTTTTAGTCGCGTTTTTGTCACGTTCAGTTGTATTTGTCATATTTAAACACGTCTTTGTCACTTTTAGTCACGTTTTAGTGCATTGTGTCGCGTTTGTTGTTTGTAGGCATGTGTTTGTCGCTTTTGAACACATTTTTTATTGATTTTGGTCAGGCTTTTGTCGCAAATTCAAACTACAGTGTTAGCAGCTTCTGTTCAAATCAAAGCAAGACATTTTGTTGATTTGGTTTAATTGTGCAGCTCTGGCCTTCAAGAGGTAAATAAAGTCATCTGCTCAGAGGCTTCAGAGGCTAAACAACAGGAGAAAAAGTGTGTTTGAACAGACAGCTGCATTAAAGACACAAACAGTGAATCACAAAAATAGCAGATTGTCACAGGGACCAGCTCACGATTACATTTTTATCACCGTATCACCCAGCCCTAGTCCAAAGTCTGAACTCCACACCTCATGCTTTACTTGCAGATGATTGGCTGTTGACCTCTCGCATAAAGAGCCCAACACTTATCACTGACCACTTGAAACCAGTGGATCTCATATCTATTAATTGCACAGCTCTAGTTAACTCTGGGGTTTAAAGCGCGTGGTCTTGAGGCTGTAATTGAACGTGCGACGGCGGTGTCCTCTCTGTCCTCGGCTGCTCTGCTCTCCGTTAACTGCGCCGGTTCATTATTAAAGGAGCTGTCACTTTGGATCATGTCGGCGCCTCGTCAGCGGCACATGCAGACTCAGCTCCACATATGCTGCACACGAAAGGGAGAGTTCATGCTTTAGAGGCAGGAGAATGGGAAAGTGAAGAGCGACGGTCAAACGGCTGGGTCAGAACTACAGAAGTCCACCTGGTTTTTACCGTCTTGAGGTGAGACACTGCAGGCAAAACTCTTTTTTTTTTTAGTCAGTTTGCTCTCTCAACACATAGGCTTTCATGTAGAAACGACAAACTTGTCCAATCTGCTCCTAAAATATTTGATTGTTCCATTTAATCCACTTCATCCATAGATTTCTCTGGGAATGCATTTTTCTCCCTCGAGACATAACGCTCACCAGTTAAAGTAGATCCCACACCAAACTTTACAATCTTGGACTCAACAAGATTTTTATGAAACGTACAGAAGGATTTTTTTTTATATCTAATTCTAAAATGCAGAACATAACAATAAAAATGAATAATAATAATAGAAAGGTAAAGAGTATAGACTACGCTAAAATAAGATAAAGTGAAGGCATCAAAATAAAATATGTGTACAACAATAATTAAGTATATAAGTATATATTAAGTATATATATGGGGCACGAGATCAGAGCAATAGTGCAATCTTGCAGTGTTACAGTGTTATTTACATTTTTAAAGTGACAGGTATTAATTTTGAGAATGTTCTGAGCAACTTCTTCACTCAAAATTAAAGCTAAACTGCCAAATTTAAAGAACTCCTGACTCAACAGAATAGAAATATAAAATATTTGCAACGTAAATAACACTTTTCTTTTTTCCTGACATTTTTTTTCTTACGTTTAAGTGAGTAAACTACAGAAGTTTCCAATTGACATCTTTAAATTTCCGACTCTTTCCTGTTCACCTGCAGCATCTCACTTTAACAATAACGTTCTATAAATCTATTTGACACCGTTCCAAGTTTCGCACGGCTCGTTTCAAACTTGCTTATTATAGCACTTTGGGCGAGCAGAGAGCGTTCGCCGCTGATTGTAAACGCTCTCCATCATCACAACAAGCCTCGTTATAATGATGATATTGTACCCTGCGATCGCTTGTTGTCAATACTGATGTGCTTCAATGTGAGTTAGCGCCACAATACGACTTGTAAATAGCCCCTGAACCGCCGCCGCTACATCGCCATCATCATTACGAGTCGGTGGAAACAAACTACTGTGAAGTGCGGCTCCATCCTCTGCGCAGCTGCTGTCCCCGAAAACCTCCGCCGACCGGGAACGATTCGCACCAAACGCATGCAAATGTTTGAAATAAATAAGCGGCATTATGCGTAAAAGCGAAAATGATTACCCACTTTTAAAAGCTCATGAATATGTATAAGCGCTTCTGTCGCCGCAAATTTGTAAAGACTGTTTGGATATTCAGCCCCGCGCGGCTAATAGGCAAAGGCTGGTGTGAAATGTGGGGAGATAGAGTACGCCCGGGTTCCGAGCGCCGAGTTGTGTTAATGCAGTTTAGGAGAAATGTGTCAGGTTTGAAATAACAGAAGAGGTGTGTGGAAATGTCGCTAATGCAAGGGGGAAGTTTGGAAGTCTATACGGGTCTTTTTCTTCCAACTTTCTCCTGAAATTTGCGTCTTTGTGCTTCAAAAAACTGTTCAAATGAATGAGCAATTAACCCAAAATGACACTAGAAATGTGTAAAATGAGAGATTTACTTGAAAAAATACACTCCATGAGCAAGTTCTCAAGCGACATCTTTCAAAATCTTGGTAAAAAGGGCTTTGATGATCTAATCCAGTGATTCCCAACCAGGGGTACGGGGACCCCAAGGAGTACGAGAAGAATTACTATGGGGCACTAAGTTAAGGGGTACTCTGAGTGTGAGTCAAAGCTTAGCACAAAAAACCTGTCCATGCTCCTTAAAATGAAATGCAAGTGAATATTAAGGATGTACGAAGGATTTGTGAGAGCAGAACTCGTTAGACAGATTTTAAAATGTACTTCCGGTTTTGAAGTGTGAAAATCAGGTACTCCAGCTTTAAAGAGGCGCTAAATTGTAAAAACACATTCTTCGCTCAGTTCAGTTTGTGTTCAGGGCCTTTCATTGTGCAATAACAAGAGAAAACAAACTGTAATTTCATCCCTGATCTTGTTTAATGGCGAGACACTGCAGGTGAATAGGAAAAAATATTAAATCTAAAGATATCAATTTAAAACTTCTCCTGTAGTTTACTCACTTAAATGTTAAAAGTTTTTCATCATGTCATGTTTTCATGTAGAAATAAGCCATTTTATTTGTATAAATGACCCAAAATGCACATATTTCGGACATTTAAATTTGAAAAATGGATGGTTCATTTTGTGCACATATTTGTTACAAAAAATGTATTTCTTATTTAGTTTTTAAGTAAACTAGATTGGACTGAAATTTGTCCTAAAAAGAAAAAAATCAAATTTTGCCAATTTTTTAAACTTAAAACTTCAATAACTCGGTTTTAGAATTAGATATGAAAAAATCCTTCTGTACGTTTTGTCAAAATCTTGATGAGTCCAGATTGTACAGTTTGGTGTAGGATCTACTTTAAGGCTGATCTTTATGTCTCGATGGAGAAAAATGCATTTTAAGAAAACATCCTTTGAAGTTACAATGTCCCAGAGAAATCTATGGATGAAGTGGATTAAATGGAAGAATAAAACATCTTTAGGAGCAGATTGAACAAGTTTGTTGCTCCCACATGAAAGCCGACATGTTGAGAGAGCAAACTGACCAAAAAACATCGCTTATCGTGTCTCGCCTTAATACTGTACGTACTTCCGGTTTTGAAGGTGGAAATCAGGCACTCCAGCTTTAACGAGGCGTCAAACAGTAAAAACACTTTCTTCGCTCGGTTCCGTTTGGGTTCAGGGCCTTTCATTTTGCAACACCAATCGCAAACATCCTGCAATTTCATCCCTGATCTTGTTTTAAAACGCGCCTTCACAACGCGTCATTACCTGTAGCTGCTTTTCTCTTCGTGGATCCTTAAGAATATTTGCGACTAACCTTTCTCGGAGCCTTTTTCCTCCCGACAGCCAGTGACTCATTCCACATCACTTCCTCTCAATCAATTACAGCCGTTTAAAAATACTCCCGGTCCGTGTGATGCAGGTTATAATTTCACATTCGAACACGCTCTGTACGTTCACAAACATTGACCATTACTCCGTCAGTCGCGGCTCACCTGTGGCATTATCCGCTCACACGCAGAGACAGGCTGGTACGAACGAAAATATTAGCCGTGATCGACTTTCCAAAGCCCGCCGTTTCCTTTGAGACTTTTATTGTTGCTTTCCTGTTATTTTTAGATGAGTTTTTGAGGTTCTGGAGCAGCCGCGGGCGCCGGTTCACAAGCTCCTCGTCTCTGTTCACGATGTCAGGGTTAGTTTGAAGTAAAATATTCATTCAGACGTTTTAGAAAGACTTTTGGAAGCGTTCACGTGGATTATTACGACAAAATATACCGTACGACTAAACTGGGCGAGGAAAAGACAGCGCTGGTGGCAAAATGGTTCAAAATAGAGCCAAATAACGAAAAAACACTAATCTGAAAAGGTCATAATAAGCACAATTTGCAATTTATTGACAACTTATATTGGAGATTTTAATTTGAAGTTATAAAAAGACATTTATAAGCTAGAGCTGCACGATTTGGGAAGAATTTTTTGACCAGTTTGCAATTTTTCTGAACAATTTAATGCGGTTTTGATTAGATGTGCAATTTGTGTTTTAATCATGGGATTGTGTTCAAATTTCATAGGGAATTGACAAAAAAGTCTGGAATAAGAACTGACAAACTAATGAAAGAATCACAGGTTGTGGAAGGTTTTTTGTCACTTTTAGTAGCTTTTTTGTTGCTTTTCACAGCGTCTTTGTCACTTACTTGGATTTTCGTTGCATATGGTCACATTTTTGTCACTTTTAGTTGCGTTTTTTTGTGCTTTTCGTCACTTTTCGATGTGTAGTATAATATTTTCTGCTCACACACAGATAATATAATAAAACGCTTGTTGCTTTTGTTGCATTTTTGTCGCTTCTTGTTGTATTAACAAATCTAAACAATAGGGTTCACAGTTTTTATGCTGAATAAAACAGGATATTTTGTTGTTGGAGGAAATTACTGCACTTCAATAACAATAATTCAGTTCAGTAATATTCAAATTGCAGTTTTGATTTGATTTCTATTAATTGTGCAGCCCTGTTATAAGCTACTTCAAAGAATTTAAGAGCACTATTTTTTACCTGGGGCTCCATCAATATTTATTGATATTTCCACTTTATTGTTTGTTTTCATTACTTTTATTTCTCCTGCAACTTTTATAAAAATCACATGATGCTGCAACATTTACAATATTAACAGAACCAAAATCAGGCGAGGAATTGAACCCACAACCCACCTTAGACTCATGCAGATGTTACTTTACTTTAAAAAACCCAAAAAGGAGACTTTCTAGCTTTCTCGCGGTTGAAAAACAAACTGCAAAACAACATTAAAACACGATTAAAGACGACTTAGCCGAGCATGTCACCTTTAAAGGTTGGGATTGGGCTGTGACGTTAGAGCCATTATAATCAGACGAGGGAAGCGAGGTGTAGCTCGGTGCTTCATATCCAGTGGGGCCTTTGCTTCTCGCGCCTCATCACGCGCTCTCTAAATGAAACCATTATCTGCAGCTCTGCCCCGGGCGCTAACAGCTTTGCTCGCTTTTCTTTGCTTGATTTTAAAGCCACACACTGTCGCAGTAAAGAGAGGACGGATACTGCGGCGGAACTTCAAACCGGAGCCGAGGAGAGACGGACGGACGGACTCGCAAAACTTTACAAACGACAGGGCTGCGAGAGGGAACGCGACCAAATTGGAATTTCAATGGACGCAATTAGCAAATCGCAAAGTCTGCAGTTTTTTAAGTATCGTTATTTCTTCAACAAATACCAAACTATCCTGTCGTATTCTGCATAAAAACTGCTAAACAGGTTTAGATCAGTACAAAACATGTTCCAGGGCTGCACAATGAATCGAAATCAAATCGAAATCGCAATTTGAATGAACGCAATTAGCAAAACGCAAAGGCTGCAAATTTTTTTACCCTGTACTTTAGATCTGTTCAAAACATATTCCACATTATCAACTTCCACAATCCACTTTAATTCAACTAAAAGCAACAAAAACGCGATTAAATGCAAGATTAGCGCAATTAGGTGACAATACGCGACAAAAAGTGGCGGCAAGGTTGGTCGGCACGGTAACGCTAGTGTTAGTGCTCTCGCTTCACAGCTTTGTGTGTGGAGTTTGCATGTTATCCCCGTGTCTGTGTAGGTCCTCTGGGTGCTCTGGTGTCCCCTACCACTTAAACATGTACAATAGACTCCTCCCCTCTGGAGCCAGGACTCGGGCTCAGTGGGACTGTCCTGGATGGAGAAGGGTCAGTTTAAAAAGTAACTAAAACGTGACAGAAATGCTTCTAAATGAGACAAAAAACGCTACTAAAAAGGAATGCTAAGAAGGACAAAAAACAAGCAAATAAAGCTACAAAAATAAAATAAAAAATGACAAAAATGCTTCTTAAAGTGACAGAAATACCACTAAATTTGACAAAAATTCCACTAAAAGCGACAAAACACTACTTTAATTGACAAGAATGCAACCACAAGCAACACAAGCCTTTAGAAACATTAGTTTGTCAGTTCATCTTTTAGTCTTTTTGTCAATTTCCTGGTAGAACAGAATCCCATTATTAAAACATAAATTGCAAATCTAATCGTAGTCGCAATATGTGTAAAAAAAATATCCCAACTAGATATTTTTCCCTAATCGTGCAGATCCACTGAAATATACATGATTCTACAATTAGTTTGTCAGATTATAGACATATTTCAGTCTTTTTTTTGCAATTCCCCTGGACGAGTGGCCCAAATTCACTCTAGGAACATAACGTACACTGTTCAGTTAAAATAAAAGTGATTTAGAGCCACTTTAAGTCATACACGACGCCTTGTTTAGTCTGAAAAATGCTTAATAAAGGACTTTAATTCTTGCTCTGTTCAGTTTTCGTGCCTTTACTGTGGAAAAATAGTGTTTATTTTACCTTCTCCCTCCTCTTTCCTTCCATTCTTTTTTCTTGTTGGCTTTAAATCCCAGATAAGAGCGAAAGAAACAATCTTTAATCCCGCGTATTATTGTTCTACCATTCATCACACCCGCTAAGATTTGTTTTTCTTGTAAGCAATTCCAAGTACCTCCATTTTGCAGAAATATACACAACACAATACAAGTCTATCCGCTTTTGTGCCAGGGAGTTAAAATATTAGACCTGACAGGAACGAGCAGAGTTGCATGCTGGGAAAACCTGCAACGGGAGCCAGGGCGCGGAGCAGAGGAGGCTTTAGCTGGATAAATGTCTTTGGCTGTGACTGGAGGTGACTCTTAATTCGACCGGGGGAAAGCCGAGATTTGGTTTTCCTCGACGTAACAGATGCTGGAGCTCGCCCGCCGGGAGAGGACGCTGCACCTGCCATGAGACAACGCTTGCACCTGCCACGAGATGACGCCTGCACCTGCCACGAGACGGAGACGATGCCTGTGAATTATGGCTGGGCGGTACGGTGATAAAATCGAATCGTGAGCTCGTCCCTGTGACAATCTGATATTTTTGTGAAATTGTCGTATCGTGATTCACTGTTTGTGTCTTTAATGCAGCTGTCTGTTCAAACACACTTTTTCTCCTGTTGTTTAGCCTCTGAAGCCTCTGAGCAGATGACTTTATTTACCTCTTAAAGGCCAGAGCTGCACGATTAAACCAAATCGACACGAAATCGCAATTTTAATGGATGCAATTAGCAAATCACAAAAGCTAATTTCTTCCACAAACAACAAAATGTCTTGCTTTGATTAAAAAAAAAAAAAAAAAGCTAACAGTGTAGTTTGGATTTGTGCAAACATGTTCTGAAACAAGCTGAAACAAAACGAAACAAAAAGATATAAAAATGCGCTCTAAAGCGACAAAAAGATGCCACAAACAACAAATGTGACTAAAAACGACAAAGACGCAGCTCAAAATCACAAAGACGTGACAAAACCATTTTGAAATTTGACAAACACAACTGAACATGACAAAAAACGTGATTAAAAGTGACACAATTTATCATAGTTTTACATTTGTGAAGTTGCAGTTTGTGAAGAAAATTAGAAAAATAAAAGTTTAAACTACAGGTAGTAGTTATTAACCTAACAACCTAACAAAGACAGGATCATTAACAGGTTCAGAAGACACTAGGCAGAGCAAACTATTTACCAAACAAAAACAGGCTTTCAGTGACTCCTCCCAATGGGCAGGGCTCTCAATACTCAGAGTAGCATATAAGACAGAGTTCCCAGACCAGCTCTCTGATTGACAATGACTTCCGGAAAGAAGTCGAAACGTCTCGATCTTTCAAACAACGTCCGGCTGACAACCCCTGAAACCATTTCTACGATACAGGATGTAGTGCTAAGTTCTAAAATGGAATCCCTCTGTGATGTCATCAAAAGAGACATACATTTGAAAATAAATAGACACAGTTTAAACAGCCATTCAACAAAATACGGGTGTCAAATCATAACCATCGTGTCATTTTTTATGGATTTTGGCCCTTGTTTTCAAAATGGTTGCTAGGTAACACCTGTGGAATTACCTCTAACTGTGTCATATTTGCTGCCCACGTCCAACCAGGAAGTGACATTATAAACTTTACGAAAAATATCAAACAGGGGACAAACAGGAAAAATACATAGTAAAATCTTAAATATAATCATTTTCACTCCGTTTTAGTGAATTGTGACGTCTAACCTGTCAGATAGACTTTAAACAAGGAATCATGAATACTACCATATCGACACTGTGCACCTATCGCGACCTTCTTAGCGCCGACCAAATTTGCACGGAGGGGGATCCGACGTGCGAAACCCAGCTTTACCGGACACACGACGAGGCCGCGGTCTGGTGCGCGGAGGTGAGCGACGCTACAGCGGCTCTCACGGCGAAGCAAACGGCGCGAGATGATTCTATTACGGCCGGGCGCGCGGGAGGGCAGCTGTGGGGAAACTCGGTTAGCGGCGGACAAAAGGACCCCCCGCGGACGAGGAAATGATGTTTAACACCAAGACCGGGATGTCAACGCTGGAGCAGAGGAGCTGATGGGAACGGCGCGGAGAGGAGTGAGGGGTGAAGGGTAAAGAGGACTCCACACCTGGGGATGAGGATGAGGGGAGAGATCTGTGATTAAATGTGAAAATAGAAGCGCGGGGAAAGACCTCGTATATATCTCTCAATGGTAAAGATGTGGATTAAAGCAGGGATCCAGCTCGAGAGGAAATGTCATATAACGACTGAGCCACGGGGCGTTTTATATAAGCCTCAATCACAGCGGTGACAAATGGTGACGGGCCGTTCAGCTTCAGATGGAGAGCGCGGGCCCATGAAAGATTCACCGTTTATGCAAGAAATATCCCAACTTTCGAGCCGCAAATGTTGAATCTTGTCTTTATTTGTCAAAGATTGGCTTCACAAACGTATCTTTTGGTTTAATGTCCTCTCAGCTGACGACAATCACGTCTTTAGAGTCGGATAACGCCTTGTTTTTCAACCAGTGCACCGGGGAACACTTGTGTGTCTTGAGTTGCCAGGTTTGCCTTAAAAAATGTCCAGTTAACGGAATTATACATCGCATTAATTACGTTATTTACCTTTTTGCTTTGCGCTAAACCGACTTTTGTACCAAAAACGCTAAAGCAAAACAATCACCAGGGACAAATTTTAACAACCAGACAGTGCCACGGACATTATTTGCCACATTATACGCCACATTTTTTACTAAAAAGATCTGATTTGGTATAAGATTGTGTGCCGTTGTATCTTGTCAACCAAAGAAGTGTGCCGCGACTCAAAAAAGGTTGAAAAACACTGGGATAATGGCACCGATTTCTGAAGCTTTTGTAAAGAATGATGCCACTTTTTGTGTATTTGTGCTGACGGAGAAGACGTTGAACTTTGTGGGAGTTTTTGTTGCATGTGGATAGCTTAAGTAATTGCAGCGATATTAACAACAAAACAGGTCGACAAATATGCAATCTCTTGTTTAATAATGTGTACATCAGGCTGTTCATGAAATCTGAGCTAAAGAGAGTTATTGAAGAACATGCCAGATCAAGGAAGAAAAACAAAATGACCAAGAAACTATATTGTGGGGATTTTAAATTGTGTTAAACTGATACATTGTTTACTAACGGAAAAGATTAATTATTAATTATTGCTAAATGATTCCTGAATAAAATGTGTAATAAGTGATAATATGAGAGCGTCTGCAGCTCAGAAGCAGTGTCTTTTTTTTTTCTTGGTATAAAATACTAGAAAAGAGCAATAGATTCATTTGGCAACGTGTCACAAAGAGTGTCGTCTGTGTGGGTGAAAATACTGTTAATTCAATGGAAAACACTACTTCTCCCTCTTTTTAAGATACTTCCTGGTTAAATACTGTATGTATATTTTAAGCACAACTAATTTAAGTCCAGAGTTTCTGCAGGGCATTAAAAAGCCTTAAAAGTCGTGAAATGTATGAAATTTCATGGCAAAAATAAGGCCTTAAAGTGCATTAAAAGGTATGAAAATTCAATCCCCACAGGCATTAAATGAAAAAAAAAAAAAAACAATATTATCACAGTCCGTGTCTCCCCAGAGATCAGAAGTGTGTCCATAACAGTCGTTTTTACTTTGAAATTTAACATTCAAATATATTTTGAATCTCAGGTATTTACTGGATTTATTGCAACCAGATGTTAATAGCTTAGGTTTAAATTTTATGTAAATTCGTTTTTTGAATATTATAAAGTAGTTTATTATATTCTGGTCTTTCTGCTGCCCAATGCAATGGTAATAAGACAGGAGTTTTGACATGATAAAAGTGTAAATGTCTTCAAATCTGGCAGTAAAAAGCATTCAATTTGATTTGCTGAAACCTGCATAAATCTTAAAAATCTTAAACTTTCTTGACATAACTGAGCTCGGGATCATGACGTCACACACAACAGAATTTCCAGTTAGCCTAATGTTAAATCAATGGAGATTTTAAGCTACTAAAGACTAAATTTAGCGTTAATTCAAGAGTATTCTAACACGATATATTGATAACTGTATTTACCAGAAGTGACCCAGCAGTTTATCAGATTCTCCAATGGATTTTTTGTTCACTTTTTAACATGGTTTTGGGTCACGTTTCTCTATGCAAGTTCAACACACCGGCTGCAAACGTGGCGGGTTTCCACGGTAACGGCTGTTGTTTAACGTTCTATCCCGAGCTAAACATGTGTCAGACTGACATTTTGGGATACATATTTGGACCACGTTGTTCTTCTGTCTTCATTTCTGTATTTGGTGCAATTTAACGACTTAAATCCACATTTGCTCTTGCATTCGTCGAACAGTAGGGGATTGAGCAGCTCTTCTCCATTAAAATGAATGGCCTGTTTTCCTCGTCTGTGAGGGTTATACCGTCAGACTTTCTCAGGCTGGAACACTTGTAAACTATCTGGTGACTTCTTGTAGCTTTATCAGAAGTAAATGTTCGAAAGTAGACGTCTTTGTTCTCGTGATTCTGCAGTAAAATCCGCTCTCTTTCGACCAGAGAGTTCGCTCCGTCTTTTCCTTTCTTCTACTTTTCTTTCTCTCGTCTCAAACTCTGCTCTGAGCCCCTCGCTCTCTCTCACGCCTCATGCTTTATTGATCGTCCTTTGACTTGGACTTTGATCAGTGCCGCGGCGCTGCAGAGGTGAGCCAAGAGTTAATTCTACCTCTCTCTCTCATTCCTCTCTCCGTCGTGCTCTTCTCTTTCACTCTCCTTTTTTTTCTCTCTCTCCCTATCGCTCTCTCTTTCCTCTCTCATTCCTCTCTCCGTCGTGCTCTTCTCTTTCACTCTCCTTTTTTTTCTCTCTCCCCCTATCGGTCTCTGTTTCCTCTCTCATTCCTCTCTCCATCGTGCTCTTCTCTTTCACTCTCCTTTTTTCTCTCTCTCCCTATCGCTCTCTCCTTTTTCTTTCCTCTCTCCGTCATCTTCTTCTCTTTCACTCTCCTTTTTCTCTCTCTCTCTCTCCCCTTTCCTTCCCATGTCCCTTCCTCTCTCTCCCCCTCTTTTTTCTCACTTTCTTCTCTTCACTCGATCTTTTTTCTTTCTTCTCTCCTGCCTCTCTCTCTCATTCCTCGCTCCATCATGCTCTTCTCTTTCGCTCTTTTTTCTCTCTTCTCACCCTCTCCTTCTCATGTCCCATCCTCTCTCTCCTCCTCTTTCCTCTCGCTTTCTTCTCTTCTTCACTCTATCTTCTTTCTTTTTTTCTCCTGTCTCTCTCATTCCTCTCTCCATCGTGCTCTTCTCTTTCACTCTCCTTTTTCTCTCTCTCCCCCTTTCCCTCCGTATGTCCCTTCCTCTCGCTTTCTTCTCTTCTTCACTTAAATTTTTCTCTCTCTCTTTGTCTCTTCTGCTATCTCTGTCTCCCTCTTCTCTTTTTCCCTTTTCTATCTTTCATCTCTCCTCTCTTCCCCTCCTCATCTCGCCATATATTTTCTCCCCCCCCCTTATTTTCACTAATCTTTCTCCCTTCATCTCTTTCACTCTTTCACTTTCTCCTGTCTCTTTCTCTGTCATATCTTTCTCCTCTCTTGTTCTCTCTTTACTATTTCTGTTAGTCTACTCCCTCTCT
The DNA here is from genome assembly GCA_019453435.1 of Rhinogobius similis. Classification (NCBI taxonomy): domain Eukaryota; kingdom Metazoa; phylum Chordata; class Actinopteri; order Gobiiformes; family Gobiidae; genus Rhinogobius; species Rhinogobius similis. The sequence continues at coordinate 34,646,416 of CM033626.1, forward strand.
TCTCCCCATTGCTCTCTCCTTTCTCTTTCACTCTTTTTTTCTCTCTCTCTCTCACCCTCTCCTTCCCATGTCTCTTCCTCTCTCTCCTCTTCTTTCCTCTTACTTTCTTCTCTACTTTATCTTCTTTCTTTTCTTTCTCTCTCTCTTTGTCTTTTCCGCTTCCTTCTCTTTCAATCTCTTTCTCTATCTCTCTATCTCCTCTCTTCTCTCTTTCATCTCTGCTCTCTCTTCCTCTCCTTATCTCGCCATATAGTTTCTCATCTTTTTCTCCCCTCATTTTCATTCAACTTTCTCCCATCATCTCTTTCATTTTCTCCTCTCTCTCGCTCTGTCATATCTTTCTCCTATTTTTCTCTCTTTACTATTTCTGTTTGCCTACTCCCTCTCTTCTCCCCATTGCTCTCTCCCTTTTCTCCCCCCCTCTCCTTCCCATGTCCCTTCCTCTCTCTCCTCTCTTTCCTGTCTCGCTTTCTTCTCTTCTTTACTCTTCTCTTTTTTCTTTTCTTTCTCTACTGTCTTTGTCTCTTCCACTCTCTTCTCTTACAATCTCTCTATCTCCCTCTCCCTCACGTTTCCATCTGTCTTCCTCTCATCTCTCCCCCCCTCTCTGTGTCTCTCCCTCATTTCTTCATCTCCCCTGTCTTCTTTTTCTCTCTCCTCTCTCCCTCTTTGTCTGTCTCTCATCTCTCCATCTCTCCTCTTCTTTTTCTCCTTTCTTCATCTCTCTCCCTCTCTGTCTTTCTCTCACGTTTCCTTCTGTCTTCCTCCCATGTCTCTCCCTCATCTCTCTCCTCTTCTTTTTCTCCATCTCTCTCCCTCTTGGTCTCTCCCTCACATTTCCATCTGTCTTCCTCTCATGTCTCTCCCTCTCTCTCCCTCTTTGTCTCTCCCTCATCTCTCTCCTCTTCTTTTTCTCCTCTCTCCATCCCTCTCTGTCTCTCCCTCTCTTTCTCCTCTTCTTTTTCTCCTCTCTCCATCTCTCTCCCACTCTGTCTCTCTCGCGCATGTTTCCATCTGTCTTAATGTCTCTCCATCTCTTCCTCTCCCTTATCTCTCTCCTCTTCTTTTTCTCTCTCTCTCTCCCTCACGTTTCCATCTGTCTTAATGTCTCTCCATCTCTTCCTCTCCCTTATCTCTCTCCTCTTCTTTTTCTCTCTCTCTCTCCCTCACGTTTCCATCTGTCTTAATGTCTCTCCATCACATCCTCTCCCTTATCTCTCACCTCAACTTTTTCTCTCTCTCTCCCTCACGTTTCCATCTGTCTTAATGTCTCTCCATCTCTTCCTCTCCCTTATCTCTCTCCTCTTCTTTTTCTCTCTCTCTCTCTCCCTCACGTTTCCATCTGTCTTCCTCTCACCCCCCCCCCCTCTCTCTCTCTCATGTTTCCATCTGTCTTCCTCTCATGTCTCCCCCTCTCATCTCTCGATCCCTCCTCCACACTGCTCCGGATCAAAAGAAACCAGTTCATTAGGGAGCAGAGAAGATCCTCAGACCATCCGTCCATCAGACCTTCATTTTGTTCAGGAAAAGCCGGGACAAGTTTGTGGGAACGGAGAGGTGAAACAATCAACACTCGGCCTTCTCTTTTGATAGCGATCCGACCTTTGACCCGGGATGCAGTTTCGGGATTGGATTACACCGGCGGAGAGGCAGAAAGCGGAGGAGGAGAGGGAAACATGATGATTTGGTCCAAGCGGCACTTAGAGCGGAGAGCTGAGGCTGTGTGAAGCAGCGGGGAACACAAAAACACATTAGGGAGCGCCGCGGGGACAATTTACAGGGATTGGTTTGGTACTGGTCCACACAAAGGATGAGATGTTTCCTTTTTACAAACATGTGATACAACTTGTAATGTGATCCGGGAGTAAAAAAAAAAACACAACACATTTCTGAGTTTTACATCGAGCATATTAGAGCTGACATTAAAGGTGCAGTACCTGACTTTTCTGAAATAGATAATTCAGTTAGTTGATTATAGTTTAATCAGGTCACTAAACCATTACAACTAATCTAAATAAAAATAATCGTTGTTGTAGTTTGACACTTCAACAACGTTTATTTTGTTTTATCTTTTGTTTAATCCAGTGTTTCCCAACCAGGGGTACGGGGACGCCAAGGGGTACGTGAGGAATTACCAGGGGGTACGTAGAATTGTTTCAGGTTTTAAAAGAAAATTAAATGTACTTTTATCTGAAAAAAAAACCAAAAAACGTTTATTAGTTGTAAATGTAGTATCTTTTTGGAGTATCTTGGACCATGAGTATCATTAAAATAAAAATAGAATGATAATACTTGACAATATGTGACTATTAAACCCATTGATTTGCCTTAAAGTGTAGTTAAGCGGTACTCTGAGTGTGAGACAAAGTTTAGGGGGGACTCGAGACAAAAAGGTTTGGAACCCAATCAATAAGCTAGGTTTCTTTTTAAAGGGCTTGGCGTAACAAGGAGGGAGACCACACCAAAGGTAAACGTGCATAAAAATAAGGTTTCTTTACAAACTAAGGCAAAAACTTAGGTTAGGTTAGTATTTATAAAAAAGAAGGTATGAGGTCGTGGGTGTCAGTGTCAGTGGTGTAGTGTGAGTGATGTGAGTGTAGTAGATAAAACAAAAAGACAAAGCTTGCGGGTCGGCACAGGCCCAGCGGGAGAGCGCAGGAGGCGAGAGGACGCACATGTCGGGGTAGCCCTTTATACACAGTCACCTGGTGGCAAAGAACTGGTGGTGCAGCAGCGTGACTCGGGCGCCTGCAAAGAAGAGAAGCAGCAGCGAAAGGCAAGAGGCCACAAATCCCCCTTTCCAGAGCCGTAGCAAGGGCGAATATTACACAAAATTGACTTTGTTGAGATTTTATCCATGTTCTAACATTGTTCTGTCGTCAAAAACACACCTGGAGTTAGCTTGATTCACGTTTGTTTGATGATGCTGGTTTGTAAATCCTCTCCCTCCAACACTGTGTTCTCCTTCGATGTGTGACGTAGATCAGGGGTGTCCAAACTTTTTCCATCGAGGGCCACATATTGAAATATGGACCAAGCAGAAGGCCACAAATCAATTGTGAAAGCTGCATTTATCTGATGTTTTAAGCACCACCAAATCTACATTCAGTCTCATTGCCTTAATATCAGGTCTGTCTTGCACCAAAATGTTATTTAGGTTAGATTTGTAGAAAATCTGAAATTTGCTGTAAAAAGCACTTCTCAGGACAATGTGGGCCAATTTACCTGAAGCCTAGGGGCCAAGAAAAATTGATCTGCGGGCCGCATTTGGCCCCCGGGCCTTAGTTTCGACATGCCAGACGTAGATGGTAAATGGTTACGTTTTTACACAGCGCTTTTCCACCTTCGAGGCACTCAAAGCGCTTTACATCAAGGAACCATTCACTCACACATTCACACACCAGAGTACGCAGACACTGGGGGCAAGGCGGGTTAAGTGTCTTGCCCAAGGACACAACGGCAGTGTTCATCTGAGGGAGCAATTGTACCACCAATTGTACCAGTGGATCTGAACGCTCAACCAAGGATATTTATGTCTGGAGCGGGATTTGAACTGCCAACCTTCCCCAGCCCCACTGCCGCCACGTTAGATGATGCTGACGTCATTTATCCCAGAATCCTTTGCTGTTTTAAGTCATGGCCAGACTCGATCTGAACATTTCTTCCGTCTAATCACGTTAACTACAACTTCATCAGACACAAAGTTTACTGCAATGCATTGTGGGTATATATTTACTTGTGTGTAGTTACCTCTACAGCCAGTAGATGGAGCCACAGCTAAGTCAAAATGGCATCTCCCAGAGCAGTGAGAAAGTTATGTTTAAGAGCATATTTAAAGGCTCAAAACAGTACAAAAATGCACAATATTTTTTTCCTTTTAAGGCAATAGGTTTTGAGGTGTATTTTTACCTTGTTGACATGATGATGTTTATGATTACACCATATTTTGTTAATCATGACTCATTACCTGGACTATATAGACTCTAAAACACATACAAAAAGACCTTTTTATTATTATTATAAAGACAGCAACATTACTGAATCAAAATCCAAAGGAATAAACAATTTCTGATTTTCATTGATGACACACTTTGTTCGTAAATAGTCTCTGTCTAAAAGCCTTCAATCACTGTACTTCAACATTCATTTGGTTGATTATGCATTTAAAAAGTGACCTAAGATTGTTTGTATTGTATAAGCTTTTGAAAAGGAAGAGAAATGGGGAGATAAGGCCCGGCGGAGTTCTTCTGCTGTTACTTTCAGGAGTGCTTGTGTTTCTGTATTTGACAGAGATTGATCGTCGATGCAGTCAGAGGAGGGCTCACTCTGCCATCAGGATTACAAAACATCAGGCAGGTTTGATATAAATGGCAGCTCGTCTTTAGTTGTATCATGGTTCTAGGTTTATTCTTTCTCCCATGTCTTACTGGGATACCCACGATACTTTGATTTAGGGCAGTTTACCTCAGAGCAGTCTACATTTCTTGCTTCTCAGTTGAGTCCCCTCAGATTGAAAAGGTCTCACGGATGTTAGTCAAAACAAGATTCATGGTTTTAAATGAATTATTTACCACTTCTGAGTGCTGTGAGGGCAGATATAATTTTCAAGCGGAAAAGTGTGCAATGAGTCAAAAAAGGTTGAAAAGCACTTGTCCAAATGAGTACCAAATTTGAACCTCTTAAGATGAGACACTACAAGTGAATAGGAAAAAAATCTTAAATCTAAATATATCAATTGTAAACTTCTCCTGTAGTTTACTCACATAAATGTAAAAAAAAGTATTACAAGTTTTTCATCATGTCATGTTTTCATGCAGAAATTAGGCATTTTATGTGTAAAAACGGCCAAAATTGCCCATATTTGACACATACAAATCTGAAAAATGGACAGAACCAGCTTTAAATGTCTTGGTTCATTTTATACACATATTGGTTACAAAAAACTTTACAGAGGGGGTTTTAGATTTCTGTTTGAGTTTGAATAAGCTAGATTCATTCTTAAAACTTCAATAAATCAGTTTTAGAATTAGATATCAAAAAATCTTTCTGTATGTTTCGTCACAATCTCTAAGATTGTACATTTTGGTGTAGGATCTACTTTAAGGCTGATCTTTAAGTCTCGAGGGAGAAAAATGCATTTTAAAGTTTGAAGTTACAATGTCCCAGAGAAATCTATGGATGAAGTGGATTCAATGGAAGAATAAAACATCTTTAGGAGCAGACTGGACAAATTTGTTGTTTCCACATGAAAGCCGTATGTTGAGAGAGCAAAAATGAAAAAAAAAAAAAAAGAGTTTCGCCTGTAGTGTCTCGCTTCAATGGCACCAACAAACACGACACAGATAAGATAAAAATAGCAACACTTCAGAATTATTTCATTACGTTGAAGCCGTATTTTCCATCAATCCGTTGAGTCAGACCAGCAGCTCTCCACTGGCACTTCTTCAGACCTGATTGTATCGAACATCGGCCCTGTGTAGCTCACTTCCTCTCTGCTCACTTCCTCATTGTGTGTTTTGGCCCTGCGTGAACCCTTATTGACCCAGAGTAAACCCTAAGCCTTTGTTTGCCTTGAATATTGGCAGCGCGGCACCGCTCCTGGCAGCTCCCGTTCCGCTGCTCGAGCCTCCGCAAAATGTGCCCTGAATTTAACGTACAGGTACAAACGGGGGGTCGAAAGGGGCGCTCCCAACCCCCGCAACCTCTATTTACGACGTCGATGGTCCCGTATCGATCTCATTACGGCTGCGGACTTTATAGACAGCGCTGCGGTGGAGATGTCCGGGAGTTTGTTAGGTTTAATGAATCCAAATGTAGACAAAGTGAAAGAGAGTGGACGATGCAGTGGTTGTAATTAACACTGAACTCTGAATCAAGGCAAAAGGGGAATGCGTTTTAAGGACTGCGCTGGGCCTTTTCCCAACAATCTGAAGGGCCACGTATTGACTCCGGCTCCAATCAGCGACTATTGTTGTGGTCAGGCCTGTCACGAAGAGAAATGTTGATGTCTTGCTCAAGAAATATCACCGAAAACGATAATATGGAACTATTTTCTAACTCTAAATCAAGAAAATCCCAAGAAAAGACTCTAAATGTTCATTAGCGTTCAAAAGACATGAGCTGCAACAATAAATGCGCAATGAAACACTTTTAGTTCAAGTCAAAAAATGCAGTTATTACACTATTTGCAGATCAAATCTTATCAAACTACCAACCAAGTGAATGAAAAATGGATTAAACTGTAAAGCGACTTAAAAAGCACTTTGTAAGACCAATTAGGGCTGGACAATATTGACAAAAATGAATTTCTAATAGTGTTTAAACATGTCTTTAAATGTATTAGTTGAAGTCGAATCCTGGTTGTAAAAATAATGTGTAGAAATATCTCTTTATACCCTTGTTTTATGAGTTTTATTCCATTTCCATTCCATTTTCCATCCATTTATTTCCATTTTGTTCCATTTACATCAGCATTCTTTCAATATTTCATTATATTTTATTGTCAGTAATACACTCAATATTAAAATGTAGTATATTTTTAAAACATCATATTATTATTCATATTTCGATCTGCCAAACCTCTAAGACCAATGCAACTTATTATTGATTAATCTGTGATACTAAATAATACAACATTTTGTTTACTTAAAAACTTAATGAGAAATGAAGCAAGAAATTTCAACCTTGTTCTGTCCATTTTTCAGATTTAAATGTCTCAAATATATGTATTTTTGGCAGTTTTTACACATAAAATGCCTTATTTCTACATCAAAACATGACATGATGAAAAACTCGTAATATATTTTTTCCTTACACTTATGTGAGTAAACTACAGGGGAAGTTTCAAATTGATTTCTTTAAATTTTTTTCCTATTCACCTGTAGCTTGATTTATTAAAGTTTAAAAGCTATATAATATGTCAGAAGTCAGAATGGAATTGTTATGTCATTCTTTTGTAACTCTAGTTCAATATTCCGAAATCCAACTTTTTATCCACCCTTTTTTTCTATCAACAGAATTAAGTAAGAATTTTTAACCTGGCTCGAACCATTTTTTCAGATTTATATGTCCCAAAAGTTTGACAGCGCACATTTAAACCCACTCGTTAACAGAAATAACTTTACGCTATGAGTAATTGTTATCGTTCCTCATTATAAATCAACAGTGAAAAGACTATATTTTTGTTTCGGTTCTGTTGCGTTGCAGCGTATTTTCTCTGTCAGTCTGAATTTTCTCACTTTACACAATCGATAGAGCAGCAGGACGGCTCTATATCTCATCACGGACTCGGCTGATCCCTTAAACGCCGCACGATTACGTTACAATGAAGGGGTCAGGGGTCATCGTTTCTTTGCATGGAGGAAACCCGCCCCTAGAGGAATCCAACCCGCAACCTCTCATCTGCCTCATTTTAGCCCCTTTTACACTGGAGATAATAATCACACGCTCGCTCCAGTGCAGAAATCAATAATACACCCCGGCTAAGTTCAAACGCAACGCTGTAGTCGTTAAAAAGAGAGCGAGCAGAAGACGTGGCGGTGTAGAGGAGAGTTACAGGGAGTGTTAGTGGTGTTAAGCAAATAGATCCACAAAGAGACAGAGAGAGAGAGAGAGAGAGAGAGAGGAGAGACACAGAGAGAGAGAGAAAGAAAGAGACAGAGAGATAGACAGAGAGAGAGACAGAGAGAGAGAGACAGAGAGAAAGAGAGAGAGACAGACAGAGAGAGAGAGACAGAAAGAGACAGAGAGAAAGAGACAGAGACGGACAGAGAGAGAGAGATGGACAGACAGAGAGAGACAAAGAAAGAGAGAAAGCGAGAGAGAGAGAGAAAGAGACAGAGAGAGATAGACAGAAAGAAAGAGACAGAGAGAGAGACAGACCGAAAGAGACAGAGAGAAAGAGACAGACAGAGTGAGAAAGAAAGAGACAGAGAGAGAGAGAGCGAGACAGAGAGAGAGAGACAGAAAAAGACAGAAAGAGAAAAAGAGACAGAGAGAGAGAGACAGAAAGAGACAGAGAGAGAGACAGAGAGAGTGAGAGAGACAGACAGAGAGAGAGAGACAGAAAGAGACAGAGAGACAGAAAGAGACAAAGAGACAGAGAGAGAGACAGAAAGAGACAGAGAGAGAGACAGAGAGAGACAGAGAGAGTGAGAGAGACAGAAAGAGACAGAGAGACAGAAAGAGACAAAGAGACAGAGAGAGTGACAGAGAGCGAGAACGGGATTGATAGACAGAGAGAGAGTGATAGACAGAGAGAGAAAGAGAGAGACAGAGAGAGCTAGACAGAGAGAGAGACACGGACACACAGAAAGAGAGAGAGATAGACAGAGAGAGAGAGTGATAGACAGAGAGAGAGAGACAGAGAGATTGTGATTGTGATTTTTCTGACCAGTGACATTAAGATTAGATTTATGTTTTAATAATAGGATTATGTTCAAATTCACATTTAAACACAATGTTGTCGCTTTTAGTTGCATTTTTGTCACGATCAGTTGTGTTTCTCATAGTTAAATGCGTCTTTATCATTTTTAGTCACGTTTTTGTCATTTTTAGTCACATTTTGACACTTTAAGTCACATTTTGGTGCATTGAGTCACGTTTGTTACCGTGTTTCTGTCGCTTTTGAACGCATTTTTATCGCGCTTTTGTCGCTTGTTTCAGAACATGTTTGTACAAATCCAAACTACAGTGTCAGCAGTTTTTATTCAAATCAAAGCAAGATGTTTTGTTGTTTGTGGAAGACATTAGCCTTCGTGATTTTGCAATTTTGAGTCAATTTCGTTTAATTGTGCAGCTCTGGTCTGTAAGAGGTAAATAAAGTCATCTGCTCAGAGGCTTCGGAGGCTAAACAACAGGAGAAAAAGTGTGTTTGAACAGACAGCTGCATTAAAGACACAAACAGTGACCGCGATTGTCACAGGGACGAGCTCACGATTCGTTTTTTATCACCCAGCCCTGCATAGACCATGTCAAAACCGGGACCAAACTCGATCCAAACCTGAACTGGACCGTCACCAAACCACGTCTACTCCAGGACTAAACAGAAGCGAACCGGGACGAGCGTGAACGCCCCCGAAAGGTCGCGCAGCAGTGGACATGTGAGCGCGGCTGATGAGCAGATGACAGGCCACGGAACTGCTGCCTCATGATCTTTCCTCCATTAACATTAAAGCCCAGCGCAGTTAAATGAAGCGAGCCGACCGTCAGCACATTTACTCCGACACCAGCCCGGCGACACGATTGGTTAAACACCGACCAGGACACGGCACGTGACGACCAATGGCGTCCCAGCTCTGATGTCCTCAACCTTGATCCACTTAGCTGTAAATAGCGGCTTAATTTGCGGAGCTAAGCAGAGATAGCGGGTCACTGGAGGAAAGTTTGTTAATATTTAAAAGAGGAGTCGGAGTGGAGATCGAACAGGTTTAGACGGGTGCAGAGGAGCGACAGGGACGAGAAGACGGACCAAAGAGGAGATTTATTGATGGAAAACGACCGGGAGTTAGTCGGTGTGAGAGAAAAGGATGCAGAGGTCAGATCTACTTTACTGGAATGTATCTATCATTATTGTGTGTTTTCAAAATGTGTATTTAAAGGACACATATTGACCTTATTCTGCCCCGCCCACTTTTGCCGTTTTTTGCACTTTTGTTGTAAACGCACTTCCGTTTGACGAGAACTCCGTTAAAGCCGAACGAGGGTAAAGTCTCACTGCTAAAATGTTACATAAAGTAGATTGATTTGTGTAAAATGTTTAATGAACACGAGCAACAACAAGTCAACAACGCAACGATTTCCTGGTCAGTCTGAAAACGTCTTTTTAGTCCATGTAGAACTTATTTTCTGTTGAGCTCGTCTGCTTCATGTGAACTACAACGGAAACAAGACGGCGGCGCATACGGCAACTTCCGGAATAACGTGAATTCTGCTGCAGTGACTTTTTTGAGCTCTAAACCATGTTCTAACAATGTTCCGTCATCAAAAACACACCTGAAGTAGCATTCTGTTGCATTCGCGCAGTTTTGAGAGATGTTTATTAGAAAATCTTCCCCGTCCGAGCACCAAACACACTTCCCGCGAACTCCCTCGATCCGGGACGTATTTTCAGTTCATCTGTGTCACTTATTTGCGAATGTTCTGCTGTTTTAAGTCCTTAAATCATCGCTAAGCTTATTCTGCCTCTAAACACGATCACTGCTGCAGCAAATCCACATTATATCGTCTTTTCGGGGCTAACCTCACCAGATTGTATATTGCACTGGCGCCATCTGCTGGCTGGATGGGTGGATGTGCATGTAACTTCGTACTGGCTCATAAAATAAAGTCACTTTTTTAAAAAACATGAGATGGCAAATTTAAGGCATTCAAGAGCATGTTTAAAGGCTAATAACAATATTTTTTTCCCCTTTAATATCAAGCATTTTCCGTGAAGGTTTTCTGCTCTTGTCATGATTAAGACGCCATTGCTTTGCATATCTGTTTTTATAGTTTCTAATACCCCATCCAAATTGCACCCATTTTAAACTCTGGCTCACTGTTTCGTACAGAATAAACTTTAAAATCCTCGTTCTGACCTTCAGGGCTTTACACGAGCAGCAAAATACATTAAGGATCTGATCCAAGCCTGTGTTTCCGCTCGAAGTCTGAGGTCTTCAGATCAGAACCTGCTAATGGTGCCTCGCACAAGTTTTAAAACCAGAGAAGACAGATCTTTTGAAGCTGCAGCGCCTCGACTCTGGATTGAGCTTCCCTTCTCTCTGCGCTCCTTGGACTGAACAAGCTTTCTAACCCTTTATGTCATTTTTAATTGCAATCTATTGTATATTATTTTGTACTTACTGTGTTTTTACTGTTGCCTGTGAAGCACTTTGTGACCCTGGTCTGTGAAAAGCGCTATACAAATACAGTTTACTTACCAATACATTATGACATATGTGACTTTTTTAAACGTTAAGAAACAGATACATAATTTCAAATGGTCGTCGAACTGAAACACAGCTTAAAATTATTATTATTATTATTATAACAGTATACATCGTAACACACAAAAACACTCGTTAGGTGCTACTTTTCAATACATGCATGTCAGTAAAGCTATAGAAGAGCATGTTTAAAGGTCCCATAACATGCAAAATCGACTTTTCAGAGGTTTTAACCTTCCTACAGTGCTATTTGGGCCTCGTATGTTGTGCCCAAAGTGGTTTTTTGATTGATTCCCTCATGTTTTCACTAGAGAACTGTCTTTTCCGTCCCCCTCGGCTGAGCAGCAGACGGGGGCTCCTCACAAGGATGACGCGCTTCACCAGGATGACGCGGCGCTCAAGCCACGCCTCCGGGAAGCGCGCAGCCGCAAGAATAAAAACAGCTAATGCTAATGCTACACAGTAATTACACGATGGATACGATAGATAGAAGAGTTAGCTTGTTATTCACCAAACGGCAACGTCCGTCGTTGAGGTACTGGAGCACGTCAAACTCCAGGTCAGATCCAGGACGTAGGACTCAGCACGACGCACCGTCAGGACGGATAAAATGTTTATTCAGTGTTTGTGTATCGCTGTTTACCGGAGCACACGGCACATGCACCATCTCCGCTCTAGGATTCGGCACGGGTTGGGCGGGGGAGGCGCGCGGGTTGGGCGGGGGAGGCAGCCTGCTCTCTGTTCGGGGGGGTCGGATCTCAGAGTGAGCCGTTTGCTTTTGCAAGGAGGGGGGCCAGTCCAAGAAATGGGTGTTTTTTGGAAACTGTTATGTTATGGATATTGCACAACGCAAAAATGTATCAACAAAGCCCTTAGAATAGACTGTGTAAAGGGCAAAATAGCAGAATATGGGACCTTTAAAGGCTAATAACACTCAAGCTGCAGAATATTCTAGACAAAACATTCACATCTCCATCAAGAATATTTCGGATCCTCCACCAGAGAAGTTGCCGCTTTTAAACTGAAATAGCGTCTGAGGTTTGAGTACCATGACAACAGTGAGATACTACGCTCTGTGAATGGAGCGTCCTCTCACAGACTGTGGGCTGAGAGTGTGAGGAGGGCAGATGGTGCGGAGAAGCGCTGATCACTGCGAGCGTTTATAACCCCGCGTAAAGTTTATTTTAGGCCACGAGCGTTCCCACACCACAAGAGACGAGCCAGAAGGATCGCGGATAAAGGGACGCTTGGACGGATGAGAAAATACAGGGCTGAAAATCAAGTCTGTGTAGATTCTTCTGACGACGCAAAAACTAGTGCACCGAATCCCTCTGCGACAATGAAAGACTGCCGTTAATGTGTGCTATATGTAGGTTTTCAGGTAATGGGTCCGAAACCTTGGAAACCTCGTCTCCATGGAGATGTTCTTGTTTTTCCTGTAATTTTTCACAGCATCGCTTTAAAGGAAAACTATTATGCCTTTTTTGTTTTGTTTTTAGCCTTTAAACACACTCTTGAATGTCATGTTTTCCTCAGGAGTTTGCAAAAGATACTTACTTAGTGCATCCAGCGTGTAGATGGCGCCAAGCGGTTAGCTATATTATTTCTTAAAGCAAATGTGCTACTTGGAATTATCAAGCTAGCAGCAGCAGTTATCATGTTTAGAGACAGAAATGCTCAGAACACGTCTGCTGATGATTTAAGGACTAAAAAATAGTGAAAGATTCGGTACCACTTTATAATAACTACACCTTATTTTGTCTTAACAAAGCATGAACAAAGACTTATTTCATACTGAACAAATAGTTTATTAAGCATGATTCAGGATTAGTTACCACTTAATTAAGGTTAGGGTTAGGGTTAAGGCCAGGAATTTGGGTTAGAGTATTAGTTAAGTAGTTAATAAGCCTGAGTCACTCTTAATAAATTCTTTGTTCACTATAAATTAAGTCTTAATTCATGCTTTATTAAGGTAGGAATAAGTGTAGTTATTATAAAGTGTTACCGAAGATTCTCTGATAAGTGACGTATGAAGTCTGAAAATACGTCCGAAAGTCCCGGAAGTTCAGCAGGACGTGTGTTTGACGCTCGGAGAATGGAGGATTTTCTGATGAACACTCCTCAAAACAGCGTGAATGCAACTTAATGCTACTCCGGGTGCGTTTTTGATGATGGAACATTGTTAGAACAGGGTTAAAAGCTCAAAAAAAGTCACAGTAGCAGAATATGTGTCCTTTAAAGGCCAATAACAGCACAAATAATGCATAATATGTGGCCTTTTACTTGAATCTCTCTTACTTTTTCTCAACTCAACCACTTTTACACCTGATCTAACGTGCTTCCCGTCGTGTTACATCGGCCCACATCCGTCCTCGCCCACACCTCACAACTTAAAAGCCGGTTGTCATGAGATTTTAGTAAAGTTGTAGCCCCGGTCTCATTGCGGTTGGCTCATTGACATTTGCAGACGTGCACAAAGACTATTGGGCTGAGGAGACGGAGAGGGGATGGCATTTGAGGCCCGTGCTGAGTCCTCCGCAGAAGACCGGAGAAGCAGTGACATTTTGAAAACTGCCGACTCCGCCACTTCTCAAACACTTCTTTATGTGAAAAAAGGATATTATACACTGGACCCCTTTTGTCAGACGCAGTGATCTGGGCTCGTGGTGTCAGATGTAACCAAAACGATTAAAAGATCAGGCTTTGTGAGCGACAGAGGGGTGAAGTAAGGACTGGATAAACTGAAGAAAAGAGGAATTTAAAGTCTACATGAAAGGTTAGAGTAGAAATATTTAAGATTTTACTAAACATTTGTACATTTGTTCCCAGTTTGACCATTTTTGTACAGTTTATAGTTGTATTTCCTGGTTGGACAATTCATAAATAAGTCCACAACTGTTACCTAGCAACCATTTTGTAAACAAGCATTGCACAATAGTTATGATTTGACAAACAATAACTAAATAAGACATGATAACTTAATTTTGTTCAATGACTGTTTAAACTGTCAAAAAATTGTGTCAGTTGTGTGTAAATTGTTTCTGTATTTTCAAAAGCATGTCACTTTTTGATGACATCACAGAGGTATTCTGTTTAGAACTCAGCACTACTTCCTGTAAATTTTAACATTTTTTTCAAACGTTCTTGACAAACTGCACCGTCACAGATGTAAAACAATAATACATAATTGCCACAGGTGCTGTCCCATCAAACGTATTCATAATTACAATTGTTTTAGAACCATTCATATTGACCTTATTCTGCCCCGCCCACTTTTGCCGTTTTTTGCACTTTTGTTGTAAACGCACTTCCGTTTGACGAGAACTCCGTTAAAGCTAATGACGAACGAGGGAAAAGTCTCGCCGCTAAAATGTTACATAAAGTAGATTGATTTGTGTAAAATGTTTAATGAACACGAGCAACAACAAGTCACAATGCACCGATTTCCTGGTCAGTCTGAAAACGTCTTTTTAGTCCATGTAGAACTTATTTTCTGTTGAACTCGTCTGCTCCATGTAAACTACAACTGAAACAAGACGGCGGCGCGTACGGCAACTTCAGGAATAAGGTGAATAGACTCCAAGGTTAAGGTACACTTTGTTGTCCCCGTAAGGAAATTCGCCCTCTGCATTTGACCCACCACTAGTAAGGTAAATAAATATACATGAAACAGTGTGTCACATGGTGAGCTTTTCAACTGAGGCTCAAGTGTTACTCACACGTGGTTGATTTCAGTCGTCAAAACAGCCTTGGTTTTTCATAATTTGTGATGTTTGAAGGAAAACACAATGGAACCGTACCAGCCGTTAAATAAATTCTCTATTTATGAACACTGGAAGGGTCTATAGGTCCTTTAAATCAGTCATTTCCAACCTTGGGGTCAGGATCCAAATTTGGGTCACCAAAGATTCTTAGGGGGTCTCCAGTATATATATTTATTTATTTATTTATTTTTTAGAGACAAGGTTCAAACTAGATTGTGTGAATTTTAATGAAGGAATGGCATGTTAATTGCTTCTTTAAATAAGGCTGTAGACCTTAATTCATTTCGTCGATTAGTCCGTCGATGGTATCTTAGTTGACCAAGATTTTTATTAGTCGATTCATCATTTTATTTATACAAAATTATTATAAAATGCTCTATATGACAAAAGATATGAAGTGAGTTCACTGAAGATGGAGTCTTAACGCATAAATACACTGTCTTCAAGTACTTTTCTTTTTGTATAAATAGTTGGTTTTGCATGAACCCCTCTGCAGTTGTGTTCTTTTGAGCGCAGTTTGATTTAGATACATGGAAATACTTTAGGATTTTGCCACACCCCCTTTTAGTCGACTAATTTCTCGATAGATAGGGCTGGTCTTTAGTCGACCAAGAATTTCTTTAGTCGACTACAGCCCTATCTTTAAAGTATTTTTTAATTCTTACTGTTCTGCAACATGTTTATCAACCACAAAATGATTATATTTTCGCAATAAGGCAGTGGCAGCTAAGGTACAATAGAAAAGGACGACGTTTGGGGTCGTCAACATATCCATGGGTAAAACCGGGGTCCCTGGGAGAAAAGGTCGGAAACCACTGCTTTAAAGTGCGTATGACGGGTTTTTATGATTTTCTAATTTTGACTTCATTCAGTGTATTAATACTTTGTGTAAATACAAATTATAGTTTTACACCAATCAAGTCGCTATTTGTGGAGAAAAGTTGAAAAATCAGTCGACAATTACAGGAAGTAAATTAATCGATGACATCACACTGGGGAGTCAAAGGTTATGCATAATTTACACAAAATAAACTACCTTTTTGACCCTTTAAACTTTGATTCAACAAAATAAAGGTGTTCACTTGTGTTTTTCTTTGTCAAATGAACAAAATCTGTGACATTGGATGAGTTTTGGCCCAGTGTACAGTGTGGTTGCTATGGTAACTTCCTAGCGTGATGTCATACTTTACAACCAGGAAGTACAATTTAAAACCTAAAAAACAGCTAAACTGGGGTTAAATTTGTAAAGATTTTAGTAGAAATTTTAATATATTAATCTTAACTGCATTTTAGTCAAATGTGTGTTTCAACCTGTCATAGGCCCTTTAAATGATCTGATCTGTCATAATATTGTAGACATTATTTAGATCAGGCGGCTTATTCCATTCACCGAGCCTCACAGACATATCACACGCACGTACCAAAAACATCAAATACGCGTTAACGCCTCTTTAAACGCTCGTGCAGATTTGCCGGAGCTCTTGTATTCCAGATGACGACCACAAAGCCCAATCTCGGTGAGAGACAGGCCCGTGTGATTGATGCACGACGGAGCAAAGTGTGCGATAATTCTCCGGCGGTTTGCGGCGCTCAGTCAAAACGCTCCTCCTCCTCCTCAGACGCACAAAGCACTCCGCTGTTGATCTGCTATGAAAAAGGTACAAACTGTTCATCGCAAACAGACCATTGAATAATAATGACGGCGCCGAGGGAGACGCAAATTCACGGGCGGAAAGATTCAGAGAAAGAGAGATGAAGAGCGGGAGAAGAGGTGGAGAGATGAGAGCGAGGGGGGAAAAGACGGGGCGAACAAAGCGAGTCGGAGGAGCAGTGACAGTATTTCACGTTTACAAGCCGCGATGAAACATTTAGGAAGGGAGTTGTTTTTTTTTTTTTTTGCAGAGAATGATTTAAAAGTGCCGGAGTCCTTTGTGGATCGACAGAAGTGTGAAATGACTGAGGCTGTTTGCACCCGGCGCCGGTTTTGTTTCACGACTGCAGTTTAGGAAAGAAACGGGGTGTTTTTTACAGGAAATGTGCAAATGTTTACTGATCTAATAAACAATACAGTGCACAAATACTGCCGTGTATGAGACTAAAACATCTACGGAAATCTAATCATCCATTTCAAGCTCTGCATTGTTTCTGTTGCTGTTTTACACCTTCTGTTACTCCCCTCGAGTTTAATCAAGCTCAAAATCATTCTTTGGTTTTACTGACATTTACTGACAGAACTAAAAGAAATACAAAAGTTAAATTAATTCTCTTGAAAACGGGTCTCATAAACAACATACTCAAGGAAATATACACACACAACGAATAAATAAAGGATACATTTAGGGCTGTAGTCGACTAAAGAAGTTCTTGGTCGACTAAAGACCTGCCCAATCAACCGATTAATCGACTAAAAGGGGGTGTGGCAAGGATATATCAAAAACTATAAAGTATCTCCATGTATCTGAACCAAATTACACTCAAAAGAACACAACTGTAAAGCAAAAACAACTATTTAAACAAACAGTAGGAGACAGTGTATTTATACCTTAAGACTCCAAAATTTTCAGATAAATCACTTCATATCTTCTCGCTTTTGCCATATAAATCATTTTAGAATAATTTAATATAAATCAAATGATTATTACTATCAAAAAAGTAAACATTTGGCAGCTGTTTTTTACTTTCACTTATAATTGAGTACATTTTTAGTCATGTAACGGTAAACATTTTCAGTTCTCTTTCCCTGTAGCTTTATACTCAAGTTGAAAAGGGTCAAGGCCTGTCCAGACTGAGGAATAACTTGAAACACAGTAGCACTTATTGACTGAAAGTGAACGCGCCACACGATCTGCTGATAATGTAAAGGAACGGAGCGTGTTTGGATCCATACTGCGGCTCGTGTTACTGTAAAACTGTAAAGAAGTCCTTAGATTTGAAGATTTTGATAGAAAACGATCTCGTCGTCGTGAGCGTCGGCCGCTGTTTCGCCACAACAACAGTTTGTGTGTTTAATGCGGATGTTAGCGTTCGGGTTAGCAAACAAACAAGCTACAGTTTCACCACAGAGCTAGCATAAGCAGAAGTGTAGCGCGGGGCTAATGCTAACGCAGCGCTTTGACAGCCACAGTGTAAAGCTATATGTTCACTTAGACATTCAAGTGTTTGGATTTACTGCCCGGTAATAAAAGGCGTCTCGCTAATTCACACCTTGTTTAATTTTATTTTTTTCTGGGGATAGAAGTACGGCTATTGGAATGGATTGGTATAAGTAATGCGATATTGGGATAATTGGAGTATTTTAATATACTTTTAAACTGTTATATTGGGACTAAAATGTGCATGCCTTAATTTATTAGTTATTAGTAAAAACTTAACTTGCCTATGACAGGTTGGACTACTAATTTAACTAAAATACAGGTAAGATAAATATATTTAAAGTTTTTATTTATTTATTTTATTTATTTAAGGAAAAGGGGGAACAATGCATATTAATGAACATTTACACAAATGAAAATATGCCAGATTATAGCCCAAGGCTAATTTCCATCTGCAGACCCCCTGGCAGGTTAACAGAAAGATAAGAACATACAGTACACTTCAGTTATTCAGAGACAGGAAAACAAGGTTTTGTACAACTACAAACATTCAACAGAACAAGTCGAAGAGTCACAGACAACAATTAAGACACATATCTGTATTGCACAAGCCCTTCTACTGCAGAGTCGTATTACACACACCCTTACATTGCACTGAACCCTATTGCACACACTTACATTGCACTAATCCCTATTGCACACACCCTTACATTGCACTGATCCCTATTGCACACATCCTTACATTGCACTGATCCCTATTGCACACATCCTTACATTGCACTGAACCCTATTGCACATACCCATATTGCACTGATCCCTATTGCAGACACCTTTATTGATATTAAGTGATTAAAATCAAGTAACAAATGGGTTGTCGGGAGACCATATAAGGTCTTACGTGAACCAGATGTTGAACGTCCTTTGACCTAGGAGAAGAGTATGTTCACGGAAATGAAAAAAAAAACATACTTACACTTATATTGCACTGATCCCTATTGCACACACTCTTGCATTGCACCGATCCCTATTGCGTTTTGACTTGGAGATATAGTTAAGCGTATGTTGCACATGAGTAAGGTTTAACATGTTTGGGCTCACACGTGATCAAAAGTTTTGCTAAAAATAATTATACATGTTATCATTTTTATCAATTTTTTATTTTTATTTTATTTTGTAATATCACTTCCTGGTTGTAAATGATGACAATGGATGAAGTGGATTAAATGAAATAATAAAAAAAACCTTTAAGAGCAGATTGGACAAGTTTGTAGCTTCCACGTGAAAGCCGATATGCTGAGAGCAAACTGACCAAAAAACAAAAAAATTGAAAAAAAAAAAAAAAAAGAATCGTCCCTGTAGTGTCTCGCCTTAATAAAATATGCATTTTTCTTTTTCGCATTTACATTTTGCTCTAAAACTCTTACGTCTTGTCCTTGCCCCTGAGCCCCTACTGTCGTCCTGTAGCGTTTCTGTCCAGACGCTTTCGGAGCTCGTCGCTGCAGACATCGGAAGGACAGCGTTATTTATAGCCCCGTCTCCTTCTCTCATATCGATCGAGGATTTGATGTCATGTTCTGTATGTGCGCGGCCCCTTTATTTCCCATTGTTCGGAGCTTCTTATATTGCATTTCCGTTCGCGCAGGCCGGATATCCCAGGGCTCGGCTGTGTTCTCCTCCTCTCCATATGTCCTCGCTCTGCCCTCCCGCTGACCTGGAAACCACAAAGGCGCAGTTTTCACCGGGAAATTCTCATACATTCAATTAATAAATCAGAGAGGAAGCTATGTCGGTGTCAAAGCATCACAAATCAGATGGTAATCAATGTCGAAGCTATAGGCGCTTGAGCAAGTATCGATTCTAAAAATATTAATAAATAAAAGGACAAAATGTGACCTTTTCTGAACAGTTTTGGAATGATCTTGAGCTTTAAGTGTAAGACTTCTTAAGAAAGTACAATTATTTTGTGTTGTAAATCAGTGGTTCCCAACCTTTTTTGTCTCGCGTACCCCTTAAGCTTTGTCTCACACTCAGAGTACCCCCTAACTTGAGTTTTATGCAAATAAATGGGTTTAGTAGTGGAATTTTGTCAATTATTACTATTATCTATATATATTCTATCTAATTTATGGTCCAAGACACTCCAAAAAGATGCTAAATTTGCAACTAATAACACGTTTTAATTCAAATAAAAGTACATTTCATCATCTTTTTAAAACCTGAAACCATTCCAAGTACCCCCTGGTAATTGCTCACGTACCCCTTGTGGTCCAAGTACCCCATGCTGGGAAACACTGTTGTAAATGATGAAAGAGCAGTGTTTAAAGAAAAAATATGATGCATTTTTTCATATTGTTATTGGCCTTTAAACCTGCTCTTGAGTGTCTTCAGTTTGACATATTTTAGAAATAAAGATAAAATGCTTTTACATAGAAAAACTTTACTTTATCATTTAGCGTTGGGAGATGCCATTTTGACTTAGCTGTGGCTCCATCTACTGGCTGTAGAGGCAATTACACACATGGAAATATATACGCCCAATTCATTGCTGTAAAGAGTGGATCTGATGAAGTTGTATTTATCGTGATTAGACGGAAGAAAAGTTCAGAGCGAGTCTGGTGACGATTTAAAGATTTAAAACGGCAAAAGATTCTGGGATAAATGACGTCAGCATCATCTACGTCACACATCGAAGGAGTTCAAGACACGAGTTGAAGAGAGGATTTACAAACCAGCATCATCAAACAAACATGAATCAAAGTAAATGCTACTCCAGGTGTGTTTTGATGACGGAACAATGTTCGAACATGAAGAAAAGCTCAACAAAGTACATTTTGTGTAATATTTGTCCTTTAAAATGATCATTGCAGTATCAAAATTGGTATTGAGTATTGAGCCTATTTGTTTCTGAAGCAAAGAAAGTTAAAACTAAGGTGACCGACTTTACAAAGATTATATTGTAAAAACAGTATTCTGTGACTAAATCAGATTGCTGCATGCTGTTTGTAACTAATAATAAAAGTATGGAATGAAAGAAGACAAGGCGCGCTGCGTGGGTACACAGATGTCCAAAAATGAGTATAGAAGTGGTGCTCAGTTGGAGATAGCAGTGCTTCGTTACAAGAAAACAGCTCTGTCTATTTGGGTAAAAATCGTAGCAAAATATACATATAACTCTACATATATTTTGCTACCCAAATAAATAGAACTCTTTTCTAATAATGAAAAGTGTTCTATCTTTCATAAACCCGGAAATAAGAGTTGAAAGCAGCGCTCTGATTAATTGTTTGCTTCTTAAAGGACACATATTATGCCCTTTTTTTTTACTTTTAACCACGCTATAAAATTATTCCCTCATCAAAAACATACCTAGAGTTGTATTTAGCTTCATTCGCACTTGATTAATTAACTTCATTAATCCTGTTTACGAGGTTGTCTTCTCTGGGCCTCAGAAAAACACTTCATTTCAAACTTCCTATATTTGTGATGAGAAATGTAAAGATCTGGGTGCCATTTGTGCTATTTTTAAGCCCATAAAGCACCACCAGACTCTGTTTTCTAAGCGTTTTGGCTGCAAAACACGTTCATTACAGCTGAGTGCTAACATTAGCATGTCAGGGCAAGCTAGCTTTTACAGTATGTACAGTATCTACCCCTCTGCTGCCAGTAGATGGAGTTCTACAATAAACTTCTCCCAACGCTAAATGAAACTTACTTCCGGTGCTGGTGAGAGCCGGCTGCTGGTTGCAACACGCTCCGTCTTTTTCCAACTTTTTTCGCTTTCTTTCTATTGTAAATACTTTAACTTTTGCACACCTTTTCTGTGAAGTGAGGGTTAACACACACGCGTTGACTCCGCGTTGATTCAACTTTATTTTCGTTGTTTTATTGCGTGTTTTTGCCGCGATGTGTGTTGGCCCCCCTCCCCCCCGGCCCCCGCGTGTTTACTCCAGGGAGACGCTGCTGGAGCTGCGGAGCGCGGTGCGTCTCCCCCGGGACCGGCACGAGATCCCAGCGGAGGTGCTGCGGAAGACACGCAGAGGCCGGCGCGCGGGACGTAAACTCCGGGAAAAGAAGAGATGCTTCCGACCTGTTCTCCCCGTCATCATCACGGGAAACGTGAGATCTCTCCGCAACGGGATGGACGAGCTGGCGGGATCTACGCGGTACCAGCGGGAGTACAGAGACAGCAGCATCATGCTTTTCACGGAGACGTGGTTAACCCCCGAAATCCCGGACTCAACTGTCACTCTGGACCATTTTCATCTGCTGCGTGCGGACAGAACAGAGGAGAGCGGTAAGAAGAGAGGAGGAGGCCTGGCTGTGTTTGTGAATGAAAAGTGGTGCAAGTCTGGACACTGTACAGTGAAACAGCAGCTGTGTAACAAAGACATTGAACTGTTAGCTGTTAGCATGAGGCCATATTATCTGCCCCGGGAGTTTTCACATATTATTGTGATAGCAGTGTATGTGGCCCCCTCTGCTAATGCTGACAATGCTTGTGAAGCTCTGCTCTCCTGCACCAGCAGGTTACAAACACAGCACCCACAGGCTCTCTTCCTCATCTCTGGTGACTTCAACCACGCTTCTCCCTCATCTGTTCTGCCAACATACACCCAGTATGTCACCTGCCCCACCAGAGACAAGAAAACCCTGGACTTGTTCTTTGCAAACACCAAGGACGCTTATTCTTCTTCTCCTCTTCCCCCCCTGGGCAAATCGGACCACAACCTTGTACATCTGCGGCCTGTGTATGAACCCATCGTGCACAGGCAGCCAGTGGTGCCCCGTGTGGTGAGGCGGTGGTCTGCTGAGAGCGAGGAGGCTCTGAGGGACTGCTTCAGCACCACTGTGTGGGCAGAACTTTATGACCCACATGGGGAGGACATCAACTCCATCACAGAGTGCATCACGGACTACATCAACTTCTGTTATGAAAACACTGTACCCTCCCAGGTCGGTGCGGTGTTTTCCAAACAACAAGCCGTGGATTAACCGTGACATTAAGGCTCTGCTGAAGGAGAAGAAGAGAGCGTTCAGGTTAGGGAACAAGGAGGAGCTGAGGACTGTGCAGAAGAAGCTGAGGAGGAAGATCAGGCAAGGGGAAGCCAGCTACAGGAGGAAGATGGAGGAGCAGCTGCAGCAGCAGAACATCCAGGGAGTGTGGAGGAGCCTGAAAACCATCTCAGGTTTCAAGCCCCCCCCTGTCCAGGCAGAGGGGACCTTCAGTGGGTTAACGATCTGAATTCTCACTTTCTGAGATTTGATCAATCACCCACCCCGCCCCCTGCAAAGCTGCAAACCCAACCCCCCACGGCTGGCCAATGGCCCACACCCGATCCGCTTCACACCTCTGCTTCGGGTCCATCAGCTCACCATTCATCCCCCCACCAACCCCCCCCAGCGCACAGTCACCCCACCCACCCCTGTCCTTCACAGCAGCACAGGTGAGGAGAGAGCTGAGGAGGATTAAAACCAGGAAGGCAGCAGGACCAGACGGCATCAGCTCCAGGCTCCTTAAGTCCTGCGCAGATGAACTGTGTGGAGTTATGGAGCATGTCTTCAACATGAGCCTAAAGCTGAGGGTGGTACCACAGATTTGGAAGACCTCCTGTGTGGTACCAGTGCCAAAGACACCGCTACGCTAAAGACCTCAGCAGCTTCAGGCCGGTGGCTCTCACGTCCCATCTGATGAAGACACTGGAGAGGCTGGTCCTGGACCACCTCCGCTCCACCGTGAGCTCAGCCATGGATCCGCTGCAGTTTGCGTACCGGCCTGGCATTGGAGTGGAGGATGCCGTCATCTTCCTGCTGCACCGCTCTCTCTCTCACCTCGAGAACCCTGGCAGCGCTGTGAGAATTCTGTTCTTTGATTTCTCCAGCGCCTTCAACACCATCCAGCCACTGCTGCTGAGGGACAAGCTGGAGTCGGCTGGTGTGGACTGTGATCTGGCAGAGTGGATCCTGGACTACCTCACCGGAACAGACCCCAGTTTGTGAGAGCCGGGATTGTGTGTCTGACACTCTGACCTGCAGTGTGGGGGCGCCGCAGGGCACTGTCCTCGCGCCCTTCCTCTTCACCCTCTACACCTCGGACTTCAGACACAACACGGACAGCTGTGTTCTGCAGAAGTTCTCTGACGACTCTGCCATCATCGGACTCATCACGGACGACGATGGCGCAGAGTACAGAGGAGTAACGCAGGACTTTGTGGACTGGTGTCAGCAGAACCACCTCCTCATCAGCGGGAAAGACCAAGGAGATGCTGGTGGACTTCGCAGAGCGCCACTCCACTGCCCTCACCAGTGAACATCCAGGAAGGGACATTGAGAGAGTGGACTCATACAAGTACCTGGGTGTTCATCTGAACCACAAACTAGACTGGACTCATAACACAGACGCACTGTACAGGAAGAGTCAGAGTCGGCTCTACCTCCTGAGGAGACTCAGGTCTTTGGAGTGTCAGGTCCTCTCCTGAGGACCTTCTACGACTCTGTGGTGGCATCAGCCGTCCTGTACGGTGTGGTCTGCTGGAGCAGCAGCATCACAGAGAGGGAGAGGAAGAAGCTGGACAAGGTCATCAAGAAGTCCAGCTCCGTCCTGGGCTGTGCTCTGGACTCAGTGCGTGAGGTGGGGGACAGAAGGGTCCTGGCTAAACTCACGTCTATGCTGGACCATGAGTCCCACCCCCTGCAGGACGCTCTGTCTGCCCTGGAGAGCAGCTTCAGTGACAGACTGATTCACCCTCGCTGTGTGAAGGAGAGGTTTCGCAGGTCTTTCCTTCCTGCTGCTGTCAGACTTTACAATGAACACTGTTAGCCCTGAACATGTGTCATTCACCCGCTACAATCATGTGCAATATAATTTATCATACTATTAATACACTTTTACCTCACTATAGTCACTTAACAATACACTTAAGCCACTTTAGTTACCATTTTTACTGTAAATGAGAGTGTGCACTTTATACTTTATATTGTATTTTTTATGACCATGTTTATTTATCCTATTTTATTGCATGCGCCTATTTCTTTCATTCCTGTCCTAAACTGTGTGTTGCAACAGTGGAATTTCCCCATTGTGGGACAAATAAAGGATCTCTTATCTTATCTTATCTTAGATTCTGACAAGGAACGTGTGAATATGTGCTTTGTAATATACTATTTTCAGTTCTAAAACACGATACGTCAAAGTAAAGCTACTTAAGAGCAGGTTTAGAGGCTAATAACGATACAAATAATGCATGAAGTGTGTCCTTTAAACCTGCTGCTTGCTCCTGGTTCAGAATAGAGTGCAGACCGGCAGTATATAATGTCCAATAAGTCCACAGTACTCCTCCCTCGTCTCTTCTTTGGCCTCAGCTGCGATATAGACTGCACTAGCTCTGGATCTCGTCATGCTTCGCTCCTCTGCGTCTGAAATCTTGACACTCATCGCCATCAAGCTGTCCGCACCACGCACACACACACACACACTCACACACGCCACACACACACGCACTGCACTGGAGAGGCCCAGTTTGTGTCATAAATAATTCTCACTGGACCAGAAACGATGAGCCAACACACAGTTCACCATTCATTTCTGTCGCGTTTTTGAGAGAGGGGAAATTGAGATGGATGACGCCTGGTTTGGCTGGTTTCAGACGGAGAGACGGAGAAAGAGGACGGGAGGATGGGTCCAGCCGACAGATTAGACGAGACTTTATGAACTTGATAGACAGGGATTTGATAAATGTACAGGAAAAAAGGCCATACCTGCTGCCAATGCCCAATCTCGTCAGAGCTCGGAAGCTAAGCAGGTCAGGGCCTGGATGGGAGACCTGGTGCCACAGGGGGGCGCTGGAGGAGGAAATGTTGTGTCCTAAGGCAAGACACTTCGCCCACATTGCCTAGTGTGAGAGTGGTGTGTGTGAACGGTTGGTGGTGGTCGGAGGGGCCGATTTTTCAGATTTTCTGCTATTGCAATTACGATCAGATTTGCGATTTCGAAGTTTTAAAGGAAAAATATGATGCATTTTTCATGTTGTTATTGTGCTTTAAACATGGCAGCCTTGCTTCTGTCAGTCTGGCCCAGGGCAACTGTGGCTTACCATCACCGAGTGTCGAGTGAAAGAAGAATGAATTATTATTATTATTAGTGTTATTAAACAGTCTTTAAGAATGGGTTAGTTCTGGAAACATCTAACTACCTTGGATGGATCATCAGAATAAACTGTGACTAAACCTGGAACTAAACTGGGACCAGTGGCGGACTTACCCTTAGGCTAAAGGCCACAATTGCCTTGGGCCCCCAACCTGAAGGGGCCCCTAATAAGATGAACATCCCGATCATCATAGACAAGGCTCTGAAACTGTTGCTATTCTCTCAATACACTGTAAAGTAGTGCAGTGTACTGTTAAAGGAAAATATTTTTTGTATTGTTTTTGGACTTGAAACGTGCTCTAGAGCAGGGGTTCCCAAACTTTTCTGGCCGGGACCCCCAAAATAGCCATACAACCGACTCGGGACCCCCAAAGCAAAATGAAAATGAGAGTAGCAATAATTTTAAGTGTCAAAACATGTTAAATCAGGTTTAATATTGGTTATTTGAATAGTTTGTTGTTTTATTGGACCCTATTTGACTAAAAGATACTGGTATTAATTAAAAAACAGAGCAAATACTATGTCATATTCATTAAAATTACATCTCGCGACCCCCAGCACACCCCTCGCGACCCCCCGAGGGGTCCCGACCCCCACTTTGAGAACCCCTGCTCTAGAGTACCTTTAATTTGCCATCTCATGTTTTGAAACAAACAAAAAAAAGTTTATTATGGACTAAATGAAAGGATTTATCTGCTGCCTGCAATGACATGACAAATTTGGTTGTAAAAACGTGTCGTTATTGTTTGGATCTTTTGCTCTGAATATAATAACAACAACAATAAAAAAAGATGACACAAGATTTATTAACCTGTCCAAAAGTAAACACAAAAACACACTGTTGACGTGTGCGGTTCTGACACGAAATGAAAAGTTCCTCAGACCAAGACAAATGGTCCGGCCGTGTCCGGGGACCTTGAGGAGTCGCTCTTACATCTTGTGTCAAACTCGCAGACATTAGCGGAGCCAGAGCAGCGCAGGTCGGAGAGGCTTTTGCACCAATGGGAGCGCGGCGAGCCTTTGCCGTGTCCTTGGCTGTCCCTCCACATCCACAAGGCCATTTGTTTTCAATTTACTCTGACATCTCCAGTATTGATCCAGACGCCAAGTGTTCCAAGTTGGGGTAGTGTAGCATCGAGCTAGCGGCGCATTCATAACACTGGTCTATAATGTATGAAGTGAACGAGGCAGATTCACCAAACTGTGCTGGGAAACAAAATCATTCTGCTCCAACGAAGGCAGCTTTTACTGGCAGCTTTTACTTTTTGTACAACATGGCTCAAGTTATTTAGCGTTCAAAATGTCAAATTGCGATTTTTCAGATTTTCTGGTGTTGCAATTACGATCATATTTGCGATTTCGAAGTTTTAAAGAAAAAACAGTATGCGTTTCTCATGTTGTTATTAGACTTTAAACATGCTCTTGACTACCTTAGATTTGCCATCTCATGTTTTGAAAAAAAAAATAAAAAAAGTTATACACTAAATGAACAAGTTTATGACAATGAACGAGTGTATGCAGCCAGTAGATGGCGCTTACACAATTTAGCTATGTTATCACTTAAGAGGCTGTATGAAATGCTAATGTAGCCTGGCAGGAGCAGTTACAGTGATCATGTTTAGAGGCAGAAATGCTGAGAACGAGTCTGGCGATGATTTAAGGAATTAAAAAGCAGAAGATTCTTGGATAAATGACGTATGAAATTGGAAAAAATGTCAGTGATCGAGGGAGTTCAGCAGGAAGTGTTTTTGATGCTCGGAGAGGATCTTCAAACCAACATTCCTCAAAACAGTGTAAATGCAACTAAATACAACTCCAGGTGTGTTTATGATGACGAAACATTGTTAGAACATGGTTAAAAACTCAACAAAGTCACTGTAGCAGAATATGTGTCCTTCAAAGGTCCAGAAGAATTGACAAAAAGACTAAAATATGAAATGACAAATTATGTATTTGTAACATTTTTGGACAAAAAGCAGTTTTATGAAGAATAGGATAGGTTATTTGGTTATAGTTTGCTGCAGCCTTTATAATATGCTAATTGTGGTTCGATTGCGATTAATCTTGGAGCCCTAACAGAGGCAAAAACAAAACGCAAAACCACAATTACTTATTGCCAGATTTATGAAATTGTGACCAAAACCTCTTGGTTGTTATACACTATTGTTCAGGTTTTTGATTTACTAAATGCTGTAAATAAATTCCGGTTAACCAATAGCTTGTCTAAAAAAAGGTACGTTTAAAAAGATAAACAGACTGCAATATTCTGACATTTCTACATTATTCCAGTCTTTTTTTCTTATTTTCCTGATGCACTTTCACTGCCGATTTAGTTGTGTTTCTTGTTTCTTTTTTTGTTGTTTTTTCAATCTACAAATTTTCCAAAGATGTTTTTCTTATTGTCAGACCTGTCATACTATAACATATTACTCGTATTATTAAAAATTGACTTCATCGTGTAACATTGTGCCCTCATCAAAAGCATACTTGATGTAGTATTTAGCTTCATTCACGCTTGTTTCATTTCACTGTTTACAAGGTCATGGTCTCTTAGCTTCAGAAAACACTCCCAAAATGTCCCAGAATTGAAACGTCAAAGTAGAAATCCAGAAGTCTCCTGCTCAGTGTTTAGGTTCATATATCATCTCTCTGACTATTTTTGCTGTCAAATTGCATTCTGTACAAATGTGTGTTTACATTAGCATGTCGGGGCAAGCTAGCTTCTGTTTATTTACCCAAACACAAATCCTGATTAGGGATTGCCTGCAGATATAGAGTAATGTATGCTTTCAGTAGATACTATATTTTGATTTCTAAAACATGAGATGCCAAAGCAAAAGTTCTCAAGAACGTGTTTAAAGACCAACAACAAAACAAATAATGCATAATACATGTCTTTTGTTGATTCTGCTGAAGGTGCGTGAACTTTAAAACACAAAGAACCATTTCTGGATCGTTCTCTCTTGACAATGAGCTGGGAGCCAATGTTTTGAGCTCCTAATTAAACAATAAACAATACAGTATTTGTTAACGCTGTGCTTAAAGAAATTTTTCCTATCCTTGTTTGATTGGGATTTGAGCCCAGTTTGGTCCAAAAGTAGACTTTGTTTGATCTTGTTTGAGTATTCCTGGCTTAATTCTGGTCTAGTCCAGGTTTAGTTTTGGCTTTAGTCACAGTTTTGTCCCACTGTTGATGAGGAGACTCCATGTGACTTCTTCTGAAAAGGAAGTCCAGCTCTCTGCCTTTCCCTGATCCCTGTTTCACGCCCAGTTTGTTTTTCTAACGATTTACTCCAACTTTCAAGCTACAACCAGTGTAATATCAATAATTCATGGCTTCTGGGTTTTTAAAAATTGATTAAAGAGCGTTGGTTTTGATGCATGATGGAGACATTGCCTGCTCCGGTGCTGTACACATGTCCACATCGGCAGACAGAGACTTAACTGATTACCTAAAGCTCAGTCTGCGGCCTGTAGGGACTCCATATTACGCAGCTCGGAGCTTCTGTCAATCAAAGCTGTCCCCAGGCACAAGACTAATGTTATTTTCCTCACATTATTTATCGGGAATGCACATCAGCGAGCTGCCACTTTGAGATGGGTTTATGAGCAGAAGAGAAAAGCAATCTTCTGTTTGGTTTCCCCGCAAGAGAGTGAAGCATAAAATTACACTATGTGCCTTGTGTAATATCATAAAATATAGGCTTTTTAATTTATATGCTGTAAAAGTTGTTGTAAAATGATTTGACAAAACTATCTACGGCTGTAAAAAGTGAAATGTAATACAATGATTTACATAAAAATGTAGTCTTTCGAATGGTGAGTGAAAGTGTAAGCAATAATACAGTCAGCAGCCGAGGGAACATAACTGACCTTTGTAGGAGGAAATCTATTAATTTTAATGCAGAAGAGCTGCTTCATCACCCACTGTTTTACAGCTACAAGAGCAAAGGTGATTAGGACTTCTGTTGTGCCTTATGCAGACTCTAAGACATGGAGAAGTATATAGTCCAAGAAACCTGTACAAATATCAAACGATGCTAATGATCCACATGATACGTGCTACCGTGAAGCTGTACTTTAACATCTACAGAATAATCCATTTACTTTTCAAAGGTAACGACATGTCACCTCTGTCAAAACTCAGTTGTGACTCGACTTGAATTAGCTGTGCTTAAAATACACATAATTAATCAGGAATCATCTTAAAAGAGGGAAAAGGTTTTGTTTTCCATTGAATTAACAAACAGTTTCACCCACGTTAGACCACACCCCTCACTGCGAGCGCAAATATATTCCACATTCTGGAATGGAGGTAAAAGTGAAGTGGAACATGCCTTATTTTCAGGTTTTACTAGACAAATACTTCCAGTACTCCAATAAACCCCCCAAACAGTAGTGTTTTATCTGCATATGCTTCATACTTTACCACAAATTATACTTTAATGATATGATTAATGATACTTTAATGAAGCGCAAATACAATTTTGAGGTTAGAAAATAACATTTTCCATCCTTTGTAGAAGAAAAGTAAGCCAACTGACATTTCTACACAGGAAATGTATTGTTTGATCGACTCAATCTTTAGCATTTAGATCAGATGTCAACATTCTGCAGACATAGCATTTTAAAGGATCCACATAACAAGTAGAACTAGAGAGAGAGAGAGGGACAGACAGAGAGAGAGACAGAGAGAGAGAAACAGACAGATATAGAGAGAGACACAGAGAGAGAGAAAGACAGAGAGAGACAGAGAGAGAGATAGAGAGAGACAGACAGAGAGATAGAGAGAGACAGAGAGAGAGAAACAGACAGATATAGAGAGAGACACAGAGAGAGAGACAGACAGAGCGAGAGAGAGACAGACAGAGAGAGAGACAGACAGAGAGAAACAGACAGACAGAGAGAGAGACAGACAGACAGAGAGATAGAGAGAGACAGAGAGAGAGAGAAACAGACAGAGATAGACACAGAGAGAGAGAAAGACAGAGAGAGACAGAGAGAGAGAGAGAGAGAGACAGACAGAGAGAGAGAGACAGACAGACAGACAGAGAGATACAGAGAGAGAGAGGTGACTTCCCTGGTCAGAGAGAGAGAGGGAGAGACAGAGACACAGAGAGAGAGAGAGAGAGAGAGAGAGAGTTCAGTCCCTGCTGGTGCTGTGGAGCTGGATTGATGGAGCACCATGGATTTCCCGTGTGACTGATGGCTCCACTTTAAAGCTTGGTCAGGCTCGGAGCTTTCAGAGGCAGTTCCTTTAAACAAACAAGTATGGATTAAGTTCACACTTTCACTAAGTGTTCAGAGAGAGTGTACAGAGCAGGGATGAGGAGGCCGCTTTTTCACTTTCTCACCATCGATAAAGCCAGCTGCATTTTGTTGTTTTACTGAAACATTGTACATTTGTTCCAGTGTTTTATCACACACATCACTGAGACAAGATCTGCTGAATTGGCCATGTATTGTGTCCTTGGGGTGTTGCCAGGTGCTATTTTTGTAGTTTTGACTGTGAAAATTTAGCTTGACTCATGCAGATGCAGTTGATTATAAGATGTTCTTTTTAAACTTGAATTCACGAATGTCTTCAGACAATTTCAGACTCTGTGAAAGTTGTTTCCAGTGTCTGAACAAAACGAAAAGGCCAATTGTGCAAAGGCAGAAGATATTTTTGGGATTGTGCAGTTTCTGTTGTGAACCGGGTGAATCGGAAACTTTGAAGAAGTTAAACTTTGCTCTTAGCACTCTAAGCAATGCATTATATCTTTGAGCATTTTGTATTTACAGAGGATATTACAATGAAGTGTTTTTTTGTTTTTTGAGGGGCTTTAATGCCTGATTATAGAGAAATGTGGAGCTATTTGAGTCCAGTTCTTCAAAATCCTTTGGTTTAAAGGATTGCATACTTTGCCATTATTATTACAACATTATTACTTTTTAAAGAAAACAATAAAACAAGATCTGAAATCATGCATTACGATATAAAACATTTCAACAAAGGCCCATGGACATTTAAAATGTTGTGCTCACTTTCCGACAGAACCAAGACAAAATAGTCCAGTCCAGATGTCTTCAAACTTGTCCATGTACCGCTGGAGTGCGAGTGTCTTCGGGTGGTACGTCGTTTCATCCGCAAATTGAATTTTGAGTCAATTTAATTCACATTTTGCCCTCCTTTGGGTCAGTCCTTGTTTAGAATAGAGTAACAGTTGTGTCATTCAATTTTAGACCTGTTTTTAGACCCAGAAAAGTCCCATTTTAGACCTGGTTTAGATCTGGTGGCCCGAAAAACATAAACAAACAGTTGCCGGTCCAAAACTGTGTAACATGCTGCCCATGTACCTTAGCCCAGTGGTTCCCAACCTTTTTTTTGCCTCAAGTGCCCCCTGAGTTGAGTTTTGGGTAAATAAATTGTTTTCCTAGTGAAATATAGTCAATTATTACTATTATATTTTAGTTTTAATTATATTTACGGTCCATGATTCTCAAAAAATAAGCAAAATTTACAACTAATGACACGTTTTATTCAGATAAACTGCCTTAGACAAACTGAGTCACTTTTCATTTTTACGTCAGCTTTAAAAACTCACCTTTCTCTTTGGGTCTTGATTCAGATGTTGACTTTTATAATGGCCAACGTGTTCGTACTTCTTTGTTTTTTGGGGATCTGTGTCTATTTCAGTGCTGTGTTTTAATAATTATTGTTTTGCACTCAAATCTGGGCAAAGTGCAATAAAAACTAAAGTTGGACTGGACTGGTATTTTCTTAGGTGTTACTAGATGTGAAAACTTTACAAACCATTGCGTTTCCCTCCCCGGCTTTAATACAATCGCCCACTGAACCAACAAACCCTCCCTTTCCATCGACGTGGCGCGGCGTATAAATGATCTACGCGTGGAATGCAGCTTATCCAGAGGGCTCAATAACTCTAATGGTTCCAGTATGGAGTATCGTAAAGGGCTTTTCTTCACAAACCTCAGAAAGTGTGTTTAAAAGTGCTACAGCCCCCCGGTGACCGCCGGTGACAGGCGGCAGATGGATGCCGAGCGGCGACCGGGCCTGGAGAGCCGGGGGGCGGGCGGTTCCTGCAATCAATGCGCTCTGATTGGCCGACAAATCAATCAACGGCGTCCCGGGGGAGCTATAGCGGTGAGATTGAAGTGTTTTGTTTGGGTTTGCCCCCTTTGGCCTGGCCCGGTTTGGTTTATTTACTCGCCGGCCCATATGTTTGGACAGTAGGAGTCAGTGAAGTCCAGACGCGAGCCGTAAT
Source organism: Rhinogobius similis (assembly GCA_019453435.1). Taxonomy (NCBI): domain Eukaryota; kingdom Metazoa; phylum Chordata; class Actinopteri; order Gobiiformes; family Gobiidae; genus Rhinogobius; species Rhinogobius similis. The sequence goes on from CM033626.1 coordinate 34,679,608, forward strand.
GGAGTGCTGGGGCTGTGGTGCAGCTGTAGCGCCGACCAAGACACTGGCTGTGATCTCAGAAATATCGACTTTAATTACAGTGTTTTAAGAATTTTTAAAACGAAGACCCCTCCTCATCAAGTGTAACGCTTTAGATCAGGGGTGTCCAAACTTTTTCCATCGAGGGCCACATATTGAAATATAGACCAAGCGGAGGGCCACAAATCAATCGCGAAACGTTAAAAAAATCTGCATTTATCTGATGTTTTAAGCACCACCACATCTACATTCAGTCTCATTGCCTTAATATCAGGTCTGTATTGCACCAAAATGTTAGTTATTTAGGTTGGAATTGTAGAAAATCTGAAATGTGCTGTAAATAGTACTTATCAGGACAATGTGGGCCAGGAAGACTAAGGGCCAAGAAAAATTGGTCTGAGGGCCGCATTTGGCCCCCGGACCTGAGTTTGAACATGCCTGCTTTAGATTAAAGTCTATACGACAGGTTCTCATTTTTCTCTAGTACTGACATAGTTTGGTGGGAGGGTAAAATATTTATCATAATTGACATCTGTGAAGTAGAAGTTTGTGAAGAAAATTGGAAAAATAAAAGTTTAAAATGACAGGAAGTAGCGCTGAGTTCTAAAATACAATCCCTCCACCTGTCTCATCAGAAAGCGACACACAGTTGAAACTAAATAGACAGTTAACACTCGACTGAAGCATCTTTCTGACAGTTTAAACGGTCATTCAGCAAAATAAAGGTGTTGTCTGGTTTTATAATTTGTCAAATCATAACTATTGTGCAATTAATATGGATTTTGGCCCTTGTTTTCAAAATGGTTGCTAGGTAACAGCTGTGGAATTACCTCCAACTATGTCATATTTGCTGCTCATGTCCAACCAGGAAGTGACATTATAAACTTTGTGAAAATAGCCAAACTGAGACAAACAGGAAAAATGTTTAGTAAAATCTCAAATATAATCATCTTCACAACGTTTTAGCGAAATGTGACGTCTAACCTGTCGTATAGACTTTAAGGTTCCTTAGTAAACGTTTTGTAATGCATTAATTACCACTTGTTATGTGTTTATAAGCACTTATAAGCATTTATTAGCTTGAAAACAATTTAATGTACATCTTATTGATGCTCTGTACTTGCGGTTTAAACAAACATGTTTTGGTTAATGGATTATAAACATGTATAAGGTGTTATAAGAGCATAAACGAACCATAAATGCTTATTAACATCTTATAAATTGTTTACTAAGGAACCTTAATCTAAAGCGTTACCGATTTTCTATAACTTTTCCGTTGTGTTTTTAATGGGCTGTGTCAGGACAGATTCATAATTTAGGTTGGCAAATGAACTATTAGAAAATTCAAATTCATTTGTGCAGCAGCTTAAATGTTAAACAGCTTTAAACAAGGGGTTTTGGGGGGTTTTCCCCAGAAAAAATACATAAGAAATCAGACAATATTTCCTGTTATGTTTCAGCTGATTTAAATACATGGCTTTCATTTGTAATTTTATAATGTGTTATTTTATTTTTATTTTCTATTTCTATACAATCCCAGACTGTTTTGTTGGTCTTTTTCCTGTTTAAAAGTACTTTACTGTGATGTTGAGAGAACAGCAACAGTTTCAGGGCCTTGTGTCATTGAGGATCGGAAGGGCATCTTTTTGGGGGGCCCAAGGCAGTTGTGGGCTGTTGCTTAATGGTAAATCCACCACTGGAAGTATAACTAATGTGTTTTAAAGTTAAAGTTGGGATCACATTGCCAAATATCAACAAATATGCAAAAAAATAAATGTTTCTTCAAGCTATTTCAAGACATTGAACAATATTTTCTACACCCAAACGCTCTTGTCTAACAAAACAACAATTGCTTGAGATCAATGTGGTCCGGCACCGGTTTGTGAACCATTATCCAACTTATTGACATGACATGAGTAAATCACCATTTCACATTTTGCTCCTTGTAAACCTCACTATTGATCCATTGATTCATCGACCTCCTGTACAAAACTGCAGAACTCTTAAGCACCGCCTCTTCATAGTGATATTTCACCAACGAGCAGCGGTTTTACACGTTCTTAGTTTGGAAAGTGACTGTCCAGCTCAGAAATGCTGGACTGAGATCAGCAAAGGACTATTTCTGACATCGCCGTTCAATTTTAGAACAATGTATTTTGAGCTTCAGAACTCCTGCCATGGACTCTGTGAATGGATATCTTGATGAATGATGACACAAACTGCGCCAATTAAATACTGGGCATTATACTCGACATAAGAAAAATGGAGAAAAAAAACACACATTAAGACTCAAGTTTAACAGAATTTGGACAAAATGGAACGGCCCTTAATTTTACAAACATTTTATCTAGATGTCTGTACCGTTTTATCTACTTTCTCTGGTTGTGCTCTGTTATTTGTGTTTTTGTGCTTTACTGTTTTTTTTTTTGTTTTGTTTTTTTGTTTTTTTTCCAATTGCAATTTAAAAAAAATAATATTAATATTATTATTATTAGCTGTGGCGTGACATGAGAATGCATCTTATTATAGAGCATTTTATTCTACGAGAAGTAGGAAGTGCTTGCGTTTGTTAGCTTTACCGTGACAGCAAAACTGGCTCTGGGCTCAGAGAAAAAGTGTTGAAAAGTGCTTCTAAACTCATGGAGGTGAATATTTAGGATGCTAGGGCTGCATTGGGAAAGTGAGCGATACATGCAAAGACTTTGAAATGAACTTTTTCACATTTGAAGGCAGAAAAAAATCAGATCCAGCGACTTTAACGAACCCAAACCCATAATCTTGTTCCTAAATTTAACCCAAGCCTAACCATTTTTCAAACCCTAACCTGTTTCCCGTACGAAATTATAAATGGCTTCAAATGACTAATCAGCTTCAACTTCGGAGTTGAATAATTAGGAACATCGCGTTAAACAGTTGAAAACAAAATATCTAAGTCCTCACAATAGCCTCCAAACGATCACACTTTACACCCAGCTCTAGTTCATGCTAATGCCTAATCGTCCGCCGCACAAAATGTCAGCGACGACGATACTCGGGATTCGAAACGTGGACCGACGGCGGAGGAAGAGAGAATGCAAAGTTATCTTTCCCGCGGCGCCGGGAGCGGAGCCGCTTTAATGGACTGAGCGGCGGTCATTATGAGGCGGGCCGTTCGTTAACGGCGAGTGTCACATGTCCTTGAGCCAAAGAGAACCGGCTTTATTCATCTGTAAAACGCCTGCTTCGGAGTCAGACTCTCACAGAACACGGCGGAGAAAACTGGGCTGAATCGGTCCATCGCTGTTCATTCAGTGCATCGATTGTAAACGGAAATAAAGAAACGTCTGCGTGAAAAGGTTAGGAGTCTAAATTCATCACATGCTGGAGCTTAGTTCTTTTGTACAATTTAGCCTTGGAATTTCCTCTTGGAGTAACTTATAATGCGGCGGTCTATAGTCGCCGGAAAAATCAATCTATCGACTCAAAAGAAATCAGTTATGAAGTCGCGCACAATGCGGAGGCTGTTCTTGCATTGATACGACGCATCGAGTGAAAGTGAATGGACTAAACTTTATGACGACGTTTTATGAATTATCTTGTTGACAATAATGCGATGATAGCGTAGTAGTCCATCAGAAATGTGCTAAAACCAGCCTGTAAAGTGAAAGAACTGTAACATTTCGATTTAGTTTGAGTGAAATTGACCTGACAAGAGGAAACGTTACATGCTAATCCTGAAATTTGCCAGCCACAACATCAGAAACAAAGATTGGCAGTGTAAATATCCAAAATATAACAATAAGATACAGGGAAACATCTAAGAATGAAACAATCAGAACTGATCTTACAGAAATATTACTTTGTTTACGCCATTGCTTTGTAAAGATTTCACTGTCAGCTTGTTTCATTTATATTCGTTTACGGTTTTTGATCTGCAGTTTCATCCTATTTTAACAGTTCTTATTGTAGACCAGGAGTTTCTAATCTTTTTCCCACCGGAGACCTACTTTTACAAACGCCTGAGAGCCACTCCGAGAGATTGAGTCGATAAAATTGTGACAGCAAGTCTTAAATGGAGAAATTAGATGCCTATAATAAAACATAAATCATTATCCATTTATTAGTGCACATAGTCAGACATCTTAAGTATATCTACTAGAGATGAACTGATCCAGCTTTTTCAGATCCGATACTGATTTCAATACAAGTATCTGCCAATACTTCTGCAGAGACTGAAAAAAGCATTTTTTTTATTAAAACAAGAATAACATATGACAAAACTAATCCAAATAGTTGAAGGATAAAGAATTAGTTGCACAATCTAACAACGGAGCAGCTTTATGTAAACAAAACCTCAAATATCATGAGACGTTCTGGACAACAAGGGCCTGTAAATAGTCTTAAGAAATCAATTTAAAGGCCAAAGGATATCGGCTGAATTTCTGAAGTCGATGTCCGATTCAACAAATTTTTCCGTATTGATCCTAATATCTACAAGGGTAAAAGGCATGTTATTGACAAAGTTTGAATTATTCCGCCTCATGTGAAGAAATCCTAAATCCTTTGGGGAGCCTCTTGGAAAACCTACTGCACACTGCAAACATGAAATTCTAGTTGAGTTAACGTGTTGATTTAGGATATTAATCTGAATTTCAGACTTGTTTCAAACAGTTACTTACTTGTTTCAATACATTATTTCTTACTTAAATCCAAATTATATAAAATTTAAATCTATCCTATCTTAAAATAGCTTGAGCGTATCATTTTTATCTGGATTTGAGTAGTTTTGACTCAATGAGATTTAGTGATGCAGAATATTTAACTGGTTTCAAGGTATTTCTGACTGATTATATGATAATTTTGTTTAAAATAAGAAAAGAATTGACAGCTCATTTGGATTGAAGTAAGGAATAATGTCCTGAAATAAATCAGAAATGGTTTGAAACAAGTAAAATAATCTAGTTCCATCGAATAAATAGTCTTCAATAATCTTAACGAGTCAAAATGTCTGAAATTCAGATTAATATCCTGAAATCAAGACGTTTTAACTCATTCAGTTTTTGCAGTGCAGCTCTCAAACATGTGTACTTGTACTTGTACTTATTCTATTTTTCGATATTTCCAAAATAGTTTTTTTTTATCTACCTCCCACCTCAGTCTCTGTGAAGGCTGCTGTTCACCGAGAAAAGAGCGAGTCACTAAATGGCAGAGGTGGGTAGTACTCAGATACACTTTTTCAAGAAATTGTACTTCTTGGAGTAACACTCAGACACAATTCTTTTATTCCTATTTGAGTGATATATTTATTGAAGTAACTGTTCTCTTACTTGAGGAAAAGTGTTGGTTCCTCTTCCGTCTGTGAGTAAATCTACAAGTGACAAAAGCTTTATGTTGTCAATATGAAATGATTTAAACATTCAGATGTGATTTATTTTTTTTCTAATTTGGTGTCTATCGTTTGAAAATACCAGGTTTGAGCGTTTTGGCGCTCCAGTGACAATAACTTCAAATTATAAATCAGAGGTTACGCCCAGACAGTTACTCTTGAGTCATTTCTTGAACCACTACTTTTAATTATCTTAATTATTTTGAAGTAACTTTACTCTTATTTGAGTACAATATTTGGATACTCTACCCACCTCTGCTGAATGGAGCTCAATGGTGAATTTACCATTCATTTTTCAAATAGATTTTCTGAAAAAATAAATAAAATGAATACAACTTTGAAAATGCGGGTCTATTTGGTGACTAAAAACAACAAGATGTATTATTTTATGTTTTTAAAATCTGTTTCTGTAGCTTTATAAACCGCTATCTATCAAAAAATGTCACCAAATTCAAGTTTCAAATGTGTTTTTGCGTAATGTACATTAATTACATGTTCATTTGCCTACATCATGCAACTCTTACAATTTAAAATGTTCAAATTGTCTAAATGAAAGGAAAATGTACATTCGGAACCACAAGCTTCAAGGCAAGATCACGGAAACAGATTTATTGCCGTATAATTTTATTTGCATACAGGGCATTTAGCAACATCATCCCTTTCCTTTCCAAACTAAGGCACTAAAGCCACAAGAAGCTCATTTCCTTGAAGCGCTTAAGCTCGGCGAGGATCTGTGAAAGACACTCCACTCGGGCAGAAAGTGTGCTCATAAAACACAAGCGTCAATCAAAGCGAGTGGTCCATCTTCCCCCGAGAACATCTTAGGCACAGTTAACACGAGAGGCTGAAGCATTTGTTGTCACTATCTTTGTGCTTCTTCATTTGGATAAAAGTGGCAGCTGGAATGGGCTTGTTTTGATGTAATTACGCCCGTCTGTGCTCGGCTCGACCCCCCGTGACGCCAGGAGCTTTGGAGAGGGCTGCCACTGTGGAGGCTGCTCCGCGATCTGATGGAGCAGCGAGGAATGATGAACACAGAGAGTGTCAGGGCTGGGGTTTAAAGCACGGGAGTTAAAGGGCCCATGACAGGTTGGACTGCTCCTGTAACTAAAATACAGATAAGATAGATATATTGAAAGTTTTGTTAAAAATAATCATACATTTGATCATTTTTAGCCATTTCTTTTTAGTTTTGTAATATCACTTCCTGGTTGTAAATGATGACATCACAGTAGGAAATTACTCTGCACACTGGGCTAAAACTCAGCTGATGTCAGAGATTTTTTTGTCCGACAAATCTAAATTTTCGTGAACACCTTTGTTTTGTTGAATTAATGTTTTATGGGTAAAATAAGTTGTTTATTTTGGTTAAATTATGCATATGATATATATATATATATATATATATATATATATATATATATATATATATATATATATATATATATATATATATATATATATATATATGATGCTCTGGATTGGTGTATATGACGTGGTCCAGTTCTTGCCAATATTCAGTTCAATTCAATTTATTTTTGTAGTGCCCAAAACCACAAAAAACGTTTCCTCGATGGGCCATAGGTAGAAAGCAGATTAAATAAACAATGTTCAAGAGAATTTAGCAAATGGATAACTGTCCCAGAGCATCCCCTGTCCTTGACCGTCCTTATCGGCAAGAAAAAAACTACAAAAAACCCTGTGGGAAAAAATAGAAACCTCGGGGAGAACCAATATCCAGCAACTTCGGAGGGCATTTTGGCGGACACACCAGCTACTGACTGGTTTTCTGACACCCCCAGATCGCCCCAGTAAAGCAAAAAGTATTTCTGAGTGATCTTTTATTGTGGTCAGTCCAAGGCACACCTGTGCAATGTCCATGCTGTCTCATCAGCATCTTGATATGCCACAAATGTGAGATGGAATGGATGGAATGGAAGACAGACTTTGACACATTTGTTAACCTTTAATCAACCAGGTAAGAACCCACTGAGTTCGAAACATCTTTTTCATGGGGCAAAGAATCCATATGTTTCATTCAAATTTGTGAATGAAAAATATTGTTAAGGAGCAAAAACTATGTGTGTTCTGCTGTTCTAAACACGTCTTTCCTGGACAAGTCTTTCAGGTGTCATTTTGAGGACAGATAATATTGTTTTCACTTACTTGCTGTCGCTACAGTGCTAATTTTTCATCACACCGAAACCCACGGATCGGTGGCATGCATTGTTTTGTCGTAACGTAATATAAACAAAAGATAGAACTTTATTGATTCCTCGTTGGATAAAGTCACTTGTCATCTGCAGAAATGACTCGGCGCTGCTTCTGTCTTGTCTTTCAGCTCACGGCTCTTATCGTTCATCACCATTACGCTGACAATCCGTGACATTCAGAATTAACTTTGGTTTGTTTAGTTGTAAATTAGACGCCTCTCGTAATAGTCGGAGCCTCCAGCCGCTCCCGTTTGTTTTGACAGCTGCACCTTTAACTCGTCTTATAAGCCACGACAACAGGAAACGCGCACGGAGACTTTATTCTTTACTCTTTGCGAAAATGCCGGGAGCAAGTTTTTGCAAGAGAACACACAAACTACAGAGCTTTGGTGTTGTTCCAGTTGTAGCTGTTACAGTATTTACTAGATATATGCATACATTACATCCCCATTCAATCCACCAATTATACAAACGTAAGATTTATTTAACATTTATTTTCTTTGCACCATTATTCCAAACATGTTGCTTCCAATATTTTACGTCTTCAGCTTGTATCTACAGTGTTGAAAAATTAAAGTGCATATGACAGGTTTTTAAAATGTTCTAATTTTGACTTTATTCAGTGTATTAATACCTCTTGTAAATATAAATTATAGTTTTTACACCAATCATGTCACTGTTTGTGGAGAAAAGTTGAAAAATATGTTGAAAGTTGCAGGAAGTAAACAAACCGATGACATCACACTGGGGAGACAAAGGTTATGCATAATTTACATCAAATAAACAATTTTCCTTTGCCCCCTTTAAACATGGATTCAACAAAATAAAGGTATATAAAGGTTCACATGTATTTTTCTTACATTCGAGGAGTTTTGGTGCACTGTACAGGATGCTTTCCTGGTAGTTTCCTACTGTGATGTCATCATTTACAACTAGGAAGTAAAATAAAAAAACTAAAAAGTAGCTAAACTGGGGTAAAAATTGTAAATATTTGAGCAGAATTTGATATATATTTATCTTAACTGCATTTTAGTTCAATGAGTAGTCCACTTTAAAAGAAAATATTGTGGTACTTTGATAAAAATGTGACATGTAATTTATTCTATTATTCAATTGAAAGCGTCTTTTTGTGAAATTGGGGCCAATAACTCACACAATTCAAATGAACAACAACAAACGAGCTAAAATAATCACTGCTTTTCACTTTGGGGATCTGGAGACAGTTATTTTTGGGGTTCTTTCAGCCTGAAAAATTTTGGGAATCTCTGTCCTAAAATAGATGACAAAGACTCATGTGGAAGAGTGTCTTATAAGATGTAGGTTGATGGTTTGATGACAAGCTCCAACAAGTTTTTTTGGTCAGACACACTCTTCTTGATGATGATATTAATTACCAATGCCGTATCCACCTTATTCCAGAAGTTGTCGTGGGCGCCGCCATCTTGTTTCCGTTGCAGTTTACATGGGACAGACGAGCTCAACAGAAAATAAGTTTACACGGACTAAAACGTAGTAAACATGAATATATTTAAGATTTTACTAAACATTTTGCCTATTTATCCCTAGTTTGACAGTTTTTGTAATGTTTATAATGTTACTTCCTGGTTGGATAAGAGCAGCAAACGTGACATAGATGGAGGTAATTCTACAGCTGTTTCCTAGCAACCATTTTCAAAACAAGGGTCAAAATCCATATAAATGACACAATAGATATGATTTGACAAGTAACATTACCCAATAACAGCTTTATTTTGTTGAATTACGATATTATAAATGGCGATAAAAATGTTAAAAAACGTCATTAATGTATTTTGGTTTGACACACCAAGCAACCAATCACAGTGCAGCCTAAATTGTATTAGCCAATAAGGTCAAGGTTGCGCCCTGAGTACTGCGCACCTGGCGCTCTGCCATAGACTGTAGATATCAGTGGACCATGTTAGCATGCTAGCCGCCGCGTTCCAAATAGGAAGCAGCTATGGAGGCGCTCCTGGCTCCATAAAGCCGAGCTGCCATTCACTTTCTATTGTGACACTGGTGCCCTTTACTCTGTGACTGTTTCTGTCAAGCTCACCATCTTGGAACTAAAATGTCTGTTTTGACACACTCTACACGAATCGGGTGTTTTTTTTTTCGTTAGGTTGTTCATAAATCAAGTTATTAGCAATAATAACTGACCAATCAGGTGCTTCCTTTTCCAGGGGCCGTTTTCGCTCGTGTTAGCAACAGGTTTGATTGACAGCTAGCGCCGCATGTTGCCGCCGTCTTCTCTCACCGAGGGGCGGATACCGTTAGCAACCGCGCTCCTGATTAGTCCGTGTGGTTGCCATGATACGCACTCGGATTTCCAAATATGGAGTCTGGCTCCGCTTTAGCCGCTATAACTGCTAGCCGCGATGGGCTTCATTTGGCTGGAGGCAAACGCTATGGGTGACGTCACAATCCCATAGTCCACTGATATCTACAGTCTATGTGCTCTGCTCAGTCAGACGCTGATTAGAGAACTTGCTTGTGTGTAGTGATCGCTAACGTGGTGGTATCGGCATTCTTCCTTACAATTTTGAAGACTGGTAAGCACAAACCAGTGATAAACCTTCCATCATAGCAATTCATGTTGGTGACAAAACATTTGTTAAACTCTTAAGATATTGGAATTGCGGAGTGCCGAGAGCCCACTGAAGCCTGGGAAACCCCGTAGCCTTGTTAGCACATGTTGCCCTGCTTTGGTGAGTCCCATACACAATGTATTGTGCTAGCTTAGCGCGCTAATTGGCGCTAGCACCTGTGCTAATCTCCGCTAGCCATTTTATAATGAAAAAGCCCCTTTTAGAGCCCAAAACGATTAGCAATGGGTTTGTTTTACTGTATCCTCAATGTATCTTAAAGGTGCAATGCACAATGTTGTGATCTGGTTGTTAAAAAGTGTTATTTTAGTGCTAGAAGCACGTGTTTCTGTTTTTCTGTGGCGCTAACTGGTTCAGAGCACTGTAAAAAATGTACATATGAATGTCGAGTGCAAATTATTGTCACTTTGCTATAATTTTGATACAGATAATTTAACTAAAAGCCTGTTTATTTAAAATGCACTTTAAAGCTTTTTTGTGTTATTTTAAAGGTGTATTGACTATGCACTATAAAAAATGGAACTGGTATTATTACTTAGCACATGTAAGCTGTTTTATTTGGTTTATTCATATGGTAGTAATGTAATTGTGAGTATTTTGAACTTTATCGTTGTACAACATATTTTTATTTTGCGAAAGGATTGTTAACAGTAGCAATAGTAATATAATCATATAGTACATTGTTTTAAGCTACTTTATTCTGGCCAGGTCAGGTTTTTTTAATCGGATCGAAGTTGACAGCTGCAGACGTGCAATCAAGAAAATATCTTCTTCCAATTGGATGGCGAGCCCAGCCCAGAATCGAACAAACTGGTAGCTTGTAGCCCGACTGGTTACAAACACATTGAACATTGAATGAACATTGAACAGACTATAACAGACATTGAAAAAGACTTAAAGGACTATATACGGGAATCTTTTTTTTATTTTTGGTGAAAAGAGCTCTCTTTATGCTGTTTATTATTAAAAAATAATACTTAAATCCACTCATAATATTCGTTAATACAAAAGCATTCTTTCTACAACTGCTTTCATTGTCCTATGTTGTTACTCACCTCTTGGGCTCCTACGCACCTAAAATCTTCTGATCTGGCCTATCCTCCCTTCCATAGTGGTAAAGGTAACCAAATACTATACAAAAGGGTCCAGATAGCACCTTGCGTGCTGCAGTTGTGAAGTGTCTTGTGGTGATGCTGGTGAATCCAGATGCAGTTCTGTGGTACCAGTTCACTTTATGGAAACATTAGTCCAGCTGTCTTTTATAAACTTGTTTGGATTTTTGTTGTAGTTGTCTGTCCTGTGTGTCTTATTATGGGCCCCAAGTCTGAAATAAATAAATGATGAAATATATTGTTTATGTTCAAAAAAAGTATATTGAATTGACATTTTGATTTGTTTTTAATGAGATAAAATTGAATTGAAAAAAAATACCGATGTGATTTTTGTTGAATTTTGGGGATAGATTATCGATATTTTGAGCAGTTTGTGGTTTAACAAAGAAATACTGTCTTTAAAAATAGTTATCGTAGAATATCATGTGCAGTATATCCATTATTGTACGCATTGCAAAGTTGTGAGCCATGGATTGTGCATCGCATCGAATTGTGAGGCTGTGATTTTCCGTCTTAACCTCTTTAGAGTAAAATGTTTTGAGTAATTAAACAGATCTAAAACAGTAGACCGGTCCTTCACTAAAAGCCTCTCGCTCTTTCTCTCTGACAGGGGGCATCTTCGAGTCCGTGGAGAGCGGCCCGTCCGGAGCAGAGGAGCTCGCGTTTAAATTCGCTTTGAACACAATCAACAGGAACAGGACGCTGCTCCCCAACACCACGCTCACCTACGACATTCAGAGGATAAACATCTACGACAGCTTCGAGGCCTCCAGGAAAGGTAAGACGATTAAAGGAAAAAAACTTCGTCATCTTCGTAAGAGAAATGGGTCGAAATCGCAGAACTGAGATGATCTGCATTTTCTGAAAGCAAAAATCTATAAATACCGTCCCCTAAAGCTGTATTAAAAGTTAGGAGAACATTCATACGACACAATTGGAACGTTTTGTAAATGTTTTTTGATGTTACAGTAAAGTTAAGTTTGGGGAATGTTTAGTTTTAGTTTAGTTTCAATTAACTTTCTGCAAAGGTTTTCTGAAGGCCACAGTTAAAAAGTAATATTAGAGGAACGTTCAGAGTTCAGCGATTATTTATTTTTATTAGTCAAAGGATTATTTTTATTGTATATTTACATTTTTAAACATATTATCAGCCAAATAAAGATTGACATATGATGACTAAAGACTTCTAGATAGAGAATATTTGTGAATGAAGTGTATTATTGTTGAAAATAAGCAATAATCTTTTAAGCAAACTATTTTATTTAATACGTTTTGATGTATTAATGTCAGAGTCTTTGTTACAAAAGGTCTTTTGATATGTGTTTTAGAGTCCAAATAGTTCAGTAAGAACTTTTTTGGCTTCATGCTTCAATGAGCAAACGCCACAAGGATAAATAGGGCACCAGTAGCGACGTAACGATGCTGGCGATATCGTGATAGTGAAATTGTCACGATATCGTCGTAACAGCATGTCTACGTGAAAAAAAACAATGGTTTAGTCTGTTCTGTTAGATTCAAGTGTTATTGTCTTGAAATTATTAATATTATTAGTATTATTAATAAGAAGTAACAAGGTACGTCACAGAATACATAGCAGTCATTATTATCGTTCCTGACATAACTTGAAAATTGCACCTTAGGGTTGCCGTGTGTGACCATTTCTATTATTTTGGTTCTAAAATATGACAAGGGCTAACAATAACTAATGGCAGGAGGATATTTCATTGTCAGTCTGTTATTATGAACATGGACACATCATTTTGAGCTCTTCTACAATATCGTGAGCTTCTCCATGATATCGCAAAACATATCGTATTGTGAGGTTCATATCTAGATAATATTGTATTGTGAGAATTGCATATCGTTACATCCCTACTGCTCAGAGGTTACAGAGGCTAAACAACAGGAGAAAAGGTGTGTTTGAACTGCGTTAAAGGGACAAACAGTGAATCACGATACAACGATGTCATAAAAATAGCAGATTGTCACAGGGACGAGCTCACCATTACATTTTTATCACCATATTGCCCAGCCCTATTTATAACCCGTTTTCACTAGAACAACTTCTGGAGAGCTAGCGCGCTGGTAACGTAAAGTATCCTGGTGAGAAAAGCAGCCGAGCGCTAGACCGGAAATGACTTTGCCGGTGGGAGGAGCGGCTGTCGAACGCTATGCACAGAGTCAGTTTCGTAAGATTCCAACGAGAAGTGCAGTCTTTCCTGTCATTTGTCATAATCAGCTGCTGGACAAATCTTCTACAGTAATTCCTGAACTCCACGTTATATGTGAGGCCCATAAACGCGACGCCTTCCCCTTGTAAACAAACTCCTCTTGCACAACGCCGCCGCTCGCCTTGTGACAATTATAATCAGAGCCGGAGAAACGGCCTCGCGCTCAGACGTAAACACCGAGAATTGATTGGTTCCAGGTAATGACTGCGGCGCTCCCCCTCCCTCCCCCCGCCCTCTGGGACAGCCAATAAAGCGCCATCATCTATCAGTTTTCTCTGAGCTCCAGCCTGACATTTGGAGTCTCTTATCAATTACCGGCCATTATATCCTGTCTGCATGATTTAGCCGCCGCGCCCATATCAAATAACGTGATTAGAGCGAGCTGCCAGGCCGCTGTGTGAAGACGTGTCGCCGGTTTACACGTGTGACCGCTGCAAACAAGCTGCAAGTGACCTCCACCTCACTTTACATTACGGCTAATAAGACGCGCTCTGTGTAATTAGTGCAGTGTTGGTGATTATTATTATGAACGTGTAACCCCTGAAGCTGAAGACGCTCCACCGGTGGGACGTTGAACTTTTTCTTTATGTATTTCGAAGTTGTAGTTATTGTGTTTGGATGGAAGAAATGTCCAGAGCGAGTCTGGCGATGGTTTAAGGCAGTGTTTTTCAACCTTCTTTGAGCACACTTTTCAAGTTCAAATGATACCACAGCACACCACTTACTACTAAAACATGACTAAATCAGATAATTTAGTTACAAAAATATACTAAATTATATCTGTGCCACTGTCTGGTTCTTTAAATTTGGTAATAGTGATTGGTTTTCTGTTCTTTTTCGGTGCAGAAGTTGCTCAGGACACTACAAAATGGTAAATTAGTCATTTACATCCTCATTTGTGAATCTGTGAACTCAAACTGGACATTTTTTCAAGGCACACCTGGCAAAACCTCAAGGCGCACTAGTGTTCCCTGGCACACTGGTTGAAAATCAAGGATTTAAGGACTTAAAACAGCAAAAGATTCTGGGATAAGTGATGTCGGCATCATCTACGTCAGTGTTTCCCAACCTTTTTCATCTTGCGTACCTCCTAAGCTTTGTCTCAGACTCAAGAGTGGACCTTAACTTGAGTTTCGGGCAAATGCATGGGTTTATTGGTCAAATGTAGTCAATTATTACTATTATATTTTCAGTTTTATTGATATTTATGGTCTAAGATACTCCAAAAAGATGCTAAATTTACAACAAATGACACTTTTCATCAGATAAAAGTGCATTTCCTTTTCATTTATAACCTGAAATCATTCGAAGTGCCCCCTGGTAATTCCTCACGTACCCCTTGGGGTCCCCGTACCCCTGGTTGGGAAACACTGATCTACGTCACACATCGAAGGAGTTCAGAATGCAGTGTTGGAGGGAGAAGGTTGACAAACCAGCATCATCAAACAAACGTGAATCGAGCTGAATGCTACTCCAGGTTTGTTTTGGACGATGGAACAATGTTAGAATATAGCTAAAAATGCAACAAAGTCTATTCCGCATAATATTTGTCCTTTTAAAAGTCCTGAAGCTCTGCAAACAGGACACAAAGAAAGGTAAATTCATAATGCAACAGCAATTAAGAGCAGTGTGTGTGTGTGTGTTATAACTTAAAGGCACCATATTTTAAAGGACACATATTTCTGCTACAGTGACACTTTTGAGCTTTAAACCACTTTCCAACAATGTTCTGTCATCAAAAACACACCTGAAGTAGCATTCAGTTGCATTCACGCTGTTTTGAGGAATGTTCATTAAAAAATCCTTCCCTCTCCGAGTATCAACCATACTTCCTGCGAACTCCCTCAATCCGGGACGTATTTTCGGATCATCTACATCACTTATTCGAGAATCTTCTGCTGTTTTAAATCCTTAAATCATCGCTAAAGTCGTTCTGAGCATTTCTGCCTCTAAACACAATAACTGCTGCAGGAAATCCACACCATAACTTATTTTCAGTTCTAACTTCACTGTAAGTAAGTGTAATTTCGTACTGGCTGATAAAAAGTAATTGGATGAATAAGGAACTTTTCTTTTGTTTTAAAACTCGAGATGGCAAATTTAAAGTACACAAGAGCATGTTTAAAGCCTTAAAACAATATGAAAATGCTAAATATTTTTCTTTTAAGCCGCATCTTCTAGTTCTTGTTCAAAAGGGCTAATGCTCTAGGGACAAAGGCGAACCTATAGCGGTTGGTTTTGTAAGTAATTGCTCTAAAACGTCTATCAAATGACATCAAATTCTGAGAAAAAGATGCTATTAGGGTCATTACAGAATTGATTGACGTGAAAACGTTGAAATCCACAGCTCCGTCCTCCTCACTCTCCACACGCTCTCACTGTCCTGTCCTCTGCTCCTGTGTCCAGCCTGTGACCAGCTTTCTCTGGGCGTCGCCGCCATCTTCGGCCCGTCTCACAGCTCCTCGGCCAACGCGGTGCAGTCCATCTGTAACGCGCTGGGGGTCCCTCACATTCAGACCAAGTGGAAGCACCAGGTCTCGGACAATCGCGACGTGTTCTACGTGAGCCTGTACCCGGACTTCTCCTCGCTCAGCCGCGCCATCCTCGACCTCGTGCACTTCTTCAAATGGAAGACGGTGACGGTGGTGTACGACGACAGCACCGGTAAGAGGGCTTTGTTTCTTACGGGTGTTTGACGGCACACCACACGCAAAAAGCTGCTAGATTTTTGAAAGTTTGCTGAAAGAGAGGGCCTGTGCTCTTGGCGTTTTAAAAATGAAAGTACAATCTCAACTGAGCCTTAACCTAGAGACACATCCAAGTGTTTGTCCTTCTCAGTTTATGTTCAGGCCTTGGCTCATGTTTAGCTGCTTCTTCTGAGCTGCAGAGGATGCACTTGCACTGGGTCACGATTGGTGCAAGTGCTGGGCTTTAAGGCGAGACACTATTTTCACACTGGCGGAACAATATTTTCTTTAATTTTTTTGGTTTTAGGTTAGTTTGTTCTCTCGCTATATCGGCTTGTGGCAATGTGGAAACAACAAACTTGTCCAATCTGTTCTTTAAAATGTTCTTTTATACTTTCATTGAATCCACTTCATCCATAGATTTCTCTGGGACATTGTAAATTCAAAGGCCGTTTTCTTAAAATGCATTTTTCTCCTCTAGGGACAACAGCCTTAAAGTAGCTCCTACAAACACCAAACTTTACAATCTTGGACTCAACAAGATTTTCACATCCAATCTGGTTTACGGTTTATTTCAAAATTGAATAAATTTAAATAATAATACCAAAACAGTTTCTAATGGTTTAGAAGAGAGATTACATGAGGATCAGGGAATGTATCCATTCTTCTCTCTGTTCTAAAAGTCCTCTCTCTGATCTGAATGGTCAGTAAGGACAGACACTACAGGTGAAAAGGAAAAAATATTAAATATAAAGAGTTTACTTCACATAAATGTAAGAAAAAGGTATAGTAAGTAAGGTAAGTTTTTCATCATGTCATGTTTTCATGTAGAAATAAGACATTTTATGTGTAAAAATGGCCCAAAATACACATATTTAGGACATATAAAACTGAAAAATGGACAGAAACGGGTTTAAATTTCTTCATTTTGTAACATATTAGTTGCAAGAAAAATTAGAGGGGATTTCGTATTTCTTATTTAGTTTTTAAGTAAACTAGATTGAACTGAAAATTGTCCTAAAATCCATAACTTAAAACATCAATAAATCAGTTTCAGAATTAGATATCAAAAAAACATATAGTTTTGTCAAAATCTTGTTGAGTCCAGATTGTACATTATGGTGTGGGATCTACTTTAAGGCTGATCTTTATGTTTCGAGGGAGAAAAATGCATTTTAAGAAAACGAACTTTGAAGTCACAATATCCCAGATAAATCTATGGATGAAGTGGATTAAAAGAATTAATAAAACATTTTTAAACGCAGATGGTTATGTTTGTTGTTGAAAGCCGATATGTTGAGTCTTGAGTTGCCTGTTGTGTCTCGCCTTAAATATTTACTTTGAAATAAATCCCGTGTAATCAACGCTGGAATACTTGCTTTTCCCATCACGATTTGCTTCTCAAAAACGGCCGATTCACATTTTCCGTCTTTCCCGCCCTTTGGTTGGGTGGTTGACAAAGGCCTGGTCTAATTCGTGGTTCGCTGCTTCTCGCACAGAGCTCGACTCCTCTGAATGTCACTCTGTGAAACACACACTCATCTTTTTCCTGTTGAGACTTTGGCTTTAAATGTCAGCGCATTGTCTTAATGTCAAGCTCACTTTGGATAAAATAAGATAAATTATGGCCTGTCCAAAGCGCTCTGAGGGCTGTGGAATTAAGGAGAACGAGAGAACTTTAAACAACTGACAAAGGGTCATTTTTTTGTCCGCACTAATTCGATTAACTGTGATTTTGTATTGTTCATCTCTGAGGATGTGGACTTCCTGTCGGCCGTGGAAGTCTTTTGTTTGAGAAACTGTAATACCATTCCTTATTAATCGCTTTAGATTTATATTTTATGTGGTATTTTGAGAGCTGCAACGAGTTAGATAGATTTAAGGTGAGACACTGCTGGTGAATAGGAAAAAATTTAAAATTTAAAGATATCAATTTGAAACTTTTCCTGTAATTTACTCACATAACTGTAAGAAAAAAATGTATTACAAGTTTTTCCTCATGTCATGTATTCATGTAGAAATAAAGCATTTTATGAGTAAAAATGCCAAAATTGCACATATCCGGGACATTTAAATTGGAAAAATGGACAGAATCAGGTTTAAATTTCTTAGATAATTTTGTATACTTATTAGAAATGTAAAAACTTTACAGAGGGGATTTGGGATTTCTTCTTTAGTTTTTAGATAAACTAGATTTGACTGTAAATTATCCTAAAAATTCAAAATTCGCCTAATTTTTTTTACTTAAAACTTCAATAAATCAGTTTTAGAATTAGATATCAAAAAATGCCTCTGTACGTTTCATCAAAATCTTGTTGAGTCCAAGATTGTAAAGTTTGGTGAAGGAGCTACTTTAAATGGTGATTATGTAGAGTAAAATGCATTTTAAGAAAACGGCCTTTGAAGTTACAATGTCCCAGAGAAATCTATGGATGAAGTGGATTAAATGGAAGAATAAAACCTCTTTAGGAGCAGACTGGACACGTTTGTTGTTTCCACATGAAAGCAGAGAGCAAACTGACCAAAAAACTGGAAAAAAAAGAGCTATTGACCCTTTGCATGTGACGTCATGGAACGCCCACTTTGCCATGACGGACGGCGGAAGCGCTGTTTGTGCGAGGTAAAATGATCGAAATTTGCCCTAAACCTAACTATTAGTAAGCTAACATTGATCAATTTTACACGTAAAATGGTGATATCCTGTTGTGCGGTTGGCTGCACTAACAGGCAAAGCCGTAAGTCCAATGTAGCCTTTTATCGTTTACCTGTTTATGAAGACAGAAGACGGCGATGGGTAGCAGCAATAAATCCAAAGAACTGGAAGTACTCACGGATTTGCAGTGAGCATTTTTTACAAGTTAAGTCAATGCCAATGTTACAAGTGTATGACATTTTACACGAAAACATATCTGAATATGTGAAACCGTCAAAGTTATGCGGGGCACGGCGTTAGTTATCCAGCCAAGAAATTAACTTGTATGTATGTATGTATGTATATTGACTCAAGCCTGCAAAATGGATAATACATATTACATCCACAAAATTATTATTTGTGAATAAAATATATTGATTATGATGATATTGACACAGAGAGACAGAGACATTGACAGACAACCATTCACTCTCACATTCATTCACTAGGGACAATTTAGAGTTCTCAGTTACCCTACACAGTCATGTCTTTGGACGGTGGGAGAACCCGGAGAGAACCCACGGTTGGCCACTGTCCAGGGTGTACCCCACCTAAGGCCAAAAGTCACTGGGATAGGCTCCAGTCACCCGCGACCCCTAACGTGAATAAGCGGTAGAAAATGAATGATATTGACGTTTTGATTAAATCGGTGAGCATGGCAGGAGGAAACAGGTAAGGGTCCGTTTCTAAGCTAGCGATCTTCACTTTCTCAAAATACCGCGCTTTGTGAGCGCGTAAAAGTTGTCCTGCTTCCACTGACAACTGAACTGAACATGAGTTAGAAGTAGCCATCGCTTAGTGACAAAAATAATTGCAATCACTGTGAGTTTGTTACTTTTGCGCTCCCCGTAATTCTGCGCTCGGATACTCTTGCCGTCCATTATGGTGCACCCACGTGATCGTGTGACGTAGGTGCAAAGAGTCAATACCTGCAGTGTCTCGCCTTAAAATCTGCTTTCACGGATTACTTCATGAGCTTTCTAACTTCACCTTTACTTTTGGTGCTCGGACACACTGCAGCAGATACAGGACACCCGGTCGCTTCTTATTCTCCCTTCGAGTGCACTCACTGTACAGAATCCGAACGCGATCCATTGTCAAAATACCATTAAATTTGTATCACTTTGAGACATATAGCCCGAGTCGAAACCTTTGCTTTAACAAGACAAAGGTGAGAAAAACCCCGCGAAACCCGACGCTGTGAACAAGCCTAACATATGCACCGCGTCTTCCCGGATCCGTGTAATTCCTTGTCTTTTGTGGAGCAGAAAGTAATACGTATGAAAGTTTAATGTCAATCCCGGGCTGCTGGAAATGTAAGGTTTTGCCAGAGAACGTCTTGAGTATTGTTACCGTTTGCAGCGGATGTATAATTCATGTCGGAGCGCGGCTGTGCGAGGTTAGAGGAGACACGGGGTCCTTGTTACTCGGAGGAAGACTGGACGCCGTTATGTCGGATCAGGTCAGAGGGGCGGCGAACGCACCATCAGGACGGGAGCCGTATGTCGGGGTGAGGGAGGACACCCACAGCCCCAGCCTCGGCTCGATGGGAGACGATGGGACCGAGCGGTGAGAGAGCAGGGAGCTGTGGTAAAGCGGGGCGGTTTTATTTCATCCAGGGCCAGGTTTTGGGGATGGTTTTGTGCTCGAGGCCAGACATGAGTCCAACGCTTTAGAGACAGAGTCTTTAACAGCATCAGAACTGAACCAGGACTGAACCAGGACTGAACCAGGACTGAACCAGGACTGAACCAGGACTAAAATAGGGCTGAACCAGGGCTAAACCAGGACTAAGTCAGATCTAAACCAGGTCCAAACCAGGACGAAAGCACATCTAAACCAGGTCGAAACCAGCTCTAAACCAGGACTAAAGCATCACTAGACCAGGAATAAATCGGGTCTAAACTAGGACTAAAACAGGTCTAAACCAGGAATAAATCAGGTCTAAACTAGGTCTAAAACAGGTCAAAACCAGGTCTAAACTAGGACTAAAACAGGTCTAAACCAGGTCTAAAGCAGGTCAAAACCAGCTCTAAACCAGGACTAAAGCAGCACTAGACCAGGAATAAACCAGAACTAAACCAGGACTAAAACGTGTCTAAACCAGGACTAAACCGTGTCAAAACCGGGACTAAACCAGGACTAAAACAGGTCTAAACCGGGACTAAACCGTGTTGAAACCAGGACTAAACCAGGAATAAAACGGGTCTAAACCGGGACTAAACCAGGACTAAAACGTGTCTAAACTGTGTCTAAACCAGGACTAAAACGGGCCGAAACCGTGTCAAAACCGGGAATAAACCAGTACTAAACCAGCACTAAGCGAGTAGTCCAACCGGTCATGGGCACTTTAACTTTGTCATCATATTGCACTTATGCTGAGGTCCTTCTCTCTCATGACCAGCAGTGAAAGCACGTGATCCCTGCATGTCGCCGTGGCAGTAATCGATGCTCTCCTCCGTGTTCTCGGTGTCGTGATTCCAGCGTCGGCCCACGATTGATGGCTCTGATCCCTCACCTCTGTTAATTCAGTCTTAAAGTGGACGGGCCGGTTCACTTTGGGGTTAATGGGGGCTTGATTTTCTGTCTGCGATCGGAAATGAGACGGCTCCATGGGCTGTTTACACGGTGACCCTCACAGATGTAGGACGTAATGTAGACGAGCGTTCAGTGCAGAAACTCTATCTGATCACACCAGAGGACAAATATATTTAGGCAGCGCCGCGGGAACAGGACTATGGATCAGGCACTTTACTGTAAATAAGGAGAAAGGTATAGATGAAGGTTAGACCAGACACGGACGAAGACGTGGAAGAAAAAAAGGAATATTTAATTAAAAGTGCACCGTGTTCCTTTTACTCACTTGAAGCATTGCTGTTTTCCATCGGTCGCTTTAGAATTATAAGGTTTATTATGTTTTATGGATATTTTTGAGGGAATTAGGTTTAATGTGAGACACTACAGGCGAAACTCATTTTTTTCAATCTTTGTTTTTTTTGGCCTCAACATATGGGCTTTCATGTTTAAACAACAAACTTGTCCAATCTGCTCTTAAAAATGTTTTATTCTTCCATTTACTCCACTTCATCCATAGATTTCTCTGGGACATTGTAACTTCAAAGGTCGTTTTCTTAAAATGCATTTTTCTTCCACAGAGACATAAAGATGAGCCTTAAAGTAGATCCTACACCAAACTGTACAATCTTGGACTCAACAAGATTTTGACGAAACGTACTGAAGGATTTTTTGATATCTAATTCTAAAACTGATTTATTGAGGTTTGAAGTAAAAAAATTAGGCAAAATTTGAATTTTTAGGACAATTTTCGGAAGAAATCCAAAATCCCCTCTGTGAAGTTTTTTGTAACTAATATGTGTAGAAAACTTAAATTTAGAAATTTAAACTTGTCCACTTTTCAGATTTGTGTCAGAAATATGTGTAATTTTGGCCGTTTTTAGACATAAAATGCCTCATTTCTATATGAAAACGTGACATGATGATTCACAAACGAGGAACTTGCTTTGGCTTAAGATGCAACATTTAACAATGAATAATAATAGAAAGGTAAAGAGTATAGGCGAGGCTAAAATAAGATAAAACAAGGGAATGCAAAATGAAATATGTGTAGAGTAAAAGTGAAATACAATATATATAAAGGACACGAGATCAGAACAATAGTGCAAAGTATTCTTCACATTATTAAAGTGTATACTGTGTTAAGTGTTATGAAGTGTTCATGAGTGAATGAACAGTCTAGGGAAAGTAATATCATCTGCATTAGGGCTGTCCTCGACTAAAGAAATTCTTGGTCGACTAAAGACCAGCCCCGTCAACCGATTAGTCACCTTAAAGGGGGTGTGTCAAAAATATATCAAAAGTATTTCCATTTATCTGAACCAAACTGCACTCGAAAGAACACAACTGTAGAGGAGTTCATGCAAAAACAACTATTTATTCGGAAAAGTACAAGGAGACGGTGTATTTATACAATAAGACTCTAGAATCTTTAGCAAACTCACTTCATATCTTCTCATAAATCATTTAATAATAATTTAATATAAATAAAATAGTTATTCGACTAATAATAATCTTGGTCGACTAAGATACCATCGACCGACTAATCGACTAAATGATCACAGCCCTAATCTGCATCTCCATGGAGACAAGGAGGTGCCGTACCCTCCACCAGCAAAGTGCACTTTCAAGATAAAACAAGAAATGTCACTCAACGGAGAAACTGTGACGCAGCGGTTTAAAAAAGGCAGAGTTTGAATAATAGACAAAACAAGGTTGTGCTTTATAAAAGATTCATATGAAATTCAAAACAAACAATATACAAATAACACAGACCTTCAGTAGAAATAATTAAAAACAACTGTAAAATGGACATTAAGCAACAAAGATATGCTGGTTTGACAATATTTATATGTATTTTATGTAACCATAGTAACTTTAAATCATCGGAGCCAAAGTTGATAGACCTCTGGCTTTTCTTTTTGTTATTTTCAATTTAGTGTTCTTAATGAAAAGAGCTTTCTTCAACACAATTAAAATTTATAATTGGCAATTATCACCTCTGCCGTATAGAATCCAATCACGATGAAACTCTGTAAAACAATAAATGCTAATTATAACAGCAGATCTATATTATACATTACACACATTTGTGCTTTATTGATTGAGTCTACAGTCTCAGTCTGACTTCAGCCGCCACAGCTGCCCCGGGGCGGACTGCGGGGTGTGACTGCCATTCTCAAGGTTTAATTCACCTAACAGTAAATATCAGAAAAAGCCTGTCCTCTGTGAAGTGAACACATCGTTCTGGAGGGAAATCGGTCCTTTGCTTATGACAATAATAAAAGCCTCTCAAAGCTCTACAAGTTTGTCGTTACAGAAGTTACGCCCAGACTTTCTTTTATTTAAAAATGCTCCTCAACATTCTGAGCTGAGAGGCGGAATTATTCACCTTATTCCGGAAGTTGCCTTACGCACTGCCGTCTTGTTTCCATTGTAGTTTACACGAGGCAGACGAGCTCAACAGAAAATACGTTCTACACGGACTAAAAAGCCTTTTTCAGGTCGCCCAGAAAATCGTTGCGTTGTGACTTGTTGCTCGTGTTCATTAAACATTTTACACAAATCAATCTACTTTATGTAACATTTTAGCGGTGAGACTTTTTCCTTGCGCGTCATTAGCTTTAACGGTTCAACGGTTTAACGGTTCTCGTGCGTTTAAAGCAAAAGTGCGTATCTGTGGCAAAAAGAGTGGGCGGGGCAGGGTGGAAAGGTGAATAAGCAGCGCAAACTGATAAAATGTGTTTCTTTGCTTTTCTTTGGACTACTTTTTGTCCGTGGAGCTTTTGTTTTGCTCAAAGTAACTTGATAAGGTAAAATGTCAACTGAAAGTAGTTTCTTCTCTGCCACTGTGCAGAGCTTTGTTAGCCTGTTAGCTAATGGCAGTTGGTGATAAAGGACACTTTTTGTCACTTTTAGATGCGTTTTTGTCGCTTGTAGTCAAGATTTTGTCGCTTTTAGATGCCTTTTTGTCGCTTGTAGTCAAGATTTTGTCGCTTTTAGATGCGCTTTTGTTGCTTGTAGTCACATTTTTGTCACTTTTAGATGCGTTTTTGTCACTTGTAGTCACGTTTGTCGCTTTTAGATGCGTTTTTGTCACTTGTAGCCACGTTTTTATTGCTTTTAGATGCGTTTTTGTCACTTGTAGTCACGTTTTTATTGCTTTTAGATGCGTTTTTGTCGCTATTGGTCACGTTTTTATTGCTTTTAGATGCGTTTTTGTCACTTGTAGTCACGTTTGTCGCTTTTAGATGCGTTTTTGTTGCTTGTAGCCACGTTTTTATTGCTTTTAGATGCATTTTTGTTGCCTGTAGTGATGTTTTGTTGCTATTATTCATTTTATTGCTTGTTTCAGAACCTGTTTTATCAAATCTAAATTAATATTTTGTTGTGGAGGTAATTATTGCACCATAAAATATTGCAGCCTTTGCGATTTATTATTGCGGTTTATTATGTCATTCAAATTTCGATATTATTTTGCAGCCCTAGTTTGAAACCTAACCTACAAGATCGAGGTTCACAGTGTACTCCTTTGAAAGTACAGTTACTTTCCCAGTTACCTCTGACAAGCACCAAATGAAAGAGTAACTTTAATAGAGCTGCACGGTTTAGGAAAAATATCTAATTGTGATTTTTCTGACCAGTGAGATTAAGATTAGATTTGCGATGTATGTTTTAATGATAGGATTCTTTGGTACCTTTAGTCTGGTTTTTGTCACGTTCAGTTGTGTTTGTCATATTTAAACACATCTTTGTCACTTTTTGTTGCGTCTTTGCTGTTTTTCGTCATGGTTTGGTGCAGTGAGTCGCGTTTGTTGTTGTTTCAGAACCTTGAACCGGTTTGTACAAATCCATACTACAGTGTACAGGACAGTTTTTATTCAAATCAAAGCAAGACATTTTGTTCTTTGTGGAAGAAATTAACTTTTGTGATTTGCTAATTGCATTCATTAAAATTGCGATTTGTGTCGATTTGGTTTAATTGTGCAGCTCTGGCCTTTAAGAGGTAAATAAAGTCATCTGCTCAGAGGCTTCAGAGGCTAAACAACAGGAGAAAAAGTGTGTTTGAACAGAGATTAAAGAGACAAACAGTGGATCACGATACCACCATTTCACAAAAATAGCAGATTGTCACAGGGACCAGCTCACCATTCGACGTTTATCCCTGTATCGCCCTGCCTTTTCTTCCCCCTCACATTCCCTTGCACATTTCCCTCACATTGCTTCGCCTCATGCCTCCCTCGAGTCCGGTCCCACCTGCTGTTTTAAACCATGTCCGCTTTTAGGCCCATGTCACACACAAGGGGCCGCGACTCTGCCTCCCCCTGCGCTCCGTCCACACCGCGCAGGGAGCAAACAAGTCGATCAATACCTTTAATGATCGTCTCCAGGGCCCGGCTTTTATAACGGCGCGAGGAAGGTGGCGGCCGCATGCGTTTCGAGCCTCGCCTTCGTCGGAGAGAACCTGCGATTTTTCTGCCGCGGCGGCTTTGATTAGGCCATCGGGGAGGACGTTCAAAGCGCGCAGGGGCAGGTGGTTTTTTCGTCCCCCGTGCAGCCCGTACGTCCCGGCGCTGGTGACGAGCGCAACAGAAAATACGTTCTACAAGGACTAAAAAGCTGTTTTCAATTGTTAGCTTGTTAGCTAATGGCAGTTGGAGATGAAGGACACTTTTTGTCTATTTTAGATTAGTTTTTGTTGCTTGAAGTCACAGTTTTGTCGATTTTATATGCGTTTTTGTTGATTTTAGATGCGTTTTTGTCGATTTTAGATGCGTTTTTGTCACTATTGGTCATGTTTTTGTCGCTTTTAGATGTTTTTGTTGCTTGTAGTCACAGTTTTGTCGATTTTAGATGCATTTTTGTCGCTATTGGTCATGTTTTTGTCGCTTTTAGATGTGTTTTTGTTGCTTGTAGTCACAGTTTTGTCGCTTTTAGATGCGTTTTTGTTGCTTGTGGTCACAGTTTTGTTGCTTTTAGATGCGTTTTTGTCAGTTGTAGTCACAGTTTTGTTGCTTTTAGATGTGTTTTTGTCAGTTGTAGTCACAGTTTTGTCGCTTTTAGATGCGTTTTTGTCGATTTTAGATGTGTTTTTGTCGCTATTGGTCACATTTTTGTCACTTTTAGATATGTTTTTGTTGCTTGTAGTCACAATTTTGTCGCTTTTAGATGTGTTTTTGTCGCTTGTGATCACGATTTTGTCGCTTTTTTGCTCCCCTGCGCTCCCTCCGCACCGCGCGGGGAGCAAACAAGTCGATCAATACCTTTTAACCTGTTAAGCCCGCCCATACCGATATCGGTATGGGTTCTGAGTGCGGCAGTGTTTTTGAATGTAAACAAGTCATAAAACGTAGCCAAGAGATTTTCTTTTAATTGCCCTTAATCCAATACATAACAACGTTGATAAAACTGCATTGTATTTGCCTGAAGTCACAAACGTGTCTGTTTTTAAGATATACAAGTATATTGTTATGAAGTTAATGAGTGACATTGATATCGGCAACACGCAAACCTCAACACAACACCACACGCGGTGTTTTTTCACCACTCCGACAAAATACGTGTCAAACAAAACTACAAAAACACAGCTTTCCAAAAATATATAACACAGCTGAGTCTGCTATCCCTCCGAATAAATAAGTCCCAAAACAATCACCGCGACAATGTTTACATTTCACTCGCCTGCGTGTGTCATTGTGTGTTCGTCACAGTTACGTCAGCAAATACAAAAACTTTTCACAACGAACGTAAAAACCTTTGCTTTCTTACCTTACCATCCTCATAATCCGTTTATTCTCGCTCCACAAATGCGATCCTTTAGCTCCGAGGCAGGTAAGCTAGTCCCGGGCAGTGACGAGCTGTCCATGCGCTCTCGTTCATACAGCGTTATCCGCCGTCACCGGGTCAAAATTAATTGGCACCCCGGTCAAAAAGGAAAGTGTGTTTACATTCTACATCGCGTAAGGATTCTTCCGGCATCTTGGACACACGTGTAGGCTCTTACGTCGATTGCGTATCTTTGTGCGTAAAAGTGAGCGGAGCAGCCTCACCTTTCGCGTGAGCAGCACTCGCGCAAAAACATCAGAATCAGCGTTTGTGACTTTATTTATTTAATTTTTTTTTACTTATATTTGCATAACTATGCTATCAAATCCACCAAAAGTCTTTGTTTACAACTATTTTGATTTTAAGTCTTTTGGCACAGTTGGTGCCAAAGTGTGCCAAACTGTGTCCGCCTAGTATTTTTCTTATAACAACCTTCATAAAAAGTGTATTCTTTGTTCTATTTCGATTTTGTCGCTTTTTTGCTCCCCTGCGCGCCCTCCGCACCGCGCGGGGAGCAAACAAGTCGATCAATACCTTTAATGATCGTCTCCAGCGCCCGGCTTTTATAACGGCGCGAGGAAGGTGGCGGCCGCATGCGTTTCGAGCCTCGCCTTCGTCGGAGAGAACCTGCGATTTTTCTGCCGTGGCGGCTTTGATTAGGCCATCGGGGAGGACGTTCAAAGCGCGCAGGGGCAGGTGGTTTTTTCGTCCCCCGTGCAGCCCGTACGTCCCGTTTGCGCTGGTGACGAGCGCAACAGAAAATACGTTCTACAAGGACTAAAAAGCCGTTTTCAATCCGCCCAGGAAATCGGTGCGTTGCTGACTTGTTGTTGCTTTATGTAACATTTTAGTGGTGAGACTTTTCCCTTGTGCGTCATTAGCTTTAACGGAGTTCTCGTGCGTTTAAAGCAAAAGTGCGTATCTGTGGCAAAAAGAGTGGGCGGGGCAGGGTGGAATAAGGTGAATAAGCAGCTCAAACTGATAAAATGTGTTTCTTTGCTTTTCTTTGGACTACTTTTTGTCCGTGGAGCTTTTGTTTTGCTTAAAGTAACTTGATAAGTTAAAATGTCAACTGAAAGTAGTTTCTTCTCTGCCACTGTGCAGAGCTTTGTTAGCTTGTTAGCTAATGGCAGTTGGAGATGAAGGAACTTTTTGTCGCTTTTAGATGCGTTTTTGTTGCTTGAAGTCACAGTTTTGTCGCTTTTAGATGTGTTTTTGTCAGTTGTAGTCACAGTTTTGTCGCTTTTCGATGCGTTTTTGTCAGTTGTCACAGTTTTGTCGATTTTAGATGCGTTTTTGTCGATTTTAGATGCGTTTTTGTTGCTTGAAGTCACAGTTTTGTCGATTTTTATATGCGTTTTTGTCGATTTTATATGCGTTTTTGTTGCTTGTAGTCAGTTAGTTTTGTTGCTTTTAGATGCGTTTTTGTCAGTTGTAGTCACAGTTTTGTCGATTTTAGATGCATTTTTCTTGCTTGAAGTCAGTTTTGTCGATTTTAGATGCGTTTTTGTCAATTTTAGATGCGTTTTTGTCGCTATTGGTCACGTTTTTGTCGCTTTTAGATGTGTTTTTGTTGCTTGTAGTCACAGTTTTGTCGCTTTTAGATGTGTTTTTGTTGCATGTGATCACGATTTTGTCGCTTTTTTGCTCCACTGCGCTCCCTCCGCACCGCACAAGTCGATCAATACCTTTAATGATCGTCTCCAGCGCCCGGCTTTTATAGCGCATGCGTTTCGAGCCTCGCCTTCGTCGGAGAGAACCCGCGATTTTTCTGCCGCGGCGGCTTTGATTAGGCCATCGGGGAGGACGTTCAGAGCGCACAGGGGCAGGTGGTTTTTTTCGTCCCTGTGCAGCCGCGTACGTCCCGGTTGTGCTGGTGACTCACTTTGACGCGGCAGCTGCGGTTTAAAAGCATGTATTTGTGAGGGAATGGCATGTAATCTGGTGTACTGTACTCGCCGTGCAGCTAAATGGGCGTCGCGTGGTGGATGGATGTGTGGTGCCACCGGGGCCGGTAATGATAAGGCGAGGAGCGAGGGAAATGGCCGTGTTTGATTGGAGACCGACAGCGGGGAAATAGCGCTGTATGTTTAAGAGGAATCGAGTTTGTTATCTGAGATTTCATTCACTCTTTTTTTTCTTGCTTTTTTGTTAGTTCTGTTCTTTCAACACATCTGCTTTCATGTGGAAACAACAAACGTGTCCAATCTAATCCTAAAAATGTTTTATTCTTCCATTGAATCCACTTCATCCATAGATTTCTCTGGGACATTGTAACTTCAAAGGTCGTTTTCTTAAAATACATTTTTCTCCCTCGAGACATAAAGATCAGCCTTAAAGTAGATCCCACACACAACAAAATGTACAATTTGGAACTCAACAAGGTTTTAACGAAGTGTACAGAAGGAATTTTTGACGTCTAATTTTAAATCTGATTTATTGACGTTTTAAGTAAAAAAACTGAGGTGAATTTGAATTTTTTTGACAATTTTCAGTCCAATCTAGTTTACTGAAAAACTAAATTTCAAATCCAAAGTCCGCTGTGTAATTTTTTTGTAACTAATATTTGTACAAAATGAACCAAGAAATTTAAACTTGGTGTCCATTTTTCAGATTGAAATGTCCCAAACATGTGCAATTTTGGCAGTTTTACGCTTAAAATGCCTCATTTCTACATGAAAACATGACATGATGAAAAACTTGTTTTTTTCTTACAATTATGTAATTAAACTACTGTAGAAATTTCAAATTGATATCTTTAAATTTTAATTTTTTTGGCTTGGCTTAATACAAAGAAATACAGTGAAAGACAAACAGCTATTTCACTAAATACTCAAATGTTGCCCCAAAAATGTACGAATTATGTCACCCTTTTCCATTTAAAGATTTTATTTTGAACATAGATAAACTTACATCTTTAGTAAACCGTTACAGGACATTGCTTTTCATTTAATAAATGATTCAGATTTATCAAAAAAGGAGCTGGAGTTGTAAATAGCTTCTTTCACATTTTTTTTATTTATCTGGTTTGCAAGGTCATCTTCTCTGCTCCTTCTCTCACACTCCATAAGTCCATAAATCATCACAGACTGGTTCAGAGCATTTCTGCCGTCAAATTGTGTTTATTGCAACTGCGTGCTTACATCAGCATGTCGGGGCAAGCTAGCTTTTGTTCATTTCCTGCCTGTAGATGAAGTGCTAACATCAAATCTTCAAAGTATAAATCAATTTAAAGCAGATCTAAGTAAATTTAGCGACAGAGCTCCCCCTGCAGCTCTTGCGAAAATACACTTCTTTTTTATTGAAACAAGAAAGTACAATCACATACAAAAACATTTCACGTTGCCAAATACAAAAAAAGAGCCTGGGTTTCTCAAGAGAGCTGTCTTTGGGTCGGTGTCGGTACATGTTGCAGCCCAGAGACAGCAGGGGGCGACGACAGCTGCTTTGAATGTCCCGAAAACACACATGCAACCACAACATGGACAAAGACTTTTAATGAGGTAAACATGTTACTTAGCCCTGCTTTAAAGGACCTGTACCTGATTTTTATTCTTGTTAAACAGGAAAAACAGAACTAGTCCATGTTTACCTTTTTTTTTGCATGTAATGAAGTTAAATCTGTGTTGTCCCAGCACAGATATATTGTAAATGCATCTACACGGGTGAAAATTATGAAAGTTTAACCTACGACAGAAATAGGAGGTGCGTCATTAGCATGCTACTGTTTGTTAGCTTTGCCGTGACGGTCCGTGACACTCTGGGCTCAGAAACTTGTGAAAAGTGCTTCTAAACTCATGGCGGTGAATATTTAGGATTCTGGGACTGCATTAGGAAAGTGAGCGATACATGTGACTGATTTAAAGACTTTAGCATGAACTTGTTTTGTTTTTCACGTTTCAAAACAGTAAAAATCAAGTACGGCACCTTTAAGTCCTAAAACATGAGACACCAGAATATATTTAAAGGCCAATAACAAACAAATAATGCATAATATGTGTCTTTTAAAGCTACTTTGGCTCTTACAGCATACATTGGGTGTAACAATTCACCTTTTTAAATGAAGATCAGTATTTTTCCTCTTTTTATCCGCTATATTGATGAGCACGCAGCAAAAAAACACATTTGCAGATGAGTTAAACATTCTTAATCACAGGATATTAAACTTATTTTACTACTTTTTAGTTTTTTTATAGTTGTCGAGAACCACACAGAGAGACTTAATGAACAATGCACAAAAAACTGGTACTGATCGTCTGAAAAAGAACAAAAGACTAATACGCAATGAAACAGTGACAATGCAAACTAGCTAGAGCTGGATTCGAACTGTCAAACTTCCAAAAATCCGACATTTTCTCTAACCTCCGAACCGCCGTTAATAAATGAACGATTCCTCTGCACGGATTCTGGCTTTTATTTTGAAAAGGACCTCAGTCTCACCTCGCATCTATAAATAATACCCGTTCACCTCTGCATCCTCGTCCCCTTCGGCTCCCACACACGACAGTCAGATTGCACGCCGCTGTTCGGAGTAAACAACAGATCTCACCGCACACACACACACACACACACACACACTCCGGATCCAGCCTCGGAGTGTCAATCACGGGGCAGGGCGGCGCTGTGGCTCCCCTCGTGCGAAGCGTTGGATGTTTGTGCCACAGACGGTCGCAGCGGCGGCTCGGTCTGTGCAGCGACAACAACATCCCGCCGTATGAAATGCAGCAGCGGAGACACGTCCAGGCCTGGAATCTCAATGAGGCGACGTGAGGACAAACGTGGCGGGTTTAACGGAGGCTTTGTGACTGTTCTTGGATATGCCTCTGTTATGGTTCTGTAGAGTTAAAGGGAACGTAAGTTATTGTGCCAGAGTGACTTTTTTGAGCTTTTAACCATGTTCTAACAATGTTCTGTCGTCATTGATGCTAGTTTGAGGAATCCTAGTTAGAGAATCCTCTCCCTTTGACCGTCAAAAACACTTCCTGCTGAATTCCCGCGATGACTGGCGTTTGACGTCACTTATCTGAGAATCTTCTGCTATTTTTAAGTCCTTAAGTGAGACACTGCAGGTGAATAGGAAAAAATCTTCAATTTAAAGATATTAATTGTAAACTTCTCCTGTAGTTTAATCACATAAATGTAAGAAAAAATGTGTTACAAGTTTTTCATTATGTCATGTTTTCATGTAGAAATAAGGAATTTTATGTGGAAAAAAACTGCAAAAAATACACATATCTGGGACATTTAAACTGAAATGTGGACAGAACCAGGTTTAAATTTCTTGGTTCATTTTGTAACATATTAGTTACAAAAAAAATTACAAAGGGGACTTTGAATAACTGAAAATTGGCTTAAAAATTCAAATTTCACCTTGTTTTTTTGACTTCCATCCATTTAAGAATTAGATATAAAAATATATATATATACTTCTGTACGTTTCGTCAAAATCTTGTTGAGTCCAGATTGTACAGTTTGGTGTAGGATCTACTTTAAGGCTGATCTTTATGTCTCGAGGGAGAAAAATGCATTTTAAGAAAACGGCCTTTCAGTTTTTACAATGTCCCAGAGAAATCTATGAATGAAGTGGATTAAATGAAACAATAAAATATTTTCGATTGGACAAGTTTGTTGTTTCCAATGAAAGTCGATATGTTGAGAGAGCAAACTGACCAAAAAACAAAAAAATTAAAAAAAAAAAAAAAAAAAAAAAAATTGCCAGTAGTGTCTCGCCTTAAATCATCCCCAGACTTGTTCTGAGCATTTCTGCTTCTAAACACGATAACTGCAACTGCTTGGCTACGTTAGCTTCATTGTAATTAACTTGTTTACAGCCAGTAGATGGCGCTTAAACTCAGTAAGTGCTGTAGGGAAACAACTGAGCTACAGATGTTCATTTTCTCTTTTGTAAACATTTTTCTTTTTTTAAAGTTCTAAAACACGAGAGGCTACATTTAAGGTACTCAAGAGCATGTTTAAAGGTTAATAACAATATGAAAATGCATGATATTTTTCCGTTAATATGCCTCGTTTGATGATGTCTTTGCATTTTTACATTTTGACCAAGTTCTGATTTAGTCCTGGGTTATCAAAACCTTTACAGAGTTTTTTGTTTTGTTTATTTATTAAGCCATTTTGTATGTTAGATATCGTTAAAGGAACCGTATGTAGCCTTTTACGGTTTTAAAATAGTAACTACAATCACATCTGAGCCTGTGCTGCCAGAGACACATCCAAGTGTTCGTCCTTCTCAGTTTGTGCTCTGGTCATGGCTCATGTTCAGGCTCATGAGCTGCAGACGCTGCTCTCATTCATGACTGGGCTGTAGGTTGTGACCGTTCAGATCAGAGAGACGACGCAAAGGTTTAAGGCCAGACACAAGAATAGTCTTTTGGTCAGTTTGCTCTCTCAACACATCGGCTTTCATGTGGAAACAACAAACTTGTCCAGTCTGCTCTTAAAGATGTTTTATTCTTCCAATTAATCCACTTCATCCATAGATTTCTCGAGGACATTTTAAATTTAAAGGCCATTTTCTTAAAATGCATTTTTCTCCCTCGGGACATAAAGATCAGCCTTAAAGTTAAATCCCACACTGTACAATCTTGGACTCAACAAGATTTTGACTGAACATACTGAGGGATTTGTTGATATCTAATTATAAGCCCGATTTATTAAAGTCTGAAAAATTAGGCAAAATTTGAATTTTAGGCCCATTTTCAGCCAGATCTTGTTTTCTCAAAAACTAAATAAGAAATCAAAAATCCTCTGTGTAATTTTTTTGTTTATGTGTACAAAATAAACCAAAAACCAGGTTCTGTCCATATTTCAGATTTAAATGCACCACATATGTGCAATTTTGGCCGTTCTTACACATAAAACGACTTATTTCTATATAAAACATTACAAAATGAAAAACTTGTACCGGTAATACATTGTTTCTTTACATTTATGTGAGTAAACTACAGGACAAGTTTACAATCTTTTAATTTAAGATTTGTCCCATTCACCTGCAGCGTCTCACCTTAAACACACTGGATGTTTGCTTTGAAACTGGCAACACAAATAAGAGACTCTTCTGGATTGAAGAATCGTCTTGAACCAAAATGACTAATTACAACATCAACAACTTGTCCATCATGTCTAATGTTTTAGCAACTAAGATGAAATCAGCATCACAATGTCCTCAGTAAAAGTTGAGGATGTTCACCTCGTATCGGGACACAGATAAGTCCTGTTTATGAAATTTAAAATCTAAATCTTACACACGGTTCCTTTAACATTGTGCAAACCATTACTGCAGCTGCTTTGCTTCACCTGAAGATCCATTTCAAAAACTGAGCTCTGTCCTAGTGTTCGCCCTTTAACCTGAGCCTTTCTAGTTGTATTCCTGCACATTCTGCTGTTGTGTTGTTAGGCAAGACACTCAGTTACCTTCCTTCCAGTATCTATCTCTTCTAAGTATGAGTTTTAGAGTAGAGTATATAGTTCATTTTACCCTCCAGACCCTGCTGTCAGTGTCTCCGTCCTCGTCGTCTTTATCAGTGGTTCCCAACCTTTTTTGTCTCGAGTACCCCCTAACCTTTGTCTCACACTCAGGAGTACCCCTTAACTTGAGTTTCAGCAAAAATAAATGGTTTAGTCGTTGCATATTGTCAATTCTCACTATTATCTATACATTTTTTATTGATTTATGGTCCAATATACTACAAAACAAGATAAATTTACAACTAATGACACGTTTTAAATTGAGATTAAACTACATTTCATCTTCTTTTAAAATCTAAAACCATTCAAAGTGCCCCCTGGTAATTGCTCATGTACCCCTTGAGGTCCCCGTACCCCTGGTTGGGAAACACTGGTCTAAGAGTGTGCACTTTATACTTTATATTGTATTTTTATTACCATGTTTTATTTATCCTATTTTTATTGCATGCGCCTATTTCATTCATTCCTGTCCTAAACTATGTGTTGCAACATAAAAATTTCCCCATTGTGGGACAAATAAAGGATCTCTTATCTTATCTTATCTTTATGAGTGAAAAGGGTTTTGTTGCTTGGAAACTTAAAAGAAAAAAAAAAAAAAAGAGGTTAACACCATGCACCTTGATGTATGCAGCAGATATTACTCAAATTGGGTTAGATTGTGTCTTTTGTAAAACATGGAGGCTGGTCTTAGGCTCCGTGGAGGATGCCGGGGACTCTGGGACTTGTTGGAACATTTTTACACTGAATGGGGTCATGTTTCTTGGGGAGAGCTCTGGTTGTGTCCATCATCATTGAATTACACGCCCGCCGGGACTGTGCTCTCAGCTCCGCCAAAAGGTAAAGGAAGCATTAAAAAGTTTCAATCTTACACTGTTTTGGATTTGAGCGAGAAACGTGAGATTTCAACTCTGTCCAGATTTAAATGTTTTGGACAAAGAAAGTAATATATTTCTGCTGGGTATTACAAGAAAAGAATCACAATAGTTTTATTTTATTGATCTAGCACAGTTTTTGATTCAATTATTTGTGTGTGTCATATTAAAAACAAATAAAGATGGCTTCCAAAATACATTTTATGAACATAAATGTTGCAGACTTTTAATCTTTGCTATTTAACACAAAAATAATCACGTTTCTTCTTTGTACGTCTGAACTCTGCTCCAAACAGTGGTGGAAGAAGAGCTCAGTTTTATTGCTTAAATACAAATACATATTCTGAGAAGTATAAAGTATTTGTTATGGTTTGAAGTCGTCTGAATTGGCTGAAGAGCTGTTTTTTTAGCGTTGTCTATGGAGACATCTTGCCTGAAGGTGTAGATTTCAAATCTCGGCTTTGAGCAAATAAAAATAAATACAAAAAGTTTACTTTAAAATATGAATCACTTCTCAGCAAAATTCTTTATCAACATTGAGTTACTTCATTTGATGCTTATTACAAATTTATCTTACACAGCAAAAAATGTAAATCTATCCAAGCTTAAAATGGCTTGAATTTATTATTTTTATCTGGATTTGAGAAGTTTTGACTCAGTGAGATTTAATTGCTGATGTGATGCAGGATATTTCACAGTTTTCAAAGTATTTCTGGCTGATAATGCTGATAATTTTGCTTAAAATAAGAAAATACATTTGTCAGTGGTAAGTCAAATGATCTTAACCCACTGACAGATAATTTGGATTGAAATAAGAAATAATGTGTTGAAACAAGTCAGAAATGGTTTGAAACAAGTAAAATAATCTAGTTCCATCAAAAAACAAAACAAAAAAAAAAACACGTTCCGACGCTTGATTTCTAACTTCTACTGTCGATGTAATGAATTTTAACAAAACTAAATCGAGGATAAAACCAGGACAAACGTGAACGCGGCTGAAGTTTGTCGGAGTCGGAGCAGAATGTGCAGAGGCCGCCGCGTGCGACATCGGCACGCGGACCGTCATTTGTTTGTCTTGAGTTTGGCGGTGACTTCATTTATCACGCCGGTGCCAGGATCCAGTCAATGGCTTTTCAATTGTTCAGTTTCTCGCTCAGTTCGATTTTAACTCTCCGCGGCTAAATGCCCTTTTGTTTTGTTTGTGGGACAAATATGATTGATTACTGTATTGAGCGTCCTCTGCATGTGTAATGAGAAAGTGGCTGGAAATTAGTCCCATCAAACCGACCCCATCTGAATTTGTAAACTGTGATTTATTAAAACGTGGAAAATGTTTGTGTTCGAGCATGTTTCAATTCACTCTATGGTTTATTTGACATATTTATCGACTTTTGGGGACGGTACACTTTCGATTTAATTAATGAATAATGAAAAAAGAATGAATTATAACCTAATTTAGGAGCAGGAAGTAGAAAGACATAGGCTGCGGTTCCATGCACACTCAAAATCTGTTTATTATCACTTTTTGGAGTTATATGATTAATAAAATGACATGTAAATGGCTAACTCTGATGTGAGTGATCTGATTTATTTCTGATTATGGTTCCTTTGATTTCTCACATCAGATTTTGCAGTTTCCATGTCATTTAAATAATCTAAATGGTCCAGAAAGAATATTAATAAGATGTTGGTGTGAATGTGAACATTTGATGCAATACATGACATTTGTGAGAAAAAAGAACCACCACAATTGTACAATTATTGACACGCTGACCAAAAAACAATTAAAATTTCATTGTAATAATAATAATAATAGATTATCACCGTTCTTCTAAGTGAATGGCTTGATGACATCAATTGCAGGTTAAATCAAACATAAATAATGTGAAAAATACATAACATGTTCTTATTTAACAAGAAATGGAGAAAATGTGAGACACTGCGTTCTCTTTTGTTCTCTTTTGTCTAATTACTTCGCCCTATTCACTTTATTCCGGGAGTGAGCGCCGCCATCTTTTTTCTGTTGTATTAGTTTACATGGGGCAGAGCTCAACAGAAAATAAGTTCTACACAGACTGCAAAGCCTGTCTCCCAATAAGGAGATCGTGGGCGGAGTTTGCATGTTCCGTGTTACCGTGGGTTCTCTCCGGCTCCTCCCACCGTCCAAACTCATGCATGTGTTCAGGTTAATTGGCAACTCTTAATTTCCCAGAGTAATAATTGTGAGTGAATGATTGTCCATGTCCATGTCTCTATGAAACTAATTTCCAATATGGTGCAGCCCGCGACCCCTAACAGGAGCAAGCGGTAGAGAATGAATGAATGAAAAGAGATCGCGCTGTTTATGTTTAGCCTGTCAAACATTCCAGTTCCATGGTGCACTTTAACCCTCCCGATCCTGCATCTGTATCTAAAATGTCTCTCGGTTCTGTTTGTCTTTGACTCGGGTCCAGCCTCAGACGAGCGCTCGATGTTGCGTGATCCTCGCTGGGCTGAAAACCCCTCGTCTGCTTCACGCTCAGTTAGCGGACGCAGATAAAAGCTTTTCGACGACACTTTTCGCTGGTCACGACGGCCGCGACTTTCTCTCCAAAACACTCTCCGCGTCGATGGGTTCTGGTTTGACTGAATATTCCAGCTGGTGTAAACAGACTGGGACACATTTAATGAACCCGTGACAGTGGAGTCAGAGGCTTTTTCCTGTCTGATGTGCAGTTCTGTTTTAATTTTAATGTTGCGCTGACTTTTCTGGTCGTTTATTTGCTGGTCTTTGTGGAAATGTTATAGATCCTCTGTTCTGAACGGAGGAAACTGAGAAAATTATGTAGACTGTAACTGTAACTTTCAAAAATGACCTGGTTTCAGATTTAAATACTAATGGGTTTAATAGTTATAATCCCCAATAAAAGCTACATTTTTTAATTTACTGTGTATAAATGTCAGTCTTTTACAAATAATAGGAAAAAAAACAATGTTTTTTAGACTTATGTCTGTCATAATCTCAAAATGCAGTAAAATCCTGTTAAAGCTGGGGTAGCTGACTTATTGTTTGTGAATGTGTATTGTTTTTTTTTCCCTCCAAAGAGTTTATTGTAAAAGCAGCACTTTATGACCTTTGTGCGCCGTCTGCATCTAATAATAAAGCATTTTATGTCTCTTAAACCTGGAAATCAGAGCTGAAGGCTGTGCTCTGATTGGCTCTGTTTGGGGCAGTAGCACGAGTCCAGAGCAGCATAAAGCTGCGTGTGCGCCGAAAAGGAATGTTTTTTGTGAGAGCGAGGAACAGGTTAGACACATTAAAATACCTACTTTTGGTTATGCTGTGAGAAAAATAGCTTTAAATATGTGTAACTTACAAAACTACCTTTTATTTACTGTATTTTTTACATATATTTTGTGATATTCTGAGATCAGTCACATTTTCTCCAATTAAATCACACGTTCCACTTCACTTTTAGCTCAGTTTTGGTATTTAGAATTTTTTGTTGACAATTTTCAAAGGATCTATTGCTTTCCTTGCATTTATTCACAGCATGAACTTAGACAAACAGGCAAAACTATTGTGCCATGAGTTACAAGTCAGATCTGTGGAGAATCAGAAAATTTATAGTGTCCCATTCATTTTCTATTATTAATATAATTAGTATTAACAATATATATAACTTAAAATACTTAAATGTAATTGGTGATTTGCAGTTTTCCAATAAATCTGATTTGTAATAAGGAAACAATGTGCGCTGAAACCAATTAAAAGCAATAAGTAAATGCATTATTATTAATATTGAAAACAAAATGTATTAGCCAAATCAAAAGGTAATTAAACACTTAAAACTAGAAATATTCTCCCTAAAAAACAATCTATGG
The DNA here is from genome assembly GCA_019453435.1 of Rhinogobius similis. Taxonomy (NCBI): domain Eukaryota; kingdom Metazoa; phylum Chordata; class Actinopteri; order Gobiiformes; family Gobiidae; genus Rhinogobius; species Rhinogobius similis. The sequence goes on from CM033626.1 coordinate 34,719,171, forward strand.
CTCAATACATTGATTGATTTTCCAGCTAGAATAAAAATAGACTAAGTAACTACTTAAATAGAGGTTAGGAGCTAGGATATTCATTAATGCTCTCGAAATAATTGACAAAAAAAATCAGATTTGTCAGTAAATAAAACAGCTTTTCCTGGAATACAAATTTTAATCCACCAGAAATAACAAATAGTCTGAATATATACATGTAAAGTCACAGAAAATACTGAAAAGGGTTTGCTAAACATGACTTTTGACTACATGTTTATCAAACCGTTCTTTTTGAGCACAAGCAGGAGGCCGAGGTGTTGGTCTGATCAGTATCGACGCTGTATAATTGGAGCAGACGAGGACGGGCCGTATCTCGCTGCACATGAATATTTGATCAAGTCTAAGCGTTTATTAGGGCCGTCTCAGTCTCCCGAGAGTAAAACACATCAAACTGTGTGATAAATACACTGCAGAGGGAGACAGACTCAAGATTTTACATTACATTTAATTCCCACTTCAGTATAAATGTATAAATTACACTTTTAACGAAGGACCTTGATGTTTTTGCGATATATTTAGTCCGTTATTGCATCAGCCAACATTGAGATATCAATACTTATAATATATTGAGCAGCCATACAACAAATTACTCTTTTTGCCTGTTTCAGTACCATAAACATTAAGGTTAACGAAAAAATATTTTGCATTTTTATATTGTTCTTAGCCTTTAAACATGCTCTTGAGTCCCCTAATTTGCCATCTCATGTTCTGAAACAAACAAAAAAAGGTTTATTATTGAATAATTAGTGTTTATTTCTCAACAGTCTTGAAAGACACTTAGTGAATCCAACCAGTAGATGACGCCAAGCATTTAGCTATGTGTAACACATTTTCTTTATGAAGCTAGCAGCAGCAGTTGTCGTGTTTAGACGGAAGAAATGCTGGTCTGGTGATGATTTAAGGACTTAAAACAACAGAAAAGTCTGAGATAAATTGCATAGATTATCTTAAAATGTGTCCCAGAACCAGGAAATTCATCAGGAAGTGTGTTTGACGATCGGCGGGGGGAGGATTTTCTAATGAACATTCCTAAAAATAACTGAATGCAGCTGAATGACTGTCACTGTAGCAGAATATGTGTCCTTTAAGTTCTAAAACATGACATGCCAAATTAAAGGTACAAGAGCATATTTGAAGACCAATAGCCGTAAGAATTAATACATAATAGTGTCCTTTGATGTTTTATATGCGGACTGTGAACCAAATCTTTGAAACCTGAACTGCAAATCTAAAGGTAATGTAAGTAAAAATAATTTGATATTCCCAAACGGTTGAGCCTTATTTCATTCCGTCTAAAGCCATCTCCGCCGCTGCCTGACGGGCCAATGACTCACCGAGCCTCAGACTGCGGGGGTCAAGGTTAACGGGACCCTGAACGCATCGTCCCAGTATTTATGTTCACTTAAACGCACCCAACGCGGCGCCGGAAAAGATTAAAATCGCTACAGCGGTCATAGTGTTTTAATAGTTGTTGGGGACATGCGCGCCGCTCCTCTCGCGCTATAAATAAAGTGTAGAATATGGGTCAGTAACGGCAGTCGGAACGATGTGTGTTATTAAACGTACCGGTCTCCACGTACAGTATAAATCAGGCTTAAATGAGCTCGCTGACAGAGGCAACGCTATATTTTTCTGCTATTAAAACGGGCCGTCTATGTAAATATAGTTATGTGCTTTGTTCCTCTGCCACAAAATGAGTTCAGTGTGATTAATATAAGAAGAGCAGCGAAGTTTGCATGTATTATTTTAAGGCAAATCGCATGCATACAAGGCCATTGTAATCCAGGATGTTTTGTCTGTGTCTCCGAGCTTGGCCCCAGTGGAATAAGGTTTTGTCAGTGCAAAGAGTAATGGTTTTATATGAAGTAACTAATGCTAAAGTCATTGGTGCTGAAAAGCCATGGTTCATATAGTTTTAACTGTGCCAAGGACGATAGGAATATGGCCAAAGTTTATTATGTTATTTTTTATTATTGTTTGTTTCCCTTTAAACACATGCTCTTGAGTTCTTTTACTTCGGCATCTCATGATTTATAACTTAAAATAATGCGTGTATTGAAAAGCACACATGACTTTCCAACAGCAAGGTGTTCCCTCTGCAGGATTCGGTGTTAGCGCTCCATCTGTTGGTAGCAGAGGGGATAGCTAGCTATTAGCAACAACCAGAAATGCTAATACAAGCACACAGTTGCTATGAACACAATTTGAAGGAAGAAATGCTGAAAAATGGCACAGGAGACCTCCGTATTTTTACCTTTGACTTCACAAATCTTGGAAATTAGGAACTGGGTTATGAACTAGGTATTTTGTGAGGCTCTGAGAAGGAACAGCAAAGATGACCTGGTAAACAGACTTCATATAACAAGAGCAAATTAAGCTACATTCAGCTCCAGTTAACGTCCTTTTTTCTACAATGAAGTTCTGCCGTGACTCGGTTAGCTTACCTGCTACAAAGCCATAAACTTAACCAAATTAACTGTTCCTAAACCTAACCCTAATCTTATCCTAATTGTGAGAAAATATATCGTAAAACATACATTTTTGCTAGCATATCCACCAATGCAGCATGGCGGTCGTATGGCATAAAAAATGTTGAGCCTCCAGGTGTGTTTTTGATGAAGGAACAACATTATAACATTGTAAAGTCAATTTTGCAAACTATCTGCCCTTTAAATAGACATTTGGAGCTTCTTGTTTCTGCTTAAAGTCATTAAATGGTAATCCAGTAAGTGCTTCTCCATGTTTTTAAGTTATAATAATGTCTTACATTTGTATTAAGCTCTACACTCATTACTAATTCACTCCAAACTCAGTGGTGGTGCCTTGAATTGAACTGACGAAAGTAAAGCTGCTGTCTGTGTCGTGGTCCCCTCAGGTCACCCTCACTCACCATTCACTCTCCACATTCAGACGTGGATGAAGATTTTGTTGTCAGGGTTTTGCAGAAAGCCTTTAAACTAGATCAAAACATCTGCAGAATCTTCAGATAAAAATCCTACCATAAAAGTGTCCTGGACGGCCTTTAGACTGTTGTTATATCACAGCTCCCATTAAACCAGTCTGTCGTCTATCTCCACCGGCCAAAACCCAGAGACACGCTGGTAGTTTGGCCGATGATCAAATCTAACTACTCTGAGCTTTAAAACTTTCACTCCAGCTCACACTCGAATGCTGTGATGAATATTTTAGTGTGAAGTAAACAAGTGATGTCGGATTAGTCAATAAAGAAGAACCATGGATTTAATTACTACAAGAAATACCGCATTTCATACGGATCACTGCAGGGAAACCAGGAAACCAAGACTAAAGCAGGTCTGAACCAGGTCTAAACAGAGATCGAATTCAAGACTAAACCAGGTCTAACCCAGGACTGAACCAAGCTCTAAACCAGGACTGAACCAGGCTCTAAACCAGGACTGAACCAGGCTCTAAACCAGGACTGAACAAGGCTCTAACTCTAAACCAGGACTGAACCAGGCTCCTAACCAGGACTGAACCAGGCTCTAAACCAGGACTGAACCAGGCTCTAAACCAGGACTGAACCAGGCTCTAAACCAGGACTGAACCAGGCTCTAAACCAGGACTGAACAAGGCTCTAACTCTAAACCAGGACTGAACCAGGCTCCTAACCAGGACTGAACCAGGCTCTAAACCAGGACTGAACAAGGCTCTAAACCAGATCTAAGCCAGGACTAAACAAGGTCTACTGTACAATGTATAAACCAGGGCTAATCCAGGACTAAAGTAGGACTGAACTAGGTCTAAATCAGGTCTAACACAGTGGTAAACTAGGTCTAAGCCAAGACTGAACCAGGGCGAAAAACCAGGACAAAACAAGGTCTATCCCTGAACTAAACCAGGGCTAAACTAGGTTGAAAGCAGGTCCAACCCATGACTAAACCAGGTCTAATTCAGGACTAAAATATGTCTAAACCAGGACTAAATTAGGTAAAAACCATGTCAAACCAGGGACTGAACCAGGTCAAAAAACAGGACAAAACAAGGTCTAACTCTGAACTAAACCAGGACTGAACCAGGTCCAAGCAAAGATTCAAAATAGAATCTACTGTAGTTTCATTCACACATAAAAAATGAGATATTATTTCACACAATCCCTTAAAAGCCAGGACTGAACCTGAACTAACCCAGGACTAAACCAGGTCTGTCCTATGACTCAGTGGTTCTCAACCTTTTTTGCCTCGAGTACGCCCTGAGGTTTGTTTCACACTCTGAGTGCCCCTTAACTTAGTTTCAGGCAAATAAATGGGTTTACTAGTCAAATATAGTCAATAATTACTACTAAATTTATTGCTTTACATTTATGGTCCAAGACACTCCATAATGTGCTAAATTTACAACTAATTACACTTTTTCATTCAGATAAAAGTACATTTCATTCAGTCTCGTGGTGTGGAGCTGAATCGTATTGTGTGGACCACAGAAAGACACAACTAGACCTGTAGCTGTCACTCAAACATGTTCAGTGCTGCTAAACATTTCTGTGCCCCAATCAGAAATACTCCGTGGTGCCCCCTTCCCAACCCTCTTCAAACGTGTAAAAATATAAATTGGTTTGATGTTTTTTCATATATATTTAATTTTATATTGTATGAATCACAATCCCAAAGGTCCTCCTTCAATAAGTTTTCAACAAAAATCCTATAATTTCCTGAATTGTAGTGCACTTCAAATATAACATTTTTAGCAGCTCATCACAGTTTATTATGAGCCCCCACAGTCCCTAAATGTCCCTGCTCCGTCCCTGTTTTAGCCTCACACGCAGTGCTTCTCCTGCTCTTCTGCGGGACAGATCGAAGCTCTAGACCAGGGGTGTCCAAACTTTTTCCATCGAGAGCCACATATTGAAATATAGACCAAGCGGAGGGCCACAAATCAATCGCGAAACATTAAAAAAAATCTGCGTTTATCTGATGTTTTATGTACCACCACATCTACATTCAGTCTCAGTGCCTTAATATCAGGTCTGTATTGAACCAAAATGTTAGTTATTTAGGTTGGAATTGTAGAAAATCTGAAATGTGCTGTAAATAGTACTTATCAGGACAATGTGGGCCAGTTCACCAGGAAGCCTAAGGGCCAAGAAAAATTGGTCTGAGGGCCGCATTTTTTGGAGTTTGGACATGCCTGCTTTAGAGCCTTGATTTTCAACCAGTGCGCCGGGGAACACTAGTGTACCTTGAGGTTTTGCCAGGTGTGCCGTGAAAAAATGTCCAGTTTGAGTTAACAGATTCACAATACGGATATAATTGACTAATTTACTATTTTGGAGGGTCAAAAACAAGCACAGAGCCATCACTATTTCCAATATGAAAGAACAAGACAGCAGCCCAAACATTATTTACCATATTTTTTAACTAAATGCTCTGATTAAGTAATGTTTTGGTATTAGGTGGTTTGCCATGGTATCATTTAAAGCCCAAAAATGTGCCGCAACTCAAAAAAGGTTGAAAAACACTGCTCTAGAGAACGCTACAGGCTGCAAACTATAGACGCTTTCTGTTGTATTTATAAAAACTTGATTTAGACATTTGTGTGCGCACGAAGCCCAGCGGCCAATTGAAACAAGCGGAGGAGACATCGTCTGGGCTAAAACTTTCATCTTTTCTGAAGAGAGAGATGCACAAACAAAGGCAGCAGCGAGGCATATGTGATATTTCTGCCTGAACATCAAATGTATAAAGCAAAATGCAGACATTTTACTTTTACATTTACATCCAAAGCTGAAGCGCACCAAACATAAATCTTCGCACTCCCCTTTTCCTCTGGTGTCTGACTTCCTCATTTGTTTGGACACAGAACCAAATGCAGTTTTCCTCTGATTAAATCCACACTGGAACCATCTCCAACTTCTTCATAGCAAAAAAATGTATATCTAATCTATCTTAGAATTACTTGAATTTATCAATTTTATCTGGATTTGATACGTTTTGACTCGATGAGATTGATTTGCTGAAGTGATGCAGGTATTTTTTGACCGATCATGAGATAATTTAGCTTAAAATAAGACAATTAGTTGCCAGTGGGGGAAGTAAAATCATCTTACGCCTGAATTCCACATCATGCATCTCCGCTCCGCTGCGCCGCAGTCCGCCTCCGATTTAGTGCTCAAACCCTCGCCTACTGGATGCAATTTGTCTCCGCAAGTCCGCACAGCGCAGGGCTGCGAAGTCCCGAGGAGCGGGACTTGTGGGACCCGCGAGAACTCGCGATCAGAAAGCGCTCCAAAAGTATTGGAAAGAAAACAAATGCAGATTAACTGAAAGTTTGTCGTTTGTGCAACTGCAATCGCTTTTTTCATCGTGTCAACGCGGCGCATGAATAGAGCATTAATAAAATGACAGCCTAAAACTGTACTTAAGACATTTACAACCATTTACATGTTTCGGGTGGTATTGATTGTAAACATTTGCCTTCTGGGTAACAAAAAGTTTAATGCACGTCATTAAGTCTGAGTTAAAAGCTTTAGTTTTGGAAACCCAGATGTAGTTCGTGTTCTCTTTCCTGTTTGGTGCGATCTAAACTGTGGGGCTTGATCCGGTCGGACTCTGGCGCAGAAGAAAATAGACTTCATCCGCAATTCTGTCGGAGAGCGGCGGAGGGCAGATGATCACATGACACTGTTTAACCAATGAAAAGTAATTAAACACAGACCCAAGATGGGTTTCAGGCGATGAAGCAACTAAACTAAACTAAACGTTTTGTTATTTGTGAAATAAATGATTGCATTTCCAAAAAAAAAAAAAAAAAAAAATTGCATCAATTAAAATTGCAATTTTGTGTGGATTTGGTTTAATTGTGCAGCTCTGGCCTATAAGAGGTAAATAAAGTCATCTGCTCAGAGGCTTCAGAGGCTAAACAACAGGAGAAAAAGTGTGTTTGAACAGACAGCTGCATTAAAGAGAGAAACAGTGAATCACGACACAACGATTTCACAAAAATAACAGATTGTCACAGGGACAGGCTCACGATTCGATTTTAATCACTCCCCAGTCTGTAATGTTGAATATCTACAGACTCACGCATAAATTCCAATTGAATCTGTCGTGCAATTTACTCCTGACACACAATGGACGTACTGTTATTTTAAAATGTTTTGATTTTATAACGTTTTTCAGCTCTTGTCATTACATTTATCTCCCAGAATAAGGCTTGGGTAGATTTAATTGGATGTCAAAGAACTGGCGCGTTGGTCGCTTCTACAGTTTAAGACATTGTCAGCAAACTTTCCATTTACTGAAGACGTAGATTTTGGGAAGAAGCATATTTTAGTCGTAAGGAATGAACCGACTCTTTTCTTTTAATAGCTGCCATATTTGATGATTTGGTAAAGCGAGCGCCCCGCAGAACATCTGTGTTGTGGGTTTGAGAGACAGTCTTGTTCATTAGGCCTCCACAGTGGCATCTGCTTAGGACGTTTCTCTTCACACTTTGTCAACGCTGCGTTCAAAAGCTGTTTTCATTAGTTTACTGTCGGCGTCAACAGCAAAGACAAACCAATGTGATCAGGATTCTGGGATTTAACGGCAAGAATAAAACATATCGGAGGTCGTGTTTAAAGCAAACCATTGTGTGCACGTGTTCAGCTTCAGACCAGTCCACTTTAGAGCTTTTGAGACTTTAGAGCGCTCTGGAACGGTTCTTATCAGTGCAGTTCTATGTATGCAAATGTTTTTTATTTTTAAGGAAAAATATTCCACATTTTTCATATTGTTATAAGGCTTTAAACATGCTCTTGAGTGCCGTCAATTTGCCATCTCATGTTTTAAAACAAAACAAAAAAGTTTCTTCATTCATCCAATAACTTGAAATTTTTTTTTTTTTATCAGTCACTATGAAATGACACTTACTGAGCCAGCAGATGGCGCCAGCGCTATATACAATCTGGTGAAATTAGCGCTGAAAAGACGTCATTGCGGGTCTTTTCAATTTTATAAAATTTTATTTAAAAAGTAAACTATTGGACATCAATTGTACAAAAATTCAAATTTCACCTCATTTTTTTGACTTAAAACTTCAATAAATCTGTTCTAGAATTTGATATAAAAAAAAATCCTACTGTACGTTTTGTCAAAATCTTGTTGAGTCCAAGACTGTAAAGTTTGTTGTGTGTAGGATCTATTTTAAGGCTGATCTTTATGTCCCTCGGAGATTAAAATGCATTTCATGAAAATAGCCTTTGAAGTAACAATGTCCCAGAGAAATCTATGGATGAAGTGGATTAAATGGAAGAATAAAACCTCTTTAGGAGCAGATTGGACACGTTTGTTGTTTCTACATGAAAGCAGAGAGCAAACTGACAGCCCGTAGTGTTCCGCCTTAAAAAAAAACATTATCACTCTTAACATACAGTAAAAGTAAGCTGCCATGGCCCTCCATTTACACCCCAGAATCACAAAAACAGTGAACAAACATCTGAAATCAGCCTTAAAGTTTTCATATCGTTGAATATGCACATCCCATCCCTAATCCACTCCCCAGCGAAACAGCGGAAACACGATTTATGTAACTTTCCTGGAGGGTTCGCCGTGCACTTGTCTCCGTGGAGGTGACGAAGCTAATCAGACTGTTACGATACATAAAAGTCAAAGTTATTTAAATCAGGCCGTGTACTTTTTGTCATCTAAGAATCATTAAAACGTGTTATTGCAGATTAAAATTCAGATTAAATGTAGCAGCTACCAGCAAATGATTTCACTTCAAGCTCAATTTCAGACCAATGACGCTTGGGCCCTTCATCTGTGTTTGCAATAAGCTGCTATTAGTGGCGTTCCCATAATCCTACTGCCTCGTGATTAAAATGATTGATCGTTTTCGGAGCGGAGAGAGTTTTTATTGAATTAAATCGTCGCCGCTTATCTGTCCAAATGAAGACGTTTAGGCTTTGTGGGTGGATTTCCGCGTGTTTGGCGTGAACGAGGAGCGGAGGATCGATGGAAGAGGCAGGGTCTGTATCGGGGAAAAGAGCGCGGCACAAAGGCGATATTGACGCCCGTCTTTATCTGCGAGGTTTGGTGAAGCTGAAATTAGGCACAATCGGAGGTAGTTTAGAGCGGTTGTGAGTAATGAGAGAATCACCGGGAGAGTGACTTGATAACTGCGCTTAAATAGAGGTGGAATAATGACAATTTGCGCCTTTCATTGTTGTAAGAATGGCGGTTTAGCGCATATTGATCGGGTTTTTGTGTTTAAGGCGACAGTTTCTTAAAAAAGTAGATCAAGTCAGTACTATAAACTGAAACAACAACAACACATTGAATCGAATACGCTTTACAATTTTGTGCATCATTTATTGATTGCAGACTAAAGCTGCACTCATTTATTTATCTATAAATTATTGACTAGTCAAATGATTTCGGTACAAATTTATAATAATTAAACCTTATTTTGCCTTAAAGCATTAACAAAGACTTAATTCATCAGGAACAAATAGTTTATTAAGCATGATTCAGGTTTAGTAACTATTGAATTAAGGTTAGGGTTGGATTATTATTATTATAGTTACTAATCCTGAATCATTCTTAACAAACTGTTAAGAATGCTTTATTAAGGCCAGAAAAAGTGTAGTTATTATAAAGTGTTACCATTATTTCCATTGTACGTTTATATGATTTAAATACGATAGCAACCAAATAAAGTCTGAAAGGGTCAAAGGTCAAATGTATTTATACAGCACATTTACAACATTGAGTGGTGCATAAAGTGCTCAGCCTCTATTAAAGGCCAGAGCAAAGAGGTGGGTGTTCAGTGAAGATTTCAAATTGTCAAGAGACCGTGCCGTTCTAATATTTAGTGGCAGACTGTTCCACGGCTTGGGAGCAGCCACAGAGAAGGCTCGGTCACCTCGAGTCTTAGGGCGAGGTCTTGGGACGTTTAAAAGGAACAGATTTATGGAGCTCATCTCTGGAGCCGGAAAATGTGGTGAATGAACGCTGCTAGATAAAGAATGTTTGGTAATATTGGTAAAAATCTGAACTTGTGTATTCTTTTCTTTGACATTTTGATTTAATAATGACACTGTTTTAGAGTACAAATAATGAATGAAGAAAAATATGTACATCATTTACATTTTTGCATTTATATTGCTATATGTTTTTGTTGTCAATACGTTCAATACGTTTGAGGAAAACATTCACATGTTACATTTTTTAAATTAGGGTCAGAGTCAGTGTTGGGGTTAGAGTTTATTATTGATTAACTTTAACATGTGTATATTTTTGATTGACATTCGTATGTAACATAAATTCCAAAATGTGAAATATGTACATTTTCCATAGACAAACTCATGCAGCATAATTTCCAAAGATGTAAAATGTGTATGTTTTCACAGACGTACTTATTGTACATATTTTGAGAAGAAAAATGTACAATAGCTGTGTAAATGGAATTACAAAAACATAAATTATGTTCGTATTCTTCTGGAGACTGGGCTGCATTGGCAGATCATTTGGCTTGAAGTCGTAAACGGTCTGAAACGAGTAAAATAATCAAGTTCCATCAACTAAATTGTCTAATTTAACTTCCATTTGGCTTGTTGATGTCAAGTTTTTTTCCTTCAGATAGAAATGTACTTTGGGCCTGATGTGCCTCATGGGCTGCAGCTGCCAAGGTCTGAATCGAGGTGTTTTCTGCATTTGACCAATTCATAAGTTTAAAACGGCGCAGTGATATTAATGGGGATTTCAACATGCAATTATGAACTGGATTATGGTTAATATCTCTGAAATAATTGGACCTAACCACATGAAGCAAATGTCTCTTATTCAACCGCAAAAATGTGTTTGTGTTTTTGTTTACATTTGAAAGGACATTACTAAGTTTGGATCAATCCCAAACAAATAATGATAAGGTTCAACATTTGTCAACATTTGAACGCTGTTACTTAATTCACACTTTCAAAAACCAAAGCTATAATCTTGTATCTGAGCGTTTTCATCTCCATTTAAAGCCTTCGCCGTGTGTCTGTCTCCCTCGCGAGGACAAGCTTGCGCTCCTAAATGAAATCTACACTTATTGGTTGATGTCATTTGGCAGTAATTGAGCTAACGACTGCTGCGGCCCGGTCTCGTGGCGTGCTATAATTAGAGGAGAATAGGAAAGCTGTGATTTTATCCGCGTTGTCACTCCGCTGTAATGAAAGCTATTATTCTTCTGCTTCCGTTATGATCCCCCCAAACTCCGAGCAGACGGAAGACGAGGAAATGCGCTAATGTTGGCTTTAGAGGAGTGTCGTCTTGGTGAACTGTTTCTGCGGGGATTGCACGAGATCACTGGCCTGTGAGAAGTAATGCATCGAAGCGAGAAACAGTTTGAAACAATTTAAAAGCACACTGTGTAACTTCACTGGTGGAGAGGTCTCACTAGAGATGTTATTGTTCTACTTGAAATGTTGCTTTTAACAAAAATAATTCTTGGATCTACAGTTATTTATTCATTCCACAGTCGGGAAATTCACATGTTGCAACGCCAACACTGCAAAAATGAATTTCTAGATGAGTTAAAATGTCTTGATTTCAGGATATTAATCTGAATTTCAGACGTTTTGACTCGTTAAGATCAGTGGAGACGATTTATGTGATGGAACTAGATTATTTGACTTGTTTCAAACCGTTTCTGACTTGTTTCAACACATTATTTCTTACTTCAATCCAAATTATCTGTCACTGGGTTAAGATCATTTTACTTACCCGACTGACAAATGTATTTTCTTATTTTAAGCAAAATTATTAGCATTTTCAGCCAGAAATACTTTGAAAACAGTGAAATATCCTGCATCACATCAGCAATTAAATCTCACTGAGTCAAAACTTCTCAAATCCAGATAAAAATGATAAATTCAAGCCATTTTAAACTTTACACATTTACATTTTTTGCTGTGCAGGAAGATAATTTGGACTGAAATAGGAAATAATGTATTGAAACAAGTCAGAAACGGTTTGAAACAAGTGAAATAATCTAGTTCCATCAAATAAATAATCTCCATTGATCTTAACGAGTCAAAACGTCTGAAATTCAGCTAAAATCAAGACATTTTAACTCATTTTTGAGCCCAGTCCAGTTTGTAGTTTAGGTAAACACCCAGGTACTTGGACCAAACAGGACCATTCAAGATCTAAACTAAGGCTACAAGTGTTCACCACAAAACACATGATCATACTTCACTTTACAACCACACTAACCTAACTTTTGCCACTGTACGTACGCTGATCCTGACCCGATGTGCGTTCGTTCTTGTTCCCAGGGCTGATCCGACTGCAGGAGCTCATCAAGGCCCCGTCGCGGTACAACATCCGGCTGAAGATTCGACAGCTCCCGGCCGACACCAAAGACGCCAAACCCCTGCTCAAGGAGATGAAGAGAGGAAAGGAGTTCCACATCATCTTCGACTGTGGGCACGAGATGGCGGCCGGGATTCTCCGACAGGTTTGTAAAATGGAGTTTATGGTGGAGGATGATGACTATGAGATGTGAATAGGCCTGTAATCCTGTTTTTTTTTTTTTAGTCGACTAACATTTAAAGGACTTATATAGCAAAAACTAGAAGATATGGAGTGAGTTTGCTGTAGATTTTGGAGTCTAACTTACTAAATACACTGTTTCGTTGTACTTTTCTGTATAACTTATTATTTTAGCATGAACTTGTTGTCTTTTCTGTGGAGCAGTGGTTCTTCCTCTCGAGTATCCCCTAAGGTTTGTTTCACACTCAGTACCAACTGGAGTTTCAGGAAAATAAATGGGTTTACAAGTCGAGTATTGAAAGTTTATTTTTTTCCATCTTTGTGACCGATGCCCTCTCCTGGGCCAAAGGTCATTTCACATCTGGGTCAGATAAGATCAAAGGCCCTCTGAGTCCCTCTTATTCACCTTATTCCGCCCCGCCCACTTTTCCCATTTTTTCCCACAGATACGCACTTTTGTTCTAAACTCACTTCCATTTAATGAGAACTCCGTTAAAGTTAATGGCGAATGAGGGAAAAGTCTCGCCGCTAAAATGTTACATAAAGTAGATTGATTTGTGTAAAATGTTTAATGAACACGAGCAACAACAAGTCAACAACGTACCAATTTCCTTGGCGTATGAAAACGGCTTTTTAGTCCGTGTAGAACTTATTTTCTGTTGAGCTTGTCTGCTCCGTGTAAACTACAACGGAAACAAGACGGCGCCGCGTACGGCAACTTCCGGAATAAGGTGAATAAACAACCTTCGCACGCAAGGACCTCCGTGATTGACATGTGTTTGTACGCCTTTGGTTCTTAGTAACATATGTTCTGTACTTTGAACTCCGTATGCACGCCTACTTTTACTTAATTAGCATAAAGGTATATCTGGTCTGTTCCTTTTGTTCGACCTTTGTGTGGAGCATCACCGAGGACGGGACGTGAAACACCCTGACGGATCAGTAAAGGCCTTTCTTATACCTACTACCTGGGTCCTGGTCCAAGTATAGTCAATTATTACTAATATATTCTTTTGTTTTAATTATACTTATGGTCCAAGATACTCCAAAAACCTGCTAAATTTACAACTAATGACACCTTTTTTACTCAGATAAAAGAACATTTCTTATTCATTTAAAACCTAAAACCGTTCCAAGTGCCCCCTGGTAATCCTCCACGTACCCCTTGGGTCCCCGTACCCCTGGTTGAGAAACACTGGTGTACAGGATGGTTTCTTAGTAATAAAGTAAAATTAAAAACCTGAAAAAATGGCTAAACTGGGGTAAAATGCGTAAAGATTTTTGCAGAATTTGAAACATTTTTTATCTTAACTGCATTTTAGTTAAACGTGTAGTCCAACCTGTCCGAGGCACTTTAAGCATATATTTTAGCGTACACTTTATATTAGCCACTAGCATCCCAGCGTGCACAGTCCATGTAAGTATGTTTTCTCGACACGTCACCATTTTGCCGCGAATCAGTCCATTTGTGACCATTAATCCTCACCATGTCACTTCAAAAGACCAGTCGATTCATTACATTAAAGCAATATTTATTTCCCAGCCCACCCAGTCTCGTTTGCGTCAGTCAGTCCTTCCCCGCTAATCCCGAAGGAGTTAATTTAGCTTGATGTGGTCACGGCTCCGCACAAATGCCACGCTTATTTAGAGAAAAGATTTAGAGGATGAGCCGGTTGGAACCTGCTTTCCATCGCCCGGAGGAGCTGTCAGCACAATCTATCCTATTAGCCCGAGTTTCTCCCCCTCGACGCGCAGAATGTACAAACACGCTACATATCGTTAGCATCGCATGGTATTAGCGCATTACCGGTGATTTATGAAGGCGCCGGGTCAGAGGAGAGACCGTCCGGGGCCCGGAAGGCACGAGGCTGGTGTGAACGCGGGGCCTGTGGATGTGAGGGAGGGGAGAGAGGGGGAGAAAAGGGGGGAGGAGAGAGACGGAGGCCAGGAAAGATGGAGAAACTGCCCTATTCCGACTGGATTCGTTTTACATATGGACCGTAGGTGAGTTTTAATGATTACGAAAGTCATCTGTGTTTCTAGTCTGGTGGGAATCGCCCAGTCGTCCGTAAAAATGTCTGTAAAAATTCCCCTAAATTACTGTAATTAATCAAACTCAAGGCTCCTCAGGTAATTCTGGGTAAATATTTGTTATTTGTGCTGTTTTTGGTTCATATGTTCAAGCTAATATTGTTTCAAAATGTCTTAACGTTCCATTTTAGGTCTATGTCTGAACTTAATTAAGGTGAGACACTAAATTTAAAGATATCAAATGTAAACTCCTTCTGTAGTTTACTCACATAAATGTAATAAAGAAATATATTACAAGTTTTTCATGTTATGTTTTCACTAAAGCATTTTATGTGTAAAAATGGCCGAAAATACTCATATTTGGGATGTTTCAATCTGAAAAATGGACAAAATCAGGTTTAAATTTCTTGTGTACACATATTAGTTCAGACAGTAATCGTTTGTGCTACATTTTGTTTAATCGTGATAGTCGCCAACAAAGATAATCGCCATTTTGTCACCAGATTGTGCAGAAAAAAGCAACTTACCCTTTATGTTCTCTTCTAGATCGTTTTTGTTTGAAGTACAAATATGTCAGAAGTTATTTATAATGAGAAAGTAACGTCTTTATAAGTCACATTTTCAAACTGTCAGCAGTTTTAATAACTATCGTGATATTATTTTGGCCATGATATTCGTGACAAAGTTTCAATATCGTCTCATGCCTACGCTCTAGTCACAGATGATGTTTGAATTTCCCTGAGATCCTGAGTTTAAACTAATCCTGTGCGACTAGACTTAACTTAACTTAACTTAACTAGACGTAAGACTTAATGCGAAATCACAGCTGAGACTTCCTGACACACGACACGGAAAATGCACATGACTACTTTAGCCCTTTTATAACTATAGTAATTCCAAGACACAGCCCTTTCATTTTAAACTCCTCCGCGTCCCGCTGAACTAGACCTCGGTCGTTTTCCATTCCTCCCAAAGTCATGTGTTATTAAACTGTGTCTGTAATAAGAAAGACTATTAGCCCATCTGCATCTGGGGCCCTCCTCTAAAACCCGATCAAATATTAAAGAGCGCATGAAGGATTGGAGCGGGACGAGGACCAGGGCTCGCGCTGGGTTTAATCAGTGTCGAGCGGGAGATTCAGAGGAAGGTCACAGACTGCAGTCGTTTATAATGTCCAGGAGAAGCCCCGACGATGGGGCCAATCGCAGCAGCTCGGGATGGGGCAGGTGGCCCACACGGAGCAGGACGGGGGGGTAATGGGTTTGTTGAGTTGTTGAAGTTGTGTTTTAATGTTATTCCACGTGATAGTCGGATAGTCCAGTGATTGGACAAATACGACCGGTTAGAGCAGGGCTGTGCAACGTAAGGCCCGGGAGCCAAATCGGGCCCGCCAAGGGTACATGGTCCGGCCCTCAACCCAACTGTAAAAAATATAAACAAAATGTATCTATGTTAATGGTTCAGTCCTGGTTTAGGCTTGGTTTAGACCTGGTTTAGTCCTAGTTTTGACCTGGTTTAGTCTTGGTTTAGTCCTAGTTTAAACCTCTTTAGACCTCGCCACTCCTCATTTGTCTACAGCAGTGTTTCCCAACCAGAGGTACGAGGACCCCTTGGTGTACGTGAACAAATACCAAGGGTACTTAGAATCGTTTAGGTTTTAAATGATAAATGTTAAAAGATGAAATGTACAGTGATCCCTCGTTTATCGCGGGAGTTGCGTTCCAAAAATAACACGCGAAAAGTGAAATCCGTGAAGTAGTCAGCTTTATTTTTTATTATTTTACAATGCAATACTGAACAATGGAATAAAACCAAAAATCAAAACCTGTTTTAAAGCCCAAAATTTGTTTAAAACAATAATTTTAATATAGTAATACAAGGTTGGAAACAGTCGTATTTCACAGTCTGTGCCTCTTCGTCCTGACTCCGCTCCGCTGTAGCCTCTGTTTCTACTGAAGGCGCACGAGTCTTTAGTTGTTGGCGCTCTTTCTTTTTCTGAGCAAGAAGATTTTTATAAACGGATATGCCACCTTCGATTATATTTGAGAACTGCAATGAACGACTCATCAAAGGGTCCCGTTCTTGTGCGTGCGCTGAAGTTCAGTGGATGCACTGTAAAAATATTCGCACTGTAAAAAAAATCCGTGAAGATGCGAAGCCGTGAAAGATGAATCGCGATATAGCGAGGGATCACTATACTTTTATCTGAATAAAAAAAGTGTCTTTTGTTGTAAATGTAGCATCTTTTTGGAGTATCTTGGACCATAAATATCATTAAAACAAAATTATAATAGTAGTAATTGACAATATGTAACTAGTAAACCCATTTATTTACCTGAAACTCAAGGTAAGAGTGTGAGACAAAGCTTAGGGGGTACTCGAGACAAAAAAGGTTGGGAACCACTGGTCTACCGTTAGCTTGACCTTCACCTCTCCGAATGATCCAACACAGAGGAGCCTGGTTTTGTGCTAGCGGGTTTCTCCAGTCGTCCCATAAAGTGTGAACTGTGCTGCGCCGCCCAGACCTGGGACATTACACAAATAATTACAGTCTGAAAATACACAACAGCCTACTCTTCCTCTGCTCTCTCCTCCACCCAGACCTGTTTATTTTGGGACTCTCAAAGGTCACCTGCGTCTCCACACTGTACAGAACCAAGGAAACCTGCCAGATTAACCTACTTCTGGAACTATTACGCCCACATGGATGGAGTTTCAGTTCGATCAGGTTAACAACAGTTTCTTAAAGGACACGTTGTACAGAATTAACTTTTTTGGGCTTTAAACCATGTAACATTCAGAGTTTCTACCGTAGAGTTTATTGCTTATTTCACGCTTATTTTATTAATCCTGTTTATGAGGTCTATTCACTCTGAGCCTCAGAAAGCACTGGGTTTCAATTTTCCCAGATTTGTCATGTCAAAGGTAGAGCTCCAAAATCATCGGTGCTGTTTTTAAGTCCAAATCATCACCAGATTCGGGGCAAGTTAGCGTTTGTTTATTTCTCCGTGGTTATTCCCTCTGCTGCCTGTAGATGGCGTGCTAACACTGTAAAGTTGTATCTACTGTCCCCGACTTGAAAAGGTTGAATTTAAACACGTTTGAACTGGATTTAACACTCAAGTACCAATTTTTTTTTCAAATTTTGTCTTTGTTTTAATTTGTCTTGTTGAAATACAGAAAATAATCTAAATACACAAACATTTACACACTTTAGAATACACTGTACTTCGTAGGTTTTAACATGCACTGCACTTGAATTATGTTGCACTCGTTGCGATTCAATCAGTGTATTTTAACAAATATATTTAAATAATTAACTTATTACTTATTATTATTACTTCATCCCACTCCAGTATTACTTCATCCCACTCCTTTTCGAGCAAAGATAATTAAGAAAATCTTGAGGTATTCAAGTATTTATTTGTTCATTTAAAACATGTTTTCTTTTTTCTTGCTTTTTCTTGTTATATTTAATGAATGTCTTTATGTACATTACAAGAAATCTACATGATTGATTCATTGCTCGAATAAAATATTCTCCAATTAACCTTATAACAAATGGACATGCAGAACATTTTACCATAATTTATAATTGATTAACGAAAGGTATATGAGGGTACAATCATGACAATAACTCAGACTAGTTTACAATTTTGAATTTAACCAAATTAGTCTGGATACAATAACATCCGAAAAACCCTCAACTTTTGTGTATAAAGCAGTATAATACATTTCTTTGCATTCATTTTATATTTAGATTTTAGATGAACCAATGTTAAATATTCTACATCATTCTAATTAAATTAAAACAGACTGTGTCCCTATGAAGGAACGCCTTAGTGGTAGAAAACATGGTGTGGTTTTCAATATGTTTTCAAAAAAACATAAGAATCCATTGTAAAAGTTCTCAAGGACATGTTTGAAGGCCAATAACAATATCAATAATGTAGAATAGATGTCCTTTAATACAGTAATGATTTCTTAGAAGGCTGAGAGTATATTATTGTATTGAAATGTAAGGTTGTAATTGTATCACACATTTTTCCACCTCCTATTCTTTCCAGCATTGATTCCCTCACATGTGCGACCGTCATAATGTGTTATTTATGTTTCTGATATGGTACCGTCGGTAAAAGCTGTTTCTGAACGCGGCTGAACGCTGAAACGCAAAGCGATATTTACGGCGTTAATCTAAACGTGTGAAACGCTCTGATTCTTGGCTCCGACTCGATTGTTGGATCTGTCGAGTGGGGAAGGTGCAAAAACATGATCAACGTGTTTCAATCGCACACCGTCGCCCCGCGCTTCTGCTCAATGTGAGAAGACGGACGGGATTTACACTGGAAGTCACATTTAGACGCGGTTTTACGCCAGTGTTTCCCAACCAGGGGTACGGGTACCTCAAGGGGTACGGGAGGGATTACCAGGAGGTACTTGGAATGGTTTCAGGTGCAGGTGAATAGGAAAAAATCTTAAATTTTAAGATTTCAATTGGAAACTTCTCCTGTAGTTTACTCACATAAATGTAAGAAAAAAATGTATTACAAGTTTTTCATCATGTCATGTTTTCATGTAGAAATAAGGCATTTGATGTGTAAAAATGGCCAAAAATACACATATTTGGGACATTTAAATCTGAAAAATGGACAGAACCAGGTTTCAATTTCTTGGTTTATTTTGTAACATATTAGTTACAAAAAATTTTACAGAAGGGATTTTGGATTTCTTATTTAGTTTTAAGTAAACTAGATTGGACTGAAAATTGTCCTAGAAATTTCAATTTTGCCTCATTTTTTAACTTAAACTATACTTCTATAATTCAGTTTTAGAATTAGATATCAAAAAATCCTTCTGTACGTTTGGTCTAAATCTTGTTGAGTCCAGATTGTACAGTTTGGTGTGTGATCTACTTTGAGTGGTGATCCTTATGTCCCTAGTGAAGAAAAATGCATTTTAAGAAAACCGCCTTTGAAGTTACAATGTACCAGAGAAATCTATGGATGAAGTGGATTAAATGGAAGAATAAAACATCTTTAGGAGCAGATTGGACAAGTTTGTTGTTTCCACATGAAAATTTACGTGTTGAGAGAGCAAAGTGATCAAAAACAAAACATTGAAAAAAATTTGTTTTGCCTGTAGTGTCTCGCCTTAAACAAAGATGAAATGTACTTTATCTGAATAAAAAAAGTGTAATCAGTTGTAAATCTAGCATGTATGTGGAGTATCTTGGACCATAAACATAATTTAACAAAGCTGCGCACTGGACCAAAAATGAATGCATGTGAATTATAACGATGTGGCAAAGGGTTTGTGAGAGCGAGGGACGAGTTACATAGATTTAATATGAAAAGAAAGCTGTAACCCACTTATTTTCAATCAAATCAAACATTCTGGGATGAATTAGAGTCAGTTTCTAGTCCATAAGTCCCTAAAACACATTTTTTGTTTAATTAGCTTCAGGTTTGAAAGAGGAATTGTCAAAAAAAACTAGTGTCAAGGCAAAATCTAAAGACACCAGCTTCACTTCTTCATTTATTTCACAAAGAAAATGTAGGCGGACTTTAAAGTCTGATATTCCTCTTTGCAGAGCTTGTTTCAAGTGTAATCAGAGTAAATCAGACACAAAACTACAGAGTCTGAGCTTCACAAAGAGTCCAGACAATAGTTTGTGTCCAAAGGGTTCAAGAACAGCTTCAGTTTGAAATGAGGCTCAGTTTAGGACAAACAGGTCCGAGCGGCATACGGTTAAAAATCTACTTCTAAGTGGAAAAGACCAGATACTCAAAGAAAGGTACTTTTGGCATATTTTTTAAGAAATGGCAGTCATTTATTGACCTGTATGAAACCATAATTTTTTTACCCTCTTTGTTTATTATTCGTTATTTACTTTTATTATCATGATTATTATAATATATCGGTTGCACTATGTTCTTGTTTAGTTTGTTTTATATACTGTTAAATTGGAAAACAAATGTACATGATGGCTCTTTCTGTTAAATGGAGATTTATATTTCTTTGTACATCAATAAAATATATGAAACAAAAAAAAATCTAGTTCTTAAGTGTGAAAATCATGTACCCCAGCTTTAAAATTGGACATATCTTCAAAACAACATTCACAATCGTATCAGAATTTCGACGTATTACCCACCTCCTCTCACTCTGTTGATGTTTTCTTTCTCAATAGAACATGTAAGCCTCTCCACATCACACCCAGACAAACAAATGCACCCAGAATGCCTCGTGCTTCGCTAACTCTCGTGTTCGTGTCCGCAGGCGCTGGCTATGGGCATGATGACGGAGTACTATCACTACATCTTCACCACTCTGGTAAGTACATCCACTCCTCCAGCTCCAGATTCATCACCCGCCCCCCAAAATCACCGCGCGCCTTCCTTCAATCTTCATTTTCCCCTCCATTTTCCCGAGATTTATCAGCCCTCATATCACATTCGCTGTTTTTCTGCACAGCCTGGGAAAATAATGGGTATATTTTGTTATTTTTCCCGTTCGATCTGGGTCCCATTTTCGCTGAGATTTGGTTCGGAGGCCTCTTCATCTTGCTTCGCTCTGTCAGGGCCCATTTGCTGACACGCCACTCTTACTTCGGGGGCTTATTCGATTTCTCTTCTCTTCAAGTCTAATTTTGTTTTCTTCCAAGATGGTCCAGAATGCATACGCCATGAGTCACACGTTTTATCTTTCGTTGGGTTTGCAGAGCGAGCGGCGATATGAGATGGACGCGGCGGTTGTAGTGGTAGAATTTGCTGTTCAGATTGCAGATTGTTTGACCTGGTTGTTGGTTGATCTCTCTGAAATTATCAGGCGTATTCACATGAAACAAAAACTGGGACAGAGTTCAATGTCTTCTCTGTCTGTGCAAATGAACAAAGAAAGAGTTTTTTCACAATAGCTTCCATTATTCAATCCAAAAATGGGGTTGTTGTAAGTTTAACCCTTGTGTTTTCCTTAAATCAGAGTTACTCACTGTCCTTTGGGGTTATTTTTGACTCCATTTTGTTTCTATCTATAAAATGTGTAACCCTATTTCATACAATTATTTTTTGAAAGTATTTAAAATTTTAATTCCTGATTAAAGTAATAAAAATGTACAACTGGTATGATTTTCATACCGTTTCATGAAATTTTGCGGTGCTTTTGGGGTCAAAAAGGACCCCAGGACTTCACAAAGGTTAATGAGACAAACTTATTTTAATTATGACCCCACGTTGTTAAAATCCCGGTCATATCCAGTAATAATTAAAGCAGCCGTTATTAATCGACGGATCGTGACAACTATAAAAACCATCGACTATAATAATTGATAACTGTAATCGTTAAAGTACGTATGACAGGATTTTATGATTTTCAAATTTTTACTTTATTCAGTTAATTATTAATACCTCTTGTAAATATAAATTATACTTTTACACCAACCAGGTCGCTGTTTGTGCAGAAAATCTGTTGAAAAATCTGTTGAAAATGGCAGGAAGTAAACAAATTGATGACATCACGCTGGGGAGACAAAGGTTATTTACACAAAATAAAAATGTTGACCCTTTAAACCTCGATTAAACAAAAATAAAGCTGTTCACGTGTATTTCCTTTGTCAAATTAAAAGAAATCAGTGACAGAGGAGTTTTTGCCCAGTGTACAGGATGATTTCTTGGTAATTTTCTGGTGTGATGTCATCATTTACAACCAGGAAATAAAATTAAAAATGTAATAAAATGGCTAAACTGGGTGAAATTTCTAAAGATTTGATCAGAATTTGAAATATATTTATGTTAACTGCAATTTAATTAAATTATTTTCACTGTAACTGGATTGTACAGACACTAAAATATGTGAAAAGGCCCTTTGTAACAAAGAAAGCGACATTAATACATCAAAATTTCAAAAAGAATAAGAGTATTGTTTGTTTTCATCAGTAACACACTTTATGAATAAACATTCTATAGCTAGAAGCCTTCATTTACCATATTTCAACCTTTATTTGACTGATAATGTATTTAAAAAGTCTAAATATACAATAGAAATAATCGTTTGACTAGTCGACTACTAAAATAATCAGTGACAGCCCTGGAAATTATTATTATCACTGAATGTGAACTGAAACCTCAAATTAAAAAGAAACAAACCAATTACAATGACAAAATGTTTGAAAAGACAATTTAAAGGGCCTATGACAGATTGGACAACTCATTTGACAAAAATGCAGTTAAGATAAATATGTTTCAAATCGTGTTAAAAAACTTTAATTGCGGTTTAGCAATTTTTTAGATGTTTTATCTTCCTGGTTGTAAATGATGACATCACACTAGGAAATTACCATAGCAACCTTACCAAAGGAAATTACCATAGTACAGTAGGCCAAAGCTCCTCAGATGTCACAGATTTGTTTATTTTACAAATAAAAATACATGTGAACACCTTTATTTTGTTGAATTAATGTATAAGGTTCAAAAAAGCAATTTATTTTGTGTAAATTTTGCATAACCTTTGTCTCCCCAGCGTGACGTCATCAATTTGTTTACTTCCTGTAATTTTGAACAGATTTTTCAACTTTTCTCAACAAATAGCTGCTTGATTGGCGTAAAACTATAATTTGTATTTGAAACAGGTTTAATACACACAATAAAATCAAAATTAGAAAATCATGAAAACCTGTCATAGGCACTTTAATTTGAATATTCTTGCAAAACCATTCAAGTTGTTTTAAAATTTGGAATAAACTTAACTAAACCATACAAAAAAGAACTAAACCAGGACTAGAAAAGGGACTAAACCAGGTCCAAACACACGACTGTTACTGGAGAATGTCTTTGTTGCTTCCAAAAAATAACACTTGTGATTTTAGTCTCTGTTCAGTTCAAATCCGACAAACATGTGAACATTTCCTCGCCTTTCCTCAGGTCACAGACTCTCCTCCAAGAATCGTTTTTACTCTGAAGTGGTTTTTGTGTTGTCTGGATCAAACGCCTCCTCCTCTTTCTCCCTTTTCTGTTTTAACATCAACCTCGTCTGAAATGAAATCCCGCCGCTCTTCATCGCGCCGTGTTTCTCATCAACGCCTCAAAGAGATCACTGCGGTTTGAAATGAACGGTCTAAACACGTTAACTCTCTTAACGGGGCTTTGTGGCAGATAATAAAATGTTCCTTTGGTGCTCGATGGAGACGAGAAGTGGGACTCGAGTGAAATGGAGGCAAAAAATGAAAGCCTTGACGAGTCCATTGTTATTCCGTTGTTTGAAATAGAAGCAAAAATAACACTTGAATTACTTTTGTTTGATTAATGTTAACAATATCTTAAATAATACGCTCAAAAATGGTGACAGAAAATGGCAGTGGAAGAAGATTGTTAAGAAAAAACAATCACTCTAGTAAAATATTACAAATGAAAAATAAACTTAAAGATGTGGTACCTGACTTTTTTGGGTGTAAGTTTGTAAATTTTGTGTTTTCCATCAAAGAGTATCTTGTAAAAGCAGCACTTTCTAACCATAGTAAGACCTCTGTGCGCTGTCTGCATCTATTAATAAAGTATTTTGTCTCAAAGTAAGCGCTAAAAGCAGCGCTCTGATTGGCTGGGCTTGGGTGGTCCGTCCCAGTTTCACTTCTCTGTCTGAAAAAAACAGTTTTAAAGCTGCGCAGAGGACCGAAAATGAATGTTTATGGATTTTAACGATGCACCAAAGGCTTTGTGAGAGCGAGGGACGAGTTAGATAGATTTAAAAACCTACTTCTGGTTCTGATGTGTAAAAATCAGGTACTCCAGCTTTAAGTAAAAGTGTCGAAGTTGAAGCACGCCTTAAAAATGAAGTTTTAAAGTAATAAGTAAAAGGATTTCACATCAATTTGTAGAACTGTTAAAGCGTTAAATGTAGTGGTCTTGAAAGAAGAATTGGGCTGAACAGTAGCAATTCTAATTAAAGCTGGTGTAGTTCATTTTCACACCACAAAAAGTAAGTATTTAATTGTGTCTAACTCAACCCTTAATATGTTGTTAATGTCCATGAACATTCGTTTTTGGTGTGTACGCAGCTTTAAAACAGCTTTTTTCAGACAGCAAAGTGAAACTTGGGTGGACCGCCCCAAGCTCAGCCAATCAGAGCGCTCCTTTCTGCTCTCATTTCAAGACGAGACATAAATACTTGATTGCTAGATGTGGACTGCGTGCATCGTACTCAATTTTGTCACAAAGTTCTGCTTTTAGAAACACTATTTGGGAAAAAATAAAGAATATAGAATTCTAATTTAATAAAAAAAGAAAAAGTCAGGTACCCAGCTTTAATTTCTTAATGTTTCTAGTGAATTTGATGTGTATATTTTTGTTTGCTCAAAGCTGAGGCTTGAACTCAGAATTTTCAGGCAGAATGTCACCTTGAATGTGCTAAAAATAACCCGTCCATTTCTGTAGGTGTCAAACCATCAGGAAAAAAAAAAAAAGCTTTTAAAAGTAAAAAAGCATCCACCATAAAATGTACTCAAGGTAAAGATATCTAAACATCGTACTTAAGCGCAGTTTTTGTACTTTTTTACTTTGCACCACTGACAGAAAAGGGTACAGCTGCAAAAAAAAACAACACACAACAAAACAAAAATAAATTAAAGGGCCTATGACAGGTTGAAATACACATTGAACTAAAATGCAGTTCAAAATAAATATATTCAAATTTCTACTAAAATCTTTACAAATTTAACCCCAGTTTAGGTGTTTTTTTAGGTTTTAAATTTTACTTCCTGGTAAAGTATGACATCACACTAGGAAATTACCATAGCAACCACGCTGTACACTGGGCCAAAACTCATCCAATGTCACAGATTTTGTTAATTTGACAAATAAACACACAAGTGAACACCTTTATTTTGTTAAATCAAAGTTTAAAGGGTCAAAAAAGTAGTTTATTTTGTGTAAATTATGCATGACCTTTGTCTCCAGTGTGATGTCATCAGTTTGTTTACTTCCTGTAATTGTCGACAGATTTTTCAGCTTTTCTCCACAAATAGCCACTTGATTGGTGTAAAACTATAATTTGTATTTACACAAAGTATTAATACACTGAATAAAGTCAAAATTAGAAAATCATAAAAACCCGTCACACGCACTTTAAACATTCAGAATCAGAAAAGGTTTGTGCTGTTGTCAGTGAACAAAATTCACAAACGATAAAACAAAACAGTCAAATAAGGTGTTTGTTTTGTAAAAATGTACTTTGACTGAAAACAAACAGTATATACAGAATAAAAGAGCACAACTAGCCGTACAAATAAATGTCAGTAGAAGATAGATTGTAATTCTTCTTGCAGATCAATACAGTTAGTGTAAGATTTATGACAGAATAGATGAAGTATTACTGGAGTGAGTTATGTAACGTGACAGGTGAAGTGTTTATGAGTCACATTCTGTTAACGGTAAACACTGAACAACTCAAACTAATGAAACTACTGTCAGTGGATACAGATGTTCTTTTTTGTGTGGCACCACAGCAGAGAAACAGCACTGTAACCAAAGTGTAATTATGGTAAGTACACAGTAATTATTCAACAGGCCACATTTGTCATTCTGCTTTTTCACAGTATAGTATTGTTGGTGTATTTTTGGGGTAAAGAGGACATCGTAACCCAGCTTGATTTTTAGTAAATGCCAATATTGTTTTTGGACGTGTAGGTGTGGTGTTAGGTTCATTTGGGGACACGGTTTGGACTCCTCCAGACTGTCCCCGTCTGTGACCGCTGGACGAACTTCAAACCGATTAAAAATGGACGTTTACAATAGTCCCGTTCAGAGGACGGACGGGAACGCGCGGCCGGGACACTCTTAAAATGCTGCGGTTTTATTGGTGACGTCAAACGAGGCTTCTGTTACAAATGACATGGAGAAGGACAGAGAGACAGACGAGGGCAACAGTCCGCTGTGGGTTTAACATAAAGTTGGCCGAGCTCGCAGCCAAATGGAAACAAGCCAACAGTCTCGATAAGGTCAAAATCTGTCTGGACACTCTTTCAGTTCATTACGGCAGACGGCCAATCACAGCCAAGCCTATCATCACATGACCTCAGGAAGATTGAACATCAGGGTTCCCACACTGTCTGGAAAAGCTTTCCTTATGTGGGAAATATGAAATAAATTTCCAAATGTTCATGTTTTGCCCTTGAAAATAATTCCACAACACTTTGCTTTGGACGATTGGAGTGTGACGTCACCCATAGAGCTTGGCTCCAGTTAAATGAAGCCAATCGTGGCTAGCATTTATAGCAGCTAAAGTGGAGCCAGACTCCATATTTGGAAATCCAAGTACCCGTATCGTGGCAACCACATGGACCAATCAGGAGCGAGGTTTTTACTGGTTAACGAGCCACGCTAGCTGTCAATCAAATCAGTTGCGAACGCAACCGAACACCAGCCTCTGGAAAAGGAAGCACCTGATTGGTCAGTTATTATCGCTAATAACTGTGTCAGATGGACATTTTAGTTCCAGATGGTGAGTTTGACAGAAGCCGTTACAGAATAAAGGGCACCAGTGTTCCAATAGAAAGTGAATGGCAGCTCGGCTTGAAGGAGCCGGAGCCTCCATTATTACCTTCCATCTACAATGGGACAGAGGCTCTGGATGTCCAGGGTTTACAGTCTACGGTGCAGAGTAAAATAATACTCATCGTCACAGTCATCTCAACCTGCAGTTTAAAACTATTTAAAATAAATTGTGCCCAATGCAGAAAACCTGAATGTATCATAAATGTATCTGAAATCTATCAAAACACAGGAAATTACACCAAAGTTTGAGAGCACCGTTATTTTCCTATGTCAGCATGTTGAAGGAATCACAAAACCTGACTCAAAAATACCTGAGACTGTGACTGAATAAACAATTCCATGAAAGTAATTCTATCCAGTGTTTCAGTGTTAAAAGTGACACCTGCAGAACCACTAAAAATATATAGTTATAATTAAATACTTGCTTATTAATTTGTCTGCAGCCATGTACTACATCTTGTCAAAATAGAGAGTTTAAGGTAAATGTGGTGTAAAACCCTGGAAAAATAATTGCAACTGATTTTAGTTCTAATTTCAAAGTGTTTTAATAGATGTTCTTTTCATCCATTTTTGGGACAATGCAAGACCTATTGAAATCTGTCGTCATGTCAGCCTTTGACGTATCTTGTCTGTTCAGTCTGAGGATGTTCTTCCTTACAAACGCCCACAGAACCAACTAATTCACCATGAATTCTTTAAGTGTGATGTTTCTAAAGTTGCATTCTTAAAGTTTCAACCTAACACCCCACAATAGCTGTAGTTTTGCCGACACTTTTGACCCAACTTTAAGGTCTAATTGTTTACTTGGCCCTGATTTATCCCGTTCACTAAGAAAACACTTGCTAAATTATGGCCATTACTACAAAAAAAGTATTAAAAGAAAAAGAAAAGTAGAAGAAAATTTAATCTTGATTTAACTTGCCAAGTAAAACCTCTGATTAAATTGTCTTATTGGTTTTGAAATACGAAAAACAATCCAAAATCACATACTCACTTCACACTATTCTAACTTAAACACATGGCAGATTTGACCCATGGATGTATTAAATGGACTGGATAAGACACGCCCCCTCTGTCTGTGGTCCCAGATTGATTAGTGGTCGTGTGAGGTACTGCAGCCTCTTGGAACCAGCCTTTTTCTATAATTGCACATTATAATTGCAGACAGTACTGAATTATTATCAGTATTTAAATAAAATAGAAGGAAATGTTCTTTTCTACCGTTTCTAAAATCACAGAAATTACCGTTTTTATATGAAGTGACGTCACTGCAAACATGTGTGAGTCACGTGAACGAGCGTCGGACGATACAAACAGAAGCTCGTGGACAAGGCTCGACTAGAGACACCTGTAAGTTGTATTTTATTTCATTTCAGACGCTTCACGTGTGTCTAACATGAAGAACACAATTACAATCACACAAGCTAACGTTAACACAAAAACTTGCAGCTGCTGGTCGTTCACGTCGCTCAAAGCATCATGGGGGATTGTGGTCATGTGGTGCCCTAAAGCAAAGATGGCAGCCTCCGTATCAGGAAGTAAAGCAAAGATGTCAGCCTCCGTATCAGGAAGTAAATGCGGAAGTAAGACATTTTTTGGGGTCATGCACCAATGAGCACACGCCATAGGGATAAACAGGGCGCCATTTTGGATCCATCTTCCAGGTTTAATTATAGTTCTATGATTTGAACGCGCTCGTCTTGTGTTTTGCAGGACCTGTTTGCTCTGGACGTGGAGCCTTATCGCTTCAGCGGCGTGAACATGACGGGTTTTAGGATCCTGAACACGGAGAACAGCCTGGTCGCCTCCATCATCGAGAAGTGGTCCATGGAGAGACTTCAGGCCCCGCCCAAACCCGACTCTGGGCTCCTGGACGGCTTCATGACCGTGAGTGCCTTCTGTCAGTCGATGCGAGCGTGAATGAGCGATGGATGTGCGCGTTTGAGCTGGTATTTGCTGAATAAGGTTTTGGAGCTACGAATGTTTTACCAGTGTGAGATGTTGTCTTGGTGTGAGTCTACAGCAGCTATTCAACTGAAGGCCCGGGGGCCAAATCAGGCCCTACAAGGGACATGATCCGGCCCTCAATTCATCTGTCAGAAATATAGAACATATCGTGTCTCTTGTTTTTGGTTTAGTCCTGGTTTAGTTCTGGTTTAGATCTGGTTTAATCCTGGTTCAGATCTGGTTCAGTCCTCGTTTAGTCCTGGTTTTTGTCCTAGTTTTAGTCCTGGTTTTAGTCTGGTTTCAGTCCCGGTTTTAGTCCTGATTTAGACCTCGTCTAGTCCTCATCTAGTCCTGATTTTAGTCCAGGTTTTAAACCCGGTTTAAATCCCAGTTTTAGTCTCAGTTTTAGTCCTGGTTTAGTCCTGGTCTAGTCATTGTCTAGTCCTCATCTAGGCCTGGTTTAGATTTGGGTTAGACCTGATTTAGTCCTGGTTGAGTTCTGGTTTAATCCTGGTTCAGATCTGGTCCAGTCCTCGTTTAGACCTGGTTTAGTCCTAGTTTTTGTTCTGGTTTTAGTCCTGGTTTTGACCTCGTCTAGTCCTGATTTTAGTCTACGTTTTAGTCCCAGTTTTAGTCCCGGTTTTAGTCCTGGTTTTAGTCCTGGTTTAGTCTTCGTCTAGTCATTGTCAAGTCCTTGTCTAGTCCTCATCTAGTCCTGGTTTTAGTCCCGCTTTAAGTCTCGGTTTTAGCCCTGGTTTTAGTCCTCGTCTAGTCCTCGTCTAGTCCTGGTTTTAGTCCTGGGTTTTGTCCTGAATTTAGTCTTGGTTTTAGTCCCGGCTTTAGTCCTGGTTAAAGTCCTGGTGTTAGTTCTGGTTTAAGTCCTTGTTTTAGTCCCGGTTTAGTCCTGGTTTAGTCCTGGTTCAGTTCTGCACATGTTGTTAAAGCCTTTCATTTGACATATTTTTCATATTTCTAAAGCGCTGGACACGTTTCCGACCCAGAAAACAAAACCATCAGAAAAATCTGTCCCTCTGTGAAATAAAGTTGAATGTCCCTGATCCACAGAGCCATCCACGACACAGAGTGCGCACCTGTCGGTCAATACAAGGCACAGATGAGCCATGAATGTGTGGATTTTAGCTGGTATTTGCTGAATAAGGTCTGGCATAAATCTTTACCAACAGGGACTTGGCAGAGGTCTTTGGACAGAAGTGTTAATGTGTTACTGTCAGTCAATACCAGGTACAAATGAGCGATGGATAAAACCAGCAGCGTGGCATTGAAGATTTACACGCAGAGGTGGGTAGAGTCGACAAAATTGTACTCACGCGAGGCTAAAGTGATAACTTAACTTTCCTGTTAAGACACAATACCTTTCTACAACAGCAGGCGTGGTTAAAACTGTGTGGAGCGGATTTTGTAAGCAAAGTTGTAAAAAAAAACAAGGTACTTCTCGATAAACTCACGTCACAATAAACTCTAGCATGGATCACATACAACGGACCAAACGGACTGGATTATTACAGCTTTCGGTCCAAGAAGGTGGCACTTATGTTTGGATTTACACAAGCTAAAAGAAAGAAATGCTAACCAAAGTGCATAATCGTCACAGATAAAAGACGCCTGCTGAGACTTGTTTGATTTGAAGTCGAGCCAAATACGAGTGAAAATTTTGTGGATGAAGCCCGGAGTCAATCAGAGCGCTCCTCTTGTGGCGACTGAAGACGCAGAATCTATAAACAAATCCTCCAAAAACCAGCCTCCATGACCTCTGTGCTCGTCTTATGAACCCTCTGAGTTCCGACAGCGTCATTCAGAGTAATCTCTTCTGTGTGAAAGATCTATAAGGCATGGCAAGGCAAGTTTATTTGTAGAGCACAATTCATACACAAGGCAATTCAAAGTGCTTTACATAAACAGGAAAAGTTGCATTAAAATTACAAAACACAAAAAGACAAACAGAATCATTTTAAAATAAAGCGCTTTAAAAGAGAAGAGTGCAGATAGATCTTTCAGTCGTTTGCACATCTAAACAGAACTGTTTTTAGCCTGGATTTAAACATTGTCAGAGTGGAGGCCTGTCTCACATCTTCAGGGAGACTGTTCCAGATTTTAGCTGCAAAAAACTGAAATGCTGATTCCCCATGTTTAGTCCTGACTCTGGCACCAGCAGGAGGCCGGTCCATGTTTAGTCCTGACTCTGGCACCAGCAGGAGGCCGGTCCATGTTTAGTCCTGACTCTGGCACCAGCAGGAGGCCGGTCCATGTTTAGTCCTGACTCTGGCACCAGCAGGAGGCCGGTCCATGTTTAGTCCTGACTCTGGCACCAGCAGGAGGCCGGTCCATGTTTAGCCCTGACTCTGGCACCAGCAGGAGGCCGGTCCATGTTTAGCCCTGACTCTGGCACCAGCAGGAGGCCGGTCCATGTTTAGTCCTGACTCTGGCACCAGCAGGAGGCCGGTCCATGTTTAGTCCTGACTCTGGCACCAGCAGGAGGCCGGTCCCTGAGGTCCTCAGAGAGCGAGATGGTTCATATGGCACTAACATGTCAGAGATGTACTTTGGTGCTTGGCCGTGGAGAGACTTGAACACAAGCAGAGCTGCTTTAAAGTCAATTCTCTGAGCCTGAAGCCAGTGCAGAGACCTGAGCACAGACTAATGTGATCGTACTTCCTGGTTCTTGTCAGGACTCGAGCAGCAGCGTTCTGGATGTACTGCAGCTGTTTTACAGCTCGTTTGGAGAGGCCAGTGAACGGGCCGTTGCAGTAGTCTAACCTACTGGAGACAAATGCATGGATAAGTCTCTCCAAGTCTGGTTTAGACACTATACCTTTCATTTTGGCAATGTTTTTTAGGTGGTAAAAGGCTGTTGATGTTATTGATTTGATGTGGCTGTTAAAGTTCAGGTCTGAGTCCATTATTACCCCCAGATTTCTAACTTGATTTGTCGGTTTTTGAGCGAGAGACTGGAGGTGACTGCTGACACTTTCTCTCTGTTTCTGCGGCCCAAAGACGATGATTTCAGTCTTGTCTGAGTTTAGCTGAAGAAAATTGTTTTGCATCCACAAGCTGATCTGTTGGATGCAATGACAGAGTGAATCCACTGGTCCATATTCACCTGCCGTCAGTGAGACATAGATCTGAGTGTCGTCTGCGTAGTTGTGATAAGACACATTTGTGCTGAGTATTAACTGACCTAAGGGCAGCATATAGAGGTTGAACAGAAGGGGTCCCAGGATTGACCCTTGGGGCACCCCACAGGTCAAGCTCATGTGGTCTGAGACACAGTTACCAATCTCAACAAAGTACTCTCTGTCCTCAAGGTAGGACTTCAACCAATTTAGGGCAGTGCCAGTGATGCTCTACAAGAATAAAAAAGTATTTGGAGAAACTACTACTCAAGTAATTGTAACTGTCTGGACGTATAGACCCTTTAAAACTAAAACTAAAAACATTCTAAATTCAGAATGGAGGCAAAAGTGAAGTGCGACGTAATGTGATTTCACTGAAACTGGGATTAACCTCCGAATATCACGAAATATGAAAAATGCTGATTATTTTGGAAAAAGTAAAAGCCTCAGACACATGTGAGTGACACCAGAGCTGCTTTAAACACATTTATTATTGTATTTTACATTATGTTTAAGGAAATTATGATGAACTCTTTGCATTTTCGTTGAAGGAACAATCCAGATTTATGGGTTTTACTGGAAAAATACACAGAAATGTTGAGGCCACAGTCATTTAATCTAGAGATATTTTGGATACTATTCCATAAATTAGATCCTTTTTAGGCCATTTGTTATAGAAATGCAAAATAACCGACCTTTCTACCCTGGAAATTCAAATGTGTTAATTTCTTTCCAACACAAACACTTAAAACCAGTAGAATTTAGATGTAACGTGAGATAATCATTGAAAAATCTCCAGTTGCCTCCATTGAAGAATTGTAATGACATCACATTTTAAAGGCGTCTATTATCTGATTTATAATGTGAGGTCACAGTAATTTGACGGATAAAACATTAAATAATGCACAAAATCTGGTATTTTCAAAGAATAAACCAGAAAAAGGAGAAATACTAAATAAACCGTGCCAGAAACACAAACGTTCAAATCATTTCATTTTGTCAAAGCTCGTGTCACTTGTAGATTTAGTCACAATGAGAGGAGAAACCAACACTTTTACTGAAATAAGAATACTGTTCCACTCTCAAATATATTATTCAAGCAGGAGGAAAAGTATGGCGTCTGGAAGCTACTCCAAGATGTACAATTTCATGAAAAAGTAAGAGGAGCCCTGCCCGCCTCTGTCTGTGAGGACGGTGAGTGCTTCCTGTCGGTAACACTGGGCCTGAATGAGAGACCAACGAGAGGATTTAAGCTGAAATCCGCTGCTTCGAGTCTATATGACAGGCTCGACCACACATTTCACTAAAACGTGTCATTGTATTTAAGATTTTGATTTAACATTTTGCCCATTTATCAGCAGCTTGACAGTTTTCATAAAGTTTATAATTGTAATAATAATTGGATATGAACAGCAAATGTGACATGGGCTGTGTCTGAATGTTCACTCATTCCAAATTGCCACCAATGATGGAGAATTAAATACTACACAAAATAGACTAGGGAGCACAGGACCACGAATCACTATAGCGCCCCCTACAGTTCAGTTAAAAGCTGCAAGCTTGTCCGATTGACACCAAATTTGGGGAGATGATTCTTCGCTTCATAAGATGCAAATAAGTCAATGGGACCCATGCCCTATTCTTCATAATTTTGCCTCTAGAGCCCTCCAGAGCTCCTATTCATTCTCTATGGGAGTCTGACTCTCTTCACACAAGGCTGCAACAAAAACCAACTAAAACCTGCAGGACAGCCACCAAACTCAATACAGTGACTCCATTTAAGGGACATTATTGGGTCATAACCATATTTTTCCTGAAACTAAAACTCAGCCTCTACAGCGCCACCTTTTGTCTCAACTGGTCGGTTGCACATGTAACGAAAAGAATTTCCCCTTGGGGATAAATAAAAGTGATTCTGATTCTGAAACCAGGCATGTCCAAACTATGCGGCCCTCAGACCAATTTTTCTTGGCCCTTAAAGTGCCTCTGACAGGTTGAACTACTCATTTAACTAAAATGCAGTTAAGATAAATATATTTCAATTTCTACTAAAATCTTTACACATTTTACCACAGTTTAGCCATTCTTTTAGGTTTATAATCATACTTCCTGGTTGTAAAGTATGACAACACATAGCAACCACGCTGTACACTGGACAAAACTCATCTAATGTCACAGATTTAGTTAATTTGACAAAGAGAAATACATGTGAACACCTTTATTTTGTTGAATCAATGTTTAAAGGGTCAAAACAGTCGTTTCTTTTGTGTAAATTATGCATAACCTTTGTCTCCCCAGCGTGATGTCATCAGTGTGTTTACTTCCTGCAATTTTCAACAGATTTTTCAACTTTTCTCCACAAAAAGTGACCTGATTGGTGTAAAACTACAATTTATATTCACAAGAGGTATTAATACACTGAATAAAGTCAAAATTCGAAAATCCTAAAAACCTGTCATACGCACTTTAAGCTTCCTGGTGAACTGGCCCACATTGTCCTGAGAGCTACTTTTCACAGCAAATTTCAGATTTTCTACAATTCTAACCTAAATAACTAACATTTAGGCGCAATACAGACCCGATATTAAGACATTGAGACTGAATATAGATGTAGCGGTAATTAAAACATCTGATAAATGCAGCTTTTTTGAACCTTTCACTATTGATTTGTGGCCCTCCGCTTGGTCTATATTTCAATATGCGGCCCTCGATAGAAAAAAAGTTTGGACACCCCTGATCTAAACCCTCATTCACCCACCGTCCTGGATTCTTGATCAGACTAAACAGTGACTCAATCACAGAGAGGTTCGGACACAGCTCACTACTTTGTCCTCACCGCGGGTCACGTGACTCTGGCGTCTGGGAGAAAGAAAAAGTCTGCAAAACTCTGATAAAAATTGATTTCTGTGAAGAATATAGATCAATCCGCCTGACACGCACATATTTATGGACTTATAATCATCATTCAAGTTTTATTAACCATGGATTGCACGTGAAACATCAAACGGACTGGATTATTTAACATTATGCCTGACATTTGTGATCGATTGACTGCTCAAGCTACGGTAAGCGGCTAACGCTGCTCACGGTTTGTTTAAAGTGTTTTGTTCATAATCTTGGCTCATCAGTTGTGCCTCTTTCTGCTTTCATTCAGTCTTTTGTGTCCAGTTAAAGACGTGTCGCTTTCCGCTAATTAATAACATGAGAACCGGTCAGATAGACTTTCAGTGTTAATGCATCATGTTTATTTTCACAAATGTGTGTCAAACATGGTGACTCGCTGTGTAACTAAACTTGCTTTTTGTAATACGAGACAACAATCGAATACAATAATGGTGATTTCTTGAAGTTGAGGTTCAGGTTTGACCAAAAACATTACCAAAAGGAAAGCTGCGTTGTTCCAGGTTAAAGCAGGAGATGCTCATTTCCCCGTCCAGACCCGGGCAGCGAGATGTGACAGTTAAACGTAGATGAATATTTGATGTCACTCTTAAGTTCCATTTTTAATTTCCAATACAAATGATCTCGCTCTTGGACAAGACGTAATAAAACGGTCCAGCCTCATTTTCCACTCACACACTGCAGCGTTTATTGCCTTCGTTCCAGGCGGTTCTTACTCACAGATTCTTCGCTCCCTCGTCACACATAGGTTTGATTTCCCTAAAGCGTGTTTTGGTCAGTTGGGCAAATGTTTTTAGTCTTGTGCGTGTGATAATCTCTGTTTGTGATGAGCTCCAGTGACTCGCTGCGATGGAAGAGAAGGACTGGCCAGCGATTTTTGTGTGTTTCGAATTGGAAGTGTTTAGATTCAGTTGTGAATATGGACAAAAATCTCAACTTTAGAGACATAATTTTGAAACATCTTCTATTGACCTTATTCTGCCCCGCCCACTTTTGCAGTTTTTTTGCACTTTTGTTGTAAACGCACTTCCGTTTGATGAGAACTCCGTTAAAGCTAATGACGAACGAGGGAAAAGTCTCGCCGCTAAAATGTTACATAAAGTAGATTGATTTGTGTAAAATGTTTAATGAACACGAGCAACAACAAGTCACAACGCAACGATTTCCTGGTCAGTCTGAAAACGGCTTTTTAGTCCATGTAGAACGTATTTTCTGTTGAGCTCGTCTGCTCCATGTAAACTACAACGGAAACAAGACGGCGGCGCGAATGGCAACTTCAGGAATAAGGTGAATAGTTTACTTACCTGGGATCCAGAGTACACACTTCTTTTGTTTACGAAGAGTGAGTCTGGTCAATTCCAAAACGTACCGTGCAATTAGATGTGTTTGTTTTGTGACACGTGTGAAACGAAATAGTTCACTGGTCATCTATGTTTTAGCACAAAATTCAACTTCTCTCACCTCAAATTAACAGAGTTTTGTGCTTCACTCTTTGATTCCTCAGACATTTGTGATGTTTTCCCGTCCCTTTCTTTGTTCCTCTTGAGCAGCCATTTGTTTTCATACAGAACAGACCATACGTGTCCCTGATTGGCTGATCTCCCTGTCAGTCACGCCCATCTGGACTCACAGAGATTACAGAGTGAAGATATCATTCTGGATTTTCCACACAAATAGTTTACTTGCATAAATGTGTTTTTCATCATGTAATGTTTGTGTTCATAAAGAAGGCATTTTATGTGTAAAAATGACTAAAATTGATAGAGTCCTCTTTTAATTTGTTGCTTCATTTTCAGAAAAAAAGTATGTTATTTAATTTCCTGGGAAGCAGGGTCAAGGACAGGGGATGCTCTGGGACAGTTATCCAAAATTCTCTTGAACATTCTTTATTTAATGTGCTTTCTACCTGTGGCCCATCGAGGCAGTTGTTACGGTGATAATGAATTGAATTTCATTAAAATTGAAGTTTTTGAGTAAACCAGACTGAAAATTACTGAAAATTGTCCTGAAAATTAAAATGACTCATTGCTTGGAGTTAAAACTTTAATAAACGAGGCTTAGAATTAGATATCAGATTCTATTTAAATACAAGATTGTAAAGTTTGGTGTGTGTAGGTGTGACGTTTAGGGCTGATCTTTATGTCTCTTTGATATGTTTATTTGCCTATTTATTAGGAACCTGTACCCGAAACCCAGCCAGTCTTCCTGGGGTCCTTTAATGCTATATTCTATATAAATCTAGCTTTAGGTGTAGGTTGGGCAAGTTTGTTGAGAGCGCAAACAAAGCAAAAATGTAAAGCAAAAAAAAATAAAAATTGTAACGTGTAGTATTTCCCCTTAACAGCACGTAACAGAGTACACATTTCACTAAAACATAATGAACACGATTATATTAAGATTTTACTAAAAATTTTACCAATTTTTTCCCAGTTTGTCAGTTTTTGTCCATAATGTTGAACATGAGCAGCAAATATGACCACTGTTACCTAGCAACCATACTGTAAACAAGGGCCAAAATCCATATAAATGACACAATAGTTGTGATTTGACAAACAACAATACCTGATAACACCTTTATTTTGTTTAATGATGGTTCAAACTTTCAGAAAAATGTGTCAATCTGTAAATTCTTCCTGTATTTTCAATAGTACATCGCCTATTGATGACATCACAGAGGGATTCCATTTTAGCACTACTTCCTGTCTTTTATTTTTAAAAATATCTTCACAAACTGCAACTTCACAGATGTAAAACTATGATACATGTTTCCCACAAGTTCTGTACAGCAAGCTAAGTCATAATTAGAAAAACAAGAGCACCTAAAACATAGACTTTGAGAACTAAATCATGTCTAAAAAGGCCTAATCCAGATCTAAACCTGAACTAAAACGTGCACAGTCTGAACAACCTTCCTCTGGACAACCTCGACTCGCTAACAACCGCCGCCTGACGCCTTTGCAATGTGCTAGCTGCATAATCCCAGCGCCGCGTCCTCCTCTCGGCCAGCTCACCACTTCTCACCGACACAAAGCTGCTGCCGCATCGATAAAACATTGTCCTGGACACGACGGACTTGTTAAAAAACGGGGTGACGGGGTTCGGGCGACACATCTTACACCAACGTCCCGCTCCCTTCCCTTCTAGAGCGAAGAGGAGGGGAGGAAAAAAGAAAAAAAAAACGCTACTCCACGCGCGCAGTGCAACCCGGGAGTACGATAAGACGCCTCGCTGTCACTCGGATCAAAAATCTTTAATAAACGCTTTGCTTCTTGCTGCGTTTTCTTATCAGGGCTCGCTGCCAAAAATGTCAACCCACATGAGACATCCACAAGAAAGAAGGAAGGCAGACGGCGGGTGGTTTTGCTTTGCTTCGCGGAGAAATATCCCAATCCCTTATGTTGTTGTATTCCCACAGCTATTGAGGTGTTAAACGCTAGGCCCGTGTAGCTCAGTTTTGGTCTCGGTCCAATTGGAAAGCATCTCGCGGAGGAGGCAGAGGCAGGGGAAGAAGCAGACATGTATACTCTTGATTGAAAACAGCAAATGCTAACCTCCAGGGGTTTTGCACTTTGGCGTTTTCCCTCTCCCTTTCTATTTCTTTATGCGTTTTGTGCCAAGCGTTTCCTTTTTTTGCTGAATCATGTTCCGAGGATTGATATCGGCGAGTGGGTGTTACTCAGTTTAAGCCTCTTTTGTTGGATTTGTGGCTCGATCAATACGTTTTTCCCACCGGAGACTCGAAATGGACTCTAGTCGGAGCTGAGTACAACACAAACGCCCGAGCGACCCGGCAGTCCGTTTGATGTCTTTATTGCGAAAAAGGGGAAGTCGAGAGGAAGCCGGATACTTCGTTTTTATCTCGTTTTTTATGGGTTGTTTTCAGTTTTTGTGCAATGTGATGATGTCAGGGGTTGAAACAAGTTAACTGATGAGTCCTAGCCTTGAAATAACTGTCATCTAGCAATCTGGATTTAAGGAGAGACACTGCAGGTGAATAGGAAACAATCTTAAATTTAAAGATATCAATTGCAAACTTCTCCTGTAGTTTACTCACATAAATGTAAGAAAAAAATGTATTACAAGTTTTTCATCATGTCATGTTTTGATGTAAAAATAAGGCATTTTATTTGCAAAAATGGCCAAAAATACACATATTTGGGACATAAATGGACAGAACCAGCTTTAAATTTCTTGGTTCATTTTGCACACATATTAGTTATTATATATTTATTAAAATTGCTCAGGCTGCAGTATTAATAGCTTCAAATGTACAAGGAGAAACCATTTTCCTGTTTGCCTGTCAGTTTTGTTTTTTATGAAGGCTATATTTATTCATTATGTCTAGTCTTTACTGTCAGTATATTATGATCCATTATTGATGTGAAATAATCCCTCACATATCAGCGGCTCACAGAAGCGTGCAACACTTACATTTGTTTCTGTCGACTGCTCTGCCCGAAAACCAACCGACCATTTCAGAGTCCATCTCCATCATTACCCACAATGCAATACAAGCCCCTGTGTGAAGTCTTTTAAGCATCAGTCTGTGCGTGGACCTCGCTTTGAGCTGTGACCGGTCCTGTGCGGCTCCACCAGGAGACCCACACTCTTTACACTCACTGCCCCAGGACGAGGCTTGGTTTTGGGGTTGGTCGTGGGTCAGTCGTGGGTCTGTCACTGCAGGGAGTTCCACAGCAGCGCCGGGACTGACAGGAGGAGATAAGAGCTGGACCAGGAGCTGCCTTTGCGCTAGAACTCTATCTGGTCTCTGTTAACGTCTTTGCCCGGAGACCATTCGCAATTACGGAGGAAGGAACTTGTCCAATGTGCGTCTGTTAAGTCAAATCCAAAGCGAAATCGAAGTAACTAATCGAAATCGAATCGAAATTGCAATTAGAATGGACGCAAATAAGGCTGCAACTTTTGAAGAACCTTAATTTCCTCCAAAAAAACCAAAATATCCTGTCTTTTTCTGCATAAGACTGTAGTTTTGATCTGTGCAAAAATGTTCTGCAGCACATTTGATTATTTAATTAGTTTGTCAGTTTGCAGAGTTCAGTCTTTTCGTCAAAACGTTTAATATTTGATCTTTTTAAATAGAACTATTGTCTTCAAACATAATCTGAAATCTGACCTCAATTGCAAAACTTCAGGAAAACAGTCAGAAAAATTGCAATGAGATTGTTTTCCCAAATCGTGCAGCTTTACTCTACGCTCAGCCTCAGCCACTCGTTTGAGCCTGTGGACAGTGCTTTTAGAGGACACTGAATACACCAACCTGTTTTGCTTCAACGTGACATCGCAGTTAGCAGCTATGCTAATCTATCGGAGAGATCGTTTCTCTCTGATAACAGGCTGCGGCATGTTTTCTTCTAACATTGTGGGACCAAAGATTTGAACATCAAGCAGGAAATTGGGGGCTTTAGGGAATCCATAAATGTAATCACAACTGAGATTAAAAAACAACAACAAAAAACATCATCTCTAAGTAACTGGAAACGATTTACGAAATGATAGAGGTAAAACAGCTATAACAACAACAAGAAATGATGCAGACAGAGCAATACTCAATTCTATTTATTTTTGCAGTGCCCAAAATCACAAGAGCAGTTGCCTCGATGGATGACAAGTAGAAAAAGAAAAATGGAGCATCCGGGTCTACAGGTCAGGGTTGTGAGATGGGGCAGGGCATCCAAGGTGCAGTCATCACTGGAGCAGCCGACGCAGTGTCCCGAACAGTCTCCACTCCGAAGAGGGAAAACATGTGAACAGCAATGAACAGATTACAGTTGAACTAAAATCTTAAATATTGATGATGGAAAGTAGAAGAACCAGAGGAGAGTGTTCAAGCTCCATTCTTCCTCCAGCAGAGTCACTCCTCGGGCAGTGTAGCTAAAATTGTAGATTATTATTTCTGTTCCTAGCTGGCCTGACCATAAACTATTTCAAAGGAGAACATTTTGATCCTGGTCTTAAATGTAGAGACTGTGTGGCCTCTTTACATGAACAGGAGCTTGGTATAAACACTCTGCCTCCTACTGTGCTTTTAGAGACAATAATCCAGCATTTTGAGAGTGAAGTCCTCTGTTTGGATGGTACTTTACTATTGTATCTTTGAGGTCGGATGGGGCTGTATCATTTATGGATCAATAGGTCAGGAGGAGGATTTAGTTTTGATTCTAAACTTAACGGGAAGCCAGTGAAGATAACTTAGCACTGCCGTAATGTGCTCTCGTCTTCTAGTTCCTGTTAATAATCTTGCTGCTGCGTTTTGAACCAGTTGAAAGCTTTTCGGACACACTGTGTAAATATGTTTTTTCATCTCCGTGGTCAAAGGTCATTCAACAGCTGGTTCACGGAAGACCTTATATGGTGTCCTCTGATGTCTTCTTTGGTAAATAAGGTACCCCCTGCCACTGTCATAAATCCAATCTTGGTAGGCAAGGGCCTCTTTGATCAATATGTGTTTGTACTTCTTTGGGTTCGTAAAAACATAAGTTCTGTACTCTGGAACTCATTATGTACGCCTACTTTTACTCTGTTTTGCATAGAGGTATTCACCTTATTCTGGAAGTTGCCGTACGCGCTGCCATCTTGTTTCCGTTGTAGTTTATATGGAGCAGACGAGCTCAACAGAAAATAAGTTCTACATGGACTAAAAAGCCCGTTTTCAGACTGACCAGGGAATCGTTGCGTTGTTGACTTGTTGTTGCTCGTGTTCATTAAACATTTTAAACAAATCAATCTACCTTATGTAACATTTTAACGGTGAGACTTTTCCCTCGTTCGTCATTTGCTTTAACGGAGTTCTCATCAAACGGAAGTGTGTTTACAGAAGGAAGTGCAGAAAACGGCAAAAGTGGGCGGGGCAGAATAAGGTCAATAGAGGTATATACTGGTGGTATAAACTGGTGCTTCTTCATCGCGGCGTCTGCAAATCCGCAGACAAAGCGTCCTGGATCCAGTAAACTATTTTCACCTCTACCTGGTCTGGACTTCTTTGGTTTGGATCACTTAACACACTGCAAGAGGGGCGTTGCAGTCGTCTAATCTGGATGTGACCAATGCATTACTCTCCTGGATAAATGAAGGGGTGATCACAGAACGGCACCTGCACGGTATCCAAACTGGGACTAGACTGGGACTTAGCTTGGTGCTCTTGTAGATTAGCCTGTTGTGTTCGTTGACGCTTTTGTTGTTGTGCCGTGCCCGTTGCGTCTGCGCCCGTCTCTCCCGGACAGTTGTGGCGGCGCAGTGATCCGCGCTCAGCATGTTTCAGGTGCGTCTCTGCTCCTGCTCCAAACCAACGCTGA
The DNA here is from genome assembly GCA_019453435.1 of Rhinogobius similis. Lineage (NCBI taxonomy): Eukaryota > Metazoa > Chordata > Actinopteri > Gobiiformes > Gobiidae > Rhinogobius > Rhinogobius similis. Next base: position 34,761,554 of record CM033626.1, read on the forward strand.
GTGACAAACCGTTTAGTCGCGCTCAGCTTCTGCCCGTGTAATCTCCACTTCACACGCGATAAGCCAGCTAGCTGTGTTAGCTCGTGACAGCTACATGACTTAGAATTTGTAAGCCGCTAAAATGGCAGCCCGGCACGGCGACTGTAACAACAACAACAACAAGACGGAGGCGAAGAAGTGCAGAGCGATGACAAACTATCTCCCGAATAAAAGCTTTACGTTTTCAGAACATGGCGCTGTGAAAAGTGGTGACAATTTGACAGACTTTCCTGTTGTGCTGTTTGTAAAGCTGACATCTGGAGATAACATTGTGAACTCTTTTCTGTGATTGACAACACAACAGTGCAGTGTTTGACCTGCTCAAAGATAAACATATACGGTTCAGAAGAGTGGATTTGAAACAGGTTATAAGTGATTATCTTTCATTTTTGCTTTGTTTTGTTTCTAGTCTAATCGAATTTTAAGTTGAAGGATGTGCTGCATAACTTTTCTGCTTGTCTCCATGGATTTATGCCTGGAATTTTCCACAGTATGGCATTAAACATCAACTACTTATGGCATTAAACAACAACTACTTAGCATAGATGTGGGCAATGTTTAGAAAAAAGATAATACTGTGAATGTTGTTTGGCAGTAGCAAAATTTAAATATTGAGTTTGTTATTTATGGTAAAATTGCTAGAAAAAGAGCTGATTAAAAGTAAAAATGAAAAAAGTTATCTTGTAAACTTTCGAATAAGAGTATAAGATGATATTTCTGCAGTTTTGTGATTCATTTTCCAGACATTTCACATTTGCCTGATAATTAAACCTCATGTAATACGTTTTAACACATTTTTGTTGGATTGACATGATCGAGAAACTCCCAAAAACATATCAAGATAGTCATTTTGTCAACATCACCCAGTCCAAGTGTTTTTATTGCTCCAAAATGTCTTTAAAACAGTGAGCGGTGTTGACTCAGAACAGATCTGACCTGGACTTGACCTGGAATCACCTGCTTGTATTGAACATTCCAGGCAAATAATATCTCCAGGGACGCAGATGTCGGAGCCTGCAGTAGAGAAGGCTTTTTTTTTCAGTTTTAGTAATAAACTGTACCATAATTCAGGGTCAAGGTCAAGTTGGTTCACATTGCTTATTTGTAAAAAAACAAAACACTTTCCTAAAGAGCAAAGAGCTGCACTTATAACCTTCAAAGACAAGACAAACTGTTCATACTGGGGAACAAACAGTAAAATAAATACAAAAACTCAAATGTAACTGAAAAATAATATGTAGATGTCATAAAATGTTAAAGGCCAGGGCAAAAAGATGAGTTTTGGCAACGATTTGAAGCTTTCGACAGAAGTTAAAAGATAAATAAATTCTGATTTTACATTTTGTTTTTTGACATATTGACATAAAACGGCTTGATAATAGAGAACAGTTCATTGACTTGTATATGTATGTATGATTTCAGACAACTTCGACATGTTTGAGCTGCTGTCTCTTCATTCATTAATAATTATGTTCACAAAGTTTTAGTGAAATGTGTCGTCTAATCTGTCATATAGACTTTAAGCCTCAAATATAAGACAGTACAGGATTACTCAAACATTATGAAATCAGAATACAGCTCTGAGTAAGCTAATGCTGTTATTGTTAAAGCTCGTAAACGTCAATTTTACATAATGTTTAGTCTCAGATTGCTGATCTTTTGTCCTGATTTATGGTTCTTATTTGTGCAGTTACTGGACATATCCACACAAAACAAAAACTAAGTCAAAGCTTAACGTGAACGTGAGTTTTTTGGAGGGTTTTTGCTATGAAGGCAAAAAGGGTGGCATTATTTAAGCGCAGAAGCATCATTGTTGTCAGCTGAAAAGGACTTTAAGGCGAGAAACCCATTTTCCCCCCATTTTTTTTGTTTTTTGGTCAGTTTGCTCTCTCAGCATATCTGCCTTCACGTGAAAACTTGTCCAATCTGCTCCTAAAGATGTTTTATTTCTTCATTTAATCCATTCTCTGGGACATTTTAACTTAAAAGGCCGTTCTTTTAAAATGCGTTTTTCTCCCCCAGAGACATAAAGATCAGAATTAAAGTAGCTCCTACACCACACTTTACAAAGTTGTGTTTAATATTTTTTTATTAAGGAAAGTAAAGAATGGTTAGTTGATATCTAACTCCAAGCCTGATTTATTACAGTTTTAAATCTAAAGAAAAATTGTCGAAATTGGAATTGGCCAATTTTCAGTTAGTTGACTAAAAAGCTAAATAATAAATCCCAAATCCCCTCTGTACATTTTTGTTACTAATGTGTGCACAAAATTAACCAAAATATTTAAACCTGTCTCCATTTTTCAGATTTAAATGTCCCAAACGTGACATTTATGCCTTATTTCTTCATAAAAACAGTACATGATGAAAACCTTACAATATTTTTTTTTCATACATTTATGTGAGTAAACTACAGGCGAAGTTTCAAATTGATATCTTTAAATTTAAGATTTTTTCCTATTCACCTGCAGCGTCTCTAAATCAGGGATGTCCAAACTTTTTCCATCGAGGGCCACATATTGAAATATAGATCAAGCGGAGGGCCACAAATCAATCATGAAACGTTAAAAAAAAGCTGCATTTATCTGATGTTTTAAGCACCACCACATCTACATTCAGTCTCAGTGCCTTAATATCAGGTCTGTATTGCACCAAAATGTTAGTTATTTAGGTTGGAATTGTAGAAAATCTTAAATGTGCTGTAAATAGAACTTATCAGGACAATGTGGGCCAGTTCATCAGGAAGCCTAAGGGCCAAGAAAAATTGGTCTGAGGGCTGCATTTGGCCCCCGGGCCTGAGTTTGGACATACCTGCTCTAGGTAAACTGTATGAATCCAATCAAAATATGATAAAGTTCTTCATTCGTGTAGTTTTTAATTAAAGAACCACAAAGTTATATTAAGTCTTTACCTTGTTTCTGACACTTCAAGATAAAAAAAATTCCAGCCGGCCATTGCAGCTTCACACCCGAGCGCGGCGAGCCTTCATCCCAACACTTTAGTCATCGCTCTCCTCTTCACGCTTCTGTACGTCTGTCTGACTCTAACAATAGATTTGATGTCTGTGCAACTATTTTTATACATCGAAATCTGTTTGGATCAAGTTCGAAATGATATCTGTCAAAGAAAAAAAAAAAAAGGAAAAAAGAAGGAAATGGCTTTCATCTGCAGCGGTGCATTCGAATGTGCCCACAGGTACGGCAAATTTATGGTAATAGGGGCCGGCGATGATTCAGCGTGTGCAGGGACGGCGCTGAATACTAATCATGTTTTCAAACCCGCAACAAACAAAAAGAGTGACCTTGATGCGCGAGAGGTCAGCTTGTTTATTCGTCCGAGGCTAAAAATTTGACCCGGCGATAAATGGGAAAAACGACGCCTCAAAGGACATGTTTCTCTCTTTTCTTTTACTTTTAATTTTGCGGCGAACATAATAAATCGGCGGCGAGCGAAAGCAATTAACACGGAGGGACGCGGCGGTGATGAGAGCGGCGCTTGTAAGGTCGCCGGCGCCGATGTGGCGAGGCCAGGGAAGCGGCGAACGTGCATTAATTGAAGTGAGGGATCGGCGCGGAATGGGCTTACCGGATCTGTCACGGCGGACATATGTGCAGACGCAGACAAAGGGAGCAGTGTTTAAGTGTCTTTGATGCAGCGAAGGGCAGAATAGATTAAACGCCCGCCTCGTTAATGCAAAAAAAGAGGGAGAAAAAGGAGTAAATGTGGGCAAAAGCGGCTGTCGCGAGAGCACGGGGGTGAGGTTGAAGGTAGAAATCACGGTTTTGCGTTTGAAGTCGACAGGTTAGACGTCACATTTCATTAAAACTTGAACGATTTGCTAATTTGTCTTGTTTTGCGATTTTTTTTCGAGTTTATAATGTTACGCAGCAAAATTGTAACTCTAGCCTAGTTTAAAAAGACTTGATTTATCATTTTTTGATCTGGATTTGAGTAGTTTTTACTCTATGAGATGTAATTGATGCAGAATATTTCACTGGTTTCGTTGTATTTCTGACTGATTATGCGATAATTCAGCCTAGAATAAGTTTTTTTTTAAATTGCCAATGAAGTAAGTAAAATTATCTTAACCCACTGGCAGATAATTTGGCTTGAAGTAAGAAGTAATGTATGGAAACAAGCCAGAAACAGATTGAAACAAGTTAATGCAAAGAAAGAGGGAGAAAAAGGAGTAAATGTGGGCAAAAGCGGCTGTTGCGAGTGCACAGGGGTGAGGGTGAAGGTAGAAATCACGGTTTTACGTTTGAAGTCGACAGGTTAGACGTCACATTTCACCAAAACTTGAAGATTTGCTAATTTGTCCCGTTTTGCGATTTTTTTGGGAGTTTATAATGTTACGCAGCAAAATTGTAAATCTAGCCTAGTTTAAAAAGACTTGATTTATAATTTTTTGATCTGGATTTGAGTAGTTTTTACTCGATGAGATGTAATTGATGCAGAATATTTCACTGGTTTCATTGTATTTCTGACTGATTATGTGATAATTCAGCGTAGAATAAGTAAAAAACAACTGCCAATGAAGTAAGTAAAATTATCTTAACCCACTGGCAGATAATTTGGCTTGAAGTAAGAAGTAATGTATGGAAACAAGCCAGAAACAGATTGAAACAAGTTAATGCAAAAAAAGAGGGAGAAAAAGGAGTAAATGTGGGCAAAAGCGGCTGTCGCGAGTGCACAGGGGTGAGGTTGAAGGTAGAAATCACGGTTTTACGTTTGAAGTCGACAGGTTAGACGACACATTTCACTAAAACTTGAAGATTTTACCAAACAATTTGCTAATTTGCCCTGTTTGCATTTTTTTTTTGGAGTTTATAATGTTACGCAGAAAAATTGTAAATCTAGCCTAGTTTAAAAAGACTTGATTTATCATTTTTTGGATTTGAGTAGTTTTTACTCGATGAGATGTAATTGATGCAGAATATTTCATTGGTTTCATTGTATTTCTGACTGATTATGCGATAATTCAGCCTAGAATAAGTTTTTTTTTAATTGCCAATGAAGTAAGTAAAATTATCTTATCCCACTGGCAGATAATTTGGCTTGAAGTAATGTCAAGCCAGAAACAGATTGAAACAAGTAAATAATCTAATTATTAAAGAAATAGCCTTAACTAATCTTAACAAGTCAAAACGTCTGAAATTAAGATTAATATCTTGAAATCAAGACTTTTTAACTCTAGAAATTCACTTTTTGCAGTGTACTTAATGGTTGGACGCAAATATGAGTAATTCTACAACTGTTACCTAGCAACCATTTTGGAAACAAGGGCCAACATCCAAATAAGTGACAAAAAAGGTATGATTTGACAAATAATACCTGATAGCGCCTTTATTTGTTGACTGACCGTTTAAACAGTCAGACAAATGTGTCGGTTTGTGTAAATTGTCTTTGTAGCTTAACTTTTCTCCCCAACACATTTATGCCTCAGACCGTCTTTATGCATTTGTGGCTATGCTAGCAAAAGTCTTTTTTTTATTTTTAAATATATATATTTACGTACAATTAGGGGATAAGGTCAGGGATAAAATATGTAAGGACGGTAGTCTGCCAAGGATGTAACAAACAGAGCTGAAACACGTTGATGCGTGTTTTAATTGAATAAAATCCGTGTTTAAATAAAGGCTTTTTAACCAATAACCCGTCAGAGTGACTTGTTTTTTAATCTGTTTTTTACGTCCTTGGCAGACTGCTGTCTTTATTTCAGCACCAAAGGAATTCACAGCCTCCAAAGAGCACCTGACCCTTTTAACATTTTCACATCCATGAGGCGCTCACCTAATGTATTATTTTTTATTCAAAATATATAAAGCAACATTTATAAAATGAATGGAATTCATATAATGAATAGAATAAAATACATTTAAAAAATACTGATACTGGAACCAATATATTCTCCATTCTTAATCTCAGTCAGTCAGTATTTACACAAACATTTATCTTGTACAATATATATTATACCAGTTTTGCTTTTCACTCTTAAATCAGTCCATACATTTCACATCACTAGCACACTAAATCTAGAAAAACCTGCATTTTCCCAAGACTGGCCTCTCCACAGATCTGACCTGTAACCTGACCCGCTCGTCTCCATGGAGATAGATTCCATAGAGTTGAGCATCAGCAGCCGAGGCCCGGAGCGGGGCATCAATCAGAGGTTTACGGGGCCTTCAGTGTGTCGATGTGCATTAGCTCCTGACTGATGCTCGTTTGTCCAATGAATCAATCGCACCTCGAACGCACCGCGCCTCGCATCAATCTGCATCCGACGACGGGACGGAAACAGCAGAGGGAGGCAGAAAGGGCAAGGGCACGGCACGGCACAGAGCGAGGAGGTCTCAGGTTGGACTCCCAGGGTCTCTGTGTGCAGTCTGCGTGTTCTGCCTGTGTCTGGGCGGGTGTCCAGCACGGGCTCCGGGGCAAAGGGGCCACGTATGCAAATGAGCTCGTGTCAGGCAAGTCAGACGTATTTACAGTGTTTGATGTGGATTAACGAGCAGTGTCTCTTTTCAAACAAACACATAGAGTAAATTAAATAAATACAGTCATTATTACAACATCCAGAAGAGGTTAATTATCTATTCAGGTACTATAGACCCTTTAAAAGTGTGTAAACATAAACATTCTAAATTCAAAATGGAGGCAAAAATGAAGTGCAACCTTAATGTGATTTCACTGAGAAACTGGGATTAACCTCAGAATATCACGAAATATGAAAAATTGAGATGATTTTGTTAAATGCAAAGCACTCAGACACATGTGAGTGACATCAGAGCTGCTTTAAACACATTTATTATTGTATTGTACATTATTTTTAAGGAAATTATGATAAACTCTTTGCATTTTTGATGAAAGAACAATCCAGATTTATGGGTTTCACTGGAAAAATACTCACAGAAATGTTGAGCCCACAATCATTTTTCATTTTATCTAGAAATACATTACTCGTTTGAAGCTAAAATACAATTTTAAGGCTAGAAAACTGTATTCTGTCCATCGTTCTCGTTCTAGAAAAGTAACTGACATTTCTACTCTGGAAAATAAAATGTGTTGCTTTTTTCCCAAAACAAACATTTAGTAGAATTTAGATCTAATGTGAGAGAATCATTGAAAAATTTACAGACAACTTAATTTTGTCTCCAGTCGCCTTGATACAGAACACATGATATATATAATTGTTTGAAAAGGAGCAAATACAGTTTTAATTTACATTTCTATAGTATTTCTTTGTTAAACCACTACATCCACCATTTATAAAGTGCTCTTACTTTAACCGCACTCTAAAGAGGCTTAAGCTTGTAAAGATCTAAGGCATTATTATTAAATGCAAAGGACACGCTTCCTTCTGAAAACAACACAGTTTACTTTAACATCCAATTGTACGTTGGAATGAAAACTTGTATTTATTAATTAATATGTTGTATGTATTGAACCGAACGGGCTTATTCATTATTATTATTATTATTATTATTAGTCTCCAGTGGTCCAAACACAGCAACACGTGAGCGCAGCGGTGAGTGCTGTCGCTTCACAGCAAGAAGACTAGTAGATTGAGGCTTGCACATTTTAGTGTCAGTATTGCTGAAATAAGTGTTAAAAAATATTGCAGTAACATAAATACTGCAGTACTTAACAGCTCATATCACACTTTGTAATCTTTTCCAATATCGTGCAGCACTTCTTTGAGTTCATACTTTTAAAGATGCAGCTTTATCACAGTTAGAGCCTGATGCGCTGGTCTGCCGTGGCTCTTTAATTGCCCCACAGTGCACTTCTCCGGGGCCCGTGTTTCCCCGTCAGAAGCCGGTCCCAGGACGCTCGTCTAATTGGAGCAGTTTTGGTCCGATAATCCCGTCCCCTCCTCAAAGTCCTTAGATTAAAAACACCACGGCGAGCTCTGGGACTTTCCGTGTGGATATTTTCTATTAAGTCTTTCGTATTAATTTAGCGAATGCAGCAAAACACAATTAACCTCGTCCACCTCGCTGTGGCAGAGTAATCCTCCGGACTCGGAGACTTATCTAAAACCGCTCACTATCAGATGGACTGGTGCGACTTTTATTTGCAAATGACTAATGCGTAGGATAATAATGCACAAACAAACAGCGAGGAAGTTTGTGGAGAAATAGATAAAGCAGAGGTGCAATGTCTTTACTTTTTGAACGCAATTGTACTTTTCAGAATAGTTTTTGGGCACAATACTGTTCCTCTTCTTCCCATTTGAGTCATATATTTGATATGTTTGTGCAACGTCACTCAAACATAACACGTTTTCTTAAAGTCTCTATGACAGGTTCTCATTTTTGTCTGACTATTCACCTTATTCTGCCCCGCCCAATTTTGCCGTTTTTTTGCCACAGATACGCACTTTTGTTGTAAACGCACTTCCGTTTGACGAGAACTCCGTTAAAGCTAATGATGAACGAGGGAAAAGTCTCGTCGCTAAAATGTTACATAAAGTAGATTGATTTGTGTAAAATGTTTAATGAACACGAGCAACAACAAGTCAACAATGCACTGATTTCCTGGTCAGTCTGAAAACAGCTTTTTAGTCCATGTAGAACTTATTTTCTGTTGAGCTCGTCTGCTCCATGTGAACTACAACGGAAACAAGACGGCGGCGCGTACGGCAACTTCAGGAATAAGGTCAATAACATTGTTTGGATGGAGGGCACGTGTGGTAAATAGTTTGTCGTCGTTTTACATCAGTCGAGATGCAGTTTGTGAGGAAAATAAGTGTTTAAAATGACAGGAAGTAGAGCTGAGTCCTAAAATGGAATCCCGCAGTGATGTCATCAAAAAGCGACGCGCCATCAAAAATACAAGGACAATTCAAACGCGACGGACACATTTTTCGGACAGTTTAAACCATCGTTCAATAACATAAAGGTATCATTAAGTATTGTTTGTCAGTTCCCAAGTGTTGTGTATTTTTATGGATTTTAGCCCTTGTTTTCAAAATGGTTGCTAGGTAATAGTTGTAGAATTACCTCTAACTATGTCATATTTTCCGTCCATGTCCAGCCAGGAAGTGACATCATAAACATTGCAAAACCTGTCAAACTGGGCACAAACAGGCAAAATGTTTAGTAAACTCTTAAATATAATCATGTACACTACATTTTAGTGAAATGTATGTCTAATCTGTCATATAGACTTTACCACCTAGTGACATCAAAAGTTGTAATAGAGCGTGAACATATTGCTTTGCTCAAATGATTAAAACACTTACACAACTTAAGGTATATTCTTTAAAGGTCCCATATTCTGCTATTTTGCCCTTTACACAGTCTATTCTAAGGGCTTTGTGGATACATGTTTGCGTTGTGCAATATCCATAACATAACAGTTTAGAAAAAACACCCATTTCTTGGACTGGCCCCCCTCCTTGTAAAAGCAAACGGCTCACTCTGAGATCTGACCCCCCCGAACAGAGAGCAGTCTGCCTCCCCCGCCCAACCCGCGCGCCTCCCCCGCCCAACCCGTGCCGAAGCCTAGAGTGGAGATGGTGCATGCGCCGTGTGCTCCGGTAAACAGCAATACACAAACACTGAATAAACATTTTATCGTCCTGACGGTGCGTCGTGCTGACTCCTACGTCCTGGATCTGACCTGGAGTTTGACGTGCTCCAGTACCTCAACGACGGACGTTGCCGTTTGGTAAATAACAAGCTAACTCTTCGATCTGTCGTATCCATCGTGTAATTACTGTGTAGCATTAGCATTAGCTGTTTTTATTCTTGCGGCTGCGCGCTTCCTGGAGGCGTGGCTTAAACACCGCGTCATCCTGATGAAGCCTCGTCATCCTTGTGAGGAGCCCCCGTCTGCTGCTCAGCCGAGGGGGACGGAAAAGACAGTTCTCTAGTGAAAACATGCGGGAATCAATCAAAAAACCACTTTGGGCACAACATACGAGGCCCAAATAGCACTGTAGGAAGGTCAAAACCTCGATTTTGCATGTTATGGGACCTTTAAAGAAACGTTACAACGATATGGCCAAACGGTTCAAAAAGTTGCATACTATGAAACATTTTGGGCCGTATTCTGGTCTTGGTTTAACTTTCTCTTGTCTCTCTAAAGTTAACATTAGTTTACGGCGTCTCTCGGCCCGTTCCTCGGCCTGTGTTTCTTTGTGCAGCGGTTTCTCTTCACAAACGTCACCGCTGCAGACTTTTCTTGAGCCCGGAGCGGTTCTTTTCACTGGCGACTCACAGAGACGAGGGAAAAGGCGAGAGAAGTTTTACAGCTGCATAAAGTAACGCTGCCGGGTTCCTCCTCTCTCTCTCCTCTCTCTCTCTCTCTCCCCCTCCCTTCTCTGTCTCTTTCTCTCTCGTTTCTCTTCTCATGATCTTTCGTCTCGTCTCTCTATCCCCTTTTTCTCCCTCCTCTCTATCCTCCCCTCTCCTCCTCCTCCTCCTCCCTCTTCTTCTGCCCCTCTCTCTCTCCCCCCTTCTCTCTCTCTGTCTTGTTTCCCTTCTCGTTTTCTTCTCTCATCTCTTTCTTCTCGATCCATTCTCTCTACCCTTCCTCTCTCTCCCCCTTCTCCTCCCTTCTATTTCTCTTGTTTCTTCTGTCCCTCTCTCTCTCTCTCTCTCTCTCCTACCTTCTCTCTTGTTTCTCTTCTCATTTTCTTCTCTCATCTCTTTCCTCAATCTTCTCTCTACCCTCCCTCCCCTCTCTCTCCTCCCCTCTCACCTCCTCCCTTTTCTCCCTCCTCTCAATCATCCCCTCGCCTCCTCCCTCTTCTTCTGTCTCTCTCTCTCTCCTCCCTTCTCTCTCTCTCTCTCGTTTCTCTTCTCATTTTATTCTCTCATCTCTTTCTTCTCGATCCATTCTCTCTACTCTCCCTCCTCTCTCTCCCTCCCCTCTCACCTCCTCCCTCCCCTCTCTCTCATTTCTCCTCTCATTATCTTCTCTCCGGCCTAAACCTCATCAGATGTGGTTTTGCTCAGACTCGGTCACGCCGCGCTGCTTTCTGCCGCTCCAGCATCATGGCCGCCACGCTCGTCCTCCCCCCGTCGTCTCACCCCCGTCGTCTCACCCCAGCGTCCACAGCTCGGGGTGATTAGCATTCCTCGCTGACGGACGCGGAGGTTGTAATTAGAAAAAAAAGCTCCACGTGAAGACTCGAACCTCATCCTGGTCCATTTGAGTCGAATCACACGCAAAGTGTCAGTTTTACGTGTTTTTGAACGCATCGCGCTGCAGTGGAGATGGACCGGAGCGGAGAACACGGAACAAGAAGTGAAAGTGATTGTAGTTTTGTTGTACATGTTTTTGTTTTCCTTTGGGTTATATAACTTCATTATTTTTTGTCATTTTAAGGTGAGACGCTGCAGGTGAATAGGGAAAAATCTTACATTTAAAGCTATTAATTGTAAACTTCTCCTGTAGTTTAGTCACATAAATGTAAGAAAAACATATATTTTTATTTTATATAAGTTTTTCATCATGTTTTTATGTAGAAATAAGACATTTTATGTGTAAAATGTCCAAAACTACACATATTTAGGACATATAAAACTCAAAAACGGACAGAACCAGGTTTAAATTATTCATTTTGTACATATTAGTTAGAAAAAAAATGTACAGAGGGGATTTCATATTTAGTTTTTAAGTAAACTAGACTGGACTGAAAATTGTCTTAAAAATTCAAATTTAAACCAAATTTTTTAAAACTTCAATAAATCAATTTTAGAATTAGATATCAAAAAATCCTTCTCGATGTTTCGTCAAAATCTTGTTGAGTTCAACATTGTACAGTTTGGTGTAGGATCTACTTAAAGTGGTGATCCTTATGTTCTTCGGGGAGAAAAATGCATTTTAAGCAAACGGCCTTTGAAGTTACAATGTCCCAAAGAAATCTATGGAGGAAGTGGATTAAATGAAACAATGGAATATTTTTAGGAGCAGATTGAACAAGTTTGTTGTTTCCACATGAAAGCCGAGAGCAAACTGACCAAAAAACAAACAATTTGGTTTAGCCTGTAGTGTCTCTCCTGAAGTCAATGAACCTGTTGATGGAGATTCTTTGGTGTGTGTGATGGCTTGAATGCTGGTATGATCACATTTCAGTCCAGATGTTCACAATTTTAAATGAAGTTTCAAATAGTTAGTGAGACAGGTGTTTCGTCAGATGCCCTACTGATAGCCAGAGATGTAGCACAAAATTTGGTAACACTTTATAATAACTACACTTATTCCTTATTCCTGAAAGTTAATTTAGAATGCTTCAGCTTGTGAGTTTCCTCTAAGACAGTTGCAAATAGCTAAAAGCTCATTTACCTGACATGTTTCGTCTGATGGATGTGATGTGTCTCTGATCAGATGTTGTTTCCAGACGTGGTCGGCTTGACAGATCTATCAAACTGACCACTGCCCCCTGGTGGTCTCTGTAAAAGTAAGTGTGAGGCAAAGTAAAGGCCCCCTCATCTCTGTTGATGGTCCGTGTGCCCCGCTTCCTGACTTCAACAGCCTCTTGGACCAATCTTTTGTGCTTGTAGACTTGTATAGTTGTGTTTGTCATTGTTCAATGCGTCTTCGTCACTTTTTATTACGTCTTTGTCGTTTTTAGTTGCGTTTTTGTCGCTTTTAGTCACGTTTTGGGGCATTGAGTAGTTGTTGTTTGTAGGTGTGTTTTTGCCACTTTTGAATGCATTTTTATCGCTTTTTGTCATACTTATGTTGTATGTTGCAGAACATGTTTGTACAAATCCAACGTACAGTGTTAGCTGTTTTTATTTAAATCAAAGCAAGGCATTTTGTTGCTTTTGGAAGAATTTAGCATTTGTGATTTGCCAATTGCATCCATTAAAATTGCGCTTTTATGTCGATTTTGTTTAATTCTGCAGCTCTGGCCTTTAAGAGGTAAATAAAGTCATCTGCTCAGAGGCTTCAGAGGCTAAACAACAGGAGAAAAAGTGTGTTTGAACAGACAGCTGCATTAAAGAGACAAACAGTGAATCACGACACGACGATTTCACAAAAATAGCCGATTGTCACAGGGACCAGCTCACCATTAGATTTTTATTACCATATCACCCAGCCCTACCTTATGCAATCCCCAACGAACATCCAGTTTATTGTTTAGTTTTTTGTTCTGTGTCTGAAAATTCCAGCCCAAACCTCCTGCACCACAGACAGGAGACACGTGCACCTTTAATGCAAGTGCATCGGTGCAGAGGGTGTGTTCTCCCTGACATGTATAGAATAAACATGTTTGTTGACAGTGCGGGGATTGTATTCAGCCTGAGGACATTCACTCCTTAAAGATTGGCTCGCTGTTGTTTTATTCATGCGTTCGGCTCCTCGAGTTCTGTTGAAGTTGTGCTGCGTTTGATTGACAGGTGCATCCATCTCTGTCTTCTCATCCCTGTAGCCTTTTATCGAACCGTGCATTTAGTTATCCTGCTTCAATTATTACAATACTTTCTCTGCTTGTATCAGTTCCTCGTCGCAGAGATCAGAGCGTTGAAATAAATGAATGCATAAATATACTATAACCAGTGGGCGAGGCTACCGCGCTCAAATTGAGCCGCCGACTGTAGGCTGCCATGTTTGCAATCTGGTGCTGACCGCTAGGGGCTGGCTGCGGAAGTAGAATTATTCAATGCAAGTCAATGGGGAGTTAGACGTTTCAAAACCTACTTTAGAGCCTGGCTCAAAATACGGCTTTGGTCTCAAACGTTAGCTTACGGCTCTGTGACAACGCTGAGGGGGGTGAATTTTTTTTAACCAGGCTGGTTTAGCCGCTGTGATTTTTTAAAGTTCTTGAATATCTAATGAGGAAGGCGGGCTTTACGCGCCGGAAATGTCACGGCGCAGCCAAACACCTACGAGTGGGCGGTAACTATAGAGGCTACGACGGCAGTACGTCAGCAAAAGGCCGCCCCAAAGTCGGCCTCTCCCCGCCTCCCCACCGAGGGGGGAGTGGTTGGGGCTAACCCGCGGCCATTTTGAATTCTCCACGACTGAGCCGCATTTTCATGAATGGGGCGGAGTGACGACAGTCTGTCCATTATTTTTTATGTCTATGACTATAACACAAATCGTTGAAGGGGCCAGAAAGGCTTATTTTCGATATTTACTCTTTAGCAACGGAAATCTTAGCAACTGTTTCATAGTTGAGCCTGGATCTAAACCTGGTTCAGACTTGGTTTTCACGTCAGAATGCAGAAGTAAAGAGTGTTACTGCTGCATCTGTGTTTAAATAGTGGATCATTGGGCCTCGTTCATGAATGAACCAAAAAAGAGATCACATCGGTCCAAGTCTTGCGTCTTTGCACTGGCTTCCTGTTAGTTTTAGAACTGATTGTGAGATTTTATTGTTTGTTTTTAAAGCTTTGAATGGACTGGACCCACATTACATCTAGGACCTCGTTCAAATGTAAACACCAGCGCGTGTCCAAAGTGTCAAGGGCGTCCGAAGTTGAACCGAGCTGAACTTATGGCGGCCGACGCGTGGGGCAACCAGTCAGAGATTACGCTGTGACGTACCTGTGCTGAAAGTGATGGTCATCCAGACACAGCTCCTGTAGATGATGATGCGTCCAAAGTGTCTGCCCTCAAATGCACAGGGGTTTGACTATTCACCTTATTCTGCCCCGCCCACGTTTGCCGCTTTTTGCCACAGATACGCACTTTTGTTGTAAACGCACTTCCGTTTGACGAGAACTCCGTTGAAGCTAATGACGAACGAGGGAAAAGTCTCATCGCTAAAATGTTACATAAAGTAGATTGATTTGTGTAAAATGTGTAATGAACACGAGCAACAACAAGTCAACAACGCACCGAAAACTGCTTTTTATTCCATGTAGAACTTATTTTCTGTTGAGCTCATCTGCTCCATGTAAACTAATACAACAAAAACAAGACTGCAGCGTGTACGGCAACTTCAGGAATAAGGTGAATAGGGGCGTCCGGCACGATTTTGACGCCACTGTCTGAACGCATCAGTTTTATTCTGTTTATTGTTTTAGCCATTATTGTTTTTACATTATTTATTCACTCTTTTATCATTATTTTACTTTATTTCCTGTTTTATATTTCATTATTATGGTTAGGATCCATGAGCAAGTGTACTGTTTTTGTGTGCAGCACTTTGGAAACATTTCACTTTGTAAAATGTGCTGTATAAATAAAGTGGATTGGATTGAATGAATGTTTTCTTATAATCTGATGCGACTTTAGAATAGCTACAATTATTCATGCCTTAATAAAGCACGAACAAAGACTTAACTGATTTTGAACAAAGAGTTTACTAAGAACGTTTCAGGCTTAGTAACATCTTAATTAAGAGGTAGGGTGTTAATTAAGTAGTTTACTAAACCTGAATCATTATTGATAAACTATCATAATGAGTTAATGGACGGACAGCTCTGACTGATGAAGTATATTAAAGTAGATTTTGTCTGTGCTCTATATCACCCCTGATCACTCTTTTAGTATCCAGTAATATTTTTTATACAAAATAATGTGTAAAAATAAATAACTAACAATTATGTAGGAGCTTTTGGATGCATTATAACCGTATAATATTCTAAAACTGCTGCATTTCTGTACGTGAAAAGTGCTCCTGAAGAACATTTTCAGGAGAATTTGTTTGTAAGAAGGCTTCATGAACGAGGCCCATTGTGTTTTAGACACAGCAAAACGTATTTTGTTGTTTTGATCTGAGAGTTAAGGCTTGAAAATTATTACAAGGTTGTGCCAATATGAGCTGAGTGTTTACTCCCGAGTGCCAAGTGTTGGAGATTGTGCCAAAAATTAAACATTAGTGTCAAAGCGATTTAACTTCACTTTTAAATACCCAAAGTCACAGAATTGGAGTTTGTGTCTAATTTCAGGTGATTTTCCCCCTTTTCCAAATGTCCAGTGTGTTTGAGCCCAGTTCTTCACAGTTGGTTCATTCTGTGTCGTCCATTTCTTTGTGAGAGCTTTCTTTCTCTCATCAAAAGTACATTACAAAGGTATCCATCTGTTGTTTCCATTGCAGGAGATTTATATGAAACAAAAACAATATTTCCAATGTGTGTCTGCAAGATTTGAGCTGTAGTGGAAGTTGTAGTCTGATTAGTAGTTGTTGTAGTTATAGTTATTGTAGTATATATAGTAGGGTAGCGCTTTAGATTTCCTTAGTTAACTATTTATAGGATGTTAATAAGCACTAATAGTTTGTTTATGCACTTATAACACCTTATACATGTTTATAATCCATCAGCCTAAACATGTTTGAGTGAATAAACCACATGTACAGAGCATCAATGAGCTGCATATTACATTATTTTCAATTATCATGCTAATAAATGCTTGTAAATGCCTTATAAGTGCTTATAAACACATAACAAGTGCTTATTAATGCATTATAAATAGTTTACTAAGGAACCTTAATCTAAAGCATTACCTATAGTAGTTATAGTAGTGTTATAGTTTGTCCCATTTTGCTCTTTCCTTCCATTCTGTGCTATCATATATAATAGCATAGGCCTAAATATTTCTAAAAATACTGATGATACATATTCATCCTATCAGAGAAAAGTGGTTTAAACGCACAGCTTAACAAACCGCTCTCATTCCTCCCGTGTTTTGTCTGTCTGACCCCCGCAGCTGGAGGTTCAGGCGCCGCTCTGTAAATGCTGTGGTCAGTGCATTTCTGGAGCCGGGGCCCAAACCTGAGCTCAGAGCTGGAGGTACTTAATAACACAGGCCCCATTGAGTCACGGTGTCTCTGCAAAGGGCAACGTCTTTATTAACTTCACCGGAGTCTGTCGAGGGACGCGTCAAACCGCCGGAATCAGACTGAGAGGGGGAGAACGGGATGGAGGGGTGAGGAAATGGAGAGAAAGAGAGACACAGGCTGGGGCGGGTGATGTGGTGAGAAAAATCGAATCGTGAGCTCGTCCCTGTGACGACCGTGGACACTGTTTGTGTATTTAATGCAGCTGTCTGTTCAAACACACTCTTTCTCCTGTTGTTTAGCCTCTGAAGCCTCTGAGCAGATGACTTTATTTACGTCTTAAAAGCCAGGGCTGTACAATTGAACCAAATCGACACGAAATCGCAATTTTATAAGATGCAATTAGTAAAAATGCAATAATTTCTTCCACAAACAATAAAATGTCTTGCTTTGATTTGAATAAAAACTGCTAACACCGTACTTTGGATTTGTACAAACATGTTCAGAAACAAGCGACAAAAGCATAAGAAAAAGCGATAAAAATGCGTTCAAAAGCCTCTACAAACAACAAACGCAACTCAGTGCACCAAAACTTGACAAAAACGCAACTAAAAATGACAAAGACGTGACTAAAAATGACAAAGACGTGACAAAAAATGACAAAGACGTGTTGAAATATAACAAACACAACTGAGTGTGACCAAAAAATGTGACTAAAAATGACAAAAACGCGACTAAAAATGACAAAGACGTGACTAAAAATGACAAAGACGCATTGAAATATGACAAACACAACTGAAAGTGACAAAAACGTGACTAAAAATGACAAAAACGCTACAAAAAATAACAAAGACGTGACTAAAAATGAAAAAGACGTGACAAAAAATGACAAACGCGTTGAAATATGACAAACACAACTGAATGTGACCAAAAACCCGACTAAAAATGACAAAAACGCGACAAAAAATGACAAAGACGCGTTGAAATATGACAAACACAACTGAACGTGACCAAAAATGCTGTTTCAATTTGAACAGAATCCTATTATTAAAACATAAATGACAAATCTATTCACAATCGCACTGGTCAGAAAAATCACAATTAGATATTTTTCCCAAATCATAAGCTCTATTAAAGGCAATAGAAAAATACAAAATGAACATTAATTGTGATAAAATCTAAATCATGATCTGGCCCCAAGACTGTAGACCCTTATGAACGATTCACTTTTACAAATCTCAGAAATCGAATGAAACCAGGAGCTCGTAGACGGTTTTGGAAAGGGCAAAGTTCCTTAAAGCCTCCTCAAAACCTCAAAAACCGTTTGAGGCGTGGAGTTCTTCCATTGTTCTCCAGTGCGTCGTGGGGTTTCCTATAACGCATCTTTACGACTATGTCCTCTTCGCGCAACTCCAGCCGTTGCCAAGTCGTCCTTATAAACATCTTACGACCTTTGGCACGTTTTCGCGGGGCTTGATTCTGTTTAGTGCCGAGATTGTCATTTTCCAGATGGCGCCGTGCACCGTTTACGACTCAAACTTCCGAACGAAAAGGACGCAGCGTTTTTAGCCGCTGTTTTGTTTCCGAGTCCTCATCATATTAAGGAATGAACAGTGGAAAGAAGTGTGTCAATGCCCCCCAAAAAGCTGCCACAATAACCATCGAACTAATATAAAAGTATGTATTTTACGGTCACTATGAGTCAGACAGCAGTGTCTTGTTTATCCGTGTTTACTTTCACTTTTGAGCTGTCTGAAATATGTTGTACACGTTAATTTCATAGCTTAACTTCTAGCAGAAAATCTTTGACAAGAGCATTGACTTTGGCTAGTTTTGTCAGTTTTTAAACATAAACAAAAACACAAAGAACAGAGGGCGATCAGAAAGAGCAGTTAAAGACGTTCAAATATAATTAAGTCACACACAGTTCAAAGTAGGGCTGGGCGATACGGTGATAAAAATCGAATCGTGAGCTCATCTCTGTGACAATCTGCTATTTTTGTGAAATCGTCATATCGTGTTTCACTACTTGTCTCTTTAATGCAGCTGTCTGTTCAAGAAACTAACTAAAACACGACTAAAAGTGTCAAAAACATGGCTAAAAGCGACAAAAACGTGACTAAAAACGACAAAAACATGACTTAAAATGACCGGGACGCGTTAAATATGACAAACACGACATAACGTGTCAAAAATGAAAAAAATTGAACAGAATCCAATTAATAACATAAATTGCAAACCTAATCACAATCGCACAGGTCAGAAAAGTCACAGATATTTTCCCTAAATCATACAGCTCTGTTAAAGGCAATAGAAAAATACAAAGTGAATATGAATCATGATAAAAATCGAATTCATGATCAGGCCCCAAGAAAATCGTGGTAATACATTTTTGCCGTATCGCCCAGCCCTAGTTCAAAGAAAACGTCCCATTTTGTCCAAAGTCTGTCAAACGTGTCAAAGTTTAAATGAAGTCTGAACGTCATTCCGTTTTCTTTAGCGTGTATTATTATGTCAGTTCAGTCCTTGATCGTCGGCTCGGTTGACGTCATCCATTTTTTTTCCTCCTGCAGCGAGAAGTATAAAAATATTCTATTACTTTATTTATTTATTTTTGTGGAGACTGCCTCAAGAATTCAGTTGGAAATGAGCAAAAAGTAAAGAAAAAAAACGCCTGTAGGCTGATTGAATGATTCACTGTGACTTAAATTCTATATGTCAGGTTCTCAAAATGCTCTAATTATGACTTAGTTTGGTGGGGGGGCACCTGTGGCAATTATTTACCATCTGTGAAGTTGCAGTTTGTGAAGAAATTTAGAAAAATAAAAGCTTAAAATGACAGGAAGTGACTGAGTTTTAACGGAATCCCTCCACCTATGGCACTAAAAAGCGACGTGCCATGAAAAATACAATTTACACACAACTGACACACATTTTTGGTACTTTAAAGTGTCATTCAACAAAATAAAGTTACTGGGTGTTATTATTTATAAAATCATAACTATTGTGTGATTTATATGGGTTTTGGCCCATGTTTTCTAAATGGTTGCTAGGTAACAGCTGTAGAATTACCTCTATCTATGTCATATTTGCTGCTCATGTTCAACCAGGAATTATAAACATTACAAAAACTGTCAAACTGGAATAAACAGGCAAATATGTTTAGTAAAATCTTAAATATGTTCACTACGTTTTAGTGAAATGTGTCTAACCTATAGTTCAAATGCTGAGATACAGATTGGGTTTTCCACTGCAGGAACCTTTTTCAGTTCCTAGTACTGTTTTTTTGTTTAGTTTTTTTTGTTCCAGTCCCCATTTGATATGCAAACCCACACTTGACTCCTGCTCAGGGCATGTTTCAGGAAGCTTTTGTGAATACAAGTACATTTATCATCATTAACTCTGTTGGGAAATATGTTTCATTGATTTTCTGACTTCGACGCAGCAGCTAGAATAACTAAAATTATGAAAAAGTGTGTTTTATCGTTCATTTCAGTGTCTGTTATAGTTTTTTGTGCATGGCCGTTTATGGACATGGTTACCGGGGCTCAATATGCTGTAAGTAAAGATTAAGGGACGAAAATATATACTTTTGTGTTCCTAACTTCAATGAATATTTAAAGGGAACAGATCATGCCATGGTGACTTTTTTGAGTGTTTAATCATGTTCTAACAATGTTCCGTCATGAAAAACACACTTGATGTTTCATTTAGATTCATTCACGCTTGTTTAAGGACCCTGATTAGAAAATCCTCTCCTCTCTGACCGTCAAAAACACTTTCTGCTGAACTCCCTCGATCAATGACGTTTTTTCCGCTATTTGATGTCACTTATCCGAGAATCCAACTAACTAGCTTGACACGCTATGCAGCCAGTAGATGGCGCTAAACTCAGTGAGTGTCAGGGCAACACCAGATACAGATTTTTTTTTTAGATGCCCAAACGTAGAAAAGGTTTCAGGGGTTGTCATCCGGACGCTGTTTGAAGATCGAGACGTTTCGACTTCTATCCTGAAGTCATTGTCAATCATTGACAATGACTTCAGGATAGAAGTTGAAACGAAGGAAATGCTTCAGAGGCTGTCGATGGTTCAAAGGCTGTCGATGGTTCAGAGGCTGTGTTGGTTCAGAGGCTGTCGATGGTTCGGAGGCCATTGATGGTTCGGAGGCCGTCGATGGTTTGGAGGCCGTCGACGGTTCGGAGGCCGTCGACGGTTCGGAGGCCGTCGACGGTTCGGAGGCCGTCGACGGTTCGGAGGCCGTCGACGGTTCGGAGGCTGTCGATGCTTCAGAGGTTGTTGATGGTTCAGAGGCTGTGATGGTTCAGAGGTCGTCGATGGTTAGGAGGCCGTCGATGGTTCGGGGGCCGTCGATGGTTCGGGGGCCGTCGATGGTTCGGGGGCCGTCGATGGTTCGGAGGCCGTCGATGGTTCGGAGGCTGTCGACGGTTAAGAGGCCGTCAATGGTTCAGAGGTTGTAGATGGTTCGGAGGCTGTCGATGGTTCGGAGGCTGTCGATGGTTCGGAGGCTGTCGATGGTTCAGAGGCTGACGATGGTTCCTTGCACTCATTTTCGGACCAGAGGAGACCGATCCTTCCAGTCTGTGACCCCAGGACTTTGGAACGATCTTCCTTTCTCCCTTTTGTTCAAGCGTTTTAATTACAGCAGATTTAGGGACTGATTTTCATATTGTTGTATTGATTGCCTATTGTAAGTGCGTGTTATTTTTCTGTATTTTAACTCTTTTTTTTGTTGTGAAGCACTTTGTGACTTCTTTGTCTGTGAAAGGTGCTATACAAATACACTTTACTTATTTACTTATGCTGAAGATAAGGGGAAAATTTTAGTTTTTTGGTCACTTAAAACCACTATTGTCCATCTTTGCATTGGTATTTGAGATAAGTTATATCCAAACAATCACCCAGGGACCACTTTTTCTTGGCACTTAATCTTTCTGGTGAATTAACCCAAATAACCACGAGTACTACTTTTTACTGATTACACATTAAGATGGTTCAAAGCCTGTATGAAGGTGTTTGTCGGCTAAATCAGTGTTTATTATTCGTCTAACGTTACTGAAACATTTTGAAAGTGTCCTTGTCCACACAGCCCTCCACCTGATTCCATGAAAGTGAATCTTCTGCAAAGATGTGCTGATGATGCATTTAGGGGACTTAATTAAAATGGTAATTCTGAGCGTGCGTGCGAGGCCGAGCACCACTGTTTTGTTAACGTGGCATTCAACTCAATAAGAGCAACTTTGAAATATATGTGAGGTTTCAGTCATTCAATTTAGTCAGGACTCGAGGTCTGATGTAAAGAAGTCGGTTCAATGACTCTAAAAAATTATTTTTTACATAAGGTCGAATGGTTTACCTGGTGAAAAGCAATTTCAAATAAATCCAATTGCCAACATAGTCTCACACTCACGGCTTATTGACTGATTTGAGCAGTTTGAGGCCCAAATGAGGTTACGTAGCCCATTATAATATCATTCAAATGGCTCAGGTTAAACAGTCTGATCTAGATTGTGAACCAAGAGTTAAGAAAATGAACAGTCCGTCCAGTGACAGAAAAACAACTGTCTGAGATACTTACAGGCAGTTGTCTCCACATGGTTCTCAAATTCTAAAATGTAAAGATATATATATTCAATTTCATTTAGTAGTAATGTTTCAAAGGTGGTCATTTGGGCAGTGTTTGTCAACCAGAGTCCAGGGAGCCTGAGGGTTCAATATCTTAGCTGTTCCCTGCACTGCACTTTTCTGGACTGAGATGTCTGATGTTCCTCCAGGGATCTGCTGAATCCACGCCTCCATTTTGGGGTCACTGCCCGACTGCTCCGATCACCACAGGCACCACTTTGGCCTTCACCTTCCAGGCCTTCTCCAGCTCTGCTCTGAGCCCTCTAGTTTCTCTAGTTTCCTCTAGTTTCTCGTGTTCCTTTCTCCTCATGTTGCCCCGTCAATCACAATCGCCTTCCTCTGCTCTTTATCCACCACACGATGTCTGGTTGGTTTGCATTACCGTTCTGTCAGTCTTTATCTGGAAGTCCCACAGGATCTTCGCTCTGTCATTCTCTACCACCTTTGGAGGTGTTTCCCATTTTGACCTTGGGGTTTCCAGTCCAGCTCTGCACAGATATTTTTGAACACTATACTTGCCACTTCCCCAATTCTGTATATTGAAACCATTCTGCGCTATTGTTCAATGCCAGCCTCCTCCTCACGACTGTCAAATACTGGATTAGCATTGGCTGGTAAACCCATAAACCACACTGTGTCAGCAAAACTCATACTTTGCAGGTTTTGTTTTTGTCAAAGAGACGGCAGGGAGAACTGTACATCCTGGCATTCAACAGGTAAATTCTACTACTTCGTTTCACGCTTAGTGCTAGAAAAAGAGTTAACCTACAAAAAATGTCTTGCCCAAAGAGAAAGCAGCTGATAAGAGAGGGTTAAGCAGGTATTGGACTGGCCGATTTCAGGTTTGTGGGCTGCAATAACAACTGAAGTTCCTGAAGTTTCGCGCTCCTATCAAGACAGCGCAGGGATGTCCACAGTGTTTCCAACTGCACGAGGAAAACGGAGCAGATGAGACGTTAAAGTGACATTTTCCTTGTGTCGTTTGGGGCAAATTTTCTCCCAAATCACAATACAACAACTCCACGGGAAGTAGCCAGGCGGCCCGGCACTGCTCCCCTGAATCAGAAACACAACAACATTCAAATCTGCTTCTCCAAACACGCGCGATTTTTCCATTTAACACTTCATTGGCTTCTGTGTTCTCCTCAGCCCCGACCCCGGCGCTTCCACTTCCACCAATCACGCACCCCCCGTCGCTCCACCTCGTATCCCGGATAATATTCACTCCGTCGGGGCAATCTCGGACGGAGCGGGGGGCGGAGGAGGAGGCGCGCTGGTGGGTGTGCAAATAACAGCCATCTACCACCCACGCCGTTCAGAGCGCGGCGCGATAATGGACCACAATGGAGCCAGAGGGAGGCAGAGTCAACACGAGAGGGGCGCGGGCCAGAGGGGAGGTGAGGGAGGTGAAGGGAAAAGTGGAATTGATGTGGATACAAGGGAATGTAGTCAAAGAAAGGGCGGTCTCTGGTTAGTTTGGGGAGGTTCTGAATCAGATTAGGGGTTTTCGCTTGGGTTGTAGTTGACTAAATGAGCTCTTGGTCGACTAAAAACATGCTCTGACGGTTGATTTGTTGACGTAAAAGGGGCGTGAATTGGCTTTCTGGCTCAAACTGTACTGACAAGACCATGACGGCACAGGAGTTTATGTCAAAACCACCATTTATGCAGACAATTATTGTGCGTTTAGGTGTAAAAAGGCAGATTAAACTCAAGGGTCTTCATCTAACTCTCCACATCTTTTTTTGTTTGTCACATTTAAATCCTTAGAATCTTAATCAATTTGTAATACGGCTAATACAAATTTTGATCAAACAAAACATCATTGACTTATTATTCGGCTGGACGACAATGGAAGTACTGCCCGAGTTTTTGCACCAACTTTTTCAGTTGCTGCATTTCTTTTAGTTCCAGTTCCCATTGGATGAGCGTTCACAGAGTAGAAACTATGAACTGGAACCACACTTTGGGGACTTTGTAGCTCTTGTTCAAGGACAGGTATACTTTACAATCAGACCAGGAACCTTTTTGTTCAAACAAGTACATTTACAACATTAACTGTATTGGGAAAATGTTCCTTTTTTTTTTTTTTTTTTTTTTTGATTTAAACTAACTTTTTGAACGCAAACGAGAATTAACTTGGATGCAGTAGCAAAATACATTTTTAAATTTGTAAATAATTGCTAAAATTTTGAACAACTTTGAATGATTGTGTTTTTATTTTAATTTCATTGTTTGTTTGAGCTCTTTGTGCATGTCACTTTTATGTACATGGTTTAGCTGAAAAGGAACAGGAAGAAAAAAGACTTTTGTAATCCTCAAATCCTCCATTAAATAAGTAATAAATAAGTATAAATTATAAATAAATAATAAATTATAGTCCGTTAGACCCACTTTCCGTCACTGTCTCTGTGTGAACGCAAGTGACAGTGAAAGGACTGGGCGGTTCCTTAACTAAACTAAACTGGGGGAAATAGGAAGTTAGTTTTTGGTACAGGTATCTGTGAAAACACCTTTTGGGGACTTTTTTTACCTCTTGCTCTGGGGCAAGCACTTTCCAGTCTGACCCGAAACGTTTTGGTGACACAATTTCATGTACAACGCTGACTTTGTTCATTCATTTTCAGATTTAACTAAACTTCATTGATCCACAAGAGAAATTACTTACACGCAGCAGCTCCAAAAATGAAATTCTTAATTAGTAAATAGCAATTAAAATTCAAAATAACCGTGGATAATTGTGTGTTTTTTGTTAATTTCATTGTTTGTTTGCACTATTTGTGTATCACAGTTTTATGAGCACGTTCACAGTGCTCAAAATTAGTAAATGGAAGAAAAAAATAATTTTGTTTTCCTAAACCCACTTAATTGAATATGTAAAAGTTCCACACTTTACAGATGCTAATTTTAAACCCAGTTAGACGCACTTTCAGCCTGTTTTTATGTAAATGCAAACAACTGTGTGACTAAAGAGGGACTGGGGGTTATAGGGACTTGGATCTTGGTGCTACTATGTGCAAAAACGGCTACTGACTTGGGTTGGTCCTGGTTTAGTTCCATAATAGTTTTGGTGTAGTTTATTCCTGGTTTAGTCTCAAATTAGTCACTTATTAGTCCTGGTTTAGCCTCAATAGTTCTGTGCTACCTGTTATAGTTCTAGGGTTAGTACAAGATTAGTCCTTGTTTAGTTCCTGGTCTGTTCCTGGTTTTGTTATCGATTAGTTTCTGGACAGGCCTTGAGTTAGATCTGTGCCACTTGTTGTATTTTTGTAGATGAGGTTTTGTCTGGCTTAGTCCCAAATGAATCCTGTTTTGTTCTTTGCTTTGCCCTGGATTGATCTTTCATCCTGGGTTAGTTTTCTTTAGCCACTTGTAGTTTTAAATTGTTGCACATTTAGTCTTCGTTTTCCACTGGTTTAGTCCTGGTTTAGTCATGGTTGGTCCTTGTTAGGTTCGTCTGTCCTTGTTTGGGTCTGGGTTGATCCTGGTGTAGTCTTGGGCTAGTTCTGGATTAATCCTGGTTTAGTTTTGCTTTACTCTCAGATAAATTCTTGGTTGGTCCTTCTTTAGTCTGATCTGGTTTCGTTTTGGCGAGTCCTGATTTAGCCCTGAGTTTGTCCCGGTTTAGTCTTGACTTTGTCTTGGTTTTTTCACGGATTAGTCCAGGTTTAGTCTCTCCTGTACAGGCCTGGATTAGTTTGGTGTTAATCTCCTCTTTGTCCTGTCCTGAAGGTTTGTCCAGACGCCGCTCCGACCTGTTTTTCCTCAAATGTCTGACTAAAATGAGCCTCATTTCAAAATGAAGCTGTTCTTGAACCCTTTGGACACAAACTCTTGTCTGGACTCTTTGTGAAGCTGAGACTCTGTGGTTTTGTGTCTGATTTACAGATTACACTTGGAAACAAGCTCTGCAAAGAGGAATATCAGACTTTAAAGTCCGCCTAAATGTTCTGTTAAATCTATGAAGAAGTGAAGCTGGTGCTGTAGACTTTGTCTGATTGACACGACTTTTGGCTTTTGTTGGTTTTTGACAATTCCTCTTTCAAAGCTGAAGCTAATTTAACAAAAAAATTGTTTTAGGGACTAAAAGTTAAAAAAGTCCAGGCGGAATCCATATATAAGTCCTTTTTTTTTAATTTTAGTGTAATTTTTAACTCTAATTCATCCCAGAATGTTTGATTTGACAGAAAATAAGAGGGTCACATCTTTCTTTTCATATTGAACATGTCCAGCAGCTGATAGTTTCCTTATATCAGATGTGGATAAAATAGAAAGTCGCGCCAGTGGGACGCCAGAACCTATTGGACTGGTTAGTCCAATAGGATAGTACTAGCTCTGGTTTAGTCTGTATTTAATCTTGACTTGGTTCTGGTTTAGTTCTCCCTCTCTTGTTCCTGCTTTAGTCTGGTGTTAGATAATATTTTCATCCATTCTTTACTCCCTCACCAGCCACAAGCCTTAACAAAACGCCACAACATCACACATTTTTCCTTATTCCATTTCCACCTCGGAGTCGTCCTCGGAGTCCGGACAAGTCTCGCTGTCTATTTTTAGCCCCAGATCTGCTCCTCTGCTCGGGCTGAGACTGGCCGACCTCTGCGTGTCTCAAAAAGCTCCAACCAAATCAAAATACACGTCCTGTTTCTATGACGACCGCTAACAAATGACTAGCTTTTTGTCCGCAGAAAAATTACAACTTCAAGGCTGCACTTTCCTCAGATTCAATAATGGAGATCAGAAACGCTGTGTGTGTGTCCTCACAGCACAAAGAGCATTATTTTGAATATTTTGATCCGATTTTGAAAAGTTTTGACTCATTTAGACGTACTTTAATGTTCCACAGTGGGCGATGGATGTGGGGGATATGTTTGAAAAATGGAAAGTATCTCAATTGTTGTTTTGGAAATCTGCAAAATTCGAATATCAAGTGTTGTCTATAATAAAAGACTATTAAATGAGCTCAAAAAGAGACAGAAATATTGAGTATAGTCTCCCTAACAAGAGTATGAAGTGATACTGCACTTTTGTGGTTAATCTACGTTTTGTTTGTTCAACCGATACATTTACAAGCACATTTCCACACATTTTTGATGCATTTAATTTGAAAATTATTGCAAAAACAGGCAAAAAACATGAAGATTTTCATTTTTGTCATTATTGCTCATCACTATATGACATTAAACATATTATGACTTGTACTAATTGCTAAAGAAAAGCAAACAAACAAAGAATACGTGTGGTGTCATCTCGGGATTGAGAAGTTTAATGTCATACTGTGGAACATTCCTCCAAAACTCCCTGTTCTCCTCTTGAACAGGAAGTCAATGCATCTGTAATATTCACTCGTTTTAGATCAATGTTGCTATTTACATTGAAAAATGAAGATCTGTGTATGTTTTAGTTTAATACTAATAGCTGGAAAAAGCTTAATATGTGTCCTTTAAAAACATTTGTTCAGTTGAGAAAATTCTGTTTTGTTCAGGCCCTCTAAAGCAGCTGCTCTCAGACTAGAGTCCCTGGGCCATGAGTTTGGGTCCTCCAAAAATTGTGATAACATTGATCATTACTTGAATTTCTTAAGACAGACAATCCGAAACACAGGTAAACAACTGCACAAATGCAATAAGGATTATGACAATTAATTATGAAATTAATCTTTCATCTAAATGTGATCATAGACATAGTTTGAGCTTCTGAATTTTATTGTGATGCCATTGTGGAGAACGATGGGGGTCCTTGGGATATTTTCATACCGATAAGGGGTCCCTGGTCTCACAAGGTTTGAGAACCGCTGCTCTAAACCAGTGGTTCTTAAACTAGGGGTCGGGACCCCAATGGTGGTCACGAAATGATTTCCAGGGGTCTCCAGATGACGGGGAAAAATGTATATAATCGTCTTAAACAAGGCTTGACACCCTTCAAATGCAGTGGTAAATGTAGATTCCTATTTGTTGGCCGATCAAAGTCATTTTCTAGGTCTATATTCTCAAAATAAAATCAAACATTAGATAAAAGGCTAATTTATCACTTTGCGTGTCGCCTATTTTTTGTGTTTGGGGGTTGCGAATGTGAACTATTGTTATTTTGGGGGTCGCGACTGAAAAAGTTTGAGAACCGCTGCTCCAAACCGTCTGATCCACCATCCAAATATCTAAAAATATATTCACCGGTTTATTTATTTGTTTTTATTTATTCAATTACAGGTGTTTTATTGCCCAAAAATACCTTGAAAACCATACCTCCTCACTGTGAAGGGAGCCGCCTCTCCTGAGATCTGACCTGTAAATCGACCTGGTGGCACTGTGCGCTTTCCTCGGTGGAGATAGATGATATGGCTGGATGCAGTTTGTCTCTTTCGGCCGTGTACTTTCTGCAGATGTGGTGGTAAAAGTTTTTGCTCGTTAAACTTTTCTCCGGGTTCCATCTGGGAGTGGAGGAGTAAAACACAGAGCCGCTGCAGATGTTGTGTCGAACGCCGCCTTCTGTCAGAGCGGCTTCTTATGGAAATGTAAGAAATTCATTATAGACTTAACATCGCACACTGTTGTAGTTTTGCATAATTTATTCAGTCCTGGACTTTCAGCGATGATAACAAACGGAGAGAGTTCTTAAGACGTGGCTATTGTGTCCCTCGTTAGGAAAAGTGGAGGAATGCAAATGGACTCAAATGGAAGGCTGCATTTAGTGGTCTGAAATGATTTGACTTGGGCGGTTTGAATGTACTTCTGCTCTATTTGAGTCACGTTAACGTCTTCTTTGATTAAACGGATAAGTTCTAGGTCAGGGCTATTTAACTTTATTTTACTGAGGGCCAGACTTTTGGACGGTTTTGTCCTCGGGGCCGAAAATGTGTCCAACGGTTTTGAAATGTGAAATAAATGTAACACGAAAGGCTTTGACAACATCTGCAGAACTGAACCAGGTCCAAACCAGGGCTAAACCAGGGCTAAAACCAGGACTGAACCAGGACTGAACTGGGACTAAACCAGGACTGAAGCAGGACTGAACCAGGACTAAACCAGGTCTAAACCAGGTCCAAACCAGGTCCAAACCAGGGCTAAACCAGGACTGAACTGGGACTAAACCAGGGCTAAAATCAGGACTGAACCAGGACTAAACCAGGTCTAAACCAGGACTAAACCAGGTCTAAACCAGGACTGAACCAGGACTAAACCAGGACTGAACTGGGACTAAACTAGGTCTAAACCAGGACTGAAGCAGGACTGAACCAGGACTAAACTAGGTCTAAACCAGGACTAAACCAGGACTGAAGCAGGACTGAACCAGGACTAAACCAGGTCTAAACCAGAGCTAAACCAGGTCAAAAACCAAGACTGAACCAGGATTGAACCAGAACTGAACTGGGACTAAACTAGGTCTAAACCAGGACTAAACCAGGTCAAAAACCAGGACTGAACCAGAGCTAAACCAGGTCTGAACTGGATTTAAACCAGGACTAAATCAAGTCTAAACCAGGTCTAAACCAGGACTTAACCATATCTAAACCAGGATTAAACCAGGATTAAACCAGGACTAAACCAGGACTACACCAGGACTAATCCAGAGCTAAACCAGGGCTAATCCAAGTCGAAACCAGGGCTTAACCAGGTCTTAACCAGGAGAGGGGTTGAGAGTCAGATCAGGTCCCTTGGAGGGCCTGATTTGTCCCCCTTAGTTCTGGTTTAGTCCTTGATGTAGACTTGGGTTTGAACTTGGGTGAGCCGTAGATTAGACCCGGTTTAGTCCTGGTTTCCGTGGTCCTCGTTCTAATTCCAGACATAACACTCTTCTGTCACATTGCAACCTTAAGAAAGCACAAAGACTGTACAAAGTGTAGTTATTATTAAGTGTTACCAAATATAATTGGGAAAAATCAATGAACTGTAATATTTTAGTTTAGTTTTTAAAAAGCATTGACTATCTTTCCAAAGAAGAAAAACAAGAAAACAGGTTTGTAGAGTTCCTTGTGTTGCAGCTGAGAACATGCGTCTTGTGCCTTGTTGTTGGTTTTAAATTGGGGTCATGCTTTTTCTCAAATTGAGTAAACCCTTTTAAGTAAACAGTAATTTCCGATTGTTAAACATGAGCGGTGCCACGAGGAGAGGCTGGTGCTGGGGTTACTCCGGGCTCATGCTTTTACTGCTCCTCCGCCCACCGCAAACACGACGTATGCAGAAAGAGATCGTCAGAGATTATCAGTGTTTGTTTGGGAGAAAAATGCAGATATAAGCAAAATGAGCATGAGTTTTAAAGGCTGTATTTACTTACGCTATAGATCAGTGGTTCCCAACCTTTTTTGTCTCACTCGGAGTACCCCTTAACTTCAGTTTCAGCAAAATAAATGGGTTTAGTAGTTGCATATTGTCAATTATTATTATTGTCTATACTTTTTGTCATTTTATTTGATTTATGGTCCAATATTCTCCAAAAAGATGCTACATTTACAACTAATCACACTCTTTAAATTCAGATAAAAGTACATTTAGTGAAACCATTTGCCTGAAAGGTACTCTCTCTCTTCGTGACAGGGAGATAATATGTCAGATGGATCTATTTTGCAAATGTACTAGTCAACTGATTAATCGGCAATTATGATAATAGTAAATACAGAATACATCTGACTCAAACGTTTTGAAGGATAAATGATGATTGTTTTGAGACATCCAACAAATACAGCTGGACATACTTAGTTTCTGGGTTTCGCTCCCTAAAACCTAAAAACGAAAGAAGTCCAGCCCTTGTTTTAAATAATTTTAAAGGATCATGACAATGTTTTACCGAAGCAAAGAGACAAATCCAACAGTGTATGTAGGGAATCTGTCATTTTGCACAAACCAGGGATGTCCAAACTATGAGGCGCTCAAGCTTTCTGCTAAATTGGCCCCAATAAAGTACCTTTTTACTATAGAATTCTGCTATCATAATCTATTGACCTTATTCTGCCCCGCCCACTTTTGCCGTTTTTTGCACTTTTGTTGTAAACGCACTTCTATTTGACGAGAACTCCGTTAAAGCTAATGACGAACGAGGGAAAAGTCTCACCGCTAAAATGTTACATAAGTAGGTTGATTTGTGTAAAATGTTTAATGAACACGAGCAACAACAAGTCACAACGCACTG
Source organism: Rhinogobius similis (assembly GCA_019453435.1). NCBI lineage: Eukaryota > Metazoa > Chordata > Actinopteri > Gobiiformes > Gobiidae > Rhinogobius > Rhinogobius similis. Next base: position 34,793,048 of record CM033626.1, read on the forward strand.
ATTTCCTGGGCGTCTGAAAACGGCTTTTTAGTCGAGTAGAACTTATTTTCTGTTGAGCTCATCTGCTCCAGGTAAACTAATACAACAGAAACAAGACAGCGGCGCGTACGGCAACTTCCGGAATAAGGTGAATAGTATCAAACACTTTAATGTATTATGCTTTAGTAAAGATTTAGACGCTCATCAAAATTACGGCAAATGCAAAATTTTGAATGATTAATTAATTTAGCCGGAAGTCTGTGGCCCTCGTTCTGTGTTTGTCCTATGTTTCAAATGCGTCCATCTGTGAAAAAAGGTTTGGTCAGCCCTGACTTAATCTAAAAAAAGACCAAATTCTGCAAAATTGACATACATCTCAGGACATAGTGACTTATGAGTACAAAAAAAATACAAGTAAAAAACAAAATAGAGCGGCGAAACAGCATGGGCATCCACTTCAGATACAGTTATAGACTTTGTTTGTGCAGAATTCTCAAAACATGCTACAAAAAAACAGCTGTACTTAAAACCTTTCAGAGAAACTAGATCTAGAACTAGGAAGAACGTAATCTATTTGTTTATTTAGATCCCATTAGTCTGCTTGTTATGTTAAATTAACTCTTTTCAAAACGTGGATTAGCGTTACGATTGCAAAACACGAAACCAGATACAGTTCTAAATCTGCACATGACAACCAACTAATCATCATCAATAATTTGTGATTGAAAAACACGATTTCCAGCACATTTGGAGATCTCCCTCTCCTGCTCCACGTACCGTCCCGCTTGTCAGTCCCGCGCGGTGTGTCCAGCGATTTGCCGGAGCGTGCAGCCTCTGACGGACTCGCAGCCATCAGTCTTCCGGCTCTAATTAAAGCCGGTGTAATTACGAGGATCGGCGTTCGGACGGAGAAAGGCTGATGTGATGGAGCGGCGGCCTGACATTGAGAGAAAGAGCTTCCTGCGCGACCCCCTTCACTGACACTCTCTCTCCGCGTAAATCACAGCCTCAAGGACTCGAGCCGCACAAGTCCACTCACGAGAGCCCAGCGCCCGCCCACTCGTCACACATGTCCAGGTCACACGGAAACTGATGCATGTTCTGAGATGTAGGAGTCGGAGATGTTCAGTTCTACAGCGTACAGGGATGTGCAACTGCATTTGACCCAGCACCACACTTTTAAGGTGAGGTGCTGCAGGTGAAGAGGAAAAAAGCTTGAATTTAGGAGCTGCTTTAAGGCTGATCTTCATGTCTCTGTGGGAGAAAAATGCATTTTAAGAAAACAACCTTTGTATTTATCCCAGAGAAATCTATAGATGAAGTAATAAAACATTTAAGAGCAGATTGGTTGTTGTTTCCACATGAAAGAGCATGTTGAGAGAGCAAACTGACCAAAAAAATAATAATTATAATATTATTGGCTGCAGTGTCTCGCCTCAAAGGACAAATATCTTGCAGAAGTGACTTCTTTTGGGCTTTTTAATTACATTGTTCCCTCATCTTTACAACACTCAGTTTAACTGTTTTGAGACTCTTTGAAAAAGGCTGGTCACCTCAGCTCATAGAACATAGGAAAAGAAATATGTATAAAATTATATTGGCTGCCGGAAAGAAGAGCATTAAGAAGATGGCTTAAGCCGGTAGTCCACAGCACGATTTTTTGTCTTATTAGATTTATGGATGTTACACTGCAAGACCTAATTAATTAAAAGTCACAAAATGTGAAGACTGTGCAATGGTTCACATGATCAGCGCGATATACTAGCAGTGTTTTCTTGTTTGTAAAAGTTGCTAAATGAAAGAGAAATGAGTAGATAAAGTCCCGTTCATAGCGGAGCTCCTCGGCCTTTAGTTTGCGGCGCGCTGATGTTTAAATTTTTTACACAGATTGATCATAGCCGCAGCGACAGGACTCACTCTGTGGCCAGGATTCCAAAATATTAACATGTTTTATATCAATCGTCCAACGGTTCTAAGTCTTTGTCTCCTTCTCACTTTGAGACCCACAAGCCATGATTTTGAGCTGTTACCTCATAATTCGCTCTGTTGTTCTGATCTCGTTGTTGTTATATATGAATTGCATTTAACTTTTATTTACACACATTATATTTTTTTGCATGCACTTATTTTTGTTTTTTAAATCTATACTGTTTACTTTGACAATTATTATTGTACATCGCTATCTGTTTCACCCGACCATCGAAGCAAGTTCCTAGTTTGTGATTTTCTGATTGTGCTTGAATAGCATATCAACGCCTGATTAGAAAGTAGTGCATGTTCTCTGGAAATACATTATTCTAAGTTCTAAAACATGACGGCAATGAAGCAAAGACTATGTTTAATGGTCAATAAAATACAAATAATGCATAATGCTTCCTTTAAAAACATCAAGGACTTATTTGAGGGCAAGTATTTTGAGTTTTGAAGACAGACATGCAGAGTTATTGAAACATGAACCAAGCAAAACAAAAAAAGTGTTTCTGGTGAAAAAACAAAACCTTAAGAGCGCCATTTTGCAGAAGTGAGATTTATGGACTAAAACGTTGCCTATAAATATCGTCATTATTCATATTGTTCACAGAGTAAAATAAAGCCAAGTAATGCTCACATGCGACATTTCCGTAGAGGTTCTTGTGTGTCTTTCTCAAGGCTACTGTAGAATTGTACAGAACTGAATGGAGGAGTGTGGAGTGGGAGTCTGAGCACTGCATCAAGGTTTAAATATTTAATAAAGTACAGCCTGTTTACTGCTGTGTGCGTGAATGTGTTTCTCTGACCGAGAGACGGAGCTTTGTCATTGACTCTGCAACAAAAGACGAGGTCGCAGCTGCAGGGTTATCACGGAAACTCTGCTCCGGCTGAAATATGTTTACAGAAAGTGCAGGTCTTTCCTTCATCACTTTCGGCCATGTAGACACGAAAGACCCCGAAAGACACACGTATTCACCTTTCATTTGTCTTAAACATGTCGCCTGTGCATGAAATCTGCCCACGACTCACCGTCCACTGCACGATCTGTCAGTGTTTATTGATTTTAGGCGATAAGGAGGACATTAAAGTGCATATAACAGGCTTTAACAATTTTTAGATTTTGATTTCGTTTGGTGTATTGATACCTATTGTACATAAAAATTCTAGTTTTACACCAACCGAGTCGTAGTTTGTGGAGAAAAGTTGAAGAATCTGTTGAAAATTACAGGAAGTAGAAAATGACATCACACTAGGGAGACTCATGCCATCCAAAGGCATAATTTACCCAAAATAAACAACTTTCTTTAGCCTTAAAACGTTAATTTAACAACATAAAGGTGTTCACATGTATCTTGATTTGTCAGACTAAAAAATCTCTGACATTAGCTGACTTTTAGCCCAGTGTGCAAAGTAATTTCCTAGTGTGATGTCATCATTTACAACCAGGAAGTGATATTATAAAAGAAAAAAAAAAGCTCAATCATGATAAAATGTAAAAGACAAAACTTTAAAAATATTTATCTAACTTGTATTTTAGTTGCATGAGCAGTCTAACCTGTCAGAGGCGCTTTCAGGATGCTTCCACTGCGCAAAGTCATCCGTACCGTCCTGTTTGAGGCGTCTGAAGGCGGCAGGGTGTGGTACTAGCTTCCAGAGGGTGCTCGCTTGCTGTTGCTCAGATTAAAGAGAGAACAAGAGAGAACGCGACTCAGGTTAGAACGAAATGGAAAAAGCAGATATCAACAGATAATAGTCATTCCTCACGAAACGCTGACTTGATCTGGAAACAAACCGACGTAAATCCAGTGGTGATATTGTTAATTGTTGAGCCGACAAACTTAGCAAAACAAAGCTAGCGCACATTGTAATATAAAAAATATGATTAATATTATGTTTACAGTGCATAATGTGTCTAACATTATCCAAAGAGCTGGTTTAGTCCTGGTTTAGACCTGGTTTAGCCCTGGTTTAGTTCTAGTTTAGACCTTGTTAAGCCCTGGTTTAGTCCTAATTTAGACTTGATTTAGTCCTAGTTTAGACCTGGTTTAGACCTGGTTTAGACCTGGTTACGTCCTGGTTACGTCCTGGTTACGTCCTGGTTTAGACCTGGTTTAGACCTGGTTACGTCCTAGTTTAGACTTGGTTTAGACTTGGTTTAGTCCTGGTTTCGTCATAGTTGAGACCTGGTTACGTCCTGGTTTAGACCTGGTTACGTCCCGGTTTAGACCTGGTTTAGTACTAGCTTAGACCTGTTGGGCACGTTTTCGGCCTTAGGACAAAACCATCCAAAAAATCTGTCCGTCGGTAAAACAAAGTCAGGACTAAACCGGGATTGAACCAGAACACAGCGTTAAAACCATTCCCGGATCGTTACTGTCTCCAACGGGGAACTCATAAACAGGAGTGTGGACTTTAATGTGTCTCCTTGGTCCAATAAGACATAAGCGTCTGCCTCTGCGTTCAACCACTGCCCCAAATGTCCCATGATGCATCTGTGCCGCTACAACAGGGATCCCCGACGCTGTAAGTTCATTAGCGGCGTTTAATAGATTGGAATGCACAGTTATCCGTGTATTCTCCGTATCTCTTTCTCCCCCGGTGAGATATCATAACCGCGTCCTTTATTTTGAATCCGTTTGTCTGCGAGCGCGAGATGTGTTTTGGTTTTCGTCTTCGTGAGAGAAGCCGCTGATTAAATGGAGACAATGGAGCCAGTTTCAAAGCACAAATTGGAAAAGTTAATCCTGCATTTGAGATTTCCTCTGGGCTCCGCAGGACTCGAGCGAGACAGACTTTTGCAGAAGAGTTTCATCGTTCAGCACATTTAAGTCGAGAGTAGAAGAAGAAGCAGAGGTGGATAGTGCAAAAAAACAAAAAAAATAAATATAGTATAAATACAGTCATGGCTGAAAGTGTTGGAATCGCTAAATTTTTTCCAGAAAATGAAGTATTTCTCCTCAAAAAGTATTGCAATTCCACATTTTGCTTTACACATGTTTATTTCCTTTGTGTGTATTGAAAAAAAAGCAGATAAAAAAGCAAATTTGACATAATTTCATGCAAAACTCAACATGTGGTGTTTGAAAAAGCTCTTGACAAAATATAACTTTATTACTCAAGTTTACAGTCCAACTCTGAGCAGACATAAAGTGTGTAATGCTTTTTTCTGAACAGATTTGTGCTAATACTTTGTTTTTGATATGACTAAAAAACATCCATAGATAATTTTATTCATGTCCCTGAAGAAAAATTGTGACCTTGTGATAAAGAACTGGCAGCGTATTTGCAGCAAGACAAGTTGACTTTTTGTAAAATAGTGGCTCGTGGCGTTGATAAAATCAGGAGTAGCTGGAATATTATCAGTCGTTGTAGTTTTTTTGTTTTAGTAAATGTAAAATTCAAGTTTTGCCAGAGAGATGCAGGCTCCACCAGGATGCACCTCCAGCGACACGCCACTCACTATTTTCATTAGTTTTCACAGAAGAAATGATTTAATTACTGTTTTATCAGTTGATTCTAATCTAAAATCAACAAACTTTTTGTTGTCTCTGCTTTGCTCGCGGAGGGCGGAGGGTAATTAACTTTAGCTACGTTAAAACACATTTTCACAAACAGAAGACAGACATATTTAACTGTCAACGTGAGCAATGTCGTATGCAGCACAGGCCTGTGTCTGACTCCGTGTCAGTTTTAGATTGGTCTCAAATCTGTGATTGTTAAGGTCAAGAAAAGGGTTTGGGAAAGTCTTTAATGTAAAAAAAAAAGTTAATTTTTGTGAAAAAAGGCAGTCTTTGTTGCTGTTGTGGATCAGGGTGATGCCACCACGGTGTTGTGGGTTCAATTCTGGCCCTTGACCATTTGTCAAAGGTTTATACCAGGGTTATTTAACTTCAGACCCATCAAAGGTTATGATCCGGCCCTCAACCCAACTTCCAAAAATATGGAACATATTTTATCTCTTGTTATTTAGTCCTGGTTTGAACTTAGTTCAGTTCTTGTTTAGACCTGGTTCAGGTCTGGCTTAGTCCTGGTTCAGTCCTAATTAAGTCTTAGTTCAGTGCTGGTTTAGTCCCAGTTTAGTTCTGGTTCAGTCCTGGTTTAGCTCTGGTTTAGTCCCAGTTTAGTTCTGGTCCAGTCCTGGTTTAGCTCTGGTTTAACCCCAGTTTAGTCCTGGTTTAGACCTGGCTTAGTCCTTTTTCAGACCTGGTTCAGTCTTGGTTCAATCCTGGTTCAGTCATGGTTTAGTTTTGGTTCAGTCCTTGAGGGTTAGGGTTGAAATATTGCATAAAACATCAATCGACTGTAAAACTACATGGTCGGTTTGTCGTTTTTTTTCCTAAAGATTCTTATTATGCAGCTCTTTAAATTGTTTTTATTACAGATAATATACTTCATATACATTCAAATTCAATCTCCATAAAACAATTCTGTGTATTCCCAACCTCTAGGGAACAACAATACAAAGTGGTAAAAGCTCAAACAAGTCCATTCTGCCTGATAAATCCCCTTTAACTTCCCCAGATAACCTCCTCTTCTGACGCGCCGTTCCCAGAGTGCTTCATCTCGCCGCGCTGTGTTCACTCCTGTCTCTTTATACGCTTTAATTGCATATTTCACCATCCGATCTCTTGTTTTCGTGTTGAAGCGTCTCTCCCGTCTCGCTGCTCTCTCCTGCTTAGTAATTACATCTGGCCGCGTTGACGTGTTGATGCAGAGAAGCTGTGACAGAGGAGTGGAGAGGCCTGTCTGTGCCCACAACCAGCGGCGGCCATCTTGTTTACGGCTAATCTGTTTGGACAAGGCGCTGATATGATCTCGCCCGTGCTCTAGTCCCTCCTCTGCCTTTGTGCCGCCGCGCTATCTTCAAAATCCCATCTCCTCCTGCGATTTTCCGCTTCCTGGGGGACTGTGGAACTCGAGGGAAGTGGCTTTGAAATGGTCTGAACATCTGAATAAATGTGTGGCATGCTTATTTCGGAGGTGTTCCTGGGCAAGACACTTATTCCACCTGCTTTGGCTTCTGTAAAGTGTGATATTTAAAGGGGCTGTGCCTAATTTTTACTGTTTCTAAAGGGGAAAAACAGAAGTAGTTCATGTACACGATTTTTTTGTATGTAATAAAGTCCATTCTGTGTTGCCCTTGTGCAGACATATTGTAAAAGCATCTATTCAAGTAAAAATGAGACCACAGCGCTTTCTCTGCAACTATTTATAGAGAGTTTTATCCTACAAGAGAAGCAGGAAGTGTGATGTTAGCATGCTAATGTTTGTTAGCTTTACCCGTGGTGGTGAAAAGTGCTTATAAACTCATGGAGGTGAGTATTTAGGATGCTGGGACTGCATTATGAAAATGAGAGACGCATGTGTGTGACGGATATAAAGCGTTTAACATGAACTAGTTTGTTTTCCACAAACCAGGTACAGTGTGTGGTTTCTGAAGATGTTGGTCGGTGTGTCAATCAGTAGAAGATGACTCGAGGACGCTAGCTTCTGAATATTAAAGGAAGTTTATTACAGAGAGCAGCATCACATCCAGGCAGTCGACGTTCGCCTGGGCGTCCCATTGTGGCCAAATCTAGGATCTCCCCGATTCTAGTGTAACATAGCTTTATATTGACCTTATTCTGCCCCGCCCACTTTTGCCATTTTTTGCACTTTTGTTGTAAACACACTTCCGTTTGACGAGAACTCCGTTAAAGCTAATGATGAACGAGGGAAAAGTCTCGCCGCTAAAATGTTACATAAAGTAGATTGATTTGTGTAAAATGTTTAATGAACACGAGCAACAACAAGTCACAACGCAACAATTTCCTGAGGCCTGAAAACGGCTTTTTAGTCCATGTAGAACTTATTTTCTGTTGAGCTCGTCTGCTCCATGTAAACTACAACGGAAACAAGACGGCGGCGCATAAGGCAACTTCAGGAATAAGGTGAATATAGTAGAACAACTGCCCCTTCAAAGGAGACAACACCCCTTTTCAGATAAGGAAACCCACTCCCAAATGTTTCTTTATTGCCCTTCATAAAAATTCCCAAACTTACAGACTCTTAGTTTATGGTCAAATGACCTAATTTTGACTTATAATTACCCTTGTCCCCTTTTGGCCCCACAGCCTAGAGGCAACTGAATAAACAATTATCTCTACCAGTATCTCCCACAACTGTCTCTCACAGCAGATACTTCAAGTTCCTTTAATCATAAACAAACGTGTTGTCACCTCTGTGCAGCTTGGTGTTATAGACAGAACCAGAAACGTGCGTATGGTCCAGTGGGTCCAGTGGGTCCAGTTTGATCAGTGAGCTGTAACAATTCAACTTTTTTATTTTCCCGAGGGCCACAACCTCTGGGCCAGATACAATGCACCATCACTTCTATCACCATTTGATGTCACACAAAGAATCCACATCTTTAGATCTATAATGATTAAATAACTACTGCGTCATTTTAGTTTTGTACAAAAAAAACAAAACAAAATGATTTACCAATATTGTTCTAAAAAAAATGTCCAATCTAGTATGAAACTAGAATCAAACTTGGACTAGAATAGTACCTGCTGGGTCTTAGAATCAAACCATGTCTAAAGCAGAAATAAAGAATCGCTAAAACAGGTTCAAGCTAGTACTAATTTTATAATATCTGGAACATCGTAGACTGGATCAGATCATTTGAAAGGCCCGATTTAGCCTCCGGGCCTTAAGTTGAATAGCCCTGGTCTATAGGCTCAACCAGAAGTCTGTAGAGTCACCGATGTAAAAGTAAAAGCACCTGTTCTTCAGAATAATAGAGCTCAACTGTTTTGTCCATTTTGGAGTTTGTTCCAGAAGTAAATGTGTCATTCATTTTCACCAAAGTAGTTCACAAAAATTTGAATATTAAGAGTTAAAGGGCACGAAGGAGGCTAAGCAGCTAATGTGCATAACGCAGTTGTTTTTAGCCCGAAAAACACATCTAAAGCTCAAAATTCTGCAAAAATGTTATAAATATAAATATAAAGTTCAGAAACAGATTTACCTCTGTGCTGATCAGCCCTGAGTAACTATCAAACATGTAAAAAAAATTTTTTTATCTGAATTTCTTAAATGAATGGAGAATTTCCTTCCAAACCAAGCAGTGGGCGGTCATTGTTGAGCTTCAAAATTAGTATTAGCAAGTTAATTTAGTTTTAATTATAAATCCTTTCCTGAATTGATCTTCTGTTAGGAGCCAAAATCATAGATAAAGAGTCATAAAGTTAAAAAACGCTACATTTTCCCTTTCTGTGTCACGTTCTTTGTTCTGTTCTGTTTAAATTCTATTAAAACTGGAAAAAAAAACATACTCAAGCGAACGTACTTGAGTAACCCTAACTTGCATTTGAAAGCAGATCCAGCTAAAACCAATGCGTCCTCAAACCTCACACAGACCTAATCGAATCTGTCCGCGCCGGATGCATTGCCGCGCCTCTTGCCTTGCTCAGAGGCACAATAACGGCCTTTAGCTCGTCTCCCGCTGCGTTTGCGCTCCGTTACAATCCCGCAGTCATCTCGGGGCTCATTTCCCGGTGCCGTTTTAGCGCGGCGTCGGCTGATGGGTTGTGGAGAGACACATGTTGTCATTACAAAGGAAAGCCAGCCATAGTAATGATTGGCTTTTACACAGTCAATTTGCTCTCCCATTGAGGCCTATTACTGCAGCGCTATTCTGTGGCGCGAAATGGCACCGGCTCCATCACTCTCGCAAACACTTTTTTCCATGGCGCGTACCTGCCTGTTCCTCCACTCAATATTTTTATCCGACGAAATAGGTTAAAATTAAAGGCTACGAGTTTTCTTTCCCAACGGCGAATGAGAGCGTGTTTTATGGAACTGTGTCGGCAGATTTAATGCGGAAAATGTAAGGTATGCGTGATTGTCCTCGATGTTTCACCAGAACAAAGTTGTCAGAAGCTGTGGGCGACTCCAGAGAAAGTCCAGGTCTAGATTTAGGTCTTTTTCATGGTCATGTTTTCAGTTGATGTAGGGCTGGGCAATGAGGGAAAGTACCGAGAAAGCCCTCGTGCTCGCTTTGTTTGAGCACGTTTGGTCGAAGAGCAATATACGTTTTTATATCAGGGAAAAAAAATACATAATTTATTTTTAAAAATTGGATGTTAGGGTGATGTTTTGGACCATCCCTGAAAGTTTCATAGCAGTTAAATAAAAATGTAGAGAGAGGGGGAGGTACAAGAGAGAGAGAAAGGATAGACAAGAGAGGAGAAGGTAGAAGAGAGAATGTAAAAGCGAAAGGAAGCGAGAGAGGGGAAGGTAGAACAGAGAGAAAAAGGATAAACAAGAGAGGAGAAGGTAGGAGAGCGAGATGAGAAGAGAGACAGGAGAAGGTTGAAGGGAGAGAGGAGAGAGAGAAGGAGGTTGAAGAGAGAAAGAGAGATGGTAAAAGGGAGAAAAGAGAATGTAAAAGCATGAAAGTAAGAGAGGAGAAGGTCAAGAAGAGAGAGGAGAAAGGAGAAGGTAGAAGAGGGAGAGGAAAAGGTAGAAAAGAGAGAGACCATTGAAGAGCAAGAGGAGAAGGTAGAAGAGAGAGAGGAGAAGGAAGAAAAGCGAAAAGTGAAGGTAGAAGAGACAAAGGAGGTTGAAGATAGAAAGGTCTGGAAAAGAGAAATTGATGGCTGAAGGGAAAGAGGAGAAGACAAAAGAAAGAAGGGCGATGGTAAAAGAGAAGGTAGAAGAGAGAGAGAGAGGAGAAGGTAAAAGAGAGAAAGGCGATAGTAAAAGAGAAAAGAGAAGTTAGAAGAGAGAGAGAAGAGAAGGTAAAAAAGAGAGCCAAAGATAAAAAATAGAAAAGAGAAAGTAGAGGAACGAAATGAGAAGGTAGAAGAGAATGAAGAATGTAAAGGTTAAAGGAGAAGGTAGAGGAAAGAGAGAAGAAGAGAACGTGGAAGATTATAGAGAAGGTAGAGGAGAGAGAAGAGAAAGTACAAGAGAGAAAAAGGTAGAAGAGACAGTGAAGGTTGAAGATAGAAAGGACAAAAAAAAGATTGAAAATTAAAGGTAGAAGAGAGATGGAGATGGTAAAGGAGAGAAAAGAGAAGAGAAATGAGAAGTTAGAAAACATATAGAAGGTAGAGGCGAGAGAGGAGAAGTACAAGAGAGAAGAAGGTAGAAGAGACAGAGAAGGTTGCAGATAGAAAGGAGGTAGAAGAGAGAAAATAGAAGGTAGAAGCGAAAAGAGAGAAAGGAGAAGGTGGAAGAGAGAGAAAGGAGAAGAGAAAGGAGACGGGAGAGGAAAAGGTAGAGAAGAGAGAAAGGAGAAGGTAGAAAAGAAAGAGACAAGATTGAAGAGCGAGAGGAGAAGGTAGAAAGGAGAAGATTGAAGGGAGAGAGAAGAGAGAGAGGAGGAGGTAGAAGAGAGAAAGGAGAAGGTAAAAGGGAGAAAAGAGTATAGAAGCATGAAAGGAGGAGAGAAAGGAGAAAGTAGAAGAGAGGAAAAGGTAGGGGAGAGAGAGAGAAGAAGGTAGAAACTACAGAGAACATCGGAGAGCGAGAGGAGAAGGTGCCAGAGAGAAGACGGTAGAAGAGAAAGGAGAAGGAAGAAAAGTGAAGGTTGAAGATAGAAAGGACGAAAAAAAGATTGAAAATTGAAGGTGGAAGAGAGATGGAGATGGTAAAGGAGAGAAAGGAGAAGTTAGAAGACATATAGAAGGCAGAGGAGAGAGATGTCTGTGACTGCCCCGAGGCCTGTAGCTGTGTGTGCTCCTGAGCCTGCGGCGATCATCGTTTCTCTCAAATCAAACGCCTTTAAAACACTCCTCTCCCTGAGCTCCCGCTGTACACTTTGTGCGGCTCAGATCTGACCTCCGCCTCGTTCACGGCGTTAAAGGGGCCTCGGTGAAGCTAGTGGCCCCGCTTTGTCCTTTTGTCCGCCGATAACGCAACAGGAATATGTGCATAACTGAAGCGTTTGAGGTTTTTTTTTTTAAAGAAGAGGAATTTTTTTGTCCTAGTTATAAACGGCGTTTTAGTCACCTCTGATGCGGCGTTGAGTGTTTGCCTTGAAAGCTTGATCAGAAGTGTTGATGGAGCAGCAGAGTGCAGAGGGGCAGTTGTGATGTTTCAATAAAAACAACAAATAAAAACAAAAATCATTCCACAATCTTTAAAAAGGACAAACAGGTTGCAAAATTCACTTTTTAGGCACGTTTTAATGTTATTTCCTCGTCAAAAACGCACATATTTAGCTTCATTCGCGCTTGTTTCATTGATCCTGTTCATGAGGTCATCTTCTCTGAATACTCAAAAATGATCCGTTTGAATTGCCCCTGTAGTAATATTTGTTTGTTTTCTGACATATCACTGTACTTATTGCTTTTATTGCTGTTAAACTCATTCGACATTGTAAATGTTTAAATCTGATCTGCTAAAAGCCCTCTTAAGGACTGGTGTTTGTGAATTATCCTTTTTAAATTATTAGTTACGTATTAATCTATGTTTGTTGTATCTGTCCCTATCAATAAAAATAATAAATAAAATATGGGGAATTAGCCGAGTCTCACTGAAATAAATCAATAATCACTGAAAACAAAGCTGAATCTGAGAAACAGTAGGAGCTAATGTTAACCTAATTTTATCTAATTTATAATGTTATAATAACGCCACAAACACAATCATAAAAACACTTGAGTTTGGGTTCTATGTACTTTATAGCGTGTTGGTCTGCTTTATATTTAAGCTAATTTGTGTTAGCCTTTAGCTTTGAGACAACAACACTTAGTTTTATCGACACAGATTTCTCCTGGTGACATATTTACATTTGCACGTAAAGGTTTTAACATGTTGCCAGTGATTATCCAGCTGTTACTTGCTCTTCGTCAGATCTTTTTTAAATACATTTTTTTCTTGCAAGACTTGGCTCAGTCCCACACAGAATGAATGGAGCCAGATTTGACGATATGCACTTCTTACGGAAACCGGAACTAGCCGGGCTTATACTTCTGATTTGACAAATAATAATACCTGATAACATATTCATTTAGTTGAATGACAGTTTAAACTGTCATAAAAATGTGTAAATTGTCTTTGTATTTACAATGGCACGTCGCTTTTTGATGACATCACCGAGGGATTCTGGTTTAGAACTCGGCACATGGATGTATTAAATGAACTGGATAAGGCACGCCCCCTCTGTCTGTGTCCCAGATTGATTAGTGGTCGTGTGAGGTACTGCAGCCTCTTGGGCCCAACCTTTTTCTAAAATTGCACATTGTAATCACAGACAGGACTGAATTATTATCGGTATTTAAATAAAATAGAAGGAAATGTTCTTTTCTACCGTTTCTAAAATCACAGAAATTACCGATTTTATATGAAGTGACGTCACAGTAAACATGTGTGAGTCACGTGAACGAGCGTCGGACGATACAAACAGAAGCTCGTGGAAAAGGCTCGACTAGAGACACCTGTAAGTTGTATTTTATTTAATTTCAGACGCTTCACGTGTGTCTAACATGAAGAACACAATTACAATCACACAAGCTAACGTTAAAACAAAAACTTGCAGCTGCTGGTCGTTCACGTCGCTCAAAGCATCATGGGGGATTGTCGTCACGTGGCGCCCTAAATCAAAGATGGCAGCCTCCGTATCAGGAAGTAAATGTGGAAGTAAGACATTTTTTTGGGGTCATGCGCCAATGAGCTCACTCCATAAACAGGGCGCCATTTTGGGTTCATCTTCCAGGTTTTATTATAGTTCTATGACTCGGCACTACTTCCTGTCATATTAAACTTTATTTTTTCAAAATTTCTTCCCAAACTGAAACCTCACAAATGTAAAACTATGATAAATATTTACCACAGGTGCCCTCCCACCAAGCTAAGTCAGAATTAGAACATTTTGAGAACCTCCCATATAGACTTTAAACGTTTTGAGTGATGAAATAATCAAATGCAAACAGGATTTCGAGCGCTGCCTGTTACGGGAAAACAGAAAGCCACTGCGTTGCCGTCATCCAAAATTTAAGTCAGAAAATGGCCCGACTAAATGCTTTCACTCTCGGCTGTGGACATTAGGGTTTGAAGGCCACAGCAGCTGCAGATCTAACCAGTTTCTCACACTTAAAAGTCCCATATACAGCGCAAACCTATGAGCCGTATTGATTTGTTTTGATATAAAAGTCACATTTGCAGCAGCTGTGTCCATTCACGGCGCTCTGCCTGGCCTCGGGCTCTGACTCATGTCCATTTAAACCTGCTTTAGAGAGACACCCGGAGCAGCCGCCGCTTTTAACGCAAACTCTGCCCCGGCGTGGAGAGGCGAGGGGTGGAGAGGCGAGGGGTGGAGAGAGGGAGGAGAGGGGTGAGAGAGGGAGGAAAACTCATCTGAATCATCTCCACATTATGATGTCCATCCTGCAGGTGTCTAAAATGTAAATAAATGTGTTGTTTTATGCAGATTTTGCAGATGTGAAATAACGACCAACTGCTCCTCAAATGTGCTCAAATGAAGATTAAAGCTGAGTTTTAAACACTGTGGAACCAGAAGTAGGTTTTTAAATCGATCTAAGGCGCCTTTGGTGCATCGTTAATATCCATAAACATTCATTTTCGGTCCTGTGCGCAGCTTTAAAACAGCTTTTTCAGACAACAAAGTGAAACTGGAAAGGACCACCCAAGCCCAGCCAATCAGAGCGCTGCTTTTAGCTCTTACTTCGAGACAAAATACTTTATTATTAGACGCAGACAGCGCACAGACGTCTCATTTTTGTCACAAAGTGCTGCTTTTACAAGACACTCTTTGATGGAAAACACAAAATTTTGTAAAAAAAAAAGTCAGGTACCACTGCTTTAACGTAGTGTATTATAATAAAAAATACAGACAAACAGTACACCTGGCCTTTGTGTTTTTGGGCAAGACACTTTGGTCATAATTGGAAATTTGCAGACACAATAAAATATGTAATATGTAACGTTTCTGGTTGTGGATTAGCTTGTCTTCATTGAGATGCGATTGTTTCACCTGGTACTATGGATTATTACAAAAAAATTCTTACTGTGAGCATGCTTTCCTCTGCACAGATCTAACCCATAACTTTCTGTGGATCAGTAAAAAGAATGTACCTTAAAGAAGAACACAATCTTACTGTAGTTTGTTGCACCAGTTCACTCTGGATTGAGGCTGAGTCACAATTTTTCGAGTCCAAATCCCACTCAAATCCTCATGAAACAGGCCTCGTGTGAAGGTTTTACAAAGATTTTTGACATCCATGAAACTGAAAAGGATATTCTTGAAAAATGCAAGAACAAGGATGAGGACAGACACAGCAATTCTATAGTTTATTTAGGCAAGTTTGTTTTTAGAGCATATTTTGTACACAAAGTAATTCAAAATTTTTCACAGAGCAAGAAAAGGTGCATTAAAATTACAACGCAAACACATAAAAACATTAAATGATCGTTATATTAAAAACAACATCAATAGAGTTCATTTATAAGACTAACTTAGACAACATTAATCTAATTCCAGTTTCATTGCGCATTCAATTTGACAAATTATTTAGCATTACAATGATACTGTTTGAGAACAATTTAAGAACAATACAATCTTACTGTGCTGCGGTCCTGTGTTGAGTGGAGAGTAGTAATCGAGACACAATTTCACGCTCAAGTCCTCAGGGTTCAAGAGTGAGTCCAATTCAAGTAATTTTCGCTTTAAACCAAGTCCAAGCTTTAATCACATGCAGCCAATTGAAGAAGAGTTAATATTTTACTATCGGTGCTCACTCAATGATCTCCCCTGTGGCTTAACTTTGAACTTAAAACTATAATTAAAAACAGTCCAATGGGGTTCGCTGGGGTCATCTGATCATTGATCTGAAAGGTTCTTTTTTCAGACCAGTTTGTTTTGTTTATCCGGCTCAGTCTTCTTCATAACGTCACATGATGTTGCTGCAGTGATGTGTATTGTCAGTTGGTTTACGCAGGTTTTGAGGCCGTATATATAAAATGTATATTACTTATGATCTACAGAGGTTGGAGGTATAAGGACGATAAGATAAGAGCTGTCAAGTCAGAGTCCTTGGTCCATGAATTCAAGGCAAGGCAAGTTTATTTATAGAACACAAGTCGTACACAAGGGAATTTAAAGCCCTTTACACAACAGGAAAAATTAAATTTGCATTGAAATTACATTAAAATCACAAAACACACACAAAAAAACGCTTTAAAAGAGAAAAGTGCAGATAAATCTTTTTTTTAGCCTGGATTTAAACATTGTCAGGCCTGTCTCACATCTTCAGGGAGACTGTTCCAGATTTTAGCTGCAAAAAACTGAAATGCTGATTCCCCATGTTTAGTCCTGACTCTGGGCACCAGCAGGAGGCCGGTCCTTGTTTAGTCCTGACTCTGGGCACCAGCAGGAGGCTAGTCCATGTTTAGTCCTGACTCTGGCACCAGCAGGAGGCCGGTCCTTGTTTAGTCCTGACTCTAGGCACCAGCAGGAGGCCGGTCCATGTTTAGTCCTGACTCTGGCACCAGCAGGAGGCCGGTCCATGTTTAGTCCTGACTCTGGGCACCAGCAGGAGGCCAGTCCATGTTTAGTCCTGACTCTGGCACCAGCAGGAGGCCGGTCCTTGTTTAGTCCTGACTCTAGGCACCAGCAGGAGGCCGGTCCATGTTTAGTCCTGACTCTGGCACCAGCAGGAGGCCGGTCCCTGAGGTCCTGAGAGTCTGAGATGGTTCATATGGCACTATCATGTCACTTTGGTGCTTTGAACACAAGCAGAGCTGCTTTAAAGTCTCTTCTCTGAGCCACACGAAGTGTTCGAGTCCTGACCTGAAGCTCAAGTCGAGTCACTGCCATCACAAACATCACAAAGTCATCAGTCGAGTCACAAGTTGTCACGTATTACATCTCTGCTTTCAAGTATTCCAAAACTGTTACGCTTGCTAACTCTTAATCGCAGTATTTCATGTTTGCTCTGCTATTAACCACCATTTCCTACTTAACTAAACTCTGAAAACGTGTCTTTGCAAACCCCTCCCCCCACAGTGCTCCGAGCCTCAAACCCTCACCCGGGGCAGACGTTTGGTTCAGTCCCGTCGCGGTGGTTCGTGCTGAAGAGGGCGAGTGGGTTTTTAAAAGTGGCTCTTCACACGTGGGGCGGTCCACAGGCACTCGGCTCAGTCCGGGATCAATTAGTCCAATTAGCACAGCCTCAGAAAGCGAGAGAGAGAGGTGGGTCCAATGGGGCTCTCTCAAACCCCCGTCCCGTGTGCTCGAATACATTTGTGCAGTTTGGAGTTTTGGCAGACGAGACCTGAACCAGAACCAGAACCAGGCCAGGACTAAGCTGTGGATTTTGTGGAAAATTGTGTCGTCACCAGAGTTTGCCAGACAAAATAATACAAATACTTTAAAAAGGTGACGCTCTGATTCTTCTTTCTAAATACAGAAATGTGGTCGGCCAAGTTAAAGGAATGGACCTCATGCACGAAGTGTTTTTGTGCGATTTGTATTTAAAGGACTCATATTCTGCTACAGTGACTCTTTTTTAGCTTTAAACCATGTTCTAACAATGTTCCGTCATCAGAAACACACCTGAAGTAGCATTCAGCTGCATTCACGCTGTTTTGAGGAACGTTTGTCAAAAAATCCTCTCCCTCCGAGCGTCAAACACACTTCCTGCTGAACTCCCTCGATTCGGGACGCATTTTTGGATCATCTACGTCACTTATCCGATAGTTTTCAAGTCCTTAAATCATCGCTAAACTTTTCCATTTTCATTTTCCAAAACCATCCCAATTTTTCATCTTTTGTGATATTCTGAGGTTTATTCCAGTTTCTCCAGTGAAATCACATTATGTTCCACTTCACGTTTGCCTTTGTTCTGGAATTTAGAATGTTCCACAAGTTTTACAAACTTTTAAAAGGCTCTAATTCACCTTATTCCGCCCTGCCCTTTTTTTCCTCTTTTTGCCAAAGACCCGCACTCCTGTAGTAAACGTACTTCCGTTTTAATGGTGAATGAAGGATTGATTTGTGTCAAATGTTTAATGTACATGTGTCGCGCAACAAGAAGTCACTGATTTCACTCATTTCCTGGGGCCTGAAAACGGCTTTTTAGTCCGTCTAGAACTTATTTTCTGTCGAGCTCTCCTGCCCCGTGTAAACTAATACAACGGAAAAAGATGGCGGCGCCCACAGCAACGTCGGGAATACGGTGAATCCAGAAGTTTGTACGAACCGTGACAGTTTTGGCTGCACTGCTGTCCTCAGATGAAGCTGCGGTGACGTGTCTGGTCAATGATTTAGGCCGAGTGTCACTTCTCTGTCCGCGCTTCTGTTCCTCTCCTCCGTTGTTCAGCTGTCAATCACACGCAGCAGCAGTGTCCCAAAACTCAGAGGAGTCAAGGGAAGGAAACCGCACAGGAATAACGAGGAGAGAGACATACGATGGAGTGATAAAACCTTATTTGTCTCACAGTGAGGGTTTCGTTTTGTTGTGACAGTAAAGTAAAGGGAAAGGATCAGGGGCGTTAAACACAAAACAAAATATGAAAATATAAAGTATAAATATAATAATATGAAATAATCCAAAGTCTGATCCTAACAGAGTGATTTTAGTCAGAGCCGCTCCTGATCAAAGTCTGTCCCATTGACCATCGGCTTGTGTCTCTTCTTCTTTCCTCTCTTTCCTGACTTCTGTTTACTCTCACCTCTTTCTTTCCTCTCTCATCTCCCTACTTTCTTCTCTCCTCTTTCCTCTCTTCTCTCCCCTTTCCTCTCTCCTCTTTCCTCTCTTTTTTTCCTCTCTCATCTCCCTACTTTCTTCTCTCCTCTTTCTTCTCTCCTCTTTCTTCTCTCCTCTTTCCTCTCTCCCCTTTCCTCTCTCCTCTTTCCTCTCTTTTCTTTCCTCTCTCCTCCTGCCTCTTTCCTTTCTCCTCTTTCCTCTCTCTTCTCTTTCCTTTCTCCTATCTCCTTTTACCTCTCTCTCCTCTCCTTTTTCTCTCTCTCTCTTCTCTTCCTCTCTTTCTTTCCTCTCTTCTCTTCCCTTTCCTCTCTCCTCTCCCCTCTCTCCTCTCTCCTCTCTCCATTTCCTCACCCATTTTCTGCGGAGAATCGAGGACAGGAGACAGGAGGGGACGAGGAAACAGAAATGAGACGGGGCTCTGGTCAGTTTTTGATGCTGTTTTCCTTCTTGGAGCAGTAGGACGACACTTTGACTTCTTCAGAACTGAATCCCAGGTTTGAGACAATTGTTACGCCCCCTCGTCCCGATTAACAGTCTGCTGGGAGCATTTATGGCCTCCTGATCAAACAATGGGACTTGTTGCTCTCTGAATTACCTCAGCATTGTCCCAATCCATGAGACAATTCTCTCTCTTGCAGCTGTCACTCTTAAACTGCTTCTGGTTATTTTTATTATTATTTTTATTATTATTATTATTATTATTATTATTATTAATGCTTTTTTATATTCATGAAATGCTTTGATTGAAAAGGTTCTTCTGCTAATAATCACAAGAACACTGATGTGAAAAGTTGTGCACAGCAACTTTGTAGTTTGAAAAAAAAGAAAGCAAGAAAGATTATTTGTAGAGCACATTTTGTACACAAAGTAATTAACTTATTTAAAGGACACATATCGGCTACTGTAACTTTTTTGAGCTTTAAACCACGTTCCAACAATGTTCCATCATCAAAAACACACCTGGAGTAGCATTCAGCTGCATTCACGCTGTTCTGAGGAATGTTTGTTAGAAAATCCTCCTCCTAGCGTCAAACACACTTCCTGCTGAACTCCCTGGATTCGGGATGTAGTTTCGATCATCTATGTCACTTATCCGAGAGTTTTCAGCCGTTTTAAGTCCGTAAATTATTGCTAAACTTGTTCTGAGCGTTTCTGCCTCTAAACACAATAAATGCTGCAGCCAATCCGCACCATAACGTATTTTCAGCGCTAACTTCAGATTGTATACTGCGCTAGTGGCATCTGCTGGCTGGATGCACTCAGTAAGTGTCATTTCATAGTGACTGATAAAACCTGTCAATGAACGAATAAGAAACTTTTTTTTTTCACAAAGTAAGAAAGATTGTTTGTAGAGCACATTTTGTACACAAAGTAATTAACTTATTTAATTAAGAGCTTTACAGAACAAGAACAGATGCACCGAAACAAACAAATCAAAGCTATATTCATAATAAGAATCATGATCAAATGTATAAAGGACAAAAATCTAATTCCAGGTGTAATTGAAATTGCATTTTTAAATTAATATTCTTTATATTATGATACTATTATCGGTGGTATGAGTGTTATATTGAGCAACTTAAGAGAAATAAATAAGAGAATACACTTGAGCACATGACAACTCTCCCATCTTTGCAGTTTGTTTCTGACCGTGTGATTAGTGGTGTGTTTTTCTTTTCTTTTCAGACCATTTATGTGCATTTTTCCCTCTAAATTCCAGCCCATTGTGGCAGCAGTATTTTACCTGCTCTGAAATGGTTTATTGAGCAGGCCTCACGAGCGCTGCCGTTTGGGTTTAAATGAAAGTTGAGTTTCAGCTTTAGCGCCCCGTGTTTGATTCGGATCATTATTTGCAGTGCAGAGCTGACACTTTAATGGAGATCGTGGCTATTTTTAATGCACTTTTCCTGGTTTTATGCTCTGGCTGCTCTTAGTGTTGCAGGTGTGGGAGTGGAGTGGCCTCAATTTGTCTCTTAAACTCCGTGGGGCGCCGAGTGGAGGCGGAAAATGTAACCCAATCTGCAGTATTTAAAAGCGCTATTGTATGGTATTCATTCTGTGACTGCAATGAAGGGCTAAATATACACAGACGCCATGGTTTATTTCTCTGTGCGGCCTATTTATACTTTTTATTTGAATCATATTCTGGTATTTTAGATAACCATGATACTTTTTGTAGACTTATTTCCTGTTATTGTATATAAGAGGTTTGTATTTTTATTTTTGTTTCGTGTTTGTAAGTTAGATTTGAGTCTATTTTTGAATTTTTTTTTTTTTTTTTTTTGCATGTTTCTATGTCCTGCTGTTCTTGAACTGGACGTTGCAACGCTGGAATTTCCCCATTGAACAATACAATTTAAAAAAGAAAAAGGTTATCTTATCTGATGTAATCTGTATTTATTTTTGGTGCAGTTCTTGCTTTGCCATCTCCAAATTGCAGGACAGAGTTTTCTTAAATTAGATCATAATCATAATTTAAGATAATTACCGGGCAAATCAGTTTAAGGTGGTAACAAATCTGTTGTCAGTTTGCCCCAGGGCAGTTGTGGCCATTAGCAGCTTGCTATCGCTGGGTGTGAAGGAATAATGCCATGTAAAGTGACTTTTTGTGAGACTGATCAGTTTATTAGTATATCATGCATAGATATACAGTCAGCAGTGAGTCATATTTGGGGGCGTGGTCTTCCTTGGGGAAACAAAAAACACAACTTCATTTTCACAGTTCTAAGTCATTTCCTTGTGAATTATGTCTATTTTAAGCACAGATGATTCAAGGCGTTTTACAGCTGAGTTTTAACAGACGTTGTTGACCTGGTGTTTCCTCAGAAAAGTAAACGGATTGTTCTGTGGATGTAAAAATAAAGCAGGAGGCGCTAACGTTGCTGTAGCATTTAGTTTTGGATAACAGGACAAACCAGGGACATTCAAGGACTTTATTATTCTCCTTTGTTTGTATTTGGCACGATAAAACTCTTCAACTCAGTGTTTGCTCTTGTAGATGTTGCACAGTGGGTGATCTCCATTATAATGATGGATTTCCTCATAGGTGCAATAGAGAGCGTTCCCTCAAATTACACCTTTATCTATTCCCTGAGTTCCAGTCTCATTTTTTACTGTTTTGGATGTCATTTTGAAAACTTTAATGCAGAAAGTACATTTTTCTATTTTGATTGAATACGTGCAATGGCAATAGTCCTGATTTTATTTTATTTTTTTAATCATTCTGACTTCTACAAACATGCTTTTTAACTGGGGCTTTGCTAAAATATTGAAATGATAATCGATATACTGTGATACTACTTTTGGTGATGCATTATTGACATATCGCCATCTAATTTTTGGTAGATTTCTATTATTATTATTATTTTGTAACAGTAAAAGAAATGTTCTCACTGTTTTGATGATTAAAATGGGTGTATTTCATATTAAACAGAAATACTGTTTTTAAATGTGTTTGGTTCTTTAAAAATAGTTAATAATTGCATAGTATTACGTGCAATATCTCAAAATTGTGTTCTTATCGTATCATGAACTGTGTATCATGTCGAACTGTGAATCCTAGTTCTTTTTATAACCCTCCAGAATGCTGCATGCTGATTTTTACTTTTTCAAACATTAAAATCTCCAGAATAATTAGCCACCTTTGATAAACCCCTGACAAACCCACACATTCTCCACAAACTGCACAAATATGACCCAAACACTAGAAATACAGAGGCAGAAAGGCGCCATAACTAACGTCTCCCCGTTAGCCTAGTTAGCATCATTAGCCTGGTTAGCTCTGATTAGCATGTTTAGCTCTGATTAGCATGGTTAGCGGAGCAGGCTGAGGCCGATTAAGACCGCGGCGGGTTGGAGCGTGATGCCATTTGGCGGGGTTATCTTTTATCTGGGCCCGGGATGGTTTGGCTCCGGTGTTTGCTAATGCGATGTGACGCTCGGGGGCCTCTGGGGGGACGGGCTGCAGCCGTACCCAGCCTCGGTGATTAGAATTCACTGGCACTACCAGCCAGACCCCCCCAGCTCTGCTCCCATCAGCTCCACAACTCTGTCCAAGGCAATCTGTGTTACTGCGCCACGTTTCTTCAGGACAAGCACAAACGTTTTTACTGCTAGATATAACAGGGACTGTGCACTACACGGTGCTCTGTAGTGTCTGTTTTCTGTTTTCAATGGGCTAAAAAGAAAATCCTCAGTTAAAGCGACTTGTGCTATATTTATTTGACCTATTTATATTCATTTAGTCATTGGGTTGGATGTTTGGACCTGTTTCAAGGTATTTCTCACTGTTGTCAATCATTTATTTAGCCTATTTTTATGGATTTTTAAAGGCCACATACTATGCAAAATGTACTTTTTGAGGTTTTAAACATGCAGTAACACTGTTCTCTCATCAAAATCAGAGCACTATTTAGCTTCATTTACACTGGTTTCATTCACCTTCATTTACAAGGTCGTCTTCTCTGCTCCTTCTATGAACCTCACAGAAACTCTTGGTTTCACATTTACCAGATTTTTGACGTTGTGAGTTAAGATCTGGAGGGCTCCTGGACACATATTCTCCTACAGTGACTTTTTTGAGCCTTTAACCATGTTCTAACAATGTTCCATCATCAAAAACACACCTGAAGTTGCCTTCAGCTGCATTCACGCTGTTTTGAGGAATGTTTATTAGAAAAGCCTCTCCCTCTGAGCGTCAAACACACTTCCTGCTGAACTCCCTCAATCTGGGACATATTTTCAGATCATCACTTGTCTGAGAATCTTCCGCTCTTTTAAGTCCTTAAATCATCACCAGCATTTCTATCGTCTAAACACGATAACTGCTGCTGCAAATCCACATCATAATGTCTGTTGACCGCTAACTTCACGATTGTGTAAGCACTCAGGCGCCATCTGCTGGCTGGATGCACTCAGTAAGTGTCACTTCACACAGGCTGATAATATTTTCAATATTTTTTTTTTAATGTCAAAACATGAGGGCCATTATTATTCACAATACATTATTAAGATCTGATTTGGTACAGTTTTAGTGTCTTTCGTAGAATCTTTTCAACAGAAAAGTGTGCTGTGGCTTAGAAGGTTGAAAAGTACTGCTTTACTGTAACTATAACAACATGCTGAATAAATCCAAGATAAGTCGCCGTGCTGTGAAACATTCCAGTTAAAGCAGCAACATCTCCACAGAGAAAAGCAGGTGGCATTCCAGTCTTTGGTGTATGAATGTTAGAGTTACAGTCGTCTGATTTAATTGAAAGTGTCTTAATAAAGAACACAACAAAATATAAGCGATTGTCAGAGCTGGGGCTACCAACCTTCAGACTAGTCAAGCTTATGATTTTCGTTTATTCCATTCTTGCGCTGTGTACAACGGTGTGTATCATTTTACAAAACAAATCATCTATTTATAAGAAAGTACAAAACCAAAAATGGTGAATCTTATTTTCATTTTCACGTTAAATATCAATAGTCCTTTCCATTTTTATGTAGGACACTTCCTCGTCTCAACACAATCATACTGTTCTCCTCCTCACACCTTTTCTTTTCACAAAACTGTTTTTAAATCGAGAGGCGTCAAAAGCAACAATGCGTTCGGTTCCAGCATCGACCTACGGACACTCCAGCGCAGGCAGACTTTATGTTTGAGCTCGTCGTGTGAAACTTCACAAAGAAGGTGCAGAAAATCATAAAGTCCCACTCAAGAAAACAGATCGAGACGACACGAACAAACAATACGTAGAGCACTGTAACAACCTGTGAAAGGCGAGTGTGGGACGTCTGCTTTCACT